>OZ012739.1:184457074-185695967 GCA_963859935.3 Lathyrus sativus
AACTTCTCATGCACACACAGTCTACTTCTAAGATGCATCTACTCAGAAACTATCTAGATGAACCTAAGTCTAATGCAACATAACATCACACAAGTCAAACAATACAAAGAGACTAACCCTAAGCAGGGCCTCTAACAAACCTGAAACAAGCTCCTAATCTAGCTCTAAACAGAACTCTATGCCACACCTCTAATCAAAACCCTAAGCAAGGATCTAAACAAACTCCTAGGCAAGAGGAATCAATCCCATTCTCCAAGCTTCAGAACAAGCTTACCAGAGAAAGGAAGCTAAGCAGACAAGCTCATAGTGCCTTCCTCAGGAAAGTACCAGGAGGTTACTACTCAGGAGTCATATCCTATGCGGCTCGACAACTGTGATCAGTTTACATTCCTCCTCGGGAGAAATTAAACTCACATGAAGGCTCCGGCATCACGGGATACTTGAGAAATACCTATATGCACTAGGGGAACTAAGTGAGCAGACTCATAGGACCTTCCTCAGGAAAGTACTAGGAGGCTGACACTTAGGAATCGTATCCTACGTGGCTCAACAACTGTGATCAGTCTACATTCCTCCTCGGGAGAAATTAAACTCACAAGTTGGCTCCAACATCACTGGATACTTAAGAAAACCTAGACAAACTAGTGGAACTAAGTGAATAGACCCATAGGACCTTCCTCAGGAAAGTACTAGGAGGCTTCCACTTAGGAATCGTATCCCATGTGGCTCAACAACCTGTGATCAGTTTACATCCCTCCTCAGGAGAAATTAAACTCACGAGTTGGCTCCGACATCATTGGATACTTACGAAAGAGGTGAGAAGGAAGACTGAAAGTCATTCATAGTGCCTTCCTCAGGAAAGTACCATAAACTCCCTTCAAACTTCGGGATCTCGAACCTCACAAACAGACAACAAGCTCCTAGACTAAGCCTCAATCCACTGCATCTCTGCAAGCTCCAACAGGACCTCCATCAGCTCCCACCTTCAGGAAGAATCCACAGGCCAACAAACTACAAGAGACTATCTCTGAAGTTCAACCACAGTTGAACTTCACAGTCAGAAGTCACCAAGACTTCTCCTATCTTCAGGCTCAGACAAATCACATCAGGACACCCTACAAAAATCTATCAAAAATCTATGGGAAACCTACATGGCTCTAGGATAACATACTGAAAAATCAGAATAAAATTCAATACCAGATGAAAGAATCAAAATCAGCAACACAGACATATCCACAGATCAATTATTCAACATCAATAACAGTGAAAAATGCAATTACAATAAAAATGCATGATTGAGCTAATATTTTTGCACTATAAAACTCTACACTGAATCACGAGTCTACAGAAAAAAGAACGGAATTATTTGACCAATTCTACCATTTTTTATGAATTTTCCAATGATATGCATGCATTAAAAATATTAAAAACAAATCAATTAAAATGGAAAATATGCAAAAAATAGCAAACTAAAATAAAATGACAATTTTATTTTTATTTGATTTTCCTAACATTTTCATGAGATGGATGGAAAAAGAATTATTAAAAAAACCACAATTATTTACATTTATTATGATTTTCTAATATGAAAAATATAAAAGAAAAATCAAAAAATAAAGGAAAATGACATGGAGGGTGCAAACAGCAAGAGTCTAGTTATCAATTCCTTGGGCCCTGATTTGGGGGGTACTAAAAGCAATCTGGGGCGCAGGGCCCAAGCTGCCAAAAACAACTAACAAATATTGAAACTGAAAAAAACCTGGGGGGGGGCAACGTTAGTAATTTACCAGTTGATATCTCAATGGGCTTACGCCCAGGGGGGTGTTGAAAGTAAATTGGGCATAAGGCCCAAGCTGACTCATTCAGTTCTCTCAAACAGGGGGGGGGATTGAGTAATTGAGGGGGTATGCGTTCAGAAAACGCTCTTGGGCCTAAGCCCAGTATCCTAAACCCTAACCCAATCCGAACCCTAACAAACAAAACTCCATCACTTCCACCCTAACTACTGTTCATCAAGCGCCGTTCCCTCTCGTCTCTCCCTCAACTCACCTTCTCTGCAACTCTCGGAGATTCTCAAGACAAACTCGGATCCTCACCCATCATGAACTAAAAACACACGTTAATCCACTATCACACCTGAAATCAAACTCATCTAACACTCCTAGATCAAAATCAGGCCTCACAGTTTATACTAGAGTCATATCAACAACGATTCACCCAAACCCTAACCACGCACGAGTAAACAAATTGCAAGGAGGATGAACAAACCTGGAGGAATGACGAGGATCCTGGAATTGAAGAAGGTTGAAGGATTTCGCTGGGATCTTGAAGATTTCTGGAGAAAACTTCGCGTATTCTTGAAGATTGGACGAAGAATGACGTTTCTGGAGATACTGCTTGAAGGATGAATGTCTGTTGGAGTGGATTCTGGAGATATTGCTTAAGAATGATGAACGCTTCAGGATGATTTCTGGAAAAATTGATGGAGACGATGAAGGTTTTAGTTGGAGGTGATTTCTGGAGATTATGGATGAGGATGAAGGTTTAGTTTCTGGAAAAAAATTGATGCAAGTTTGACGTTATTCTGGAAAATCTTGATGAAGGTATGGAGGTTCAAGGCGTTTCTGGAAAACGTGGTTGAAGGTGATGAAGGTGGAAGGGAGGAGATCGGAGGAAGAGGATGGATTTCTGGGGAATTTGGTGGTTAGGTGGTGGCCGGAGTTAGTTGAGGTCGCCGGCGGTTGGTTGCTAGGGCGTTTGCATGGCCGCCGGTGGTATTCTGGTGAATCTCCGGTGAGTGATGTGAGGGAGACACGTGGTGTACATGCGCAGAGAGAGAGTGAGTGGGGGACACGTGTGGCGTACTGGGAGTGAGTCTGAGTGAACGTGTGGCGTTCTCGAGGCGAAACGCGTGGGGCCTTTGCATGGCCACCACGTGGCTGCTTTTATACCACAGATACTGCTAGAACTTTCTAGATTCCTCTGACCTGCGCTGGACATTGGTGGATGAACTTGGACTGAATTGGACTTCTGAATCATTTTTTTTGGACTATCTGATTTGGGAATTGGGCTTTACAAAAACATCTCACTGGGCCCATTCGAAAACAAAACTGTAAAGAAAACTGAATAATAAAAAAAACAATTAACTAACCTAATTATATCTAATCAATTATTAAAAGCCTAATTAATTCTAAATCAATCTAATTAAATCTAAAACATGATTAACCTAATTAAACTCTAAAAAGTCATTAAAACCTAATTAATTCTGTATTATACTAGTTAACCCTAAAAAATCAATTAACCTCTAATTAACTCTAAAAATTCAATTAATCCTAATTAAACTCTAAAAAATGATTAAAAGTCTAATTATCCTAATTTTCTATTAAAAATCTAATTATCATTTAATATCCATTAGGAAAAGAAAAACTATATTAATTTTCTATATTATCTAAAAAAAACTAATTAAACCTATTAACCCTAATTTTAAAATCTATATAAAATTTTAAAAAGAGATTTAAGCTATTAAAAAAAATTCAAAAAACCTATTTAAATTCCAGAAAAATTCTCTAAAGCCTGTTAAAAATTCCCAAAAGTCTATAAAAATCCTAAAAAATGCAGATGAATGCAAATGACCCCCGTAAAAGCGCACGAGACCAGATCGAATCGAACAGAGATCCCCGGACATCAGAATATCCCCAAAATTACTGAAAAATCACCGAGGAGCGCACAATTTCCCGAAAATAAAACCCTGGTAATCTGGACTGAATCTGCCATATCTGATAGACAAAAATCAAGCTGTAAACTCTGATATCCCCTGCTTGTGCACAAAAATCATACATCTGAGCTGATTGTGAATATGAAATTAAACCATGAGTCAGATAGGAGAACCGGTTGGTCAAATTTTAGGGTGCAACAGTAGTGTGTAAGTTTCTAAGTGTAGGAGTCACGTGAAAATGCATGTTGTAGTGTTGCCATTCATGCAGAGTATTGTGTTAAAAGCTTAGGCCTGCTACGTTAATAGTGTAGACATGTGAATACTACCTCTATTAATGCATGCTGAAACATGATGACAATGGTGCAGGGAATTGTGCAAGTGTGGTCTTGTCATGCATGTGAAGCCATTGCATGAGTGTCGTGTTGTCATGTATGCAGAGTGTTGTGAAAATATAAGTTCTGCTAGAGTGTAGTGTTGTCAAGCATGCATAGTAAAGTTTGGTCTTAAAAGTGAAGTCTTTGCATGTAAAGTATAAATTCTGCTAGGGTATTAATGCATGCTGAATTTTTATGACAATGGTGAAGGGAAGCGTGCAAGTGTAGTCTTGTCTTACAAGATTCTTGGTCATTGGTATGTAGAGAATCTTACAGTCATTGATTGATAGAGTGTAGTCTTAAAGATATGATCACATATTTATTTTTTCCTTTATTACAAAGATATGATCACATTTTTTCCTTTATTACAAGTATGCAGTGTATAGTGTAGTTTTAAAGATATGACCACATATTACAAATTCTTGTGCTGAGTTTTTTAAATGACTATAAAATTTATGATCACATATTTATTTATTCATTTAATTTCATAACTTATTAACAAATAAAAAACTTTTTGTAATTTATGTTGTGTTAAGTTGTCTGAATAACATTTTTAGAAAATAAGATGACATGGACATTTATTAGCAAGAAAGCGTGTAAAACAATATCCTGCGAGACTAATAGTGTAGCCATGTGTAGACATTTATTAGTAAGAATCTTGTAGGCATGCAAAGTGTAGCCATGCAAAATATAGTCTTGTTGTGAAGAGAATCATGTAGGCACGCAGAGTGTAGCCACACAGAGTGTAGGCATGCAGAGTGTAGTCTTGTCGTGCAAAGAATCTTTAAATCAACAACAAATTTCATTTCATTGATAACATACTTAAGCGATTACAATTAACAGCAACCTAAATTAAACAAACATAATTTAATATCAAAACAACAATTAGAAAACAACAACAACAACAACAACAACAACATAACCTAATATCAAATTAACAATATGAAAATAACAACAACAAACCCACATAAAACAACTAAATGCATCAACTTGTCTAGGATATTACAACAATCAAGGTAATCTTCTTTGGTGTTAACATCATCATAAGGACACCAATATCATTTTCCATTTTTCTCCAATCACGAGTAACTTCGTTTCTCCCTGACTCCTCAACTAGCCTCTCAAATTTTTTGATCTTTTCACCTACAGAAATATCTCCTTCTAGCCAGCGGTTCAGTTCCCTATGAAAATGCTCCAAAGTCTGCATGTTCCACAGTAGGACCTTCATTGGAGGCTTTGTTGCTGAAAAGTAAACTAGGGTATTTCTTTTCATTAGAGGAAATGTTGGAAACTGTTCCTCCGATGATGATGATGACGACGATAAACGTTGATTTAGAAATACAGACATTCTAGACTGATTTGAAAATTATGAAGGGTTCAGTCTATTGGTGATAATTGTTGTGAAAAAAAAGATAAGTGTGCAGTCTTATTTATAGAAAACTGAAATAGTATGGGTCACATAGGCGAAATTACCCTTCATGAAATTATAACATAAAAAAAAGGAATGTAACTGAGGCGCCATACCATATGGCGCCTCCTCTAGAGACTAGGTTTTGAATTTTATGGCATACGCCATACCATATGGCGACTCAAGTTTGATTTTTGAGAGCTGACGCCATATGGCGACTCAGTTCAAGGCAACTTTGATCAGCCATTTCATATGGCGCCTTAATGTGGAATCATAACCACTTCAGTAATTTTTTTGAATTCTCAGTATAACTGGTATTTTTTTTAATAATATAGTTATTTTAAAAGAAATTTCAATTGTTACCTAAAGATAAAAAGATTATTGGAGTTAATATTTATTTTTCCTCTGGACAACATTTCAAAAACTCTTAATAAAAAAACATAAATGTCCTTATTGTTATTTAAAAATTTTATTTTTATGTTTACAACAAACTCAATCTATAAATTTAATGAAACTTAATGATGCCTCAATGTCAAATAAAAGACATTGTAACATTTGGTATGAATATTATTTAAATAAAATTTTAATTTGTTTGAATTTTAAATAATAATAACAAAATAGTATGTTGATAATTAAATTGATTTATATTTAAAAAATAATGTGTTAATATGTGGTGGCACAAGTAATTCAACTTGACTTATATGATATGAGGTAGTTGATTAAAATTAATATAAGATGTTGATTTATGATTCAATATTCGACGATAATATCTATTTAAAATAGTTTGTTCATAAATAAACACACTTAATATATATATATATATATATATATATATATATATATATATATATATATATATATATATATATATATATATATATATATATATATATATATATATATATATATATATATATATATATATATATATATATATATATATATATATATATATATATATATATATATATATATATATATATATATATATATATATATATATATATATATATATATATATATATATATATATATATATATATATATATATATATATATATATATATATATATATATATATATATATATATATATATATATATATATATATATATATATATATATATATATATATATATAAATGAGGTTCAATTTATTTTAAAAGTATTTTTTTTTAATTTACTCTACTTCTCAATCTTTGAATTCAATCTAATATAATGATCAATTAATTAAAAAACTAATTTAGTTATTCAATTCAATTCAAAGGCTATGATTTGGAGTAACCTAAAAAAATTACTTATTATATATATATATATATATATATATATATATATATATATATATATATATATATATATATATATATATATATATATATATATATATATATATATATATATATATATATATATATATATATATATATATATATATATATATATATATATATATATATATATATATATATATATATATATATATATATATATATATATATATATATATATATATATATATATATATATATATATATATATATATATATATATATATATATATATATATATATATATATATATATATATATATACATACATATATATATATATATATATATATATATGTGTGTGTGTGTGTGTGTGTGTGTGTGTGTGTGTGTGTGTGTGTGTGTGTGTGTGTGTGTGTGTGTGTGTGTGTTTGTGTGTGTGTGTGTGTGTGTGTGTGTGTGTATATATATATATATATTTAAATTAATACAAGAGGAAGTTTTTTTAACTTACTCCAAATCATAGCTTTTGAATTGAATCTAACTTAATAGTTAATTAAGTAAAAAATGCTAATTTAACCATTAGATTAGAGTCAATCCAAAGGCTATGATTTGGTACTGTTGTCTGCCTTGGCAGAATAGATTGATTTTGTTGCTCTGCATGAGACTCTTAGGTTGTAATATTTTTGGGGCCTCCATACCCTTAACTTGTTTGTCTCTAACTGTTTGATCTATGCTATCTATTAGTTTATGATCTAATAATTTGTGGCTAAAAAGGGGGAGAAGATTAGTTGTATACTATATACAGCTTGGTATATGTATATACAGCTTGGTATATGTCTCTAACAGGTGTGAGATTAGTGGCTACTGGGATGATCTGGTTGATAGGATGCTGATCCTGTTAAGATGTGTGTTTGTTCCTCTTGGGACTATTGTGTTCTACAGATCAGGTTGCTGATTGTTGTAGTAGCTTAGTTGATTGTTTGCCTGTGTGTTTGGGATTGTGCTTTGCAGGTTGCTAAAGGCTGATGAGTTTGTGGGCTGTTGCTTTATTGTTTGCATCTGTTGAGGGGAGTTTTGTATTTACTCCTTGATATGTAGTTTTTCTGCTGTGCTATACTCTTTTCTGGTGTTTGTTTTTCTTGTGATTTATTTTAGCCAAAATTAGCCAAAAGGGGAGTTTGTTGGTTCTTGATTGGCAGGAACTTTGGTAAAACTAGAAGTAATCACAAGATGTCCTAAAGGATGTCGTGACATCTGTCTGTCAGGAACAACAGGTTGTTTATGCTTTGTATCAGGTCTTTTCTCTATGATGTCAAACAAGATGTCTTGACAATCATGGACTAAGCATTCAGTATGAATGGTTTTATGTGCCCATATCTTTTTGTGCAACTGGCTGCACTTTTTCAGTACAGAATCTATGAGTTTCTTGTGACTTACTGTATGCGTTTTTGTTCATTTATCGTGGATCAGATTGGATTTGATTTGAAGTTATTTTCAGAAGAATGTTTGAAGATTGGGAGATTGATTTGATTGGATCTGATTGATCAAATCAAATATGGTTTTGATGAAGATTGGAATCTCCCCAAGACTGCTGTTACTTCTGCCACAGCCCAAGCACATTTTGCATTGCTATTTAAGGAGGTGAAACCCTAGCTTGAAGATAAGAGAAGCAAGGATTAAAAAGTGTGTGCATCTGTTTAAGGTTTAGGCTTCGTGTGTGCTAGTTTTGTGAGTCATTCACTCATTGTTTAATGTGTGAATTGGACTAGGTTCTTAATTGTAAATTGTTCACTCAAATCTTTTAAGCAAGAGTGTATTGTACTTGATTAAAGCTTTTAAGCAAGAGTGTATTGTACTTGATTAAAGCTTTTAAGAAAGATCAAGTTGTGACTTTGAAGAGTGTCTTCTAAAGTCTTCTTTATGTATTGAAAGTTATCACTGTTGTGATTAAGGGGGATTGAGAGGTGTCTCTTGTCTAGTGGGTTCTAGGCAGAAATTATGTGGGTAGAGATTAAGTGAGGAGTTGTAAACTGGGAGTTTAGCTTTGAATTAATTGTACTGTTAGTTTATTTTCTCCCCGGCTTGGTAGCCCCCAGATGTAGGTGTGTTTTCACCTAACTGGGTTAACAATTGATGTGTCTCTTTTAACTGTTAGTTGTGTTGCTGTGTTCTTGGTTCTTGACAAACAGATATTTGTGTCGTGAATATCTCCTTCGACATCTAATATTTGATACTAGAATTTCAATTGGTATCAGAGCAGGCATCCTGCTCTAGTTCTGGGTGAGATCTAGGGACTATACTTTCTGGTACCATGGATAAAGAAGGAAGATTTATGAACAGGCCACCTGTTCTGGATGGGAATAATTATGACTACTGGAAACCTAGGATGGTTGCTTTCTTAAAATCTCTGGACATCAAAGCATGGAAAGTTGTTATAAAGGGATGAGAACATCCTGTTATTATTGATAAAGATGGAATGGCTACATCTGATTTAAAACCCGAGGAAGAATGGACAAAGGAAGAAGATGATCTGGCTTTAGGAAACTCCAAGGCCTTGAATTCCTTGTTCAATGGAATTGATAGGAACATATTCAGGTTGGTCAGCAATTGTGTTATTGCTAAGGAAGCATGGGAGATTCTAAGGACTACTCATGAAGACACATCCAAGGTAAAAATGTCTAGACTTCAACTCCTTACAACTAAGTTTGAAAACCTGAGAATGAAAGATGATGGAAGCATACATGACTTTCATATGAATATCCTTGAAATTGCCAATACCTCAAGTGCTTTAGGTGAAAAAATGTCTGAAGAAAAGTTAGTAAGAAAAATCCTCAGATCTCTTCCCAAGAGATTTGACATGAAAGTAACTACTATAGAAGAAGCTCAAGACATTTGTAAAATGAGAGTTGATGAAGTCATTGGGTCCCTTTTAACATTTGAAGTTGGAATAGGAAACAAAACTGACAAGAAAAAAGGCATAGCATTTGTTTCAAATACTAAACGAAGAGAGGGGGAATCTGATAAGGATACAGATCTCTCAAATGCCATAGTTATGCTGGGGAGACAATTCAACAAGGTAATGAAAAGGATGGATACTAGACCAAATGCCAAGAACATCCCTCTTGACATCAGTGAGTCAAATGATGCAGGAAGAAGAACTGGAACTGAAGAAAAACTTACAAACAACAAAGAGATAAAATGTCATGGGTGTGAAGGCTTTGGTCACATCAGATCTGAATGTCGAACCTACCTCAAGAAACAAAAGAAAGGTCTAGCTGTTTCATGGATGAATGAAGACTCTGACAGTAATATAGAAGAAGAATCTGCCAAACATATAACTGCACTAACTGAAAGATACTTTTCTGATGAGGATTCCAATGAAGATGAATTAACTCTTGAAAAACCAGCAGCTTCCTGTTGCATCCCAAAATTTGCCCAACCTTTTCTTTACCTAGCTTGTGTTTCATCGCATTCATATTGCATTAGCATCTGCATACCATTGTCCATGTACAGGGGATTGAGAGAGGTGTGCTTATCAAAAAGAGGTTATCAAAGGCCTAAGCCTAGTCAAGAGATATTATTCAAGTTATCAAGAGCATCTCCTCATAAGAAGATTGGCAAAGCTCATTGCAGGAGTGGATGGTTAAGATTGGTGTACCTCCTATCTTGGAGGCCAAATGAGGATCATCAGATAATATTAAGCCCATGGTTATGAAAGAAGAACATTATATAAGCTCATTGGATGTATTGAGGGTCATTATGGAGCTTATTCATGTCATTATACCAAGTGCAAGAAGCCACAGTCAAAGGTGGTGCAATTAGGGTTTTCATCTGGTCAACCCTAAGTCAATAGTGAATTTGGAGGAGATTAAGACACAATTCCAAGTCTTTGTGATCATGGAATGTTGTGTTGAGACATTTCATATATCCTTTCAAGATCAATTATTCAAGATTCAAGAGTGTGAGAAGTTGCTAAGCTAGGGTTGCTAAGCTTGTTAGTGTAAAATCCCCTGTTTAGTGCCCAACTTCAAGACCACATATCTTAAGATAGAAGTTTCACCTCATCTTGACACCAACATGAAACTTGTAGAGAATGTTCTTAGCTTCCTTTTGAGTACAAGAAGTCATTCATCTGATTTCTAGAACTCAAGTTATGAAGCTGACAAGTTACAGGTCATCAGATGAATGTGATTTTGGTCAACAAAAGTCAACCAACTTCCAAGACATTTTTGACCTAGAAGGATGTTTCTCCTCACTTTGACCCAAACATAAAAGTTCTTCCTTATGATCTTACCTTTCCAAAAAGTACTAGAAATCCTTCATCTGAGTTGTGAAGCTCAAGATATGAAGCTTGCAAGGCAGGGGTATTTTGGGAAACTTGGATTATAGGCCATTTTGGTTATAGGTCAATTTCACCACTTTGCACATCTCAAATGAATCTTTTGCCAACATCAAAGTTGCTCCAAATAAGGTCAATTACACTCCCAAATCATCACATGTCATGGATAAAGCTTGGATTGGGAGAATGGTGAAGAAAATCCCATGGAAAACACTTTAAAAGGCCTAAATTGGATCAAATTCATGTTGAACCAATTTTAATCATACTTGTGCATATTTTGAGTTCCAAAAACATTCTGAACACAATTCTAAAATCAGAGGTGAAGTTTGAGGTCATTTCCATGGGCATTTTCCAAGTTACTTCAAGTTTAAGCAACATATGTAATCCACACCATAAGATCAAATTAAGGGTGCAATTCTATCCATTGGATCAGCATAGATCATAACAAGTCATTTGAATGAAAACCAAGGCTTTTGCAGCCATTTTCCCACGTGAATTTTCAAGCTTGCATCACATTGTGGATTTTTTCAATTCATCAAATCAGACCATGATTGGGCCTCCAAAGTGATTCAAATCCAAAGTATAAGAGTTCTCAAGCATGTACAAACCTTCAGAATGGAAAATTGAGCCAGTTTGGATCAGAAACAGTTAGAACTTTGCAAGGTGAAAGTGAAGAAGTGAAATCAAGAATTAGGCAGTTTCAATCCAAATCAAGGTCACCAACACCTCCATTGAAGTGCAAGGAACGTTTATGGGTGGTTCTTCTCAAGCTTCAGTGGCAAATCAAGACCCAACGGAGGTGCTCCGTTGAGTAAGTCATCTCTCAAAAATTCTCTCTGTTCATGTAGTAATTGACTGCCATTCTTACGTATTCATGCTCCCCTAGTGGTATAGAACGTTTATGGATTAGTTTTAGGGCTGTTTGTGATGAATCTTGAATCTTGCTCAAATCTTGTTGCTTGCGTTTTCCTTTATTTATGGATCAAAAATTAAAATGGACATTGGAATGTTAACCTACGCAATGAGACGAGTTGATTGGTGTCAGAAATATTGAGTTTTGGTGAGTTCTTGAAGTTGTTACTGTTCCTTCCCACCGGAGAAGATGACCAGAGCCACCATGCTCCTACATCTGGTCTTTTTCCATCCATCCCATGTGTGCAGTCGACCTCACCCCTTTTGACTTGCTGACCAACGCTGATGAACGACCATGATTCATCCTGAGGGCGCATTGACTTTTTGACTTGGCCACGTCATAAATGAAACGCTTCATTTCATGTGGTTGGTTGAAACATTTTGGATAATGGGCCTTAATGCTTATTCGCACCTCCCCTCAAGAAAAGCCCAGCACGCATAACTAATATCATTACTAATTGCACCATGGATTTTCCATTTTTCTTTTTTTCATTATAAGTTCAGTTGCAATTTAATGCATAAAAAAAATACTTTGATGACTCCAAAAAATATATGAAAATTACGTTTATGTAGTTTTAGATGTAATTTGATTTTACATATTTTTGGATTAATTTTCTATTGATTTTCCAATTTAATTTTTCATTTTCTTTTTAATATGTTCTTGTAAATAAGAAAATTGCATATCACCACTTCTTGATTTTATTTCTTGATCAAAACATCAAATAAATTCATGAAATTTCTTGTGCATATTGTGGATACTTTGATTGATTTTTGAGTATTTTTCTCTCTGTTTTTTTAGGCCTTTTGATTAGGTTTTGGATTAAATCTTTAGGACCCTCTCATCTTGCTTAGTTCATAGAGTACCCTAGGATGTTGCCTTCTGTAGGCATAACTAGGATTAGAATTTTCCTCTCAAATTTGGACTCCTAGTTCCTGAGACCAGAGGGGTCCCTTAGGAATTTTCTTACAGTTTTTAGGTTCATTTTACTATTTTTGGTAGATTTTACATTCTGGCCTACATTTGTGTGGTTTCAACCTTACCACTTGCCTAGTTTGCATTTTGTGTGAACTCTTTGCAATGCTTGTGCATCCAACTCTTGCATATTCCTGTTGTAGACATATTAAGCCACTTGTGTGATGAATTTCAAGTCTTAATCATGTTCCTAGCTTATTTAAGTTTAGGCTTCCTTTAGGACTTTCCTTTAGCCTTTCTTGGTGGATACCCTTGAATAACTTCCATCTTTACATGATTCTTTTTCTTATTCTTTTTCCACATCTCCTCCTTCTAATCCCTCTTTGTCCTATAATCTTACGATCCTTCTTGTGAGAGCCTAGTTCCTCATGTGGAGGAACCAAGTGCATTCCATAAGAAGTTGAGCCTTTGATGGACTCTTGTGTTGATACACATTGAACATAATGGGTTCCTTTGGTTCTCATTGAGATTCTCTTCATTCATTCCTCTTTGTCATATAATCTTAGGATCCTTCTTGTGAGAACCTAGTTCCTCCTGTGGAGGAACCATGTGCATTCCATAAGAAGTTGAGCCTTTGATGGACTTTTGTGTTGATACACATTGAAGATAGTGGGTTCCTTTGGTTCTCATTGTGATTCTATTCATTCATTCCTCTTTGTCCTATAATCTTAGGATCCTTCTTATGAGAGCCTAATTCCTTCTGTGGAGGAACCAAGTGCATTGAAGAAGTTGAGCCTTTGATGGACTCTTGTGTTTGTACACACATTCTCCTTCTTTGTCCTATCATCTTAGGATCCTTCTTGTGAGAGCCTAATTCCTCCTGTGGAGGAACCAAGTGCATTCCATAAGAAGTTGAGCCTTTGATGGACTCTTGTGTTTGTACACACATTCTCCTTCTCTGTCCTACAATCTTAGGATCCTTCTTGTGAGAGCCCAGTTCTTCATATGGAAGAACTAAGGGCATTCCATAAAGAAGTTGAACCTTTGCAGACTCTTGTGTCTTTACACGTTGAACTTGATGAGTTTAGTTCTCCTTTTACTTTCCCATCATCTTGTTTATCCCCTCCCCTGCATGTTGTTTGATTTGGTGCATCAGGATAGCAGTGCATGTGTAGGCATCCTTTCTCTTAAGTCCATGTTTGCATTAAAGGTTGAGGTGTCCTCCCTTGCTTGTACTGTTGCATTGCATGTGCATCCATTCACACTTATATTTCATCTGCTTAATGACTTTAACATTATGTTTCTTCTTTCCATTGACATGTTCCCTTAGGATTCTCACATCCTTGTTCAAGGATGGTGATGATAGACATTAGGGTTGATCCTTTCCATGATAACAAGTAAGATAGAATTCCCTTTCTAAACTCAATCTTAGGACCATCTTGCATGATAACAATAGGGTTTTGGTTAGTTCCCCTTAGAGTCCTCTCTCTCTTCTCATCTCAAAATAACTTCAAAATACATAATAAAGGCTAATGAGTATTGTACGTTACGAGCCTTAAGCTACTTGGGAAATGATAATTGAGCGGTCTCCTCTCAATTATCTCGAGTGTTAGCATATGTCCTTCGGACGATATGCGACACATTCGCTCCTAGGTCATAGTCTCTAATGCAATTTGAATTATAAACATTCATTCAAAACACTTCTCTAATAAAAGACTTCAACACAAACATCAAACTTCCTTTTGCCCTGTGGGTTCTTAATCAGTAAAATCTTTTCAGATAAAAGAGTGTTGTTAACTCTTAGTTCTACCACAAACGGTAACGCCTAAGTCTCCAACGAGCGAGCTGCATACACCAAACTGCTAGAACTACCTGTTAACCTTACTCGGGTAAAAAACAGTTGAACAAACTTGTGTTCTCTTTATCCCAAACTATGTAACCTCTGATCTTTCATACCTGTTAAGAGTACGTAGGCACAAGATGCGATATCTTGGAGAGCAACCTTCCCCCATCTATTATCCGTAGTTAGTCGAACTACATTAACTCTGACTTTCCCATTACACGAGGGAATACGTAGGCCCAGAGCAGCGACGCTCTGTCGAGTCCTTTTTTTCCTTTTTCTTTTCTTTTGTCCCAGACCTTTAGCGTAGATAGATTCAATCACCCTTTTAGATAGACAATGCAAGCATGGATCCCGTTGAGTACAACGGACGTGAGGGGTGCTAATAACTTCCCCTTGTGTAACCGACTCCCGAACCTAGAGATTTGGTTGCGATGATCAATCATATCCCTTTTCGCTAGGTTTCCCTTATCGTTTCCTTTCCCTCGTTTGGGATAAATAACGATAGGTGGCGACTCTTGTAACACCCTTTTTCTACCCCAAAAACATCAAGGCAAAATAATGCAGAAAATCAGAGTGAATAAATAAATCTCATTAAAAAAGCCACTAAAAGGGCGTACATTTCTCAAAGTCATCAAAATAGGTCCATACTCCGTAACTACGGGTTTTTCCCAAAATACATCAAAACATCATAAACAGCGGAATTCAAAACATAATTCAAAGTTTTCCTCAAAAAGGGAAATTAATCAAAATAACATCAACAGTATAAAACCAACTCCAGGAACCCAACCCGATGTTACATATCAGAGCAAGACCCTCTAAGCTGACCAAAAGACTAAAACGCTCAAAAACTTCAAAACTAACTCCTCGCCGGCGTCAACAGCTAAACTGGATCATTTGTACGCTATCCACATATAGGTAACATTCAAATAGGAAGGGTGAGTAAAACAATTCATAATAATCAATGTATAACAATTAATGCATAAACGGCATCATAATCATATTCAACACATTCATATCCTCAAATATGCCTCAAAGTCCACAACGTCATAATTTATACACAAAAGCTCATAAATGCAAATGCAACATAGACTCAATGCATGTGGTACCAATCATCACAGCGCGATGGACACTGGGCCATCAACTCTCCATAGATCCCCATCAATAGGATCGGAGCACATCAACATACTTCACATCCACACAGTGGGATTGAAGCCAAAGCAATCGAGGTCCTGAACCAAAGTCCGGATGCAAATGAATGCATGATGCACACGTCACAATAATAATCCTCACAAAACAACATATGGTGCATCATCATTCATCATATTCACCATCATCACATAAAATCATCATATCTCATGTTATCACATAGTTCATCAAATCATGGTAATTTCATCATATTAACTCAATCGGTACATCCTAGGAACTATCATAACCTCATGTGCACATCATCCAAAACCCAATGTCATACTCGGGGTAATCCATCCCAGAAATCCCAGAATTACACATCACGACATCGCTGCTTAACGATCAATTTCGCAAACTCTGCTACGTTCGTTGGCTTTCTCGCTAGGCGAGTCGGTGGCGAGTCTTTGCTGGCATGCTCGCTAGGAGAGTCTGTAGAGAGTCTCCGTTGGCTTGCTCGCTAGGCGAGTCTGTGGAGAGTCTTCGCTGGCTTGCTCGCTAGGAGAACAGAGTGATGACAGCAAAAACCTGCTACGACCATAACTGATTCTTTTCCAAATACTCGTACGATTCACTTACCTAATGCCCCCAAAATATCCCTAAATCATCCCTAAGATCATACAGCGATAACGACACAAAATCCATGGTTTATTAGGCCAATCTGGCAACATTTGCACTGCCTAAATCACTATTTTCCTGCAATTGCTCCGAGTACATCAGAGTTACTCATATTTGAACATTCCTATTCCAACAGGGTCAAACATATAACGATCCAAGGTTTTTGGCCACGAAGGCCTAAGGTTTCCTAATTCTCATGTTTCACATCAAACAGTCAGGAATACTAACCACTAACCACCACCTCAAGGTTTCATTATCAGTTTCCCTATTTTCCCACAATTAACCCAAAATACCTTAAATCATAAACCAACCATAAACACATCTAAAGGCATACATAGAAAATCATGAACATCGATACTCCCCATACCTTAGTTGATTCGCAACTTTCACGATTAACTTCGGGATCTTCTGCCTCCAACCTTTCCTTCAAAGCTCTGGCAACAAAACTTTCACGGTTAACACAAATGAATTCACCAACTTAGTCTTGGGCCTCACAAATTGGGCTTTTCCCTTATTACCCTTACTAACTCCCTCAAATGCCCGTATTGCCCTTGTTTCACTTATATTCCATTTAATTAATAATAATACTAATAAACTAATATTAAATGCTATGAATCAAGTAAATATCTGAAAATGCACATCTTTCCAATATTCACAAAATTACCAGAAATTCACCGAAACATGAGTATTCTCAATTAAATAATTAATTAACATATTTC
The DNA here is from genome assembly GCA_963859935.3 of Lathyrus sativus. Taxonomy (NCBI): domain Eukaryota; kingdom Viridiplantae; phylum Streptophyta; class Magnoliopsida; order Fabales; family Fabaceae; genus Lathyrus; species Lathyrus sativus. The sequence goes on from OZ012739.1 coordinate 184,474,368, forward strand.
AATTAAATTTGGGGTGTTACAACTCTTCCCCACTTAAAACAATTTTCGTCCTCGAAAATTACCTGCAGAAAACAAAGTCGGATACGACTCCTTCATCTGATCTTCACGTTCCCAAGTCCAACCTTCTCCAGCTGGTCGTCCCACAATACCTTCACCAAGGCGATCTCTTTACCCCGTAGCTGTTTCACTCCTAGTTCGTCAACCCGAATAGGCAACACCTCAACATTCAAATCATCTCGCACTTGTACATCATCCATCTTAATCACATGCAACAGATTTGGAATGTACTTCCTCAACTAAGACACATGAAACACATCATGCAAATTCGCGAGCGACGGTGGTAAAGCAATCCGATAGGCTACTTCTCCCACCTTCTGCGAAATATGATACAGACCAACAAAACACGATGTGAGCTTTCGAGACTTCAAAGCTCGACCCACACCAGTTACCGGCGTAACTCTCAGAAACACATGATCTCCCTCTTGGAATTCAAGTGCTTTCCTCTTCTTATCATGGTAACTCTTCTGACGACTCTGCGACGCTTTCATCTTTTCACGGATCATCTTGATCTTTTCAGTCGTCTCTCACACAATTTCAGGTTCGAGCACAAAACTCTCGCCTGATGCATACCAACACAAAGGAGTCCTACACCTCCTACCATACAAAGCCTCATACGGTGCCATTTTGATACTAGAATGGTAACTGTTATTGTAGGTAAACTCAACCAACGGCAAATAACTATCCCACGATCCACCTTGATCCAAAACACAAGCTCTCAACAAATCCTCTAAAGACTGGATAGTCCTTTCTGTCTGTCCATCCGTCTGCGGATGATAGGAAGAACTCAACCTCAACTTAGTACCCAAAACCTCGATGTAAATCTCGGATATCTATCAGACACAATACTCGACGAGACACCATGTAACTTCACAATCTGCTCAATATATAATTCAGTAAGCTTCTGCAACGAATAATTGACCCTCATCGATACAAAATGAGCCGATTTAGTCAACCTATCAACAATTACCCAAATCGAATCATATCCCTTAAACGTCTTCGGCAAACTTGTCACAAAATCCATAGAAATGCTATCCCATTTCCATTCTGGAATACTCTGAAGGTGAGAAAAACACTTAGAAGGGGGGTTGAATAAGGGTTTTGAAATAATTATGGCAATAAAAACAACACAGTATTTTTATCCTGGTTCGTTGAACTCAACTAATCCAGTCCACCCTACCAAGGTGATTTGTCTTTCTCAACAAGTACTTAATCCACTATGTTCAAACAAATTACAATGTCAACCACTAAGAACAACTGTCTTAGTCTTCTCAAGAAATTCTGACCACAACTTGGTCTTATTAAGGAACCTTTTACAAATAAATGTAAACTAACAAGTGTTTAAGATGCTTCTAAAAAGCTATATCACAACTGTGATTTTTACACTTAGTTTAAGAACGAATAAAACTATTCAGCTTATGAAAAATATTGTATGAGAGCTTGAGAGTAGTTTTCAATTTGATTTCTCAATAATCCGTCTAAAACGTCAACTTTGAAATGTTGTTGAAGACATCCTTTTATAGAGCAGAAAGTCCAGTGCTTGAAGACTGTGCGTAGCAGAATAGCTGTAGCCTTTTTGTCTTCTATTGACTTTAGCTTTCCCAGAAGAGGAATGTTCAGACAAATCCCTTTTGTCTGATTTCCTGTGCCATACATGACTAAGGAAAGAGTCGTTTGGAATATGCAAACGGATATATCTATGAATAATATTTTCTTCAACAAACTTCTGTCTCAAAGTTATCAACATCAGAGTCTTGATGTTATCAGAGTTTTGCAGCCAAAGTGCTTCAGCATGAATATCAATCAGAGCAGAGTTTGAATAACAAGGCCTCTGTACTTGCAGCGTAAAGTACCTTCAGAGTCTTCTTGAAATAATGCTTGAAACTCTTCATACAAAATTCTTCAACTACGCTTCAGAGTCTTCTGTAGCTTCTGCTTCAGAGTCTCTTATGGCAGCGCTCAGAGTCTTCTGATGACTTGCTTCTGATGCTTCAGAGCTTAGCGTAGAATACTATTCAGATGCATTTTTGCTTCCATAAGAATATTTATTTTAATATCTGAAACAAAAACATTTGAATAAAATTAGATTATATATTTTCTTAATACAAAATTTCATTAGTGTTATCATCAAAACATAGAGATATAATTAAACACCAATCTGTGTTCTAACAATCTCCCCCTTTTTTATGATGACAAAACATAGGAAATTTTGTTCAATAAAAAGGATAAATATATAACCCCCCTGAGATAAAGAATCTCCCCCTGAAATGAATACTCTAATAGAAGAAAATACTTCCCTTTTTGCAAGAGTATACTTTTCAGATTAAGAGCCTGGTTAGAATCCTTGTTAGAATATACTTTCCAGAATCAGAGCTTGATTTACTTTCCAGAGTCAGAGCTTGGTTTACTTTAAGGATCAGAGCCTAGTAATCAGAACCTGGTTTGAATTAAGATCTGGTTTGGGGATTCTCAGGGTAACTTCAATGAATTTTGTCAGATGATACGTTATAGTTTTGAAAGAATAAAATTCAATTTTAGTTATAATTTATTATGTCTGAATTCCATTTTAGTAACTGTTTATTTTTTGAACAATCAGAATTTCTTTTTCTCCCCCTTTTTGTCATAATCAAAAAGAAAAACTTTTTAAGACAGAAAAGAAAAACAGAGAAAAATAACGAGATAAAACAAGTAGAAACAGAAACCAAACGTATTCATTGATCAAACACAATATTTAGAGGTTAACAAAACAACAAAATATCATCAACAACAAAAACAACAAACAGGTGCACAAACATAACAGAAAAGAAACTAAGGTTGGCGAGAGGCTATCATCTTCAAAAGGTATGTGATCTGAGAAGTAGATTCCTCTTGTCTAGACATCCAAGTCTTAATCTCATATTTGGTTTGTTCTTGCTTGACCATCCATGTTCTGATCTCTTTGTTGCTGGCTTCTAGAAGAGCAAACTTTTCTTCTAAATCTGGTCTTTTTGTCTTGATTTCAGAAGAAGCAGGTGTAGATGCAGACTCTTGAATCACAGAATTAGATGCTGGTTCCAGAATCATCAGAGCTGACTGATTTGGCACAAAGGTTTCTTCAGTAGCAGCCGCTTCTGGAGGAGTATCTTCAGACATAGGTTCATCAGCAAGTGCATTTTCCAGAGGAAGAACTGGAGGTCTACTCATGTTCAGAAGAGTCTGTCTGATAACTTCAGCAAATTTCACCTTCGCATCATCAGAGCAAATGGTGCGAAGATTTGAAGCAACAGTGTTGAACCTTGAGATGAATCTGTTCCAAGTGGCTTCAGAAGCATCTGGATTCACACTAGACAAACATTCCTTCTTTACAGAAGATATCCACATGTTTAGTTCCTTCTTAAATCCATCAAATAATGTACTAACATCCATTCTTGGTTTTGGTTTCAAAAATTTTTCTAGAGATGGTGTTTTGGGTTGTTCTGATGGGGATGGTATTGTAAAGGTTAGGATAATGAACATAGGATGAGAGAAGGATGGAAAAGATGTTTGGACAGATGATTCAGGGATATCCTGACGTTTTGGATAAAAGTGTTTAAGTTTGAGTCTAAAGGGAAGGTCATCAGATGGTAAAGGTTTCAATGAAGCAAAAGAAACAAAATCAGATGATCTTGGTTCATAGCCACGGAGTGAGGGGGTGAGTTTACTTCTGGGGGTACATCAGATTCAGTGGAATCAGATGATGCAGAAGAATGACAGGATGTGGAAGAAACATCAAACATAATTTTCAAAGGTTGAATATCGAGAACCTCAGAATCAGATATCAATGATTCAAAAGGTTGATGTTGTTCTGGTTGAGGAGCAGAGGGAATGGATTGTTCTGGTTGTGGTTCAGTAGTTTGTGGTTTTGGTGGGGGAATTTCAGAAGATTGTTTTGGTGAAGAGGTTTGTTTGTCAGAGGGGGGAATATCAGATGGTAGTTTCTCAGATGGAGTTGGTTGTTGTTGGGGTGCAGAAGGAGCTATTTCAGAAGTTTTCTTTGGTTTAGAAACATGAGGAGGAGAAGGTGAGGGTATATAGACAGGGCGATCAGATGTTAGTGCCTCTTTGACAGTTTACAAGATTGAATCTAAACTGGCCTCAGGAGGATTAGCTTTTTGCTTCTTGACCCTCTTGGGTTTAACAGAAGCAGCTTCACCAGAAGCCTTCCTCTTGGGTTTTGAAGATCCTTCTTCAGAAACTTTCCTCTTCTTCTCGTGTCTTTCACTATAAAGATCTGGTGCAGGTTCGCCTGCTTTCTGAACTAGATTTTCTGGTAGAGGAGTTCCATCTGCCAGACACGTTGCTATATACTTTAGAATAATTTCCCTTGGTTCATCAGTGTAGAACATAGGAAAATCATCCAGAGGTATCCTTCTTTTGCTTACCTCTTCAAAGTTTATTTGTTTTGGTGCAGAAGTGAGTTCTTCTACAACTTTCATCCAATGAAGACTTTTCCCATTCAGAGCTTTTCCAACGACAGAAGCTAATTCTTCCTTCAATCCTGCTTCTGTCAGATGTCCAACCATACCATTCACAGTCAGAATGTCTGAAATGAGTCTTCCCATTGGAATCCAATTCCTCATCTTCTGATGTTTGGTTCTAACTTCTTCCCTTGATTGTTTCATGTGAGTCCATAAATGATTGAAAAGTAGATAAGGCAGATCCACTTTTGTGCTCTGACTCAGACAGTACATGAAGTACATCTGATCAGTATTTACATAATCAGGAGAGTTTGAAGACTTTCTGTGATGTATGCAACCCATACAGATCTTAGCCCAGATCCTGTAGTTTGGCTTCAGATCTTTCACTTTGTTAGAAGCTTCTCCAGATGAGCAAACTTCACGATAAACTTCAGTCATATCAACACGCCCAGCTGGCAGATTTGTAACACCATCAGTTTCTTCATAACCTATGAGCTTTCTAATCAAATCCTCGGTTATGATGATTTCCTTACCCATAACATATGAAACAATGAACTTAGGGTATGTGATAGCATGGATCCAAAATTCCTTTACCAGACATGGATAAACTGGTCCCATCAGTCTATCAAAGAACTTTGTCCAACATTGAGCATCAACAATGAGACGAAGATCAAACCCATTTTCAGCAATTGATAAAGTTCACAATAGATTCATACAAGACTTCAAGTTTGTCAACTGGTGTGAGTAGAGTTCTAACAGGTTCTTTGAAAGCAACAACACCCATCTTAGAAGATGAGACAACAGCCATAGTTGATTGAAATTGAGCAGAAGTTGATGAAGAAGTAGCCCCTGTTGTTCTTGAGAGAGATTTAGGGTTACAAACGGTTTTGGGTTTGGGAGAGAGATGAAAGCAATGAAACAAACATAAATGCATATAAGAGTGTGAGAGAGTGAAAAGTGTGAGAAGTGAAGTGTTGTGGTATTTATAGAAAAAATTAGGGCACACAAGAGTCACACGTTCAACACGTTTCCACTTAGCATTTAATAAAAAGAATATAATCATTTCAAGCAATTAATGATTCTGACAATTTGGGGGGAAAACGAGAAACTCAATATTCAAAAACAGTACCTCGAATGTTATTTCAGTAATGTGCACTCCACCTTTTCAGATTCAGAGTTACACGTGTTTGCTTGCATGTGCTTCTGAAACTTCTTTAAGAAATGAAACGTTAGCCAACGTTCAGATCCTCTGAGGTTTGTTAGTTCATATTTGCACACAATAAATAAAATATTAAATAATACATAAATAGATGTAATACTTCAGAGTTAAAACATTTTCATCTGAGGAAATTTTCTTCTGATAAACATTTTATTCTGGACAGAAATCCATACTTATATTTTTCAGAATAAATTTAAATTTATCTTCAGCAAGGGGTTTTTTAAAGATATCAGCCCATTGATGATCTGTATCAACAAAGTTTAAACAGATAATTCCCTTATGAACATAGTCTCTGATGAAGTGATGTTTTATCTCTATATGCTTAGCTTTAGAGTGTAAAATAGGATTTTTAGACAAGCATATAGCAGAAGTATTATCGCAGAAGATTGAAATGTTACTCTCATGGATCTGATAGTCTTCTAGTTGACTCTTCATCCAGAGCATCTGAGTGCTACAACCAGCAGCAGCAATGTATTCTGCTTCTGTTGTTGAAAGCGCAATTGTGGGTTGCTTCTTGCTAAACCAAGAGATCAGATGACTTCCAAGAAACTGGAAGCTTCCAGAAGTACTCTTTCTTTCAACTCTGTCTCCAGCATAGGCAGCATCACAGAATCCAACTAATTTATAGTCATCAGATCTTCTGTAACACAAACCCACATTAGTAGTACCTTTCAGATACCTTAGAATCCTCTTAACAACTGTTAAGTGAGACTCTCTAGGATCTGATTGGAATCTGGCACACAGACAAACACTGAATAGAATATCAGGTCTAGAATCAGTCAAATACAGAAGAGATCCAATCATACCTCTGTAAAGCTTTTGATCAACCTTCTTACTTACCTCTTCCTTACCAAGAGTGCTTGTAGGATGCATTGGAGTCTTTGCTGATTTGCTTTTAGTCATGTTAAACTTCTTCAGAAGCTCCTTCACATACTTAGTCTGATGTATGTAAGTGCATTATGGAGTTTGGTTGAATTGGATTCCCAGAAAGAATATGAGTTCTCCCATCATGCTCATCTCAAATTCAGCCTGCATAAATAGAGTAAACTCCTGGCCACAGGAGCATAAGTCTCTGTGTAGTCAATTCCTTCTGGCTGACTGTATCCTTGAGCAACTAGCCTTGCTTTGTTTCTTACAACTTCTCCTTGCTCATTCAATTTTTTTCTGAAGACCCATTTAGTTCCAATGATGTTGAAACCTTTTGGTCTTGGAACCAGATCCCATACGTCATTTTTGGTGAATTGATTTAGCTCTTCTTGCATAGCAAGTATCCAATCATTATCGTTCAGAGCCTCATCCACAGAAGTTGGTTCAATGATGGACAACCCAAAAAGTGACGTTCCAAGTGATCTGAGAAATGACCTTGTTTTGATAGGGTCATCCTTCTTTCCAATAATCATTTCTTCTGGATGAGAAGATTTGATTCTGGATGATCCTTTAACATTTGGTCCTTCAGAAATATTTAAATTGTTCATCTGAGCAGCCAATGGAGTTGCATCTGGCGTTGCTTCTGGTGCTTCTGCTTGAGCCTTTTCTGCCTCTGAGTCTTCAGAGTCTATGAGAATGACTTCTCTATCTGCAAAATTTTCAAGCTGTTTTGGCTTTTGATTGCCAAGCTTATCATCAAATCTAACATGTATTGATTCCTCCACAATCTGTGTCTCAGTATTGTATACTTTGTAGCCTTTAGAGCATTCAGAATACCCAAGCATGAAACACTTCTGTGCTTTAGAATCAAACTTGTTCAGATTCTCTTTAGTATTCAACATAAAACATACACATCCAAAAGGATGGAAATATGAAATGTTGGGCTTTATATTCCTCCACAGTTCATAAGGAGTCTTCTCCGGAAGAGATTGAACTGACACTCTGTTCTGAATATAACAAGTTGTATTCGCTGCTTCTGTCCAAAAATGTTTTGCCAGATTAGTCTTGTTGATCATGGTTCTGGCCATTTCTTGCAATGTTCTATTTTTCCTCTCTACAACTCCATTCTGTTGAGGAGTTCTAGGGCAGGAGAAATCATGTGCAATGCCTTTTTCTTTAAAATATTTTTCAAATATTTGTTTTCAAATTCACCACCATGATCACTTCTGACTTTAACAATTTTAAAATCTTTTTCGTTCTGGACTTGTTTGCAGAAGTCAATGAATTCAGAATGAGACTCATCCTTGTGTTTCAGGAATCTTACCCATGTCCATTTGCTGTAGTCATCAACAATGACTAATCCATACTTCTTACCTCTGATGGATGCTGTTTTCACTGGTCCAAACAGATCAATATGAAGCAGCTCTAATGGTCTTGAGGTTGAAACAACATTTTTTGTTTTGAAAGAAGATTTTGAAAATTTTCCTTTCTGACATGCTTCACAAAAAGCATCTGAGTTGAACTTCAACTGAGGAAGTCCTCTGACCAGATTGAGTTTATTAATCTGAGATATACGTCTCATACTAATATGCCCCAATCTTCTGTGCCAGACCCATTGCTCTTCATTAACAGACAAAAGGCATTTTATATTCTGAACCTTAAGTTCTGAAAGATTCATTTTATAAATGTTGTTCTTCCTTTTTCCATTAAAGAGGATTGAGCCATCCTTTTGACTGACAACTTTACAACATTTTTTATTGAAGATTATGTCATAACCATTGTCACTTAATTGCCTTATGAACAATAGATTATGTGTTAATCCTTCAACAAGTAACACATTAGAAATGGAAGGAAGGTTATCATTACCTATGGTTCTAGAGCCAATTATCTTGCCCTTCTGGTTCCCTCCAAACTTCACATCACCTCCAGATCTAAGCTTCAGGCTTTGAAACATAGACCTTCTTCCCGTCATATGACGCGAGCTGCCAGAGTCCAGGTACCGAGACTGGTGTTTCAACTTTGCTGCTAAGGATGTCTGCAACAAAAATAATTTTATCTTTAGGTACCCATATTTTCTCGGGTCCTCTGGGGTTAGTAGGTTTGAAATTCTTTCTGAATTTCTTTCCCTTATAAGCATCCTTGTTCTTCTGAGGTTTTGATTTATTAAACACAGGTTTGTTCAGATCAGAACTTGTGTGTTTAATATCATTTAAATGACCAAATTTGAAATTAGTATATAGAGGAAAATACTTTATGATCATTTTATCAATAGGTTTTGGATTTAAATCCTTCCCAGAAGAAGATTCATATCCAATACCCTTCCTGTTGTTTCTGCTTTCGCCATAGATCATTGAAGCCATCTTGCTTCTATCTAGGCCTCTAGCTAGAAACTTCTGAAAGCTATAGTCATACTCTTCTAAAATATTTTTAGAGCATGATATAGGTTCTGAGTCAGATTTCTGAGCATTTTCTAAATCATTTTTTATTTTAAGATTTTCTGCTTTAAGCTCAGCAACCTCAGACCTCAGCTGATCATTCTCAGATGCAAGACAACTTTGAAGCTTCTTGTATTTGAGTTTGATTTTGTTGTAGTTTTCTAGAATTTCTGATAAACTTTCAGAAAGTTCTTCTCTAGTGAGTTTAGAAAATACCTCCTCAAAATCTGATTCTGATTTTGATCCAGATGTTTCTACATGGTCTTCTACGTCAGCCATGAGTGCCATGTTTGCACATTCTTCTTTTGACTCTGATGAAGAATCAGATGCATCTGAATCATCCCATGTTTCCATCAAAACTTTCTTTTTATGATCAGACTTCCTTCTTGGTTTCTCCTTCTGAAATTTTGGGCATTCATTCTTATAGTGCCCAGGTTCCTTGCATTCATAGCAGACAACCTCTTTCTTTCCAGATCTTCTGTGTCCAGAAGACTCTTTATGTTGATCTGGTTTCTTGAAGTTTCTGAACTTCTTCTGTTTATGCTTCCAGAGTTTGTTGATCCTTCCGGACAGCAGGGACAGTTCATCTTCTTCTTCAGAAGAAGATTCTTCAGAACTTTCTTCTATAACCTGCAACGCTTTAACAGATTTGTTAGATTTTAAAGCAACTGACTTACCTTTCTTCTGAGGCTCGTCTTCCTCCAGCTCAATCTCGTCACTCCTTAAGGAACTGATCAATTCCTTTAGAGTGATCTTATTCAGATCCTTCGTGAGCTTTAGAGCTGTCACCATGGGTCTCCATCTTGTTGGCAGACTTCTGATGATCTTCTTGACATGGTCAGAAGTAGAGTAGCCTTTATCCAGAACCTTCAACCCAGTAGTTAGGATCTGAAATCTAGAGAACATAGTTTCTACAGATTCAGACTCCTACATTTTGAAGGCTTCATACTTCTGGATGAGGGCCAGAGCCTTGGTCCCCTTTACTTGGGAGTTCCCTTCATGAGTCATCTTCAAAGATTCTAACATATCAAATGCAGTATCTCTGTTTGTTATTTTCTCATACTCTGTATGAGATATTGCATTTAACAAGATGGTTCTTGCTTTGTGGTGGTTTCTAAACTCCTTCTTCTGTTGATCAGACATAGATTTTTTGTCAATCTTTTTCCCTTCATCATTGGTAGGATGAGTGTAACCATCAGTTACTAAATCCCACAAATCAGCATCATAACCTAGAAAGAAGCTTTCTATTCTTTCTTTCCAGTAGTCAAACTTCTCACCATCAAACATGGGAGGTTTGGTGCTGATTCTATCTTTATCATCGTATTTGTTGTTGTATGAAGTTGAAGTAGAAGCTTCAGCAACCATGATGAATAAAGAACAAGATATTTGGAGTTTTTCTCAACTGGATCTTTTCTGTTCACGGTGAAGTGAGAGCACTAACAGAACCGGAGCTCTGATGCCAACTGAAGGTGAGAAAAACACTTAGAAGGGGGGTTGAATAAGGGTTTTGAAATAATTATGGCAATACAAACAACACAGTATTTTTATCCTGGTTCGTTGAACTCAACTAATCCAGTCCACCCTACCAAGGTGATTTGCCTTTCTCAACAAGGACTTAATCCACTATATTCAAACAGATTACAGTGTCAACCACTAAGAACACCTGTCTTAGTCTTCTGAAGAAATTCTGACCACAAGTTGGTCTTCTTAAGGAACCTTTTACAAATAAATGTAAACTAACAAGTGTTTAAGATGCTTCTAAAAAGCTATATCACAACTGTGATTTTTACACTTAGTTTAAGAACGAATAAAACTATTCAGCTTATGAAAAATATTGTATGAGAGCTTGAGACTAGTTTTCAATTTTATTTCTCAATAATCCGTCTAAAACATCAACTTTGAAATATAGAGCAGAAAGTCCAATGCTTGAAGACTGTGCGTAGTAGAATAGCTGTAGCCTTTTTATCTTCTATTGACTTTAGCTTTCCCAGAAGAGGAATGTTCAGACAAATCCCTTTTGTCTGATTTCCTGTGCCATACATGAATAAGGAAAAAGTCATTTGGAATATGCCAACGGATATATCTTTGAATAATATTTTCTTCAACAAGCTTCTGTCTCAAAGTTATTAACATCAGAGTCTTGATGTTATCAAAGTTTTGCAGCCAAAGTGCTTCAGCGTGAATATCAATCAGAGCAGAGTTTGAATAACAAGGCCTCTGTACTTGCAGCGTAAAGTACCTTCAGAGTCTTCTTGAAACAATGGTTGAAACTCTTCATACAAAATTCTTCAACTACGCTTCAGAGTCTTCTACAGCTTCTGCTTCAGAGTCTTCTGCAGCTTCTGCTTCAAAGTCTCTTATGGCAGTGCTCAGACTCTTCTGATGACTTGCTTCTGATGCTTCAGAGCTTTGCGTAGAATACTGTTCAGATGCATTTTTGCTTCCATAAGAATATTTATTTTAATATCTGAAACAAAAACATTTGAACAAAATTAGAGTATATATTTTCTTAATACAAAATTTCATTAGTGTTATCATCAAAACATAGAGATATAATTAGATACCAATTTGTGTTCTAACATACTCAACGGTTGCATCAGACCTGACGGTCTCTGATGTTCAATCTTCGACTTTTGACAAGTCAAACAAGCATACATAAATTCAGCAATTTCCTTCTTCATACTAGGCCACCAAAACAACTTCTTCAAATCTTGATACATCTTTATGGGACCAGGATGAATACTCAACTCGCTTCTATGAACTTCTTCAAGAATTCTCTTCTTGATTTCTGGCACATCGAGAACACACACTCTATCTCTGAACCTCATCACACCATTCTCATCGATCTGAAAATCACCTCCGTTACCTTGATTAATTAACGCGAGACGATCCACCAAAATCAAATCAGATTTCTGACCTTCTCTGATCTCTTGGAGAATACCATTAGTCAGCTTCAACATACCCAATTTCACACTGTTAGGAGTCTCTTCACAAATCAAACTCATATCTCTGAATTGCTCAATCAGTTCCAACTCTCGAACCATAAGCATCGACATATGCAAGGACTTCATACTCAATGCATCAGCCACAACATTAGCCTTACCCGGATGGTAACTCAATTCAAAATCATAATCCTTCAGAAGTTCAAGCCATCTTCGCTGCCTCATGTTCAACTCTTTCTGATCAAACAAATACTTCAGACTCTTGTGATCACTAAACACTTCGAATCTGGACCCAAATAGATAATGTCTCCAAATCTTCAACACAAACACCACAGCGGCCAACTCTAAATCATGTGTAGGATAATTTCTTTCACGAACCTTCAGTTGTCTGGAAGCGTAAGCAACAACCTGACCGTTCTACATCAATACGCCTCCAAGGCCCATCTTCAACGCATCATAATACACTGTTGCACCCCAAAATTTGACCAACTCTTCTTTACCTAGCTTATGTTTCATTTCATTCACATTAGCATTATCATTTGCATTTCATTGACATGTATGCAGGAGATCAAGAGGTATGATTACAAATCAAGAGTTATACAAGATTGTGAAGCTAGCCAAGAAGGTTATTCAAGTGTTCAAAGGTTGATATCTTTGTCAGAGAAGTCAAAAGATCCTCAGAGAGAGTGATTGAAGCCAAGGGTGTATGTCTCCTAACTTGAGAATTGTGGGGAGCTCCTCAGATGATTCTGAAGCCATGAAGATGGACTTGAGGCCTTGAGAGAGCTTATGAGATGTCTTGAGAGCCATCATGAGGCCTAGATAGGTCATTGTGTAAGATTGGGAAGCCTCAGCCATGAGTGGTATAATTAGGGTTTGACTGGGTCAACCCTAGGTCAACTGATGATTTGAACAAGGTTGAGACCTAATTCAAGGGCCATGTGATCATGGATTGACACATTGATATGTTATAAGGATGATTCCAAGGTCAACTCATCATGATTGAAGAGTTTGAGAAGTTTCAAGCTAGGGTTTCTAAGGCTTGACAGTGTAAAATCCCCTAGTTTGACCCCTATCTTTAAGGCAGTTTAGCTCAAGATGTGATTGTCATCTCATCTTACCCCCAACATGAATGTTGTAGAGCATGATATTAGATTTAATTTGAGTGCTATAAGTCATTTATAGGATTTGTAGAGCTCAAGTTATGACTTTGACAAGTTACGGGTCATCTGAGGTATGTGAATCTGGGGCCTTGAAAGTTACCCAACTTGCATCAAACTTTTTCCCATTAAGGATGATTCCTATGAACTTTTGGCCAACATGAATGTTGTTCCTTATCTTCGTAGCTTTCTAGAGAGTACTAGAAGTCCTTGATAGGATTTGTAGAACTCAAGTTATGGCTTTGACAAGTCAAGGGCATTTTGGTCATTTGGAGATTATAGGTCATTTCAAGCATAAGGCCATAACTCCTATTTCCAAGCTTCAAATGGAAAAATATTCAACATAAAACATGCTTAAAATGATGTTTTAAGGCTAGTAAGGAGGTCATGAGATGTTGAAAAGGCTTGTAGCTCAAAGTGATAAAAATGACCTAAAATGAAGGCATAAGTTAAATAAGTCAAAGTTGGAAATTGAAATTTTCAACCTACACATCCAAACCATGGCATGTAATATATCATTTTGACTCTATAAAACATTTTAGAAACAATGGTTTAGCCACATTTTTTATTTGAGGTCTAAATCATGGACTTGTTTTGGAAAATGGTTACTTGCATATTAAGCAACATTTGGAAAACTTAGAATTGAGGCATGGGCAAGGAACTTGGCAAGCTAAACCCTTCCAAATTGTCACTAGGGGAGAAATTGAAGGAGATTGAGATGAATTTCAAGCTGCAAACAGATTTGAGCATGGCATGATAAGTGATTCAAAATCTCATGACATGAGATAGGTAAAATCTCATTGGAAGGATCTAGAGGGTTCTAGATCATCAAAACTTCATCTATATATTGAGTATAATGCATCCATGGCAGGGGTTGGTGATTATTGAAGGTTTGAGCATAGTTTGAGATTGAGTTTTCATAGTTTGCAAGTGCAATCGGTTTCATCAATTTCCTCCATTTCCTTCCATTTTCGTGATTGGTTCTTCTTCCCTGAGTATCAAGGATTGATTCCAGATCATTTCCAAGAAGAATTGGTGGCTAGATCGTGTGGGAGCAAGGGATTTTCAGCACCTGCAACTCTTTATCGTGTTTCAAGATTGAAGCACTTTCCATTGAATCTTTTGCATACAGAAGCAAGGAGGAAGTTCTGTGATCGTGTCCAGAAGATTTGAGAGCTTGAAGTGGAGATTTCGTGCATCTGTTATTCAAGAATTTCCAGGTTTGTAACCTTCTTCCCCTAGCTTGATTTAGGTAGAATTAGGTTGAATTAGGGTGTTAGATTAGTTGTAGAATGGCCTAGGATGGTTTTCAGATGGTTAATTGTTGAATTAAAGACAAAATAGGAAGATCACCATTTTTGGTTGAGATTGGGAGATGTTGATTCTTGGGGTTTCAGAAGAAACTATGGGCATGGTTGAGTTCGTGGCAAGATTTGGAGCAAGATTCATGTTTTGACCTCTTGGATTGGAGGCCCCTAGAGTGAACTAGGGTTGGGGGAGACGACCGGAGCTCCATCGGCGGTGGCCGGAGCTGGGCGCGAAGCTCAGAGCTTTGAATTGGAGAAGATGAACTTCTCACCATCAGATCATGTTTTAACCATTGACTGGGAGAGGATCCAAGGGCTGTGTTTTATTTCTGAGTTGTGAAGGATTTCAAATGAAACGCTGCGTTTCATTTAGTTGGCGCCTTGGGCTTAATAATCTGAGTGTTATCCACACCCCCAGCAAGCCCAACCCATGTTTTGAACTGATTCTGAATGCTATTTGCACTGTGCGCTTATTCATTTTATTTGATTTTCATTATTTTTTTCATTTAATTCATGATTTTTGTAAAATTCATAACTAATTGAATATTAATCCAATCAAATCCATTCTTTTTGCATAATACTCATGATTGAGTCTATTATTTTTTAGAACAAAAATATTTTCATTTCATTTAATTTCTGATTTAATTGGAATTTTGTATTTTAATTGATATTAAAATGTTTATGTTTGATGCATATTTTTGTAGAATTTTGTGTGATCTCATAGTGATGATTCTTGGCCTGATTTTTTGTGTGTGATTAGGTTAGATGCGTATGATCCCATAGTAATTTTCTCACATTTTTGTGATGAAAATAGGTATGCTTTCTAGATTGATATTTAGAGACTTCCTTTTTAGGGTTTTAGGTTGATAACTTAGAATGAAGATTTTAGTTCTAGGTCCAAATTGATGATTTGATCTTTGAAACTAATGTTATAGAGTCATGATTGACCTAGGATCCCATAGTAATTTTTGTAGGATTTTACAATTGATTCTAGTATTTTAGTTAAGACTAACTTTAGTGCCAGGTTTTAGGTGATCCTAATTTACTAATTCAACTAGTTTAATTCATTTAGTTCCCTTAGATTAGGGTTTGTGCTTGGTTTGCCTTTGATTGAAGTTGAAGACAAGGTGAGGATGCTTGAAGTTGCTTGAGGTTGCTTGATGCTTTGGATTTTGTGGGTGCCTGAAGGTGTCTGATGAAGATTAGGAGATAGGACATAGGGAGAGCTTTGTAGTTAGAATGATTTCTTTCACAAACATGGAAAGCATCTTGTGCTTCCATTCCTCCCAATGATTAAAAGTCCTTCCATGGTATTCACCTCCCTCCTTTGGAGGGATAAGTTATGGTACCTAAGAAGTAGAACTTTTGAGGGAACCATTCTTCTGATGTTAAACCCTTATTATAGGCCTCCTTTGGTGGTCAATAAGCAGTTTAATATCCTAGCTTATCCAGTTAAGTGATTTCTTCTGGCTTGAGTATCTTGAGAGATGTTGGGCTTGAGTTTGAAGATGAAGACTTCATTGAAGAGTGTGGAAGAGGATGATTCCTTGGGCATTGCCACTATAGCTGAAGCTTGAAGAGCTTGAAGAGCAAGTTGATACTTGAAGATCCAATGAAGAGTGAGGAGTTCCTTGCTTGAATAAGATTGAAGGATGAGGTTGACACTTCCATGTGATTGAAGATTACTCTGAGAAGCTGAAGCTTGTAGATAAAGAGAGAAGACCAAGTTGATACTGATAAAGCAAAGAAAGCTTAAGAAGCTTGAAGAGCTGAGGCTTGGATTGAGAGAGAGTTGTTGATCTGCTACTTTCTTGTCTGTTTTCTGTTCTGTATTGCTGATGTGCCTTGTTTGACTTGCTTGATGCATTAGAATAAGTCCATGATTAGACTGACCTTAATCTAGGAGCATGATTGCACTAGAGGTTGAGTTGCTCCCTCTGCTTGTATTGTTACTGTATGGCTTTGCTTGCGGGTATTCGGTAGAGCCCAGCTCCCTTGCCCATGTGGTTTATTTTGCTTGATAGCATTTTATTTTATTTTTACTGTATGATTACAGTTGTTATTCTATTCTGCTTGATAGCATGTCTCTTCTGTATGATTACTGTTATTCATTCTGGCTTCAGGTTGAGATGAGCTTGTGGAGGCTGATACCCCACACACATTTCCTCCCTCACTTGAATTGCATGCATTTTACAGTCGTTTACTGTTTACTGTTCAAGCTGATGCTTTACCTGTTTCTGTTTATCATTGACATGATCCCTTAGGAATCTCATTTCCTTTGATAAGGAAGTGATGACATAACTTTAGGTTGAAACCTATGCATGACAACTTCTAGGAGTTCCCTGTTTCAAACCTTAACTATAGGATGAATCCTTGGCATGACAACAGTAGGACTTGATAGTCTCCCCATAGTTGAGCCCCTTCTCTTCTCATCTCAAAACAACTTAAGATACAGTAATCATGAATGATTTCTTTCGTACGTTACGAGCCTTAAGCTATTTGAGAAAGGATTGTTGGAGAGTTTCTTTTCAACAGTCTGGATGTTTAGTATGGTACCCTTTGGGTGACATGCGACACATTCACTCTCAGGTCATAGTCTTTAGTGCGATTGAAATTGCAAACACCATAAAAAACAGTTCTTTCGTAAAAGACAAAAAACAAACTTCAAATCTTTTTGCCCCGTGGGCCCATAATTCAAAGGAAGCTTTTCTGAAGAAAAGAGTGTCGTTAAACTTCAGCGCCAACGCAAACAGGCTTTGTCCCTAACTGCTGGAATTGTTCTTTAACCCTACTCGATAAAACAGATGAATCTGAATTCCCGTAATCCGTAGTGTCCCGAACTACATAAGCTCTGATCTCTCATGCCTGTTGAGAGTACGTAGGCACAATACTGATGTATTGGCGAGCCACCTTCCCCGTAACCCGTAGTTAGGCGAACTACGTTGACTCTGATTTCTCATTCTCTGATGAGAATACGTAGGCATAAAGTGCGATGCTTTGCTGAGTCATTTTTCTTTTCTTTTGCAGACCAGCCTTGATAGGTAGATAGATAAACCAACTCGTCCAGTAAATACAACAAGCGTGGATCCCGTCGAGTACGACGGACGTGACGGGTGCTAATACCTTCCCCTTGCGTAACCGACTCCCGAACCCAGACAACGGTTGCGATGACCTTGTCTTACCCTTTTCGTCAGGTTTTTCCGATCGTTTCCTTTCCCGCTCTGAGGGATAAATAACGAAAGGTGGCGACTCTTCTATTTTGCCGGCACCTTATTTTCGTGGAAGCGACAGCTGGCGACTCTGCTGGGGACTTAATAGTTTCCTGGGATCCAACGTCCCGTATGCGAGTCAGTTTGGGGATCCGACGTCCCCTGCGAGAGTCAATCCTAGCGCTTGTATGATTACTTGTTGGGTTGTGTTTATTTATCGCATTTCATTTCCCGCACTTTATTTTTCAGTATGATATGATTATCTATGCTGTTGTGGGAGGGGCATTCTGATGAGTGAGAAGCCAGACCCAGGCTTGAGTGAACATAGCATTAGTTGTGGAAATTAGTGGGCGTGTGCTTGCTTTGCAGGCACTAGTGTCTCATGAAATCCACGCTCAGACGAGGTTCTCCCGGTTGGCTTCTTTTTCAACCCTTTGGGTTGAGGGGGTTGTTGGTTTGGAGGATTGTCGACTCTGGGGACCGATCATTTGTGATTCAGCCGAGTGAGGCCGCTTCATGAGCTGGTGATGCCACACCTTCTGGGTATCGTATCACCCCTCTTGAATGTCTGTGACGCTGATGAACGCATAGGATGCCAAACTTGAGTCAGTTTTGGTCCATACCGGTGAGCAGGGTTGGGGTTTATTGCAGGAAACTTTGACCTTCAGACTACCTGGTTTTCTTGATAGTGAATGAGTTTTGTTGGTACCAGAGGTTCTTATCATCAGATATGATTGTTCTTGATAGAGAAGAGCTTTGGTCCTGTATCAGAGGACCTTATATTCAGATGAGTAGTTGTTCTTGATAGAGCAGGTTTATGATTAGGGTCTGAGGATCTCATCAGTATATGTATGGTTGTTCTTGACAGAGCAGGGTTTTATCAGATGTTTGTTCTTGACAGAGCAGAGTTAGGATCTTGTATCAGAGGTCCTTATTATCAGATGTTTGTTCTTGACAGAGCAGAGTTAGGATCCTGTATCAGAGGTCCTTATCATCAGATGCGTGTTCTTGACAGAGCAGATTTTTGGTCCTGTATCAGAGGTCCTTATTATCATATGATTGTTCTTGACAGAGCAGATTTATGGTTGTGATCAGAGGATCTCATTATCAGATGTATGGTTGTTCTTGAAAGAGCAGATTTGTGGTCCGATACCAGGGTTTTCTTCTTATCAGATATATTGGTTGTTCTTGACAGAGCAGCATTCTGGTTTTGTTGATACAGAATCTTCACACCACAATCGCCTTGATCTCCTGCTGCATGATTGCATTTTACATTGCTTTGAATACTCATTTGCATTTCATTAACGTGTGTCTGTGTTGCAGGTACCGTTTTCCCCGATCCAGGATTTCTTGCCTCCTATTGTATTGTTATGGGTTCTCTGAGGAAGACCGTGGCTTACAAGCTCCCTGCCCCTGATGTGTTTCAGCTGACTGGTTTGATTGCTTTAGCAGATGATTCTGTGAGAGATGAATTCAGAAAGTCTTACGGCAAATTGCTCATTTTGGTTCGTAAACCTTCTGCGTTCGAGTTGAACGGGTTGCACGCTCTGCTGCAGTTCTACGATCCTCCGTTGAGGTGCTTTACTTTCCAGGATTTCATTCTCGCACCCACGCTAGAGGAGTATGTTGATTTGTTAGGTGTGCCTATCAAGAGTCAGATGCCCTTTGTCCATATGGATGCTGAGCCTAATTTGGCTAGTCTAGCTCCATCACTTCATCTGGATGCCTCCGAGTTGGTATTGTCTAGTTGGAACAAGGTTCCCGGTTTCTCCTCGCAGTTCTTAGTGGGAAAGGCTCACCAGTGCGCCAAAGACGGATGTTGGGTCGTGTTCAACGCCATTCTCGCTCTGTGCATATATGGCATCATTCTGTTCCCCAATATGCCGGACTTTGTGGACTTCGATGCCTTCCACATCTTTGCTTCAGGGAATCCAGTCCCTACCTTGATAGGAGATGTCTACCATTCCATCCACTACAAAAACGAGAATAGAAGGGGCAAGAATGTCTAATGCTGTGTACCCTTGCTTTATAAATGGCTTGATAGTCATCTGCCCAAGAGGGGTCCCTTTGTTTCGTTTGCAGCCACATCTGAGTGGTCCGAGCGTTTGATGAGTCTATCAGCAAAGGATATTGACTGGTTCGACAAAGATAGGTTGGGTACCGAGATTATCTTTAGTTGCAGCGGGTTTCCGAACGTGCCCTTGATAGGCAGGAAAGGCTGTATAAACTATAATCCGTCCTTGCTGGTCCGACAGTTCGCGTATGCTTTGAGAGCTCCACCGAAGGATGAAGAGGTGCAGGAATCTCTGTACCTCACTGGTCTTCTAGAGGGGGGTCTGTTATCTAAGCTTCAGCGCGCTTGGAATGGCATCGGTAAGAGGGGAAAACCATTGCTGGGGAGAAGCAATAGCCAAGCCTACCCTCCGTACATGGCGTGGATCAGAGCCAGAGCAGATGCTATAGGGATGCCGTTTCTTCCTGCCAAGCCAGAAAGCCCTCCAATGATTGAAGAGCCTACTACTGTGCCCATTCAGCAGCATAATCAGGTGTTAGCTGAGCGAGATGAATTGAAGCGGGCAAACGAAGAACTGGAGAAAGAATTGGCTCAGCTCCGAAGCGAGAGAAACGGAGCCGTTGATTCCTTCAAAAGGCAGACAGAGCTGGTGAACCAGCTGGGGACGGACCTGACTAAGCAGATAGCCGAGCGTGAATGCATGGGTCAAGACTTCAAAGCTATCAACGATGTACTGGCCACGAAGAAGCAGCACTTGGACGAAGCGTATCGGAGGATATCCAAGTTCAACCAGCACTGGAAGGCCTCCCTAGCCACCAGGAAAGAGCGGGAGGATAAGCTGATGCAACAGATTTCCAAGCTGAAAGCCCAGGTGAAGGCTGATGAGAAGAGGTTTGATGAAGAAACCGCTCGCAGATACGCCGCCGAAGGCCAACTCAACAGGGCTCTCGCTAACCTGAAGGAGCGCAAACTGACGTTTGAATCCAAGAAGCAGAAGTTAGAAGATTGTTTCGGCGAAGGAGCATGGGAAGATTCGGTCGAAGGTCTTCAATACACCATCATGCAGAGGGAGCTGCTCGTCGAAGGGTTGCTCACTCGTCCTGATCATCCAGAAACAAAGGGGTTGTTAGAAGAGTTTCGCGCCCGTGGCCGTACTTGACTATATTTGTATTCCTTTTGTTTTGATCGTTGTTGTATGCTGACCATCACCAGGCTTGTTGGCTGAGGTCACGCTGTTGATTCATCTTGTATTCACTAACGTGGTGTACCGCCTTGATGGGCCCTTTTTCTTTATATATGATATTGTTATTTCCATGATTGGACTCAGACTTCTTATTATTATCAGCACTGGCACTCAGGCACTAGGATCGGGGGAGATCTCCCTAACGCACAGACACATGTTTGCATTTGCATGAAGCATTTGCATAACGAGCACTTTGTCGTTTTTTCCTAACCTTTTTGTGTTTCCAGGTTGTTTCAGGTTGTTCCAGGATTGATCAGAGACCAATTCATCGCTATCCGACCAGAGCTAATCAGACCAGGATCATGGAGCAAGTGCAAACTGATGTTCAAGAACTCCGCGAAAGAATGGATCGCTTCATGGAGCTCATGCAAGCGGTCGCCAATGGCCAGGATCAGCTCAGAACCTTGGTTCAGCCTCTGATTTCAAGGGTCGATAGCAACGGCATACTCCATGGTGGTACTGTTTCTACTCCTCCACCAGTTGAAACTCCACAGAATGGCGTCCCCGTGACCGGGGGGAACGGCAGTGCCAACGGCAATGTGATAGCAAATATGGGACTCAATGGCAATACGACGGGCGTCGGTAATGGGAGTCTGGAAGCTAATGTCAATCTCGGGCTGGGCAACGGCAATGCATGTGTTGGGAATCAATTTGGGCCTCAGCCGTGGTTAGAAGATCGTCAGGACGATGTGTTCTCTCAGAGAGGTGCCGAAGGAGAGCTGAATGCTGAAGCACGCCTAAGGTTCAAAGCACTTGAGGATAAGATGAGAAATATCGAGAATCAGAACACCCTGGGCGTTGATATGTCCAAGTTGGGATTGATTGCTGATTTTAAGGTGCCTCCCAAGTTCAAGGTACCTGACTTTGAAAAGTATAAGGGCACCACTTGCCCTCGCGTCCACCTAAGATCATATTACAGGAAAATGTCCGCCCATTCTGAGGACGAGAAGTTGCTGATGCACTTCTTTCAAGACAGTCTTTCCGGGCCATCCCTCGAGTGGTACATGAGTCTGGAGCCTACCAGTGTGCGCACATGGAAGGACCTTGCTGAAGCATTTGTGCACCACTACCAATACAACAGTGACTTGGCCCCGAACCGGGTCCAACTGTAGAATCAGTCGCAAAGGAACAACGAAGGGTTCAAGGAATACGCCCAGCGGTGGTGTGAATTGGCAGCCAGGGTTCAGCTGCCGATGGTTGAACGCGAGCTTGTGCAGATGTTTGTAGCCACCCTCCCAGGGGTTTACTATGAGAAGTTGGTCAGCGGTATGTCTGAAACATTCTCAGATCTTATTATCACGGGTGAGCATATTGAAAATGGGATCAAGCTCGGGAAAATTCAAGCTGAGGCATCCTCAGCTGGAGGAGGCGGAAAGAAACCTTATGCTGGCAAAAGATGGGAAGGAGAAGCGAGCGCTGTGACCAACGCTCGAAGGAAGGGTAAAAGCTCTCACCAACAGGTGGCCAGTATAACTATCCCGGCGGTTCAACAGCCACAGCAGTAGCAGCAACAAGGGTACATAAAGTATTAGAATCGGGCACCTCTGTCGAGTCGTCACCTCGAGACACCGCCCATGTCGTACGCGCAACTATTGCAGACTTTGCTTCAGCTACAGTTGATTCAAAAGAGGATACTGGCTCCCTTAACAGGGGCACCTCCGCCAGGTTATGACGCGAATGCGACTTGCGAATTTCACTCAGGGGCACCAGGCCACACAATAGAGAATTGCAAAGCCTTCAAGCACAAGGTGCAGGACATGGTGGACGCCAAGATCATCAACTTCTCGGATAATGTGCCAAATGTCACGAAAAACCCTATGCCGAATCATAGGGGAGGTGGAGTGAACGCTATTATCGAAGACGAGAACTTGGATGTGTTGAATGACGTCAGAAATCTGAAGACGCCGCTTAGCTTCGTTAAAGCTAAGTTGATGAAAAAAGGTTTCTTTCCAGGTTGCGGAGAGCTATGTATGGGCTGTGCGACACGTTCTGATGGATGTGAACAGTTGGTAGAAGGAATTCAAAGTCTGATGACTGAAGGTATTTTACAGTTTAGCCGGAGGGTCGAATGTGGATCAAGGGAGGTAGTGCTGAAGCAAGATGATGAGGTCGCCACCATCACCATCCCTCGCCAGACGATAACTATTTATGCGCCCAGACCGCCCACAATTACCATCACCAAAGCTGGGCCGATACCCTTCGAAAGTACTAATGCGGTCCCGTGGCATTATGGGGCTGAAATCTACTGCAACGGACAGAAGTTGGAGCTAGAACCGTTTGGGTCGACTGTGGAGAACCTTGCGGGAATCAGTGGTATTACTCGCAGCGGAAGAGTGTTTGCACCACCAGAGGTCGTGGCGGATAGAGCAGTCAGAGCTGATGCGGCTAATAAAGGTAAAAGTAAGGTCGTTGAAGAGATCCCGCGTGGGGCAGAAAAAGACTTACTTGTTAAAGATGCCGAGGAGTTTATGCGGTTGATTAAAAAGAGTGACTACAAGATTGTGGATCATCTCCATCAGACACCCTCGAAGATTTCCATCCTGAACTTGTTGCTGTGTTCTGAGGCCCACCGCAACGCGCTGCTGAAGGTGTTGAACGTCGCATATGTACCGCAAGAAATATCGGTAAATCAGCTAGAAGAGGTTGTAGCCCACGTAAATGCTGGAAATGGGCTAGGTTTCACAGACCTGGAGCTGACGCCGAAGGGGAGGAACCACAATAGCGCCCTGCACATCTCGATAGAGTGTAGGGGCACGATTATGTCGCACGTGTTGGTGGACACGGGTTCATCGCTTAATGTTCTTACGAAGAAGGCATTAATGAAGTTGGATACTTGTGAAGTGATTTGCACACCCAGTGACCTGGTGGTGAAAGCATTCGATGGAACTAAACGCCATGTTTTCGGGGAGGTGACCCTGCCAATTCAGGTCGGGCCAGAAACGTTCGACGCGGTCTTTTATATTATGGACATCATGCCTGCCTACAGATGTTTCTTGGGCCGGTCGTGGATCCATGCTGCTGGTGCCGTGACCTCCACGTTGCACCAGAAACTCAAATATGCTGTCGGGGGTAGCATCGTAACTGTTTGTGGCGAGGAAGACATAATGGTGAGCCATTTGTCATCCTTTAAGTATGTTGAGATGGATGGAGAGATCCATGAGACTCTATGCCAAGCGTTCGAAGCTGTCAAAGTAAAGGACGTAGCTCATGTAGTCACTGAGAAGCCAGAGATGACTCTCTCCTCCTTCAAGGAAGCTCGGGCCATTGTCCAAGCCGGATCTACCCCAGGCTGGGGGCGAATTTTGGAGATACCTAACAAGCAAGATAGGTTTGGGTTGGGATACTCTCCTGGAGCTGAAGCCTCCTCTTCTAGCAGCGCGTCGCGAGGTAAGGGGCCGATCCAGTTTACCAGTGGCGGAGTGATTTTTGAAAGCATCAACGCGGTGTCTGAAGACAGCGGAGATAGCGATTGTGACCTCGACTCTTGGATCCAGCCAAGCAAGCCAGGAGAGGGCCTCACCAACTGGTCCGTCAAAGATATCATCCAGATGACAAGCGAAGAGTAATGATTTACTTTTTTCCAATCATTGTACAACCCTATATCCTACCCGGGGCATAGTGGTTTTATTGCCAGGGCCTCGTTGGATTATGTACATGCATTTTGCTAATAAATCAAAGGCGTTTTCTTCGTATTCAAATATTGTGATCTCTGTTATTCCTGTTTTATTTTTGTTTTGAAAAATAATAAAATGGAAATGGGGTTTGTGCTAACCTGCACATCCTTGTTTTAAACTTAACCCTTGTTATTGCAGGATCCACATAGCAGATGACATCGACTCTGGACCTTCTACGACTCACTTCGACTTCGATTGCCCGATCTATCAAGCCGAAGAAAAGATTGATGAAGATGAAGACCTTCCCGAAGAGTTGGCCCGCTTGTTGAAACAAGAAGAGAAAGTTATCCTGCCTCATGAAGAGGAGATTGAGATCGTGAATCTGGGTTCTGAAGAACTCGTCAGGAATGTCAGGATAGGGGCTCCATTGCAGAATGATGTCAAGCAGAGATTGGTCGAGATGCTAAGAGAGTATAGTGACGTCTTTGCTTGGTCATACGAAGATATGCCCGGACTTGACACTGACAACGTGGTCCACCACTTGCCGTTGCAAGAAGATTGTCCTCCCGTTAAGCAGAAGCTTAGGAGGACACGACCAGATATGGCCGTTAAGATCAAAGAAGAAGTGCAAAAGCAGCTTGATGCTGGCTTCTTAGCGGTCACTACTTACCCTCCATGGGTCGCCAACATAGTGTGTAACACCCTTCTAAACCCCGCAAATAATATATGCATAATCAGAGTAAAAGTTAACATGCATCCATAAAAGGGCATCACACAAAACTTGCACCACATTAAAACAATCTGTCATGCTCATAAACACCTTTCCATTTAGCAGCGGATTCATTAATGAAAATCCTTTAAAAGAAACATTTACTTTCATCATATAAAATCAACATCTCTAGGCACTAAGGCCAACATCTCATTATCTCAATTACTCCAAATATGAAAACATAACTTAGGTTACATAATGTAATCCTAAAACATAAGCAATCGATCCCCGTGTTACACGACCAAAGCATGACTCGACCCATAAATAATTACTAAACCGCTACACACGTAGCGACCTCGAACTACAAGCAGAACTGCATAAAGGCCTCCAGCAACCTAATCTGCAATGCCTCATAGAGCATTATAAAACAGCAGAAGGGTGAGAAATATTACCATAATAATCAAAGCATAAAATCATGTATATATAGGTATCATATAATTAACTCCCTATTTCTCACCCCAATTCAACTCATAGTCATTTACATCGTCACTTATATATATATATACAACATGAATATTCACCAAGCATTTTACATCATGCATACATCCACAATTCCACAATCTTAACATTCACACGTAAGCATCTCTTCATGCACGCTTCATAAGTATTCAACAAACATCTCATTCACATGCATACTTCATATATAAATGACATTATACAATGTGACTCAACAACTCAATGCAACTCAATGCAACTCAATGCAATGCGGTACCGACTTCCGTTATCATTTTTCGGTTTTTACATTAAACCGGGTCCACTCTTCTAGACCGATAACTCGTTATCATTTTTCGGTTTTTACATTAAACCGGGTCCACTCTTCTAGACCGATAACAACAAAGGCCCGTCCTCTAAGCCTTCAAACCCACTCTTCTAGGTTTGGGACAAGCCACTAGTTTCCACGAAACTAACAGACATTGCCTCTTGACTAAATGATGCATGTACAATCAGCCACAACAAATGCACTTAAGACCGACATCTTAATCTCATGCATTCAAATAATTCATCTCTTCAAGAATTACATTATGATTGCACACACAACATATTCACATAACATTCATCGATGTATTCATAATTCAACACTATCACCACATTATCACTCACAATGCACACATATCCACGATATGTTCTCATGCATTCTTCACAGTTATCAAACAATGCACACATATCCACGATATGTTCTCATGCATTATTCACATTTAATCACATACATACAATATGCATTTACAACATCTATCAAACAATGCACACATATCCATGACATGTTCTCATGCATTCTATTCATACCACCATATACCAACAATATACATTCACAATTCAATATCATCACCGCATTATCAACAATGCACACATATCCACAATATGTTCTCATGCATTCTCAAGTAATTCATCATACAAGAATTACATCATGCTTACACGCATAACACATTTACCACGCAATGTACATATATTCACGATATATTCTCACGCATTGTTCATACATAATCACATCCAATCAATACAAACATCATATTTATCAAACGATGCACGCATATCCATCAATATGCTCTCATGCATTCTTCATGTATCTTAACATACAACCGCATATAAACAATATACATCCACAATACATTTTTGTATTATGTTTATTATTCATCTCATGCCATTTCATACAAGGTATACATGTCACAGTACCAATAATACAATTACAAGCTATGCACACATATATCCACAATGTTCTCATGCATACTTATTACCTAATTGTACACTACATCAAACCTTCACAAACTCATCAAATAATACGCACATTACCATTATTAAATAATACACACATAATCATTATCATGTTCTCATGTATTT
This sequence comes from Lathyrus sativus, assembly GCA_963859935.3. Classification (NCBI taxonomy): domain Eukaryota; kingdom Viridiplantae; phylum Streptophyta; class Magnoliopsida; order Fabales; family Fabaceae; genus Lathyrus; species Lathyrus sativus. The sequence goes on from OZ012739.1 coordinate 184,501,476, forward strand.
ATAATCGATCTGATTAATACTCATACCACAAATCTAGGATTCACGCCCAAAGGCTACCCACAGCACACATCATCACCATGGATCACATACTTATTCATATCATAGAGGTATTAACCTATGTGAATCAATCAAACAATCACCACATGAGCAACACAGCAAAAGAAAAATGCTGTCACATTCGCCTTCATTCGCCTGGCGAACCCTCGCAGCGAACCTTCGCCTGGCCTTCGCCTAGCGAACTCTCTCAGCGAACACAAGTCAGTAGCTACTGACTTCATTCTCCACCATTCGCCAGCACCTTCGCTGGGTGAACCTTCGCTATCCAACTTCGCCTAGCGAACTCGCCAGCGAAGTCCACTGGAACTTAAACTTAATTATTCGCCAGCATTCGCTGGGCTTCGCCTTCGCTCGCCTGGCGAGAGCCAGTGAACCTGCGCAGAACAGAACCACACTCTGTCCCTCCTTCACCATTCCACCATCCACCAACTCTTGAACATCCAAATCAGTACAAATAGCATCAATACATGTTACCCGACTATTCTACGGTGTTATTACTCAGTTCCAACCGATTAAATCATCAATCTACCGATTAATCCAACATTTGCCCTAATTGGAAAGTGATGAAAACTCTACCAAAACCCCAACCCAACATACATAACATCATGCAATGATCAAATAGAAACATTTCTCACCCTTACCTCGATTAATCAGAGCTTTGATGTTGGTTCTTGATGATTTTTCCACTTTTCCTCTTCTTCTCCTCTCTTTCTCTTCTTTCTTCTTTCTTTCCTCTTTCTCTCCAAATGTTTTCTCTAATTTCCTTTCTCTTCTTTCTCACTTATATATCCCTTTTATTTTCTTTCCTTCCAATTTCCTTTCAATTCTCTATTAATTCCAAGTAATAAAAATTAATTCCAATATTAACATAAAATCCCACTAAATCAATTAATTACTACAATTAATTATTTAATGAAATTTGGGCTGTTACAACTCTCCCCCACTTAGGAATTTTCGTCCTCGAAAATGTTACCTGATTCAAACAGCTCTGGATACGACTCTCGCATTCCAATTCTTCCAAATCCAATTCTCCCATAACTACTTCCACCAAAGGAATCTCTATACTTTGAAGTTGTTTCTTATCAACAACTAGAACTAGCCACGCCTCCGAAGTCAAATTCTCTCTCACTTGTACACCATCCACCTGAATCAATGTACCTCTTCAACTTAGACATATGAACACCTCATGCAATCCTCTCAAGCGACAGCGGTAAAATAGTCTAACATGCTATCCGCCTCACGCTTCCGTTGCGCTACTCTGATACAGATCAACAAAACACAGGGTGCTCACGAGACTTCAAGCTCGACCAACACCAATTACTACCATAACTCTCAAAACACGGCCTTACTTGGATTCTTTGATCGTTTCCATCGTCCCTTGCACGGTCTTTGATCCGAGTACAACACTCCCGTTGGACATGCAACAACACAAAGGAGTCATACCCTCTTACCCAACGAACTTCATACGATGTTGTTTCCGATACGAAATGGCAACAGTTATTGTAGGCAACTCCATCAACGACAATTAACTACCCTTAGATCCATCTTGGTCCAACACACAAGCTCTCAACGAGTCCTCTTCATACTGTATAGTTTTCTTCGTTTGTCCATGCCATTCACGGATGCTAGTCAGAGTTCATCTTCAACATGGCACCCAACCGCTTTCGCAATCTTTCCCATAATCTTAACGAAAAACTTGAGTTCCCATCTAACAGAATGATTCATCTTCACTGGTAGGAAACGAGTTACTCTTGTTAATCCATTCTTAACTGTCCAAATCGGATCATACTTCCTCAAATTCATCAGAAAACCCGGCACAAAGCCCATGGGAATACTATCCCATCCCACTCGAAATACTCAACAGTTGTATCAGATCCAACCATCTCTAATGTCCATACTTCAATTCCCAGCAAGTCTAATCAACATATACAAACTCAATCAATTCCTTCTCCATCTATGGCCATCCAAAACTATTTCTCAAATTCGGTCGCATCTTCCTAGTACCTGCACGGATACTCCATCTTTCTCGATGTACTTCTCCCTGAGTACTCTTATCCAACTCACACTATTCAGAATACACACTTCATCACGACATCTCACAATACCATTTCCCTTAATCCGAAAATAAGCCCTCTGACTTTTATCCATTAAATTCAATTAATCTATCAACTCAACTCAGAATTCCGATTTCCTCGAACCTCATCAGAATACCAAAAGTCAATCTCAACATCCAAGGCTCAACTCCATAAGAAGTCTCTTCACAGGCCGAACTCATATCTGAATTTGCTTAATCAGTTCTAACTTCCTTACCATCTTCATTAGTGTATACCAAAATTCCCGATTCGATATCTTAGCTACCACTTGGTCTCATCCGAATGGTAATTTAACCAAAACCATACTCCTTCAGGAGTTCCAATTACTTCTCTGTCTCATATTTGACTCTCTCTCAAATAAAACAAATACCTTAAGGTCAGTAACCATCTCAAATCTCAACTAAACAATTGAGGCTTCCAAACTCCGGTACAAACACACAACAGCAACCCACTCCAAATTTCTTGTCAGATAATCCCTCTCTGTACTTTATATTGCCTTCAAGCATAACCAAAACTCATTAATGTTGTACTTAACACATCTCTTAATCATATCAACAAAGTATCTCAAAACACAACGACAATCCTGTCGGACTTGGCAAAACCAATACACGAACTGTTGACCGCTTTCTCAAAACTCTTTGAACTTTCTTCACAGTAGTACATCACTGCCTCTTCCCCAATACTAATAACTCAAGTTCCCGACGCTCAACATGAACCCCTATACTCTCCGAACATATCCAAACACCATCGGTTACATAACCATTGACTCTCTCAATCAAGTGTGGAAAATCATTATATCAAACGGACACTCAGCTGTGAACTTATGGTGATAACACAAACCGCACTCTCCGCGCTTACCATAACATCCAAACATTTTTCGCCAATAAATACTTAATTCCATGTCACTACTTTCCCATCACATAGAGCACTGTAATATCTTCTAACGCTTCTAATCTTGCGTCATTCCGAATTACGGTTTTCCGTTACGACAAAATCACAGAAACAACCCTTCCACACTTAAAGGTCATCCAATACCTCTCCAACTCTTGAAATGCTTAAGGGTCCAATTATACCAACCATGTATTCCACATCTCATTTCCTTTAGTAATCACTAGAAGTCATTATCCACCCTTATACTCAACTCCACAATCTATTGCCGTAGCACACACACCAGACATAATTCTCAACACTACTTAATCAATTTAATTCTTCGACTGTCCAAACAAATATAATTAGTCGGCAAAACCGCCATCTTCCCACTTTCATTAGCACCCCGAATTCCCATCAAAATTAACCATCTCCTCACTGTCTCGTGCCGACTCATCAACACACTTCTTAAGCACCTGGCTTAGCTCCAAACAATTCTCTGCTCACGCCACCTAAGCTTGCAAGACACGTCCATCCCATCCAACAGAACTCCAACTACTATCAACAAGAGATTAAGGGTGATCAGTTCCTCAATTTGTCAATAGACAGCTGAAAATCATGATGGAGTATAGACTATCTTTACCAAACCACAAAAGTGTTAACCACCCACTGAGCTACAACTTCTACACCTGCAGCATCTTGGAGAAGCACAACTTCTCCCCCACTTAGATCATTCCCACTTCTCCAGACAAGGTTAAGCAACAACATGTATCGACAGTGTTTTCACACACATGTCGCATACAAGGGAACAAATAACATTAGACAACTTGGCCGAACGGACCGACCTGCTCTGATACCACTAATGTAACACCCTTCTAAACCCTGCAAATAATATATGCATAATCAGAGTAAAAGTTAACATGCATCCATAAAAGGGCAACACACAAAACTTGCACCACATTAAAACAATTTGTCATGCTCATAAACACCTTTCCATTTAGTAGCGGATTCATTAATGAAAATCCTTTAAAAGAAACATTTACTTTCATCATATAAAATCAACATCTCTAGGCACTAAGGCCAACATCTCATTATCTCAATTACTCCAAATATGAAAACATAACTTAGGTTACATAATGTAATCCTAAAACATAAGCAATCGATCCCCGTGTTACACGACCAGAGCATGACTCGACCCATAAATAATTACTAAACCGCTACACACGTAGCGACCTCGAACTACAAGCAGAACTGCATAAAGGCCTCCAGCAACCTAATCTGCAATGCCTCATAGAGCATTATAAAATAGCAGAAGGGTGAGAAATATTACCATAATAATCAAAGCATAAAATCATGTATATATAGGTATCATATGATTAGCTCCCTATTTCTCACCACAATTCAACTCATAGTCATTTACATCGTCACTTATATATATATACAACATGAATATTCACCAAGCATTTTACATCATGCATACATCCACAATTCCACAATCTTAACATTCACACGTAAGCATCTCTTCATGCACGCTTCATAAGTATTCAACAAACATCTCATTCACATGCATACTTCATATATCAACGACATTATACAATGTGACTCAACAACTCAATGCAACTCAATGCAATGCGGTACCGACTTCCGTTATCATTTTTCGGTTTTTACATTAAACCGGGTCCACTCTTCTAGACCGATAACTCGTTATCATTTTTCGGTTTTTACATTAAACCGGGTCCACTCTTCTAGACCGATAACAACAAAGGCCCGTCCTCTAAGCCTTCAAACCCATTCTTCTAGGTTTGGGACAAGCCACTAGTTTCCACGAAACTAACAGACATTGCCTCTTGACTAAATGATGCATGTACAATCAGCCACAACAAATGCACTTAAGACCGACATCTTAATCTCATGCATTCAAATAATTCATCTCTTCAAGAATTACATTATGATTGCACACACAACATATTCACATAACATTCATCGATGTATTCATAATTCAACACTATCACCACATTATCACTCACAATGCACACATATCCACGATATGTTCTCATGCATTCTTCACAGTTATCAAACAATGCACACATATCCACGATATGTTCTCATGCATTATTCACATTTAATCACATACATACAATATGCATTTACAACATCTATCAAGCAATGCACACATATCCAGGACATGTTCTCATGCATTCTATTCATACCACCATATACCAACAATATACATTCACAATTCAATATCATCACCGCATTATCAACAATGCACACATATCCACAATATGTTCTCATGCATTCTCAAGTAATTCATCATACAAGAATTACATCATGCTTACACGCATAACACATTTACCACGCAATGTACATATATTCACGATATATTCTCACGCATTGTTCATACATAATCACATCCAATCAATACAAACATCATATTTATCAAACGATGCACGCATATCCATCAATATGCTCTCATGCATTCTTCATGTATCTTAACATACAACCGCATATAAACAATATACATCCACAATACATTTTTGTATTATGTTTATTATTCATCTCATGCCATTTCATACAAGGTATACATGTCACAGTACCAATAATACAATTACAAGCTATGCACACATATATCCACAATGTTCTCATGCATACTTATTACCTAATTGTACACTACATCAAACCTTCACAAACTCATCAAATAATATGCATATTACCATTATTAAATAATACACACATAATCATTATCATGTTCTCATGTATTTATAATCGATCTGATTAATACTCATACCACAAATCTAGGATTCACGCCCAAAGGCTACCCACAACACACATCATCACCATGGATCACCTACTTATTCATATCATAGAGGTATTAACCTATGTGAATCAATCAAACAATCACCACATGAGCAACACAGCAAAAGAAAAATGCTGTCACATTCGCCTTCATTCGCCTGGCGAACCCTCGCAGCGAACCTTCGCCTGGCCTTCGCCTGGCGAACTCTCTCAGCGAACACAAGTCAGTAGCTACTGACTTCATTCGCCACCATTCGCCAGCACCTTTGCTGGGCAAACCTTCGCTATCCAACTTCGCCTAGCGAACTCGCCAGCGAAGTCCACTGGAACTTAAACTTAATTATTCGCCAGCATTCGCTGGGCTTCTCCTGGCGAAGCTTCGCCTTCGCTCGCCTGGCGAGAGCCAGCGAACCTGCGCAGAACAGAACCACACTATGTCCCTCCTTCACCATTCCACCATCCACCAACTCTTCAACATCCAAATCATTACAAATAGCATCAATACATGTTACCCGACTATTCTACGGTGTTATTACTCAGTTCCAACCGATTAAATCATCAATCTACCGATTAATCCAACATTTGCCCTAATTGGAAAGTGATGAAAACTCTACCAAAACCCCAACCCAACATACATAACATCATGCAATGATCAAATAGAAACATTCCTCACCCTTACCTCGATTAATCGGAGCTTTGATGTTGGTTCTTGATGATTTTTCCACTTTTCCTCTTCTTCTCCTCTCTTTCTCTTCTTTCTTCTTTCTTTCATCTTTCTCTCCAAATGTTTTCTCTAATTTCCTTTCTCTTCTTTCTCACTTATATATCCCTTTTATTTTCTTTCCTTCCAATTTCCTTTCAATTCTCTATTAATTCCAATTAATAAAATTAATTCCAATATTAACATAAAATCCCACTAAATCAATTAATTACTACAATTAATTATTTAATGAAATTTGGGCTGTTACATAGTGCCTGTACCGAAGAAGGACGGTAAGGTACGAATGTTCGTCGATTACCGGGATTTGAATAGGGCGAGCCCTAAAGATGATTTCCCGTTGCCTCATATTGATGTGTTTGTCGATAATACAGCTCAGTTCTCCGTGTTTTCGTTCATGGATGGCTTCTCCGGTTACAACCAGATCAAGATGGCGTCGGAGGACATGGAGAAAACGACGTTTATCACTCCCTGGGGAACATTCTGCTACAAGGTAATGACTTTCGGTCTGAAGAACGCAGGGGCCACTTACCAACGAGCTATGGTTACTTTGTTTCATGATATGATTCATCATGAGATTGAAGTCTATGTTGATGACATGATTGCGAAGTCCCAAACGGAGGAGGGACACTTGGTCAATTTGCTGAAGCTTTTTGAGAGGCTTAGGAAATTCAGGTTGAGGCTGAATCCTAACAAGTGTACTTTCGGAGTACGATCCGGAAAGTTACTGGGGTTTATCGTGAGTGAAAGAGGCATCGAGGTTGATCCTGCGAAGATAAAAGCGATACGAGAAATGCCAGTGCCAAAAACAGAAAAAGAAGTTCGTGGTTTCCTGGGCAGAATAAACTACATTGCAAGGTTTATTTCTCAGCTCACGGCCACGTGTGAACCGATGTTCAAACTACTAAAGAAAGATCAGACAATTATCTGGAACGAGGATTGCCAGAAGGCATTTGACAAGATAAAGCAGTATCTACAGGAACCTCCGATCTTGATACCCCCAGTGGCCGGAAGACCCTTAATCATGTACTTGACAGTTCTTGAGAATAGTATGGGGTGTGTTCTCGGTCAGCACGACGAGACGAGCAGAAAGGAGCATGCCATTTACTACTTGAGTAAAAAGTTCACAGACTGTGAAGCTCGCTACTATATGCTGGAGAAGACGTGTTGTGCACTAGCCTGGGTTGCCAAACGTTTACGATAGTACATGCTCAACCACACCACCATGCTAATTTCGAAGATGGATCCGATCAAGTACGTCTTCGAGAAACAAGCGCTTTCGGGCAGGATTGCCAGATGGCAAATGGTGTTGACGGAATATGATATTCAGTATGTTTCCCAGAAGGCCATCAAGGGAAGCGTATTGTCTGAATACCTTGCCGAACATTCGATCGAAGATTACCAGCCTATGAAGTTTGAATTCCCTGATGAGGATATCATGTTTCTTAAAGTGAAGGATTGTGATGAACCGTTGCCCGAAGAGGGTCCAGATAGGAAATCCCAGTGGAAGTTGATATTCGACGGGGCGGTTAATTCTTACGGAAGTGGCATTGGGGAGATCATCACGACTCCCCATGGATCCCATATCCCGTTCACTGCGAGACTGACGTTTCCAGTCACCAATAATGAAGCGGAGTACGAAGCATGCATCATGGGTCTAGAAGAGGCAATTGATTTGAGAATCAAGAACCTAGACGTATATGGTGACTCAGCGCTTGTGATCAACCAGATTAAAGGGGAGTGGGAGACTCGTCAATCGAATTTGGTGCCGTACATGAATTATGCCAGAAGGCTGCTTCCGTTCTTTGATCGAGTGGAACTCCATCACGTGCCCAGAGCAGAAAATCAGATGGCTGATGCCTTAGCCACGTTGGCTTCGATGTATAAAGTCAATTTTTGGAATGAAGCTCCAAGAATTGTCCTTTCTCGTCTTGATAGACCTGCATTCGTCTTTGCGATCGAGGAAGCCGCCGACGGCAAGCCTTGGTTCCATGACATCCAGACCTTCCTTATGACTAAGGAGTATCCTGCGGGAGTGTCAACCCAGGATAAGAAGACTCTGAGGAGGCTGTCGGGAAATTTTTATCTCAATCCTGATGGAGTTTTGTATAAAAGAAACCACGATCTCGTGCTACTCAGATGTGTAGATGAGAAAGAGGCGAGTATGCTCATGGAAGAAGTCCATGAAGGCACATTTGGTATGCACGCCGGCGGGCATGCTATGACGAGAAAGATCCTGAGAGCAGGATATTACTGGCTGACGATGGAATCGGATTGCTTTAAATTCGCGAAGAGATGTCATAAATGCCAGATTTATGCTGATAAAGTTCATGTGCCGCCGTGCCCGTTAAATGTCATGTCCTCCCCGTGGCCGTTCTCCATGTGGGGCATCGACATGATAGGCAAGATCGAGCCCACTGCATCTAACGGTCATCGCTTCATTCTAGTAGCTATCGACTACTTCACCAAGTGGGTGGAGGCAGCCTCATATGCTAACGTGACCAAGCAGGTGGTGGCTAAATTCATAAAGAGGGATATCATCTGCCGTTACGGAATTCCCGAGCGGATCATTACCGATAATGGTTCGAATCTGAATAACAAGATGATGAAGGAGCTGTGCCAGAGTTTCAAGATTGAACACCACAACTCATCTCCTTACCGGCCGAAGATGAATGGCGCCGTTGAAGCGGCCAATAAGAACATCAAGAAGATTGTTCAGAAGATGGTTGTGACCTACAAGGATTGGCACGAGATGCTGCCATTTGCACTGCACGGTTATCGTACAACGGTACGTACATCAACCGGGGCAACTCCTTTCTCCTTAGTGTACAGTATGGAAGTTGTCCTGCCGTTAGAAGTGGAGATCCCTTATTTGCGAGTTTTGGTTGACGTGAAGCTCGACGAGGCAGAATGGATTACGAACCGACTGAACCAACTCAGCCTGATGGACGAGAAGAGGTTAGCATCGATTGCGCATGGTCGTCTGTACCAAAGCCGAATGAAGAAAGCTTATGATAAGAAGGTGCGTCCTAGAAGCTTTCAGATGGGTGATCTCGTCCTGAAGAAGATTCTGCCTCCACACTCCGATCACCGGGGCAAGTGGACTCCCAATTACGAAGGTCCGTACATCGTCAGCAAGGTCTTCTCGGGAGGAGCTTTGTTGTTATCCACGATGGATGGTGAAGATTTTGCATCCCCGGTGAACGCGGACGCAGTTAAAAAATACTTTGCTTAAAAATGACCCGCTGGAAAGAAAAGGAGTATCAAGGCAAAAATGGGGCATCCTGGCGAACCATAAAAAAGGAAAAAGGTTCGGGCAAAAATTAGGGATATAAATTGAAAAAAATGTACACCCGCAAAGTCGAAAACCCGGATGGGCGACTTTGGCAAAAAAGGGTATCCCGGTGAACTGAAAACCCGCAAAGGGCGGTTCACGCAAAAGTTAGGGATTTGAAAAAGCAAATGACTGCATTCCGCGTGTGGACTTTCATTGTTTAGTGGTTTGGAAGACCTGAGGGCCGTTTATCCGAATCAATCTCTTCTGAAGCTGAAGCGTCGGAGAAGTATCGAAGTCGAGTGGGTCATAGAGGGATCAACTCATGGTGTTCGTCTACGCCTCGTTGCCGACATTTGTATATACTGATGTGTATTTATGTTTTTTTTTGCGCGGCTTCCTCATTCCAGGAGCTTGCATCTGTTGTAAAACATTTTTACCCATTCAGGGGTTCGTATCAATAAAATGTATACTATTCAGCAATTCTGTTTGTCTGTTTAGCATTTATCTGTTTTGTTTGCGAAAAAGAACACCGATGTTTTTGACAAAATGTGTATATATAAACTTACTGGCCTAGGTCGCTGATTGTTGAAACAGTGAATTACTTAAACATTGTCATAAGATGATAACCTTGACAGGTCCCTTTGAGAAGGGCATCTTGTCTGTTTGTTTGTGTTGGTGCAGGTGTAGCAGGTTCCAGGCAGTGCGCCGTATGCATCCCCAAGCAGGACGATTCCTCCTTCTCCAGCAAAGTTCAACAGCCTCTCCCCGCAGAGTCTGAACGTGAGATCGTAAGCATTGATATGTCTCCCCAGGCAGAGAAGATTCTCTCCCTAGTCAAGTACATCCTGAAGGAATGTCCTATCCCCGGCTGAGTCTTTCACTGAAGTGTGCAGCACTCGACAGTTCAAGACTGAAGTCTTCAGCGGAATTGAGATTCCCCACAGAGTCGTACTCTCCCCCGAAGCAGGATGATTCTTTCTTCCCCAGCCAAGTTTGCAGATCCCCAAGAGAGCCGAGTCCTTGGAAGCAGTTGGGACCATGATTGGTTTTCCCCAGTAGAATGTTGAATAGCTGATGCTGTATTCCCCCGCCGGAGCCGTTATCTCCAGAGAAGTAGCCGTGAAGGCCGTGTAGTTTATTTCTGCGATTGACATCACTTTCCTCAGCAGGTCCGGGTTCTCGTAGAGCTCCGTTCCCCGGCAGCAGTCGACTGAAGTTCATTTCCCCATGCAGAGCCCGATTGAGATCGGCGTGACCTTCTCTCCATGGCAGGATGATTCCTCCCCCCCCCCCCCCCACCATAGTGGTCCTTTCTCCTGGACAGGAGGATTCTCCCTTCGGCATTTATTTTGCTGGCGGGATCGCAGCATGTTGCCTGATTGCCTAACATTTTGCATGAGTGCATAACATTTCCACCGTGTGGAGCATTGCGCAATTGCCAAAGCATATGCATACTAAACATGAGCTAGGTTGTTACCGTTCTTGTTTTGCAGGTGTTCCGCCGCAGAATTGATTGCTCAAGAAGATTCTTGAATTCTCCCCAACGGAGTCGCCTGATCAAGATGATTCTTGAAATCCCCAGCAAAGTCTTCGGCCCTTGAATTCTCCAGCGAAGTCGTTTGCTTAAGATGATTCTTAAAATCCACGGCGCAGTCGTCAGAGTTGCCTGCTCAAGTTGATGCTTAGAATCCCCGGCAGAGCGTCTGCTCAAGATGATTCCTGAAATCTCCAGCAGAGTTATCGGTTCAGGATGATTCTTGAAGTCCCCGTGGAATTATTTGTCCAAGATGATTCTTGAAGTCCTCAGCAGAGTTGATTCATCCAGAATGATTTCTGGACCCCGAAGCAGAGTAACTTGATAGTTCTCCAGAATCCCCAGCGGAGATGCGTCATCCCCAGCAGGTTTCTAAACAGCAAAGTTGAAACTTCCCTTGAAGACTTGATGATTGAAGTCCAACCGTATTGACGAAGCAGTTCTCTCAGCTGATGCGGAGTGCCTGATGGTAGAAGTTGGATATCCCCAATTGGTTTATGATTGACCGAGAATTCTATTCCCGACTTACTGATGAAGTCCGGCTGATGCCCGAAAGTTCTCTTTGAATGCCCGATGGCATGATTAACTTGACTGTTGACCTGACGAGTCCCGATGAATCTTGATGCCTGACGGCATGATCGACAATGTATCACCGGTTACCGTGTGACCAATTCTCCAGCTAGTTGCCGTGCAGCTAATATTTCAGTTTTCGAAGATTTGTTCCTGTCAGAGCATCGTGTACTTGTGCAGTTGGCAAATTTCCGAGTTTGTCGGTATTCAACCGTCTCGCACCTTGATTGGTTGAGAGCCGTTTTCTTCTCACCCAGTCAGGTTCAAGCCGTTTGAATAGGGGCAGCTGTTGCACCCCAAAATTTGACCAACTCTTCTTTACCTAGCTTATGTTTCATTTCATTCACATTAGCATTATCATTTGCATTTCATTGACATGTATGCAGGAGATTAAGAGGTATGATTACCAATCAAGAGTTATACAAGACTGTGAAGCTAGCCAAGAAGGTTATTCAAGTGTTCAAAGGTTGATATCTTTGTCAGAGAAGTCAAAAGATCCTCAGAGAGAGTGATTGAAGCCAAGGGTGTATGTCTCCTAACTTGAGAATTGTGGGGAGCTCCTCAGATGATTCTGAAGCCATGAAGATGGACTTGAGGCCTTGAGAGAGCTTATGAGATGTCTTGAGAGCCATCATGAGGCCTAGATAGGTCATTGTGTAAGATTGGGAAGCCTCAGCCATGAGTGGTATAATTAGGGTTTGACTGGGTCAACCCTAGGTCAACGGATGATTTGAACAAGGTTGAGACCTAATTCAAGGGCCATGTGATCATGGATTGACACATTGAGATGTTATAAGGATGATTCCAAGGTCAACTCATCATTATTGAAGAGTTTGAGAAGTTTCAAGCTAGGGTTTCTAAGGCTTGACAGTGTAAAATCCCCTAGTTTGACCCCTATCTTCAAGGCAGTTTAGCTCAAGATGTGATTGTCATCTCATCTTACCCCCAACATGAATGTTGTATAGAATGATCTTAGCTTTAATTTGAGTGCTAGAAGTAATTTATAGGATTTTTAGAGCTCAAGTTATGACTTTGACAAGTTACAGGTCATCTGAGGTATGTGAATCTGGGGCCTTGAAAGTTACCCAACTTGCATCAAACTTTTGCCCAAGAAGGATGATTCCTATGAACTTTTGACCAACATGAATGTTGTTCCTTATCTTCTTAGCTTTCTAGATAGTACTAGAAGTCCTTGATATGATTTGTAGAACTCAAGTTATGGCTTTGACAAGTCAAGGGCATTTTGGTCATTTGGAGATTATAGGTCATTTCAAGCATAAGGCCATAACTCCTATTTCCAAGCTTCAAATGGAAAAATCTTCAACATCAAACTTGCTTAAAATGATGTTTTAAGGCTATTAAGGAGGTCATGAGATGTTGAAAAGGCTTGTAGCTCAAAGTGATAAAAATGACCTAAAACTTAGGCATAAGTTAAATAAGTCAAAGTTGGAAATTGAAATTTTCAACCTACACATCCAAACCATGGCATGTAATATATCATTTTGACTCTAGAAAACATTTTAGAAACAATGGTTTAGCCACATTTTTTATTTGAGGTCTAAATCATGGACTTGTTTTGGAAAATGGTTACTTGCATATTAAGCAACATTTGCAAAACTTAGAATTGAGGCATGGGCAAGGAACTTGGAAAGCTAAACCCTTCCAAATTGTCACTATGGGAGAAATTGAAGGAGATTGAGATGAATTTCAAGTTGCAAACAGATTTGAGCATGGCATGATAAGTGATTCAAAATCTCATGACATGAGATAGGTAAAATCTCATTGGAAGGATCTAGAGGGTTCTAGATCATCAAAACTTCATCTATATATTGAGTATAATGCATCCATGGCAGGGGTTGGTGATCATTGAAGGTTTGAGCATAGTTTGAGATTGAGTTTTCATAGTTTGCAAGTGCAATCGATTTCATCAATTTCCTCCATTTCCTTCCATTTTCTTGATTGGTTCTTCTTCCCTGAGTATCAAGGATTGATTCCAGATCACTTCCAAGAAGAATTGGTGGCTAGATCGTGTGGGAGCAAGGGATTTTCAGCACCTGCAACTCTTTATCGTGTTTCAATATTGAAGCACTTTTCATTGAATCTTTTGCATACAGAAGCAAGGAGGAAGTTCAGTGATCGTGTCCAGAAGATTTGAGAGCTTGAAGTGGAGATTTCATGCATCTGTTATTCAAGAATTTCCAGGTTTGTAACCTTCTTCCCCTAGCTTGATTTAGGTAGAATTAGGTTGAATTAGGGTGTTAGATTAGTTGTAGAATGGCCTAGGATGGTTTTCAGATGGTTAATTGTTGAATTAGAGACAAAATAGGAAGATCACCATTTTCGGTTGAGATTGGGAGATGTTGATTCTTGGGGTTTCAGAAGAAACTATGGGCATGGTTGAGTTCGTGGCAAGATTTGGAGCAAGATTCATGTTTTGACCTCTTGGATTGGAGGCCCCTAGAGTGAAATAGGGTTGGGGGAGACGACCGGAGCTCCATCGACGGTGGCCGGAGCTGGGCGCGAAGCTCAGAGCTTTGAATTGGAGAAGATGGACTTCTCACCATCAGATCATGATTTGACCATTGACTGGGAGAGGATCCAAGGTCTGTGTTTTATTTCTGAGTTGTGAAGGATTTCAAATGAAACGCTGAGTTTCATTTAGTTGGCGCCTTGGGCTTAATAATCTGAGTGTTATCCACACCCCCCAGTAAGCCCAACCCATGTTTTGAACTGATTCTGAATGCTATTTGCACCGCGCGCTTATTCATTTTATTTGATTTTCATTATTTTTTTCATTTAATTCATGATTTTTGTAAAATTCATAACTAATTGAATATTAATCCAATCAAATCCATTCTTTTTGCATAATACTCATGATATAGTCTATTATTTTTTAGAAAAAACATATTTTCATTTCATTTAATTTCTGATTTAATTGGAGTTTTGTATTTTAATTGATATTAAAATGTTTATGTTTGATGCATATTTTTGTAGAATTTTGTGTGATCTCATAGTGATGATTCTTGGCCTGATTTTTTTGTGTGTGATTAGGTTAGATGTGTATGATCCCATAGTAATTTTCTCACATTTTTGTGACGAAAATAGGTATGCTTTCTAGATTGATATTTAGAGACTTCCTTTTTAGGGTTTTAGGTTGATACCTTAGAATGAAGATTTTAGTTCTAGGTCCAAATTGATGATTTGATCTTTGAAACTAATGTGATAGAGTCATGATTGACCGAGGTTCCCATAGTAATTTTTGTAGGATTTTACAATTGATTCTAGTATTTTAGTTAGGACTAACTTTAGTGCTAGGTTTTAGGTGATCCTAATTTACTAATTCAACTAGTTTAACTCATTTAGTTCCCTTAGATTAGGGTTTGTGCTTGGTTTGCCTTTGATTGAAGTTGAAGACAAGTTGAAGACAAGGTGAGGATGCTTGAAGTTGCTTGAGGTTGCTTGATGCTTTAGATTTTGTGGGTGCCTGAAGGTGTGTGATGAAGATTAGGAGATAGGACATAGGGAGAGCTTTGTAGTTAGAATGATTTCTTTCACAAACATGGAAAGCATCTTGTGCTTCCATTCCTCCCAATGATTAAAAGTCCTTCCATGGTATTCACCTCCCTCCTTTGGAGGGATAAGTGATGGTACCTAAGAAGTAGAAATTTTGAGGGAACCATTCTTCTGATGTTAAACCTTTATAGGCCTCCTTTGGTGGTCAATAAGCAGTTTAATATCCTAGCTTATCCAGTTAAGTGATTTCTTCTGGCTTGAGTATCTTGAGAGATGTTGGGCTTGAGTTTGAAGATGAAGACTTCATTGAAGAGTGTGGAAGAGGATGATTCCTTGGGCATTGCCACTATAGCTGAAGCTTGAAGAGCTTGAAGAGCAAGTTGATACTTGAAGATCCAATGAAGAGTGACGAGTTCCTTGCTTGAATAAGATTGAAGGATGAGGTTGACACTTCCATGTGATTGAAGATTACTCTGAGAAGCTGAAGCTTGTAGATAAAAAGAGAAGACCAAGTTGATACTGATAAAGCAAAGAAAGCTTGAGAAGCTTAAAAAGCTGAGGCTTGGATTGAGAGAGAGTTGTTGATCTGCTGCTTTCTTGTCTGTTTTCTGTTCTGTATTGCTGATGTGCCTTGTTTGACTTGCTTGATGCATTAGAATAAGTCCATGATTAGACTGACCTTAATCTAGGAGCATGATTGCACTAGAGGTTGAGTTGCTCCCTCTGCTTGTATTGTTACTGTATGGCTTTGCTTGCGGGTATTCGGTAGAGCCCAGCTCCCTTGCCCATGTGGTTTATTTTGCTTGATAGCATTTTATTTTATTTTTACTGTATGATTGCAGTTGTTATTCTATTCTGCTTGATAGCATGTCTCTTCTGTATGATTACTGTTATTCATTCTGGCTTGAGGTTGAGATGAGCTTGTGGAGGCTGATACCCCACACACATTTCCTCCCTCACTTGCATTGCATGCATTTTACAGTCGTTTACTGTTTACTGTTCAAGCTGATGCTTTACCTGTTTCTGTTTATCGTTGACATGATCCCTTAGGAATCTCATTTCCTTTGATAAGGAAGTGATGACATAACTTTAGGTTGAAACCTATGCATGACAACTCTAGGAGTTCCCTGTTTCAAACTTTAACTATAGGATGAATCCTTGGCATGACAACAGTAGGACTTGATAGTCTCCCCGTAGTTGAGCCCCTTCTCTTCTCATCTCAAAACAGCTTAAGATACAGTAATCATGAATGATTTCTTTCGTACGTTACGAGCCTTAAGCTATCTGAGAAAGGATTGTTGGAGAGTTTATTTTCAACAGTCTGGATGTTTAGTATGGTACCCTTTGGGTGACATGCGACGCGTTCACTCTCAGGTCATAATCTTTAGTGCGATTGAAATTGCAAACACCATAAAAAACAGTTCTTTCGTAAAAGACAGAAAACAAACTTCAAACCTTTTTGCCCCGTGGGCCCATAATTCAAAGGAAGCTTTTATGAAGAAAAGAGTGTCGTTAAACTTCAGCGCCAACGCAAACAGGCTTTGTCCCTAACTGCTGGAATTGTTGTTTAACCCTACTCGATAAAACAGATGAATCTGAATTCCCATAATCCGTAGTGTCCCGAACTACGTAAGCTCTGATCTCTCATGCCTGTTGAGAGTACGTAGGCACAATACTGATGTATTGGCGAGCCACCTTCCCCGTAACCCGTAGTTAGGCGAACTACGTTGACTCTGATTTCTCATTCTCTGATGAGAATACGTAGGCATAAAGTGCGACGCTTTGCCGAGTCATTTTTCTTTTCTTTTGCAGACCAGCCTTGATAGGTAGATAGATAAACCAACTCGTCCAGTAAATACAACAAGCGTAGATCCCGTCGAGTACGACGGATGTGAGGGGTGCTAATACCTTCCCCTTGCGTAACCGACTCCCGAACCCAGACAACGGTTGCGATGACCTTATCTTACCCTTTTCGTCAGGTTTTTCCGATCATTTCCTTTCCCGCTCTGAGGGATAAATAACGAAAGGTGGAGACTCTTCTGTTTTGCCGGCACCTTATTTTCGCGGAAGCGACATACACCACAAAGGACTCACTCGGATTTGGCAAAATCAACACTGGAGCAGTCGTCAACTTCTTCTTGAGTTCTACAAAACTCTTCTCACAAGCAACATCCCACACATAAGCCTGACCCTTTCAAGTCAACTGAGTCAATGGCAAAGCCAGCTTAGAAAATCCTTCAATAAACCTGCAGTAATAACCAGCCAACCTAAGAAAACTTCGAATCTCAGTAGCAGACTTTGGAGCCTCCCACTGTAACACAACATCAATCTTCGACGGATCAACAACAATCCCTCCACTAGAAATCACATGGCCAAGGAAACTCACTTCCTTCAACCAAAATCACACTTAGACAACTTGGGATAAAGCTTCTTGTCTTTCAAAACCTGCAATACAACTCTTAGATGTTGCGCATGCTCTTCTTCAAACTTAGAATATATCAAAATATCATCAATAAACACCACCACAAACTGATCCAAATAAGGATGGAAAATCCTATTCATATACTCCATGAATACACCAGGTGTATTCGACACTCCAAACGACATCACAGTATAATCATAGTGTCCATATCTCGTCCTGAAAGCTGTCTTCGGAATATCATCAGGCTTAACACGAATCTGATGATAACCAGACCTCAAATAAATCTTGCTAAACACACAAGCACCCACCAATTGATCCATTAAATCATCAATCCTCGGAAGTGGATATTTATTCTTAATCGTCACTTTATTCAACTGCCGGTAATCCACACACAATCTCATACTACCATCTTTCTTCTTCACCAACAAGACAGGAGCACCCCACGCAGAAACACTCGGTCGAACAAACTTCTTCTCAAGCAAATCTTCCAACTGTTTCTTCAATTCCCCTAACTCAGATGCAGACATCCGATAAGGAGCCATCGATAGAAGACTAGTTCTGAGTATCACCTCAATAGTAAACTCTACCTCGCACTTAGGAGGTAGGTCATTCATGTCGTCTAGAAACACCTCAGGAAATTCCCGAACAACTGGTAGCTCCACGCCCACTACTTCACAATCCACTTGAAGCGAAGCAAACAAAGCAAACATCTTAGCCTCATCTTCTAAGAGTCCTTCCACTTGCTTAGCGAATACAAACATCAACTCTCCACCATCACCAACCTCAGGGAATCTCACAGTCTTACTATAATAATCAATGTGAACATAGTTGTACTCCAACCAGTTCATCCCAAGGATAACATCAATTTGATTCAAAGGTAGACAAACCAAGTCCATCACAAAGTTCCTATCATAAATAGCCAAAGGGCAGCTCAAACAGACTAACGCAGTAGTCACAGGACCATTAGTCGGGGTATCAATAACCATACTCCCACTCATAGCAGACAAATTCAAATTCAACCTCTTAGCACATTCAAGCGAAATAAACGAATGGGTAGCACTAGTATCAACTATAGCAATCAATTCAACCTCATTAATAAAACACATACCTCTGATCAAGTTATCTGTCTTGGCTTCTTCTGCACCGCTCAAAGCAAACACTCTGCCACTTGTTTTAGCAGCAGTAGTAGTCTTCTTCGGCTGCTGACACTGGGTACTAATATGCCCCTTCTCTCCACAGTTGAAGCAAGTCGGAGCTTCATTTTTGCAGTCATTAGCTTTATGCCCAATTCTCAGCACAGCGGCCTTGCTCGCCACACTTATAACACTTACCTGGAGCAGCAGCCGCTCCCCCACTTAGCTTTTTCCCATCAGAAGCCTTCTGCTTTCCTTTATCACCAAAAGTCACATACGGTTTTCCCCTGAACTGACCTTTCTCTTTCTTCTCACTCAGCTGCTTGTAGTGAGTAGATCGACCTCGGCTATCTTCATCATAAATTCTGCTCTTGTTCACTAGTTCTGAAAATCGACGAATCTGCTGATACCCAATTCGCTGCTTAATCTCTGGTCTCAAACTTGAGACACTTCGACATCTCTGCGTCAGCACGGTTGTAATGCGGACAAAACTTGACCAAAGACTCAAACTTTGCCGCATACTCAGCCACAGTCATATTAAATTGTTTCAGCTCAAGGAACTCCACCGCTTTCTTCCCCCGAACATCTCCAGGAAAATACTTTCTCAGAAACTCTTCTTTAAACACAGTCCAAGTTATTGCAATGCCCGCATCTTCTAATCTCTGGAGAGTGTTATCCCACCAGTCCCCAGCCTCCTCTGCCAGCATATGCGTACCAAACTGTACCTGCTGCGCATCAGTGCACGCCATAACTCAGAAAATCTTCTCAATCACTTTCAGCCACTTCTGCGCACCATAAGGATCATGAGTACCCACAAAAGTCGGCGAATTGTTCCTCTAAAACTTTCCCAAAGAACGGAACTCATCTGGAGGTCCACCATTTTGAGCCATCACTTGGGCAAGTGATTCCAGCGCATCAGCAATAGCACGATCATTCCTTCCTGCCATATACAACCACCAACAAGGTTAAAAGGAAACAACTCATCGATAGCGTTCTCACATTATCAACTGACAGGGGATTAACAACATAAACACTTAGTTGGAAGGACCGACCTGCTCTGATACCACTAATGTAACACCCTTTTTCTACCCCAAAAACATCAAGGCAAAATAATGCAGAAAATCAGAGTGAATAAATAAATCTCATTAAAAAAGCCACTAAAAAGGCGTACATTTCTCAAAGTCATCAAAATAGGTCCATACTCCGTAACTATGGGTTTTTCCCAAAATACATCAAAACATCACAAACAGCAGAATTCAAAACATAATTCAAAGTTTTCCTCAAAAAGGGAAATTAATCAAAATAACGTCAACAGTATAAAACCAACTCCAGGAACCCAACCCGATGTTACGTATCAGAGCAAGACCCTCTAAGATGACCAAAAGACTAAAACGCTCAAAAACTTCAAAACTAACTCCTCGTCGGCATCCATGGCTAAACTGGATCATCTGCATGTTACCCACGTAGAGGTAACATTCAAACAGGCAGGGTGACTAAAATAATTAATAATAATCAATGTATAACAATTAATGCATAAACGACATCATAATCATATTCAACACATTCATATCCTCAAATATGCCTCAAAGGCCACAACATCATAATTTATACACAAAGGCCCATAAATGTAAATCGAACATAAACTCAATGCATGTGGTACCAATCATCACAGCGCGATGGACACTGGGCCATCAACCCTCCATAGATCCCCATCAATAGGATCAGAGCACATCATCATACTTCACATCCACACAGTGGGATTGAAGCCAAAGCAATCGAGGTCCTGAACCGAAGTCCGGATGCACATGAATGCATGATGCACATGTCACAATAATAATCCTACAAAACAGCATATGGTGCATCATCATTCATCATACTCATCATCATCACATAAAATCATCATAAATCATGTTATCACATAGTTCATCAAATCATGGTAATTTCATCATATTAACTCAATCAGTACATCCTAAGAACTATCATAACCTCATGTAAACATCACCCAAAACCCACTGTCATACTCGGGGTAATCCATCCCAGAAATCCCAGAATTACACATCACGACGTCGCAACAAAACGATCAATTTCGCGAACTCTGCTACGTTCGCTGGCTTGCTCACTAGGCGAGTCGGTGGCGAGTCTTCGCTGGCATGCTCGCTAGGCGAGTCTGTAGCGAGTCTTCATTGGCTTGCTCGCTAGGAGAGTCTTTGCTGGTTTGCTCGCTAGGTGAGTCTGTGGCGAGTCTTCGCTAGCTTGCTCGCTAGGCGAACAGAGCGATGACAGCAAAAACCTGCTACGACCAGAACTAATTCTTGTCCAAATACTCATACGATTCACTTACCCAATGCCCCCAAAACATCCCTAAATCATCCCTAAGATCATACGACGATAACGGCACAAAATCCATGGTTTATTAGGCCAATCTGGCAACATTTGCACTGCCTAAATCACTATTTTTTGCAATTGCTCTGAGTACATCAGAGTTACTCACATTTGAACATTCCTATTCCAACAGGGTCAAATATATAACGATCCAAGGTTTTTGGCCACGAAGACCTAAGGTTTCCTAATTCTCATGTTTCACATCAAACAGTCAGGAATACTAACCACTAACCACCACCTCAAGGTTTCATTATCAGTTTCCCTATTTTCCCACAATTAACCCAAAATACCTTAAATCATAAACCAACCATAAACACATCTAAATGCATACATAGAAAATCATGAACAACGATACTCCCCATACCTTAGTCGATTCGCAGCTTTCACAATTAACTTCGGGATCTTCTGCCTTCAACCTTTCCTTCAGAGCTCTGGCCACCAAACTTTCACGGTTAACACAAATGAATTCAAATTTCCTTAAGAACTCAATTTTTGCCAACTTAGTCTTGGGCCTCACAAATTGGGATTTTCCCTCATTACCCTTACTAACTCCCTCAAATGCCCGAATTGCCCTTATTTCACTTATATTCCATTTAATTAATAATAATACTAATAAATTAATATTATATGCTATTAATCAAGTAAATATCCGAAAATGCACATCTTTCCAATATTCACAAAACCACCAGAAATTCACTGAAACATGAATATTCTCAATTAAATAATTAATTAACATATTCCGATTAAATTTGGGGTGTAACAACTCTTTTGTCATTGCCAGCACCTTTTTTTGCAGTAGCGACAGCTGGCGACTCTGCTGGGGACTCCAACGGTTCCTTATGCGAGTCAATCCTAGCGCTTATTTGTTTATCTTGTGGGTGTGTACATACGCGTTGTACGTTATTTTTCCCGCATTTATTTTCAGCATTATATATTATTATTGTTATGCTGTTGTGGGGGGGGGGGATTGTTCTGTTGAGTGATAAGCCAGACCCATGCTTGAGTGCAAACATAGCATTAGTAGTGGAGAGTAGTGGTGAACCTGTATGTTAGACATGCACTAGTTCCCACGAAATTCGCGCTCAGACAAGATTCTCTTTGATGACTTCCTTTCCAGCCTAGTGGGCCGTTGAGAGGATTTCAGATCTGAGGGTTGTCGACTCTGGGGACCGATCATTTGTGATTCAGCTAAGTGAGGCCTCTTCGGGAGATGATGATGCCAAACTAGAAATTGTGAACGTATCATCATTTCTTGAAAGTCTGTGACGCTGATGAACGCATAGGATGTCGAACCTTATCAGTGGATAGGTCCATACCTGTGAGAAGGATTAGGTTATGCAGGAAACCTTGACTTCCAAATTACCCGGTTTTTTGTACAGCGTGAATCTTTGTTCCCGATATCAGAGGTTCCTATTATCAGGTTTATGCTATTGTTCTTACCAAAGCGAAGCGCCGGTTCTTCTCTACAGCACATCAACCATGATCCTCTGTATCTGCATCTGCATCATCATAACGTGTTTGCATTTTGCATCTTGCATTCTCATTTGCATCACAGGTTGTTCTCGGTGGCCTCGTGTTCTTATCTCCGCTTGGTGTTCTTCAGTTACAGGTTTGAGCAGTTCAGTGTCCACAGATATCCAACTCAAGGTAATCATCCAAAGCAATGGATCAAGTTAAAGCTGAACTGCATGAGGTCAGAGCTCGCATGTCCCAGTTCATGGAGCTGATGCAGAACGTTGCCAACGGGCAAGAACAGTTGAGGACTATAGTCCAACCGTTGATAGCACGAGCTGACGAAGAGGGTGTCTTTCCCGAAGGAGCTGATGTTATTCCTCCTGGTGGTGGATCTGGTCCACGGGTTATTCCTACTGTTATCGTACCTCTAGGTGGAGGTGGTGTGAACGGGAATGGTAATGTTGCTGGTGGAAGTGTAGGCGCGATGCATAGGGCTGTTGGCCCTCAATGGGAAGATCATCAGAGTGATATCTTTTCCATGAGAAATATGAAGGATGGTTTACTGACCGAAGCTGACAGAAGGTTCAAACTAATTGAGGAAAAGATGAAATCTCTTGAAAATCAGAACTCTCTGGGTCTCGACATATCAGATCTTGGCTTAGTTCCTGGGGTCAGGATTCCCCCCAAATTCAAAGTACCAGAGTTTGTCAAGTACAAAGGGACGACCTGTCCTAGAGTACATATCCGACCATATTTCCGGAAGATGTCTGCTTACTCTAAGGATGAAAAGATGCTAATGCACTGCTTCCAAGACAGTCTGACCGGGGCATCTTTGGAATGGTATATGGGGCTTGAGAGAACTCACATCCGTAGCTGGAGAGAATTGGCCAAAACTTTTGTGCGTCATTATCAGTACAATACTGATATGGCACCAAACAGGTTACAATTGCAGAGCCTGTCACAGCAGAATACTGAGAGCTTCAAGGAGTACGCCCAGAGGTGGCGAGACTTAGCAGCGAGTGTGCAACCTCCCATGGAAGAGAGAGATGACTGACATGTTCATGGCTACACTTCCCGGATTGTACTATGAAAAGCTGATAGGTTGCATGTCTGCAGGTTTTTCAGAGCTGGTAAGTGCAGGAGAAAGAGTCGAAAGCGGTATCAAAATGGGAAAGATTCAAGTTGCTCTTGATTCCTCGAAAGATGCAAAGAAGCCTTATGTTGGGAAGGAAAGAGAGGCTAATGTCGTATCTGCTCCAGTTGCTACTCAACAGTCAGCCCGTCGCCAACAACCATATGCTCCTCGGCGGCAAAACCATCAGCGCCAGAATTAGAATAGGCCGCGCAACAATTTAGAAAGAAGGAATGCCCCTCTTCATCCAGTGCCTATGCCATACAGTAATATTCTTCCACAGCTGATTCAGAACTCTTTGGTGGAGCCTAAAGCTCTCAAACTGTTGCCAGAGCCATACCCTCCTGGGTATGATCCCAATGCTCGATGCGAATACCATGCAGGATCCATGGGGCACGCAACTGAAGACTCCAAAGCCTTTCAAGCTAAAGTGCAGCAGTTGATGGACAAAGAGTACATTTCCTTTCCCGAAGGAAGCTTGGTTATGCACGTCGACCTCTCATCTAATTAAATTTGAAGACTTCAAGGGTCGCATCTCCCTAGTTAGTGGTTCAGATAAGAAGCTCGGTTCTTCGAAGCTGGCAATCTATGTTTTATCATGACATTTCTTTGTATTTGTAATTTCTTTCCTGTTAGAATGCAAATCTCATTTGTAAAACTTGTATTGTTTTCAATTGATAATAATAATGAAATGAATATGCATGTTTTTGATTAAATCCATTCGTGTTCACTCTATGCTTTTTTATTATTATTAATGTCAAATGCTTGTTTAAGTGGAATCGGGGAGGATGACGAAATTGAAAGAAGTGTAAGCTTCTGATTGTATGCTTTTGAATAAAAAACCTGCTGACGATGTACATGCATTGTTTCAAATTCCTAAACACCGGAGATATAAGGAAGATAATCCCTTGTCAACCCCTTTGAGCCTAGTAGTAGGAGTTTCTTTCTGAAAATGGAAAACCCTCAATCTTAACCTAGGGCAGGGTAGGTGTCAGCTAATTTGACCAATCGTCCAAATTGCAACAGGAGTGTTCCCGTTCGAGGATCAATCGCACCCCTAGAGGTCGTGCCTAAAAAAACCCACAGTGGTTAAACCTTGTCGATCAGGAGTGAAACAGTCACAATCTCTTTAGGCAAGCCGGTGTCACACGATTTGTTGAAAAAAAAGAGGAAAAAAGGAATCAGGATCAAAAGCCCGCTAAGTCGAATCTTGAAAACAAGCGACTTAGGCAAAAATTAGGGCACCTTGCGGGACTTCAAAATCGAAGAAACTCAAAAGAGTTAGTCCAGGCAAAAATTAGGGGAAAACGAAAAAGCAAAAAGCGAAAAGGATTAAAAAAGAAAAATCCTCGATGAAAAGCAAATTGTGTGACTTCAGGCACCAAAGACGAAGAGTGAGTGACTGTCATTCTAGAAAACTTGTGGTTTCCCGAACCATCACTCCTGTTGTTCAACCTTTAAAAGGTGAACGCTCATGTCGAGTTAGCTGAACATAGGATTGGAGAACACCAAGGAGAATGGGTGGGTTAAAATAAATTTAGAGCCTTTATCCTTTCCTTCAAACCGTGAACCAGACCACGTTATAACCCTTAAAAGTCCTAACTGAAGCAGGTTTAGTTCGAAAGCATATTTCAGTAAAGATCACATTGAAACTGACTCCTCAAAAAAGGATTCCTCTTACCGCGTTGGTATTAATTCTGACATTTTGATAATTGATTCGTTCATTATATGTCACAAATTTTTCCAGTGAACAGACTTGGATTGCAAAACTGTCATATGCATTGCATTTAATATATATTTTATGCAGAACAATTTGTTTTACTTGCTAATAAGTGCTTGATAGCAGAAAAGTTTCCACAATGGAAAGTTTGATCAGGATGAAATACAGAATGCCCGAATACTCCGTTGAGCCGAGGCAAGCTATATCAAATGATCACAACATGGGAGTCAGCCATCCGAAAGTCAGTTAATCCGAGGCAATCAGGTCGAATGTTCCTCTTCATATCTTCCGGGCTCATCAGAATAATTCAATCAAAGACGAATCCTTACACGATACGGATTCTGGGGCAAGCCATCTCGAGATCGTCTCATGGCAAACTACTGTTTTCTCAAGGTGAACTCTTCCACAAAGATCAAACCGGGGCAAGTGGACTTACACCGGGGCAGTTTGTTCAAGCAAGTTTGTTCTCGTCAGCAAGAGTTGAGTGTTGTGGAATCGTGTCATTACCTCATCAAATAACCTGAAACCTGTTACATGTCAGAACTTTGTAACCAAAATCATTTTCGAAGCCCAGTTCTCGCCCGACAAACCTCCAAAGCCCAATTCTCGTCTGGCGAATCTTTAAACCAGTCCTTGTCTGGTCCACTTTTCAGTAAACACCAGTTCCTGTCTGGTATATATCAGAGTTTCAATCAGTTCTCGTCCGGTCACCCTTCCTGTAGCCTACTGTTTAAACTCGTTCTAGTCTGGAAAACACAACTTGAGTCCAGTTCTTGTCTGGCAAATCAGGAATCAGTTCTCGTCTGATATCATGAAGTCAGTTCTTGTCTGACAACTTAATCTTTGTCACCAATTCTCACCTGGTAGTCAGTTCTCGTCTGACCGTTCTTCAGAAATTAGTTCCCGTATGATACCTAAAGTAGAAGCTCAGTCCCCGTCTGACAACATAACCTCTTACCACCAGTCCTCGCCTGGTAGTTAGTTCTCGTATGATCTTGTTGTTTGAGTTCCAGTTCTCACCTGGTAGTCGGTTCTCATCTGACATGTTTGAATTCCAGTTCTCGCGTGGTAGTCAGTTCTCGTCTGACCCTTTCTACAAAATCCAATCCTCACTTGGTAGTCAGTTCCTGCATGACACGTTCTGATAAATCCAATTCTCGCTTGGTAATTAGTCCTCGTCTGACTTCTTTTTGGAATCCAGTTCTTGCCTGGTAGTCAGTTCTCGCCTGACCCTGTTTGATGATACCACCAGTCCTCTCCTGGTAGTCAGTTCTCGCCTGACACATTTTGTAGATTCCAGTTCTCGCCTGGTAGTCAGTTCTCGTATGACAACTTAACCTTGTTGACACCAGCTCTCGTCTGGTAGTCTATCCTCGAATACTAGTTCTTATCTAGTACTTCCCCTTTCAAATCCATTCTTGTTGGTAACCAGAGATAAATCCAGTAACCATAGACCTGGTCACATCCTTAAACCAAAAGCCTAACCGTGCTTGGCACATTCCAATCCTCGTCTAGATAACAGTTTCAGAGTCCAGTTCTTGCCTGGTCTGTCATTCGTTTGAAGCTCAGCTCTCGTATGATAAGTCTTCATGGAATACCAGTCCTCGCCTGGTAGACGACATTTGAGTCCAGTTCTCGCCCGGTGAATATCAGCTGTTAAAGCCAGTACCCGTCCGGTCACTTTCTCTTTAGCTTACAGTTGAAACTCCAGTCCTCGTCTGGTGGTCCGTTGTCTTTAACACCAGTTCCTATCTGGTGAAAAGGCATTTCGAAGTCCAGTTATCGTCTAGAGAACCACAAAAGTAGTTCATGTTCACCAAAAACAGGAAACCAGTTCTCGCCTGGTAGTCATTTCTCGTCCGACTTGTTTTATAGAACCCAATTCTCGCCTGGTTGTCAGTTCTCACCTGACCTATCTAATCTAGATCCAGGGTTTGTTTTCCCCAGTATAAGTCCAATCTTACCTGGCACACCAGGTCGTCTCTAGCAGAGTTGACTTCGTTTCTCCAGCATTTATTTTGTTGAAGTGTTTTTTTGCATTTTGCATTGCTTATTACATTTAATCAGACGCGTAGCCTTTTCATTTCTTATGGAGGATTACTCCATATTCAAATATGTGCATCTGGAACACAAGCCAGGTTGTTACCTCTTGTTTCCGTCTCCCCAACAGAATGTTTGCAGTTTATTTCTGCGGTTGGCAAATTTCCGGGTTCATTGGTATTCAATCGTCTTTTACCTCGATTGTTTGAGAGTCATTCGTGTTACACCCCAAATCTAAACTTGCGGATAACAGGAAAAACAACAATTCATATAGAAAAACAAAGCGCAACAACGCAAACATTGACTGCATGACGGTCGTCATGAGCCTGTGACGGTCGTCACACGGGCAAAATCCCTCATATCAGAGATGTTACACTTCAACCTGGCATACAACAATCATTATGCAACAACTTGCAAATATCATACGTAGCACGAAATTGGATGAACAATCACCAATGCATTACTAAACCATTTAATCATAAAACAACTCGTCATTACTTCCGGTGGAAGTTCGATAAAGTATACAACATGTTCTCTTAAAAAAATTTAATAAAAACATCGTAACAAGTTAGATCAACAATAACATCGACTAAAATAATAACAGCAATCGTCCATCCCCCCAAGAGTGCTACGTATCAGAGCGACCAACGACACCTTAACGGGAACTACGCTCTATTCCTGACTACCTGCAAATTACCACCAGAGGAGGTAACATACAACGGAAAAGGGTGAGATATCAATAATATAACATAAAGCATGATAGAAAACATGCCGGAAACTCATCACAGCATTATAGGCTTCGAAATCATAAACATCATCGACAACAACTGTGGGTAATCTATATCTCACATAAACAACAATAACATACAACTAGCGTAATTATGCGACTTCAAGCGACTCAACAATGCGACTCAACTGTTCATATGCATGTGGTACCATTTAGGAGCCAACACTCCAAAACTTGGGATAGGGCCAACACCCTGAACTTATCTAGGAGCCAACACTCCAAAACTCGGGACAGGGCCAACACCCCGAACCCATCTAGGAGCCAACACTCCAAATAACGCCAATACAGGCACAACCGTCGCCAATCCAGGCCAAATGCTATGCCATGAAATGCATCTATTATGGACTACAACACAACTATAGTAACCATATAACAGGGGATTACGCCTACAACCAGAATGTCCATAACAGAGCATCATAACATCATACCACTTATACAACCATCACTTTCTACCCGTTCACATACGGGACAATGGCAACATAATTTCAACATTTACGACTGTTCATGTAAAGGAACATTACAACATCGTACCAACAAATAGGAACTCAAAGTGTTCATCCAAAACGGCTATTCCTATACAGGTATAACATCAACATCAGTTCAACAATTAATCTTTAACATCTTATCATAATAACAACATTACGACATCTTCTCACATAATTAATTACAAATCAATCACAACCAGGTAACTATCCTTTTTGGCCAATTAGGGAAAACCATTAGAGCGTTGTACGAATAACCGTATAGCATATTCGTTCTACGTATTTGCCCATAAGGAAAACCTTAGGGCATCGCACTAATAACTACATAACACATTCATTCCTACATAGAAATCTTGTCTCATTAGGGAAACCTTTTCCTTAACATTTATCGATTAACGAAAACTATACCTATGACTCGATTCCCCACATGAATTCGATCATACTCCCGGTTATAGAATTGAACCCCACCCTTACCTTAGAATAGAGGCCAATTCCATGCTTCCGGTTCCGCTTCCGCTCTACGGTGACTTTTCTGCAGAAATCCTCCAAATTCGCCGGTGGTTGATTCTTTGCTCTCAACTTTCCTCAGTGCGTAACTTCTCTTTCCAGTCTTTCTTTTCCCAAAATGGTGTAATTGAGGGTAAAAAAGTCTATGGGAATGTATTTTTGTGACCCACTCTCAGCCACGTCCAAATTCTGCATTTAACTGAATTTCGTTACTATGACGGTCGTGGCAAGTCCATGACGAGCGTCACGGTCGTGACGGTCGTGGCAAGTCCATGACGGTCGTCATATCAGAAGAATTCAATTTTTTTCAATTTTTTTTCTAGATATAATATCTCTTTAGCTTTCCAACACTTCGAACGATGGTTAAATCCGACCTACGGATCAAGAGATATGATTTTTCGAAGTTTCCTAAAACTGCTACGGAATTTTACACTTTTTCCCGACAATTCGACCGATTCAATTTCCTTCCTTCAATCCAAACACATACTCAACTACGACTACGATGCAACGAGACATAGCAAAGTCATAATTGAATTTAATCAAAATAAAACGGGCGTTACAACTCTCCCCTACTTACAAGAATTTCGTCCTCGAAATTACCTTAATCAAACAGCTCGGGATAAGACTCCCGCATCTTGCTCTCTAGTTCCCACGTCATGCTTTCTCCAACAGCTCCCAACCAGACCACTTCACCAAAGCAATCTCTTTACCTCGTAATGTCTTCACCTCTCGATCATCAATTCTCACAGGCTTCGTCTCCACAGTAATGTTTTCACGTACTTGCAAATCGTCCATGGGAACGACATGCGATAGATCTGAAATATACTTGCGGAGCTGTGACACATGAAATATATCGTGTAGATTCGACAAATTTGGCGGCAACGCCACTCGATATGCCACCTTTCCAACTCTGTCCAATATCTGATACGGACCAATGAAACGAGGAGTAAGCTTCTTAGATTTCAAAGCTCTACCAACACCGGTCACAGGCGTGACTCTCAAAAATACATGATCTCCAGCTTCAAATTCTAAATCCTTCCTGCGCTTATCATGACAATTTTTCTGCCTACTCTGTGAAGTTTTCATCTTTTCTCGAATTAACTTCACCTTCTCGGTAGTCTCTCGAACAATCTCCGGTCTGAGTACCACACTCTCTCCCGATTCATACCAACACAACGGAGTCCTACACCGCCGACCATACAAAGCTTCGAATGGTGCCATTCCGATACTAGAGTGATAACTGTTATTATAAGTAAACTATATCAACGGGAGGTATGTATCCCACGAACCACCTTCCTCAAGTACACATGCTCTCAGCAAATCTTCTAAAGACTAAATAGTCCGTTCAGTCTGACCATCTGTTTGAGGATGGTATGCTGAACTCAGCCTCAACTTAGAACCCAAAGCCTCTTGCAGACTCTTCCAAAACTCAGAAGTAAACCGCGGATCTCTATCCGACACAATACACAACGGAACACCATGCAACTTAGCAACCACTCTAACATAAATCTCTGCCAACTTCGATACTGGAAAAGTGATGTTAATAGGAATAAAGTGAGCTGACTTTGTAAGCCTATCAACAATCACCCAAATAGAATCACATCCTCTCAAAGTGTTCAGCAAACCCGTTACAAAGTCCATTGAAATGCTGTCCCATTTCCATTCTGGAATTTCTAACGGTTGCATCAACCCAACAGGTTTCTGATGCTCAACTTTCGACTTCTGACAAGTCAAACACGCATACACAAAACGTGCTACATCACGCTTCATACCAGGCCACCAAAACAGATTCTTCAAATCACTATACATTTTCTTCGCTCCTGGATGAATACTCAACTTACTTCTGTGACTCTCTTCCAGAATTGCTTTCTTCATATCTGCATTATTAGGAATGCAAATACGACCACGAAATCTCAACACTCCTTGCGCATCCAACTGATAATCATTATCTTCCGCATGATCTACTCCAGGCATTAAATCCACCAATTTCACATCCAATTTCTGAGCTTCTCTAATGCTGTCTAGAAAATCATTATTAATCTTTAACATGCCCAACATTACACTCTTCGGTGTTACTTCACAAACTAAACTCAGATCTCTGAATTGCTCAATTAACTCTAATTCTTTAGCCATCATTGCTGACACATGCAAAGTCTTGCGGCTTAAGGCATCAGCTACAACATTAGCTTTTCCCGGGTGGTAATGTAACCCAAAATCATAATCCTTTAACAACTCTAGCCACCTTCGTTGCCTCATGTTCAGCTCTTTTTGGTCAAACAAGTATTTCAAACTCTTATGGTCGCTGAACACTTCGAATCTCGAGCCATACAGATAATGTCTCCAAATCTACAGCACAAAAACAACGGCAACAAGTTCTAAATCGTGCATGGGATAATTCTTCTCATGGATTCTCAGCTGTCTTGAGGCATACGCAACTACTTTATTATTCTGCATGAGTACTCCTCCTAAACCAAACTTAGAAGCATCACAGTATACAACAAACGGTTCTTCTGCGTTAGGCAAGATCAACACCGGAGCAGACGTCAACCTTTTCTTTAACTCCGTAAAACCTGCTTCGCATTGAGCATCCCATAAAAAAGTCTTCCCTTTACAAGTCAACTTAGTTAACGGAAGGGCCAACTTAGAAAAACCTTCAATAAACCTTCTATAATAACCAGCAAGTCCCAAAAAGCTTCTAATCTCCGTTGCCGACTTCGGAGTTTCGCATTTCAACACGGCGTCAACCTTAGATGGATCTACGGCAATTCCATCACCTGATATAGCATGACCCAAAAAGCTAACTTCCTCCAACCAAAAGTCAAATTTCTACAGTTTCGCAACAACTTCCTTTCTTTCAACACTTGCAGCACTAATCTCAAGTGCTCAACATGCTCCTCCTTCGACTTCGAATAAATTAGGATATCATCAATGAATAATACCACGAACCGATCCATATACTCATGGAAGATACGGTTCATGTATTCCATGAAAACTCCCGGCGCATTAGTAACGCCAAAAGGCATTACCGTAAACTCATAGTGTCCATACCTGGTTCTGAACGCAGTTTTCTGGACATCGTCATCTTTTACCTTAATCTGGTGATACCCCGACCTCAAATCAATTTTACTAAACACTCGCGCTCCAACCAATTGATCCATCAAGTCATCAATTCTCGGAAGCGGGTATTTGTTCTTAATCGTAACTTTGTTCAGTTGCCGGTAGTCAATACACAACCTCATACTGCCATCCTTCTTCTTCACTAACAATACCGGAGCTCCCCACGGTGATACACTTGGTCTAACGAACTTCTTCTCAAGTAAGTCTTCCAACTGTTTCTTCAACTCTGCCAATTCAGATGCAGAAATACTGTACGGTGCCATAGACACAGGTCTGGTACCGGGTACAAGATCAATAGAAAATTCAATTTCCCGTTCCGGAGGAACTTCAGGAATTTCATCTGGAAACACTTCAGGTAAATCACAAACAACTTCCAATTCATCGATTATCGCTTGATTCTCAATGGATAATGATGCCACCAACGCAAACACCTGAGCATCTTCTAGCAATATCTGCTTCATCTGTTTGGTAGTTACCCAACGCGCTCCCTCCTCCTCAGGAGTAGAGAATCTCACCGACTTATCAAAGCAATTAATATGAACGCAGTTATACTCTAACCAGTTCATACCCAAAATTATGTCCATCCCACTTAGTGGCAAACAGACTAAGTCAACCAGGAAATCTTTATCAAACATCGACAGAGGACATTTCAAGCACACAAGAGACGTAGTTACTGATCCCTTAGCTGGGGTCTCAACTACCATCTCTCCACTCATGTGTGACAACATAAGACCCAAACGTTCAACACAATCCGCAGCAATAAAGCAATGAGACGCACCAGTGCAAATAATAACAAGTAAAGGAGTACCATTAATGAAACAAGTACCTTCAATCAATTTGTCATCACTGGATGTCTGAGTCCCAGATAGCGCGAACACTCTTCCGTCCTTCTGTTCCTTCTTAGGCTTCTGACACTTGTCTCGCAGGTGTCCCTCTTCACCGCAGTTGAAACAAAACATTCTTTTGCATTTGCACTCACCAACAGCGTGTCCCAACTCTCCGCAACGGTAACATCTCAATGATCCAGAATTACATACATTACTCTTGTGACCTGGCTTTCCGCACTTATAGCAAACAATAAGAGCAGGAGCATCTCCCCTACTAGCTTTTTGGCCGTCAGCTACTTTCTGTTTCCCTTTGCCAGCTGGAGGATCATAAGGCTTACCACGACTCTGCTGTGATTTGCCTCTCCTCTCACTCACCAACTTGTAATGAGCATTGCTATCCTCTTCATAAATCCTACAGCTTTCAACCAATGAATCAAAGACACGGATCTTCTGATACCCGATTGCTCTCTTGATTTCAGACTTCAACCCGTTCTCAAACTTGATACATTTAGAGAATTCAGCAGTCCCTGCATTGTAGTGCGGGTAAAACTTAGCCAACTCCTTGATCTTCGCCGCATACTCAGTAACAGATCTGTCTCCTTGCTTCAGTTCAAGAAATTCAATCTCTTTCTTACCACGGACATCTTCTAGGTAATACTTCTTCAGAAATTCCCTACGGAATACAGTCCAAGTAACTTCTTCACCTGCAGCTTCCAACACTGGACGGGTCTATAGCCACCAGTCATCAGCTTCTACTGCTAGCATATGAGTCCCATAACGGACCTTCTGTGCTGGAGTACAATCCATCACACGAAAGATTCATTCCATTTCCTTTAACCACTCCAATGCACCATCAGGATCATGCTTACCCTTGAAGGTAGGCGGATTCTCCCGTTGAAACGTTGCCAAACTGCGAGACCCAGCATCTCCAGCAGGATTCGGCTGATGTTCATAGCATTAGCTAAAGCTTGCAGAGCAACATCAATTGCAGCATCATTCCTCCCAGCCATTTCACTTAAGCTGCAACAACCAACAGTCAGATTTCATAGTTAACGAGACTCTAGTGTTAGGCACGACGACTGACTCGACGACACTAGACAACTTGGCTGGACGGACCAACCTGACTCTGATACCACTAATGTAACACCCCAAATCTAAACTTACGGATAACAGGAAAAACTACAATTCATATAGCAAACAAAGCGCAGCAGCGCAAACATTGACTGCATGACAATCGTCATGAGACTGTGACGGTCGTCACACGGGAAAAATCCCTCATATCAGAGATGTTACACTTCAACCTGCCAGACAACAATCATTATGCAACAACTTGCAAATATCATACGTAGCACGAAATTGGATGAACAATCACCAATGCATTAGTTAACCATTTAATCATAAAACAACTCGTCATTACTTCCGGTGGAAGTTCGATAAAGTATACAACATGTTCTCTTAAAACAATTTAATAAAAACATCGTAACAAGTTAGATCAACAATAACATCGACTAAAATAATAACCGCAATCTTCCATCCCCCCAAGAGTGCTACGTATCAGAGTGACCAACGACACCTTAATGGGAACTACGCTCTATTCCTGACTACCTGCAAATTACCACCAGAGGAGGTAACATACAATGGAAAAGGGTGAGATATCAATAATATAACATAAAGCATGATAGAAAACATGCCGGAAACTCATCACAACATTATAGGCTTCGAAATCATAAACATCATCGACAACAACTGCGGGTAATCTATATCTCACATAAACAACATTAACATACAACTAGCGTAATTATGCGACTTCATGCGACTCAACAATGCGACCCAACTGTGCATATGCATGTGGTACCATTTAGGAGCCAACACTCCAAAACTCGGGACAGGGCCAACACCCCGAACCCATCTAGGAGCCAACACTCCAAAACTCGGGACAGGGCCAACACCCCGAACCCATCTAGGAGCCAACACTCCAAATAACGCCAATACAGGCACAACCGTCGCCAATCCAGGCCAAATGCTATGCCATGAAATGCATCTATTATGGACTACAACACAACTATAGCAACCATATAATAGGGCATTACGCCTACAACCAGAATGTCCATAACAGAGCATCATAACATCATACCACTCATACAACCATCACTTTCTACCCGTTCACATACGGGACAGTGGCAACATAATTTCAACATTTACGACTGTTCATGTAAAGGAACATTACAACATCGTACCAACAAATAGGAACTCAAAGTGTTCATCCAAAACGGCTATTCCTATACAGGTATAACATCAACATCAGTTCTACAATTAATCTTTAACATCTTATCATAATAACAACATTACAACATCTTCTCACATAATTAATTACAAATCAATCACAACCAGGTAACTGTCCTTTTTGGCCAATTAGGGAAAACCATTAGAGCGTTGTACGAATAACCGTATAGCATATTCGTTCTACGTATTTGCCCATAAGGAAAACCTTAGGGCATCGCACTAATAACTACATAACACATTCATTCCTACATAGAAATCTTGTCCCATTAGGGAAACCTTTTCCTTAACATTTATCGATTAACGAAAACTATACCTATGACTTGATTCCCCACATGAATTCGATCATACTCCTGGTTATAGAATTGAACCCCACCCTTACCTTAGAATAGAGGCCAATTCCGCGCTTCCGGTTCCGCTTCCGCTCTACGGTGACTTTTCTGCAGAAATCCTCCAAATTCGCCGGTGGTTGATTCTTTGCTCTCAACTTTCCTCAGTGCGTAACTTCTCTTTCCAGTCTTTCTTTTCCCCAAATGGTGTAATTGAGGGTAAAAGAATCTATGGGAATGTATTTTTGTGACCCACTCTCAGCCACGTCCAAATTCTGCATTTAACTGAATTTCGTTACTATGACGGTCGTGGCAAGTCCATGACGAGCGTCACGGTCGTGACGGTCGTGGCAAGTCCATGACGGTCGTCATATCAGAAGAATTCAATTTTTTTCAATTTTTTTCTAGATATAACATCTCTTTAGCTTTCCAACGCTTCGAACGGGGGTTAAATCCGACTTACAGATCAAGAGATATGATTTTTCTAAGTTTCCTAAAACTGCTACGGAATTTTACACTTTTTCCCGACAATTCGACCGATTCAATTTCCTTCCTTCGATCCAAACACATAATCAACTACGACTACGACGCAACGAGACATAGCAAAGTAATAATTGAATTTAATCAAAATAAAACGGGCGTTACAACTCACTTCTCACCCAGTCAGGTCCAAATCGTTTGAATAGGGGCAGGTGTTGCACCCCAAAATTTGCCCAACCTTTTCTTTACTTAGCTTGTGTTTCATTGCATTCATATTGCATTAGCATCTGCATACCATTGTCCATGTACAGGGGATCGAGAGAGGTGTGCTTATCAAGAAGAGGTTATCAAAATCCTAAGCCTAGTCAAGAGATCTTATTCAAGTTATCAAGAGCATCTCCTCATCAGAAGATTGGCAAAGCTCATTGCAGATAAGGATCATCAGATGTTATTGAGCGCATGGTTATGAAATAAGAACATTATATAAGCTCATTGGATGTCTTGAGGGTCATTATGGAGCTTATTCATGTCATTCTACCAAGTGCAAGAAGGCACAGCCAAATGTGGTGCAGTTAGGGTTTTCATCTGGTCAACCCTAAGTCAACAGTGAATTTGGAGGAGATTAAGACTCAATTCCAAGTCTTTGTGATCATGGAATGTTGTGTTGAGACATGTCATATATCATTTCAAGATCAATTCATCAAGATTCAAGAGTGTGAGAAGTTGTTAAGCTAGGGTTGCTAAGCTTG
The DNA here is from genome assembly GCA_963859935.3 of Lathyrus sativus. Classification (NCBI taxonomy): domain Eukaryota; kingdom Viridiplantae; phylum Streptophyta; class Magnoliopsida; order Fabales; family Fabaceae; genus Lathyrus; species Lathyrus sativus. Next base: position 184,538,743 of record OZ012739.1, read on the forward strand.
TCAGTGTAAAATCCCCTATTTAGTGCCCAACTTCAAGACCACATATCTCAAGATAGAAGTTTCACCTTATCTTGACACCAACATGAAACTTATATAGCATGTTCTTAGCTTTCTTTTGAGTACAAGAAGTCATTCATCTGATTTCTAGAACTCAAGTTATGAAGCTGGCAAGTTACAGGTCATCATCTGAACTCAAGTTATGAAGCTGGCAAGACAGGTCATCATCTAATTTCCAAAAAGTACTAGAAGTCCTTCATCTGATTTATGAAGCTCAAGATATGAAGCTTGCAAGGCAGGGGTATTTTGGGAAACTTGGATTATAGGCCATTTTGGTTATAGGTCAATTTCACCACTTTGCACATCTCAAATGAAACTTTCGCCAACATCAAAGTTGCTCCAAATGAGGTCAATTACACTCCCATATTATCACATGTCATGGATAAAGCTTGGATAGGGAGAATGGTGAAGAAAATCCCATGGAAAACACTTTAAAAGGCCTAAATTGGATCAAATTCATGTTGAACCAATTTTAATCATACTTGTGCATATTTTGAGGGCCAAAAACATTCTAAACACAATGCTAAAATCAGAGGTGAACTTTGAGGTCATTTCCATGGGCATTTTTCAAGTTACTTCAAGTTTAAGCAACATATGTAATCCGCACCATAAGATCAAATTAAGGGTGCAATTCTATCCATTGGATCAACAGAGATCATAAGCAAGTCATTTGAATGAAAACCAAGGCTTTTGCAGCCATTTTCCCACGTGAATTTTCAAGCTTGCATCACATTGTGGATTTTTTCAATTCATCAAATCAGACCATGATTGGGCCTCCAAAGTGATTCAGATCCAAAGTATAAGAGTTCTCAAGCATGTACAAACCTTCAGAATGGAAAATTGAGCCAGTTTGGATCAGAAACAGTTAGAACTTTGCAAGGTGAAAGTGAAGAAGTGAAATCAAGAATTAGGCAGTTTCAATCCAAATCAAGGTCACCAACACCTCCATTGAAGTGCAAGGAACGTTTATGGGTGGTTCTTCTCAAGCTTCAGTGGCAAATCAAGACCCAACGGAGGTGCTCCGTTGAGTAAGTCATCTCTCAAAAATTCTCTCTGTTCATGTAGTAATTGACTGCCATTTTTACGTATTCATGCTCCCCTAGTGGTATAGAACGTTTATGGATTAGTTTTAGGGCTGTTTGTGATGAATCTTGAATCTTGCTCAAATTTTGTTGCTTGCATTTTCCTTTATTTATGGATCAAGAATTAAAATGGACATTGGAATGTTAACCTACGCAACGAGACGAGTTGATTGGTGTCAGAAATATTGAGTTTTGGTGAGTTCCTGAAGTTGTTACTGTTCCTTCCCACCGGAGAAGATGACCGGAGCCACCGTGCTCCGGCATCTGGTCTTTTTCCGTCCAGCCCATGTGTGTAGTCCACCTCACCCCTTTTGACTTGCTGACCAGCGCTGATGAACGTCCATGATTCATCCTGAGGGCGCATTGACTTTTTGACTTGGCCACGTCATAAATGAAACGCTTTGTTTCATGTGGCCGGTTGAAACATTTTGGATAATGGGCCTTAATGCTTATTCGCACCTCCCCTCAAGAAAAGCCCAACACGCATAACTAATATCATTACTAACTGCACCATGGATTTTCCATTTTTCTTTTTTTTGTTCTTTTTTTTTTCATTTTAATTTCAGTTGCAATTTAATGCATAAAAAATACTTTGATGACTCCAAAAAATATATGAAAAATAATTTTATGTAGTTTTAGATGTAATTTGATTTTATATATTTTTGGATTAATTTTCTATTCATTTTCCAATTTAATTTTGCTTTATATTTTTAATATGTTCTTGTAAATAAGAAAATTGCATATCACCACTTCTTAGTTTTATTTCTTGATCAAAACATCAAATAAATTCATGAAATTTCTTGTGCATATTATGGATACTTTGATTGATTTTTGAGTATTTTTCTCTCTATTTTCTGAGGCCTTTTGATTAGGTTTTAGATTAAATCTTTCGGACCCTCTCATCTTGCTTAGTTCATAGAGTACTCTAGGATGTTGCTTTCTGTTGGCATAACTAGGATTAGAATTTTCCTCTCAAATTTGGTCCCCTGGTTCCTGAGACCAGAGGGGTCCCTTAGGAATTTTCTTACATTTTTTAGGTTCATTTTACTATTTTTGGTAGATTTTACATTCTGGCCTACATTTGTGTGGTTTCAACCTTACCACTTGAGTTTGCATTTTGTGTGAACTCTTTGCAATGCTTGGGCATCCAACTCTTGCATATTCATGTTGTAGACATATTAAGCCACTTGTGTGATGAATTTCAAGTTTTAATCGTTTTTCTAGCTTGTCTATGTTTAGGATTCCTTTAGGACTTTCCTTTAGCCTTTCCGGGTGGATACCCTTGATTAACTTCCATCTTTACATGATTCTTTTGCTTATTCTTTTTTCACATATCCTCCTTCTAATCCCTCTTTATCCTATAATCTTAGTATCCTTCTTGTAAGAGCCTAGTTCCTCCTGTGGAGGAACCAAGTGCATTATATAAGAAGTTGAGCCTTTGATGGACTCTTGTGTTGATACACATTGAAAATAGTGGGTTCCTTTGGTTCTCAATGTGATTATCTTCATTCATTCCTCTTTGTCCTATAATCTTAGGATCCTTCTTGTGAGAGTCTAGTTCCTCCTGTGGAGGAACCAAGTGCATTCCATAAGAAGTTGAGCCTTTGATGGACTTTTGTGTTGATACACATTGAACATAGTGGGTTCCTTTGGTTCTCACTGTGATTCTCTTCATTCATTCCTCTTTGTCCTATAATCTTAGGATCCTTCTTGTGAGAGCCTAATTCCTCCTATGGAGGAACCAAGTGCATTCCATAAGAAGTTGAGCCTTTGGTGGACTCTTGTGTTTGTACACACATTCTCCTTCTCTGTCCTATAATCTTAGGATCCTTCTTCTGAGAGCCTAATTCCTCCTGTGGAGGAACCAAGTGCATTCCATAAGAAGTTGAGCCATTGACGGACTCTTGTGTTTGTACACATATTCTCCTTCTCTGTCCTACAATCTTAGGATCCTTCTTGTGAGAGCCCAGTTCTTCCTGTGGAAGAGCTAAGGGCATTCCATAAAGAAGTTGAACCTTTGTGGACTCCTATGTCTTTACACTTTGAACTTGATGAGTTTAGTTCTCCTTTTACTTTCCCATCATCTTGTTTATCCCCTCCCCTACATATTGTTTGATTTGGTGCATCAGGATAGCAGTGCATGTGTAGGCATCCTTTCTCTTAAGTCAATGTTTGCATTAAAGGTTGAGGTGTCCTCCCTTGCTTGTACTGTTGCATTGCATGTGCATCCATTCACACTTATATTTCATCTGCTTAATGACTTTAGCATTTTTTTCTTCTTTCCATTGATATGTTCCCTTAGGATTCTCACATCCTTGTTCAAGGATGGTGATGATAGACATTAGGGTTGATCCTTTGCATGATAACAAGTAGGATAGAATTCCCTTTCTTAACTCAATCTTAGGACCATCTTGCATGATAACAGTAGGGTTTTGGTTAGTTCCCCTTAGACTCCTCTCTCTCTCTCTCTCTCTTATCATCTCAAAATAACTTCAAAATACATAATAAAGGCTAATGAGTATTGTACGTTACGAGCATTAAGCTAATTGGGAAATGATAATTGAGCGGTCTCCTCTCAATTATCTAGAGTGTTAGCATATGTCCTTCGGACGATATGCGATGCATTCGCTCCTAGGTCATAGTCTCTAGTGCAATATGAGTTACAAACATTCATTCAAAACACTTCTATAATAAAAGACTTCAACATAAACATCAAACTTCCTTTTGCCCTGTGGGTTCTTAATCAGGAAAATCTTTTCAGATAAAAGAGTGTTGTTAACTCTTAGTTCTACCGCAAACGGTAACGCTTAAGTCCCCAACGAGCGACATACACCAAACTGCTAGAACTACCTGTTAACCTTACTCGGGTAAAAAAAGTGGAACAAACATGTGTTCTCATTATCCCGAACTACGTAAGCTCTGATCTCTCATACCTGTTGAGAGTACGTAGGCACAAGATGTGATATCTTGGCGAGAAACCTTCCCCCATCTGTTATCCGTAGTTAGTCGAACTATGTTGACTCTGACTTTCCCATTGAACGAGGGAATACGTAGGCCCAGAGCAGCGACGCTCTGTCGAGTCCTTTTTTTCTTTTTTCTTTTCTTTTGCCCCGGAACTTTAGTGTAGATAGATTCAATAACCCTTTTAGATAGACAACGCAAGCGTGGATCCCGTTGAGTACAATGGACGTGAGGGGTGCTAATACCTTCCCCTTGCGTAACCGACTCCCGAACCCAGAGATTTGGTTGCGATGGCCGATCTTATCCCTTTTCGCTAGGTTTTCCCTGATCGTTTCCTTTCCCTCGTTTGGGATAAATAACGATAGGTGGTGACTCTTCTGTCATTGCCGACACCTTTTTTCGCAGTAGCGACACTTCCTACAGAGAATTATGCCTCAGAAGCGAAGAAGTCTTCTTACAAAGTAAAAAACAGAAGAAACACATCATAAAGCTAAAGACTGAAAGAGAGGAACACATGACAACTATCAAGGATTTGAGAGATGAAGCTTCTCTCTTAACCTCTCAACTTGACCAACTGGAAAAATCCATTAAAATGATGAACAGTGGTACCAAAACTTTGGAAGAGATCCTTCTATCTGGCAAAAGATCAGGAGACAAGATTGGGTTAGGATTCCATGAAGATAATAACTCTGCCTCACACCACAAACCTTCTGGATCAAGGTAAGTGATGTTCCAGCAGATGTCTCAACATCACGACAGTAAACAAACTAGCCAACCAAGGAAATTCCAAAGATGGAGATGTCATCACTGTGGATGCTTTAGTCACATAAAGAAATTCTGCTTCAAACTACATGGATATCCAAACTCTACAACTCAGACAAAGCCTAACCACAACCTTCTCCCCTCCAAGAAGAATTGGATTCCCAAGGGTTCTGCTACTAAACAATGGGTACCTAAAACTGTTATTACTTGCCTCATTGCTCATACGTCCCTAAAGGTTTCTGCTAAGGAAGATTGGTACTTTGACAGTGGGTGCTTAAGACACATGACTGGAATTGAAAATCTGCTAGTTAACATTAGACCTTACTCAACCAGCTATGTTACCTTTGGATATGGGGCCAAAGGTGAAATTAACAGAGTTGGTAAGTTAAACTACCTAGGAACACCTGACCTGGACAATATTCTGTTAGTCAAAGGGTTAACTGCAAATCTGATCAGCATTAGTCAACTATGTGATCAAGGTCTAAGTGTCAACTTCACTAAACTTGAGTGTTTGGTTACTAATGAAAAAGGAGAACTAATCATGAAGCGAGTCAGATCCAAGGACAATTGTTACCTTTGGGCCTCTCAGGACTTGAAGTGTGCCCTTGCTAAAGAAGATGAAGTAAGACTGTGGCACCAGAAACTTTGACATTTGCATCTAAAAGGAATGAAGAAAATCATTTCTATGGAAGCTGTTAGAGGTTTGCCTAAGCTAAAAATTGAAGAAGGAAAAATTTGTGGTGAATGCCAAATAGGGAAACAAACAAGGATGTCTCATCAAAAGATCCAACATCTCACCACTTCTAAGGTGCTGGAACTTCTTCACATGGACTTAATGGGACCTATGTAGGTGGAAAGTCTTGGTGAAAAGAAGTATGCTTATGTGGTTGTGGATGACTTTTCAAGATACACCTTGGTGAAGTTTATAAGAGAAAAATCTAAAGTATTTGATGTTTTTCAAGAAATGTATCAGAAACTTCAAAGAGAAAAAGAAAGTAAAATTGTCAGAATAAGAAGTGATCATGGGAAGGAATTTGAAAATTTGAAGTTTGCTGAATTTTGCTCCACTGAAGGAATTAACTAAGAATTCTCTTCTCCTATTACCCATCAACAAAATGGAGTCATGGAAAGAAAGAACAGAACTATCCAAGAATCAGCCAGGGCAATGATCCATGCTAAGAAACTTCCTTATCATTTCTGGGCTGAAGTCATGAACACTGCTTGCAATGTTTATAATAGAGTAGCCTTAAGAACAGGAACTATGACCACTCTGTATGAAATTTGGAAAGGAAGAAAACCTACTGTTAAATACTTTCATGTGTTTGGAAGCAAGTGCTACATTATCTCTGATCGTGACCATAGAAGAAAGATGGATCCTAAGAATGATGAAGGGATATTCTTGGGCTATTCTACCAACAGCAGACCCTATAGAGTATTTAACTACATGACTAATACAATGATGGAATCTATCAATGTTGTCATAGATGACATGCATAAGGAAACTGATGTCCCAAAAGATGTTGGAACATCATTTGATATCTCAGCTGATTCTGAAGACAACAACAATAACTCTAATCCCACCATCACTGAGGCTGAACCCGTTAATAAAGGACCTTTCATCATAATTTAGAAAGACCACCCTATTGATCTTACCATAGGTGATCCAAACAAAAGGGTAACCACTAGATCTAGATAAATTGTCTCAAGCTCCTGCTTTGTGTCAAAGATTGAACCTAAGAACATCAAGGAAGCTTTCACTGATGAATTCTGGATAAATGCCATGCAAGAGGAATTGGGGGAATTCAAAAGGAATGAAGTTTGGGATCTTGTGCCATGGCCTGAAGGAACAAATGTGATTGGAACCAAATGGGTTACAAGAATCAAACTGATGAAAAGGGAGTGGTCACTAGAAACAAAGCCAGGTTGGTTGCTCAAGGATATACTCAGATTGAAGGGATTGATTTTGATGAAACCTTTGCTCCTGTAGCTAGACTTGAATCCATCAGACTTCTTCTAGGAGTTGTGTGCATTATGAAAATCAAGCTGCTTCAAATGGATGTCAAAAGTGCCTTTTTAAATGGTTACCTAAGTGAAGATGTCTATGTGGAACATCCTAAAGGATTTGTTGATCCAACCTTTCCTAATCATGTCTTCAAGTTGAAAAAGGCCATGTATGACATAAAGCAAGCCCCTAGAGCATGGTACGAAAGACTAACAGAGTTTCTTGTTGAGAATGGATATAGAAAAGTTGGCATAGATAAGACCTTGTTTATCAAAGAAAAGGAGGGAAAACTCATGATTGCTCATATCTATGTTGATGACATTGTCTTTGGTGGGATGTCAAAGGAGATGGTTCAACATTTTGTGCAGCAAATGCAATCTAAGTTTGAAATAAGCCTTGTTGGGGAATTAACTTACTTTCTGGGTCTTCAAGTCAAACAGATGGAAGAATCCATATTTCTATCTCAGAGTAAGTATGCCAAGAACATTATTAAGAAGTTTGGAATGGAAAATGCCAGCTACAAAAGAACTCCTGCACCTACCCACCTAAAATTGTCCAAATATGAAAAAGAAGTTAATGTGGATCAAAGTCTATACAGAAGCATGATAGGGAGCTTGTTATATCTTACAGCAAGCAGACCTGACATTGCTTTTGTTGTGGGAGTGTGTGCCAGATATCAAGCTGAACCCAAGATTAGCCACATCAATCAAGTCAAAAGAATTTTTAAGTATATCAATGGGACAAGTGAGTATGGGATGATGTACACTCATGGATCTGGATGTGTGTTGTCTGGATATTGTGATGCTGATTGGGCTGGAAGTGCAGATGATAGGAAGAGCACATCTAGAGGCTACTTCTTTTTGGGAAACAACCTCGTCTCATGGTTCAGCAAGAAACAGAACTGTGTATCCCTGTCTACTGCAGAAGCATAATACATAGCTGCTGGGAGTAGCTGTTCCCAACTTGTATGGATGAAGCAGATGCTTACAGAATATAATGTCACATAAGATATTATGACATTATATTGTGATAACATGAGTGCTATAAATATCTCCAAAAATCCTATTCAACATAGCAGAACCAAGCATGTTGATATTAGACACCATTTTATTAGGGAGCTTGTTGAAGATAAAATCGTTACTCTTGAGCATGTCGCTACAGCAAATCAATTGGCTGATATTTTTACCAAAGCTTTGGATGCTAATCAGTTTGAGACCTTGAGAGGAAAGTTAGGAATTTTTAGTTATGAGGACTTATAACAATTACTGCTAAGAGGAATTTTTGAGTTTAAAAGAAGGTTCTCTAAAATAAACATGTGTCAACATCCCTCTTAATGAATTGCACGCCTTTGACTATTAAAGCTCACTACCAACACAAATTGTTCCCTCCAACTGCATCTATAATTCCCACACCCTCTCTACTTTTCATAATACCTCTCAAATTCTGAGCTTTTCTATTTATCTCCATCATCATTTAAACTTTTCTTCTCTCAACATCAAGATGTCTCCCAAACGAGATACCTTCCAAACTACTCCTCCTGAGGTGACACCCCCTCATACAAACCAATCCCAACAACCTTCCAAAGGTAAATCTTCTGACTTCTCTACTGATAACATTACTAGAATGAAGAACAAGGAAGGTTCTGCATATGTTGACAGATCCATTAGGGAACTTGTCACTAAGATTCTCCAGAAAGGTCACAATGTACATGGTATTTCCACCCTAATTTCTCGCATAGATCCATCCCTTGGTTCTGATAAGGCTAGTAAAAAAGATGGTAAAGATGGGTCTGGAGAAGAGTCTGAGGATGATATTGAAGATGTCCCAACTGATGTTGAAGAAGTTGGCTCCAATTCTGCTTCTGAGAATGAGGATTAAGTTGTCTGCTTTGGTGGTTTGCTATTTGTTTTGGCTATTTGAATTTGTTTTTTTGTTGTTTTTTGGCTGGGCTGTTGGTACTATTGTCTGCCTTGGCAGAATATATTGATTTTGTTGCTATGCATGAGACTCTTAGGTTGTAATATTTTTGGGGCCTCCATACCCTTAACTTGTTTGTCTCTAACTGTTTGATCTATGTTATCTATTAGTTTATGATCTAATAATTTATGGCTGAAAAGGGGGAGAAAATTAGCTGTATACTATATACAGCTTGGTATATGTATATACAACTTGGTATATGTCTCTAACAGGTGTGAGATTGGTGGCTGCTGGGATGATCTGGTTGATAGGATGTTGATCTTGTTAAGATGTGTGTTTGTTCCTCTTGGGACTATTGTGTTCTACAGATTAGGTTTTTGATTGCTATAGTAGCTTAGTTGATTGTTTGCCTGTGTGTTTGGATTTGTGCTTTGCAGGTTTCTAAAGGCTGATGAGTTTGTGGGCTGTTGCTTTATTGTTTGCATCTGTTGAGGGGGAGTTTTGTATTTACTCTTTGATATGTAGTTTTTCCGCTGTGCTATACTCTTTTCTGGTGTTTGTTTTTCTTGTGATTTGTTTTATCCAAAATTAGCCAAAGGGGGAGTTTGTTAGTTCTTGATTGGCATGAATTTTGGTAAAACTATAAGTAATCACAAGATGTCCTACAGGATGTCGTGACATATGTCTGTCAGGAACAACAAGATGTTTTGTGCTTTGTATCAGGTCTTTTCTCTATGATGTCAACAAGATGTCTTGACAATCATGGACTAAGCATTCAGTATGGATGGTTTTATGTGCCCATATCTTTTTGTGCAAGCTGGCTGCACTTTTTCAATACAAAATCTACGAGCTTCTTGTGACTTACTGTAGGCGTTTCTGTTCATTTATTGTGGATCATATTGGATTTGATTTGAAGTTATTTTCAAAAGAATGTTTGAAGATTGGGAGATTGATTTGATTGGATCTGATTGATCAAATCAAATCTGGTTTTGATGAAGATTGGAATCTCCCCAAGACTGCTGTTACTTCTGCCACAGCCCAAGCCCATTCTGCATTGCTATTTAAGGAGGTGAAACTCTAGCTTGAAGATAAGCGAAGCAAGGATTAAAAAGTGTGTGCATCTGTTTATGGTTTAGGCTTCGTGTGTGTTAGTTTTGTGAGCCATTCACTCATTGTTTAATGTGTGAATTAGACTAGGTTGTTAATTGTAAATTGTTCACTCAAAGCTTTTAAGCAAGAGTGTATTGTACTTGATTAAAGCTTTTAAGCAAGATCAAGTTGTGACTTTGAAGAGTGTCTTCTAAATTCTTCTTTGTGTATTGAAAGTTATCACTGCTGCGATTAAGAGGGAGTGAGAGGTGTCTCTTGTCTAGTGGGTTCTAGGCAGAAATTGCATGGGTAGAGATTAAGTGAGGAGTTGTAAGCTGGGAGTTTAGCTCTTAATTAATGTTTTCACCGAACTGGGTTAACAATTGTTGTGTCTCTTTTAATTGTTAGTTGTGTTGTTGTGTTCTTTGTTCTTGACAAACAGATATTTGTGTCGTGAACATCTCCTTCGACATCTAATATCTGATACCTGAATTTCAATAATAACTACAACAAAACGAGTTATTGTTCCGCTTGGATAACCACGACTACGAACGTAGGATAACCCTGTTAAAACTTACTACCAGATCCCCCTATTTCATCTTTTAAAATAATTTGGTTCCTAGCTAACCAAATATTCCAACAGACAATCATTCACAATTTAACTGCATTAATAAGCGAAATCTTATTTTTAATCGGCGATATCCAATGTATCAAATGATCACTACCGTCTGAACCTGCAGAACCGATTATGTTGCTTACCTCAAACCAGTCATAAACCTTATTCCAAATAGATGTAGTTTTTATGCAGTTAAACAAAAGATGAGAGGCGTCTTCGTCATTACGAAAACAAAAGACATATACTCGTTCGTGTACATTTGTCATAATTCCTCGATTAACCAAATTAAGCCTTGTAGGAAGCCTGTTGTGAAGCATTCGCCACATGAAAATCTTCACTTTAGTCGGAGTTGACGCCTTCCAAAGCCACCTGAAAATCTGTTGTCTGCTAGGTTTTATACCCTGACCATCATGAGCCGTAAGGAGCTTTCCATAATAGGATTTTATTGAAAAAGTTTTGTCACTTGCATATGGCCAAATGAATTCGTCTGCAGCTCCTAGAATTAGATGAATAAACTGTAGCAGCTGCAACAACTCTTGTCTGTCTCGTGCGCGCGGATCAACACCACCTGCAACAACACCTTCAATCTCAATGTTTTCAAGTTTTCAGTGCCAAGTTCCATCTCTCTAATCTCCCATTTGTTGTACTAATCCCATTTTCCAATTAGAAAGATTAAACAGTTTCAGAAATACGTATTGCAGCGATCTATCCCCAACCATTTTGAGTGCTAATATAGAACTCTGTTACCATTGCCAAGTCTACATGATAATAGATCCACAAAACAAATAATGATTTCTACTCTACAGCACGACATAATATATTTCCACCATAAGGAAAAACCTTTGGCAAAGTTGACAACCTTTTTAGACAATATCAAATTAATAACGTTTTTGTATCTTTCTTCGATCACCCCTTTCCAAATCGCGTCACTGTCCGTAAGGAATCTCCATAGCCATTTGGTTTGTGAGGGCAAGTTGTAACACCCATTTTAATTATTTAGTCATTTTATTACTATTTTAATTATTATATGTTGGTGTGCCCTTTGGTGGGGGTGTGTTTGATGATGATTGGTGGGTGTCCCTGGTATGGGAGGATTATTGGTGGTGAATTGGTGTGAATATAATAATAAAATAAATAGCAGTAATATGGTGGTATTATTATTATTATTATTATTATTATTATTATTATTATTATTATTATTATTATTATTATTATTATTTGTAGTAATATTATTAATATTGGAGAATATTATTATTATTAATATTATTACTATTATTATAACTATTAGTGGGAGAATATTATTATGATAATTATTATTATTATTATTATTAATAATATTATTGGTGGAGTATTATTACTCTTATTATTAATATTATTATTATGGGTGAAATAATATTATTAATATTGCTATGTGTATTATTATTATTATAATGATTATTATAATTATTATTATTATTAGTAACATTATTTTTATTATTATTATTGGGATTAGAATTAAAAGAAAATAGAAGTGGAAAGGGTTATTAGGGATAGGAAGGAAGTAAGTTGAGAAGTCACGATAGATAAAACGTGAGAAGAGGAAATTGAGAGAAGAGCGAAGAAAGGAGCGAAGAACAGAGAAGAAGAGGAAAGGTCAGAATTGGCCAATCTTGGAGGAATTTGTCACCGATCAGAACAATTATCCAAGTAAGGGGGGAGAAACTTGATTGGGATGGTATTTACATGTATAGGGTAGTGGGGATTCCTTAACCCCGTAGGAATGTATCGGTGTATGAAGTTTTATGTTGTCATGCCTATAATTGTTGATTGATGTTGAGAATTGGTATTTGATAAACCAATGAGGAATTGATATATGTCGATGTTGATGAATTGTTGTTTTTGGTGAGTTTGGGGTATTGGTTGGGTTTACGGTTTTAGGGAAGTTCCTGTATAACCTCTGTGGTTTGGATAATGACCATGAGTATTGGTGAGATTTTGTGTAACCTCTGTGGCTTGGATAATGACCATGATATAGGTTCTGAGATGTAGTTTAAGGAACAATTGATTAGAGTAATGTGTGATAGTTGTAGTAATGATAGGGCAGAGGATGGATGAAGAGTGATAAACTTGGAATTAAGCAAGATGACAGTGTTGGACGGTAAGGGTGGGTTTTCGTATGATCATTGTGATGGTGTAATAGTGTATGATGGGTAGGATCACATTTAGGATAGAAACCCCTAAATGCCATGGTTTTGAAAAGTATGGTTATATGATATATGATGACATGATCTTTAAAAATATGTTGTTGGCTGTTATAATTGTCATATTATGGTAGAATTTCGAATTCTGAAACCGGGGCTTTTTACGGAATTGAAATCGGAGGTCCGGAAGGCTTCCAACGATGGAAAACACAGAATTTTCTGCATTCTGCGCTGTTTGCGTCGACTCAAAGCTGTATATTGGTGAATTTTCTGTTTTGACGATTTTGGCCATAACTTTTGATCCGTAAGTCGGATTTAGTCCCCGTTCGAAGCGTTGGAAAGCTCTTGAATAGATCTAAAACATGGTATAAATCATATAGTTATTTGCCAAATATTTTTATATCCAATATTTTTGGGGAGTCATTGTTTAATTAAATAGTAACTAAACCATGGATCGATTGAAATGATTTATTGATTATTTACTTGAGTTTAATTGTTGTGCACTTAGTGTGCTTGTGTTTATTGGTGGTGTAATATATATAATGTGTGGTGATGTGATCAGGAGGATCGTGTGCACTTAGTGTGCTTGTGTTTATTGGTGGTGTAATATATATAATGTGTGGTGATGTGATCAGGAGGATCGTGTGCACTTAGTGTGCTTGTGTTTATTGGTGGTGTAATATATATAATGTATGGTGATGTGATCAGGAGGATCGTGTGCACTTAGTGTGCTTGAGTTTGTTTGTCGTGCATTGTTATCGTGCATTGGTGTCGTACATATCATGGTGTCTGGTGGGATGAATCATTGCTCAGGAGGAGTGTATGTGATTCATCCGTACTCCTTTGTGGAGAATGGTGGGGATAAATCATATCTCAGTAGGAGCGTAAGTGATCTGTCGGGGATAGATCATATCTCAGTAGGAGCGTAAGTGATCTGTCGGGGATAGATCATATCTCAGTAGGAGCGTAAGTGATCTGTCGGGGATAGATTATATCTCAGTAGGAGCGTAAGTGATCTGTGCAAGGTTCGATTGAATGAACCAATGAGTCGGTACCGCATGCATGGTGTTGAGTTGCATATTTGCATTATAATATGTTATATTGTAATTTGAACAGTAGGTTCGTGATTGGTGTTGTGGGGTGAATATTGGTGTGTTTTAATTATTATATGTTATATGGATGTTTGAATAGTAGGTTCGTGATTGGTGTTGATGGGGTGAATATTGGTGTGTTTTAATTATTATATGTTATATGGATGTTTGAACAGTAGGTTCGTGATTGGTGTTGATGGGGTGAATATTGGTGTGTTTTACTACCTTTATTGCATGTATTAAATTACCAATATATTTTGATCATGTTTTCTTACCCCTTTGTTGTGTTGTGGTCTGTGCTTCCTCGGAAGTACAGATAATCCAGGTACATAGATAGCTTGGATGGCGGTGTGCAAGTCGAGTCTTAGGATGCTCTGATACGTAACACGGGATATGGGTGTTTTATTTGTTTATGTTAAACTTGTTGAAAATCCTGTGACGTATCACATTTTGGTGAATTATAATAATAAAGATTTTATGTAAATCTGGCGGATGGCCGAGAATGTTGGAATAATAATTTCCGCTGTATTATTTTGAAAATAATGAATAAAGTATTTTTGATAACTATTGGTGATGTGATATCCCACAGTTTTTGTGAAAACTCTGATGTTTATTTATAATGTTTATATTTTATTTAATTTGGGAAGTGGGGTGTTACAATTGGTATCAGAGCAGGTCGGTCCGTTCGGCCAATGTTGTCTAGTGTTGTTGTTCCCTGGTACGGGACAAGTGTGTAAAAACACTGTCGGTACATGTTGTTGTTTAAACTTTGTCGGTAGAAGTGAAATGATTCCAGTGGGGGAGAAGTTGGTATTTCTCCGGAATGCTGCAGTGTTGTGGCTTAGTGTGTTACGCTCTTATAGTTTGGTAAAGATGGTTTATACCCCATCATGATTTTCGGCTATCTACTGACAAATTAAGGAACTGATCACCCTCAATCTCTTGTTAATAGTAGACGGGATTGTGTTGGATGGGTTAGACGTGTCTTGCAAGCTTAGGTGGTGTAAGCAATGAATTGTCTTGAGTTAAGTTAAGTGCTTAAGGGATTATTTTGAGGAGTTGGCATAAGACGGTGTTGAGGTGTGTATTTTGACGGAAACTTTGAATGTTAAGGAAAGTGAGAAATTGGGGTTTATCACTTAATTGTGATTGTCCGGAAGTTTTCCTGAGGAGGTAAATGGTTTACTATCGGAATGTGAAGTAAAGCTTACACATTGACTTCGTTCTTGGAACTAGTCCGATATGGGTGAATCCATATTGCGTGTTTGCATTGGGATTGAGAAAGTTAAAGAGTCAACTTGAAGACCTGCTGGAAGAGAGGTTCTTTTGCTTGAGTGTGTTACCATAAGGTGCACCAATTTTGTTGGTTAGACAGACGAAAGGTTTTGTGAAGCTTTGGGTGAACTATGGATAAGTGAACAAGGTGACTATCAAGGATAAGCGTTCGCTTTCAAGAGTTGATGAGTTGATGGATCAACGGGCTGAAGGATGTGAGTTTTCCTTGGTCGTGTGAGCTCGGGTAGAGCTATTGTGGTTGTGGTATCAAAGGTCGAAGTTGTATCGCAATGGGAGGCTCCAAGATCTGCTGTTGAGATTGGGAGTAATTGGGTTTTAAAATATTTAAAGATTGAAAGTGTGTTGGATGGTCTCCTAGGTATGAAATTGTTGTTGTACGCTGAATTCCGAGATCGCAGTTTTTTACGGAATCGAAATCAGACGTCGTAGAAATCATGTTTAATGGTTCTAATTCGAGGCTATATGTTAGGTGAGTATGACTATGTGTTTTTTTCGAAGAAAGGAATTGAATCAGTCGAATTTTCGGACAAGAATGCAAAATCCCGTAGCAGTTTTTCGGAAAAATTCTGGTTTTTCGGAAAACTTCGAAAATTCATAACTCTTGAACCGTATGCCCGTTTTGACCCCCGTTTGAAGCGTTGGAGAGATAACGAGATGCTCTTTCCGGGAAAAATGGTTTTTATGTCAGTGGATGATCCAATTATAGTAGAATATTCGAAACGTGTAATTTGGTCAACTTTTACCGTCGTGATCGGGTGCGTTTGATGTGTTATCTTACTGTATGTTTTCGGTATATATCATGGTAGCTGATGCTTCGATTTGGAAACCTTGCTTGTACCGAGAAAAATGGCGAAAAGAGTTGGAACCGGTTGGGAAATTTTGTGATGCGAGTCTGGTCTGTGAAGAGACTTCTTATGGAGTTAAGCCTCGTATGTTAGACCGTACTAGTAGTATTCTTGAGGAGATTCGAGAAGGTCAGAAATCTGGGTTGAGTTGGTGAATTAGTTGAAATTGATAAATCAGAGTCGAAGAGTGGATTGTCGGGTTTGTGGAAATAGTACCATGATATGTTGTGATGGAGTATGTGGACCGGATGTTGTTGAGGGGAGTAGGAGTACTCGTGAAGAAATACATTGAGGTGGATGGAGTATCCATCCCGGTGCTATGAAGAAGTAACTGAATTTGAGTAGATTGTTTTGGTGACCATAGATGAGGAGAGGAGTGGTTGAGGTTGAATATACTGGTTAGAATTATTGGAATTCGAAGAGTGAACATCAGAGACTGTTGAGTCTGATGCAGCCGTTGAATATTCCAGAGTGGAAATCAGGTAGTATTTTCACGGATTTGGTGTTGAGATTTCCAAAGAATTGGAAAGACATAATTTTAATTTGGGTTTTTGTGAGTGGATGAACTATTCCGTGTTAGGGATATATGAGATACATATTGAGGAAGTAGTGAAGTTGGATGAGATACTGTCGAATGTTGTGTTAGATTGAAATTTGAGGTTTATATTGAGATGTTGGACGGGCTTACAGGAAGCTTCAGGTACTAAGTTGAAGTTGAGTTCGGCTTACCATCCGCAAACTGATGGTCAGTCAGAGAGGACTATTGAGTCTGTAGAGAATTAGTGAGAGCTTGGGTGTTGGATCAAGGTGGATCGTGGGATGAGTAATTACCGTTGATTGAGTTACCCATAATAATGATTACCATCTTAGTGTCGGAATTGCACTATATATGGCTTGGTGAGATAGGGAGTGTAGGACTCTTCTGTGTTGGAATAAGTCGAGTGGGAGTGTTGTGCTCAGACCGAGAATTATGCTTGAGATGGCTGAGAAGATCAAGAGGATATAAGGAAATATGTGTTTTGAGAGTCACGTCGGTGACTGGTGCTGGTCGGGCTTCGAAATCTCGGAAGTTCGCACCGGGTTCTGTGGTTGTATCAGAGTAGCGCAGCGGAGGCATGGGAGGAGTAATGTGTTAGATAATTTTGCCGCTGTCGCTGTGAATTGGCATGACGTGTTTCATGTGTCTTCGTTGAGGAATTACATTGAATCAGGTGGATGATGTACCAGTGGAAAATAATTTGATTGTGGAGGCATTGCTAGTTCGTTTGACGAACGAAAAACAACTCCGAGGGGAGAAGGTAACTTTGGTGAAAGTGGCTTGAGGGGGGTGCTGCAGAAGGCAGTGTGACCTGAGAATTAGAATGAAGGATGCAGGAAGCGTATCCGGAACTATTTCCATCAGGTAATTTTCGAGGACGAAAATAATTAAAGTGGGGGAGAGTTGTAACACTAATTTTAATTATTTAGTCATTTTATTACTATTTTAATTATTATATGTTGGTGTGCCCTTTGGTGGGGGCGTGTTTGATGATGATTGGTGGGTGTCCCTGATGTGGGAGGATTATTGGTGGTGAATTGGTGTGAATATAATAATAAAATAAATAGTAGTAATATTATTATTATTATTATTATTATTATTATTATTATTATTATTATTATTATTATTATTATTATTATTAATTGTAGTAATATTATTAATATTGGAGAATATTATTATTATTAATATTATTACTATTATTATAACTATTAGTGGGAGAATATTATTATGATTATTATTACTATTATTAATAATATTATTGGTGGAGTATTATTACTCTTATTATTAATATTATTATTATGGGTGAAATAATATTATTAATATTGCTATGTGTATTATTATTATTATAATGATTATTATAATTATTATTATTATTAGTAACATTATTTTTATTATTATTATTGGGATTAGAATTAAAAGAAAATAGAAGTGGAAGGGGTTATTAGGGATAGGAAGGAAGTAAGTTGAGAAGTCACGATAGATAAAACGTGAGAAGAGGAAATTGAGAGAAGAGCGAAGAAAGGAGTGAAGAACGGAGAAGAAGAGGAAAGGTCAGAATTGGCCAATCTTGGAGGAATTTGTCACCGATCAGAACAATTATCCAGGTAAGGGGGGAGAAACTTGATTGGGATGGTATTTACATGTATAGGGTAGTGGGGATTCCTTAACCCCGTAGGAATGTATCGGTGTATGAAGTTTTATGTTGTCATGCCTATAATTGTTGATTGATGTTGAGAATTGGTATTTGATAAACCAATGAGAAATTGATATATGTCGATGTTGATGAATTGTTGTTTTTGGTGAGTTTGGGGTATTGGTTGGGTTTACGGTTTTAGGGAAGTTCCTGTATAACCTCTTTGGTTTGGATAATGACCATGAGTATCGGTGAGGTTTTGTGTAACCTCTGTGGCTTGGGTAATGACCATGATATAGGTTCTGAGATGTAGTTTAAGGAACAATTGATTAGAGTAATGTGTGATAGTTATAGTAATGATAGGGCAGAGGATGGATGAAGAGTGATAAGCTTGGAATTGAGCAAGATGACAGTGTTGGACGTTAAGGGTGGGTTTTCGTATGATCATTGTGATGGTGTAATAGTGTATGATGGGTAGGATCACATTTAGGATAGAAACCCCTAAATGCCATGGTTTTGAAAAGTATGGTTATAAGATATATGATGACATGATCTTTAAAAATATGTTGTTGGCTGTTATAATTGTCATATCATGGTAGGATTTCGAATTCTGAAACCGGGGCTTTTTACGGAATTGAAATCGGAGGTCCGGAAGGCTTCCAACGATGGAAAACACAAAATTTTCTGCATTCTGCGCTGTTTGCGTCGACTCAAAGCTGTATATTGGTGAATTTTCTGTTTTGACGATTTTGGCCATAACTTTTGACCCGTAAGTCGGATTTAGTCCCCGTTCGAAGCGTTGGAAAGCTATTGAATAGATATATAACATGGTATAAATAATATAGTTAGTTGCCAAATATTTTTATATCCAATATTTTTGGGGAGTCATTGTTTAATTAAATAGTAACTAAACCATGGATCGATTGAAATGATTTATTGATTATTTACTTGAGTTTAATTGTTGTACACTTAGTGTGCTTCTGTTTATTGGTGGTGTAATATATATAATGTGTGGTGATGTGATCAGGAGGATCGTGTGCACTTAGTGTGCTTGTGTTTATTGGTGGTGTAATATATATAATGTGTGGTGATGTGATCAGGAGGATCGTGTGCACTTAGTGTGCTTGTGTTTATTGGTGGTGTAATATATATAATGTATGATGATGTGATCAGGAGGATGGTGTGCACTTAGTGTGCTTGAGTTTGTTTGTCGTGCATTGTTGTCGTGCATTGGTGTCGTACATATCATGGTGTCTGGTGGGATGAATCATTGCTCAGGAGGAGTGTATGTGATTCATCCGTACTCCTTTGTGGAGAATGGTGGGGATAGATCATATCTCAGTAGGAGCTAAGTGATCTGTCGGGGATAGATCATATCTCAGTAGGAGCGTAAGTGATCTGTCGGGGATAGATCATATCTCAGTAGGAGCGTAAGTGATCTGTCGGGGATAGATTATATCTCAGTAGGAGCGTAAGTGATCTGTGCAAGGTTCGATTGAATGAACCAATGAGTCGGTACCGCATGCATGGTGTTGAGTTGCATATTTGCATTATAATATGTTCTATTGTAATTTGAACAGTAGGTTCGTGATTGGTGTTGTGGGGTGAATATTGGTGTGTTTTAATTATTATATGTTATATGGATGTTTGAACAGTAGGTTCGTGATTGGTGTTGATGGGGTGAATATTGGTGTGTTTTAATTATTATATGTTATATGGATGTTTGAACAGTAGGTTCGTGATTGGTGTTGATGGGGTGAATATTGGTGTGTTTTACTACCTTTATTGCATGTATTAAATTACCGATATATTTTGATCATGTTTTCTTACCCCTTTGTTGTGTTGTGGTCTGTGCTTCCTCGGAAGTACAGATAATCCAGGTACATAGATAGCTTGGATGGCGGTGTGCAAGTCGAGTCTTAGGATGCTCTGATACGTAACACGAGATATGGGTGTTTTATTTGTTTATGTTAAACTTGTTGAAAATCCTGTGACGTATCACATTTTGGTGAATTATAATAATAAAGATTTTATGTAAATCTGGCGGATGGCCGAGAATGTTGGAATAATAATTTCCGCTCTATTATTTTGAAAATAATGAATAAAGTATATTTGATAACTATTGGTGATGTGATATCCCACAGTTTTTATGAAAACTCTGATGTTTATTTATAATGTTTATATTTTATTTAATTTGGGAAGTGGGGTGTTACACAAGTTGTCTCAGTCCTTTTTTAAATGATGTCAAAACTTATTGAGTTAGTACTTTGTATTTTGAATGGTATCATCAAGTCACATATGCATTCATACTTCTCTAGTGCACAAGAATTTCTCAAAAACATGAGTCTATTCATATAAAAAAGCATTATAGGTGTTTTGTGCGGGTTTGATTATGGTGAAAGACTTATATATGCATTAGTTGTGTTTAGATATAGCAAGACATGTTAGAAATAGCATTTTTGGAAGTTCTGAGCATTTGAGTCGACTCAAAGCCCTGCTTAGGCCGACTCATACAGAGTGAATTTTAAGGATTTGCTCTCAGGAATGCTCGCATCGACCCTCTGGTCGACTCATACTGTTAGTAGTTCAATTTTTCAATTCTGGGCATGTTTGCGTAGACACATGGACCTGTTCTGGTCGACGGGTAGAGTCAGTTTCTGCATAATTTTGAAAGCGAGAATGCTCAGGTCGACCCCCTTTTATTTTAGGTCGATCGTTCGCTCGTGTCACCTTATTTTTTGATGTATTTGAGTTTCAAATGGATGTTATATTTGTTACTTGGTCCTAACTTCACATATATATTCTTTTTTGCTCATTCTTTCAAGAATAACAAGAAAAGTGAAACATTGACACTAATTTTTCTTACATCATCTTCATCCTCTTTCTTACATTTTCTCAACAACTACATATAACCATTTTTATTTATCATTCTGCATCATTGAGGTGATAACATCCAAACATAAGATATTGTATCGGGTTTGGGTTGAGAGATCAGTGGGTTTTTCTTGAATAAAACCGTTAGAGTTTTGTCCCCCAAGAATCTTGGGGTTTTAGGGGTTTTTGCACAAATAATTTCTTCACAGATTTAGACGAGCAAAGGTGATTGAAGAATGGGTGGTTCTGTCAATTTAGTAGCGGTAACCGGAGGATTATAGAAGAAATATTTGGGTTCAAATTGTGTGTGATTGAAATCAGCCGTGCTAATGATTTGAAAATCGTTGGGTGGTTCAAACATGTAGCTGGAATCAGAGGTTTATTCAACATATTTGAGGCACTTGATTCATCTTGAATCAAGGGGAGAGAAGACATAGTTTCAACATCAACAACTAGGCTTAAGTGTTTGATTTCTATTGCTTCTCTTGTACAAATAATTTACAACAGTTTATACAGGTCTCAATTCTATTTCTAGAATTGAGGGCAAACGTACCCCAAGCGAGGACGACGGAGGAACTGCCTCAACAAATTGGTGTTGTTCTCTCTTTTTTCTATTTTCCAATTTCTGAATTTTAAAGTTTGTGTTCAATCAAATTGCTCAGTAAAATTCTGGTATAGTGTAGTGCTGACAAATATTTTTGAAAGCTCTTTACAATCCTTTTGATTGTACTTGGAAAAGTTCTGCACTACCATTACTTGTAGAATTTCACATGGAGTGTGTCTCATACCAAGTGTTTGATAAATTGATCAAACACAAACCATTTGAGCTATTTTTCAATTTGAGTTTATTTTTAACAAGTTATTGGAAATTGCACAACTTTGAGTAAATAAAATTGTATTGATTGATGTTCAAATTTTTTATTCGGTTTTTCTCGTCGAAGTCAATAATTCCATATAGGCTTATCGCATATCCGATATTTTCGATAACGGTTCTTTTAGACGGCCGTAGTTCCTCGGCCACTTCCGCATAAAATTTTAAAAACTAAATTTCATTTAAGCGCCGACTATGTTTAGGAATTAGTGATCTATTCAACCCCCCTTCAAGATCATTGTTGTTGTCTAACAAGTGGTATCAAGAGCACCGTTTCATTCCGTGCTTTGCATATAACTTCTTAGAATATGGTAAACGAACCAAAAGGGGCTTACAATAGAGCACCAGTTTTTGACGGTGAGAACTATAGTTACTAGAAAGATTGTATGCACGTGCATATCAATTCCATTGATAGAAAGGTATGGAATGTTATATTAAACGGTCCAAGGGAGATTACCAAGACCGATAAAAATAACATTGTTGTGCCTAAGCCTAAAGCACAATGGAATGATGAAGATGAGAAAAAGTACAACTACGATTAGAAAGGTAGAAATATTATGATCTCCTCTTTGGGAGTTGAAGAGTATTATAGAGTTTCACATTGTACGACTGCTAAAGCTATGTAGGACGCATTGCAAGTTGCCTGTGATGTGAAATCAAGCTTCTCAAGATCAACGTATGTTTTGATGAAGACAAACCACTTGACAAGAAGGTAAAGATGTTCAATTATTTTCAAGACATCATGTTAAAGCAAAGAATCAGGACAAAGACTTGATAAGAAGAATAATCTCATTGAAAGGTATAATGAAAATCTTCATCAAGTATTGAAGTCCTAGTTGCTCAAATAATAAAAATCATGTGAATTACTTTTTCACACTTTCACAAGCTTTTATTTGCAAGATTTTTCTATGTTTTTGCCAGTGCAATCGATTGCATGATCAAATTTTTACTTCTTTTTGGCTACTGTTTCTTATTGTAATCGATTGGCACAAATGTGCAATCGATTGCATACATGAAAAATCTTCTTATTTTTGCTTTTGTTTTTGGGTGCAATCGATTGGTGCTTTCATGCAATCGATTGCTCAGTTCAAAAATTCAAATTTCAAGTGTTTTTGTGAGTGTGCAATCGATTGGTGCGGTATGTGCAATCGATTTCTCACTAAATGTTTTTGAAAAATTGTTCTGAGAAATTGCACCTCTTCAACCACTCTTTTATGAACTGTTTCTATTGAATCATGACAATTGTTCATCATATTTTCTGAATGTTTGCATGATATTTCAAAGATGTGCTTGTGACATATAAATACCTAAACTTTCATTTTTCGAAAACCACCTCTTTCAAAATCTTTACTATAATTTTCATCTTTTCACATCTTGAGTCAAGTCATTTTTCATAAGAATTTTCTGCGTATTTTTATATCATTTGAAAGAAAATTCTTGAGCAACAAAGTCTTAAATAGTTGTGGAAATTATCATTGAAAGAGAAGATCAATCATAGGATTGATAACTTTGTATACACAGA
Organism: Lathyrus sativus; assembly: GCA_963859935.3. Taxonomy (NCBI): domain Eukaryota; kingdom Viridiplantae; phylum Streptophyta; class Magnoliopsida; order Fabales; family Fabaceae; genus Lathyrus; species Lathyrus sativus. Next base: position 184,562,079 of record OZ012739.1, read on the forward strand.
TTTCCAACTCATTGTAATTCAAAGATTGTATTTATTCCCCTTGCTATTCAGGATTGTTGAAAGCAAGTGTGTGCATTAAAGTGGATTGTTCTTCTTGCACTTAGTGTTCAGATTTTAAAGGTGTTAAGAGCCTTTAATCTATCTATAGGTTAGATAGTAAGTTGTACACTCAGTCCAACTATAGTGAAATCTCTTTCGGTGTGAAAGGGGACTGGAGTACCTTTGGAGTGTGTAGGGAACCAGGATACTTCTCTGTGTTATTTACTTTCTGCACTTTACTGCTTTCATAACCCCTTCATATTTCAAAGAAAGTAATAACCTCATTTGATTAAAAACAGAAAATTTCAAAGAACCTAATTCACCCCCCTCTTAGGTGCAACTCAGACTATCAATTGGTATCAGAGCAAGTTTTAGATAACCTGTTCCTAATCGATTCAGAATGGCTTCCGCAAACAACAAAGGTGTGTTTAAAGACGGTGGTAGGCAACAAGCCTCCACTATTTTGTGGTGAATACTTTGACTTCTGGAAGATTCGCATGAAGGCTCACATAGAAGCACAAGTAGATGGAATATGGGATGTTGTCCAAAATGGCCCCTTCGTTCCTTCAACAGTTGTTAATGGTGTTGGATCAAGAAAGCCTAAAGGTTCATGGGATGACGATGATAAGAAAAAGGTTCGTTATGACAAAAAGGAAATTAATCTTCTACAAAGTGCACTAAGCATGGACGAATTCTTTTGCGTCTCAACATGTACATCAGTAAAAGAAATCTGGGATACTTTAGTGGAAACTCATGAAGGAACCACTGAAGTTAAAAGATTGAGATTGAATACGTTGAGTCAGGAATATGTGTTATTTAGAATGTAGCCAGGAGAATCAATTCTTGATTTACGAAAAAGATTTGTGCACTTGACAAATCATTTGAGATCACTTGGTAAGACATTAACTAACGATGAATTAAATTTTAAAGTGCTTAGATTCTTTTCCAGAGAATGGCAACCCAAGGTGACAACAATATCTGAAAAAGAAAAGTTTATCCACGATGACATCCACTACATTGTTTGGAAAACTTCAAGAATATGAGACGGAACTTGGGCGATTAGAAAAACATGAGAGTCAAGAAAAAAAATCTAAAAGCATCACATTAAAGGTTGATTCCAAAGAAGGAGAAAAGGAAGACGATCCGGTTGAAGATGAAAACTTCATGCTTCTTGTAAAAAGGTTAGGAAGATATTTTGGTTCTAAAAGTAATATTGGAAATTCTGACTATAACAAAAGGAAGAAGTTTTCAAAGAACAAAGAAAAGGAGGCGTCAACATCCACACAAGATGTCAAATGCTATGAATATGGAAAACAAGGACACATCAAACCAAACTGTTCTAAACTCTCCAAGAACGATGGCTATAAAAGCAAAAAGGGTTTCAAGAAAAATAAGGCCTACGTAGCATGGGAGGATAACGAGATGAGTTCCTCATCAGAATCAGATAGTGATCAAAGTGTGAATCTAGCACTAATGGCCTCACATCACTATGACGATGAAGACGATAAGGATAACAATAATTTTTTAATTTATGATAATGATTCTCAAGGGGAAATTGATGAACTTCTGAGTGAATGCAAAATTCTGTACAAAACTATTTCACCACAAAAGAATCAAATCTTGACTTTAGAAGAAAAGGTTGAGACAATGGAAAATAATTTCAAAGATGAAAAACAAAAATTAATTAATGATCAAAAACAGAATTTTGTAGGCACAAAGTGTGAGTCACTTTCGTTTCAAACTGTCCAATTAAAAAGAGTCCTTGAAAGGTATGAAAAATGACCAATTGGATTGGAGGTTGTTCTTAGTCAACAAAGGTTCTCAAATGATAAGAGTGGTCTTGGTTACTCAAAATTTTCTAAACCAAGTTCCAATAGAACTATCTTTGTTAAGGCTAGTGAACAAACTTCTAAAGAGAAAGTGATTAAGCCTAAAGTGGTTCATCAATATCCTAAGAAGAAATTATTTGGTAAAAAGAAGTCTTATCCTCCTAAATATAAAAGTAACTTTGAGCCCACCTATTTTTATTATGGTATCAAAGGCCATACACCTAATACCTGTTATGTAAGAAACTTCAGTGTTGCAAAAGGGCATTATGTGTGGGTCAAGAAGGGCACTAACTATGAAGGACCCAAGGCAATTTGGGTACCTAATGAAACTTAAACTTGTTTTGTAGGTATGCTTGAAGACCTCTTCATATCAATGGTATCTTGATAGTGGGTGTTCAAGGCATATGACGGGTGACCTTACCAAATTTTCACATCTAACACTTAAGGCCAAAGGATTTGTAAAGTATGGTGATAGCAACAAATGAAAGATCCTTGGTGTAGGCATCATTGGTGCACCATCTTTCAAAACCATAGAAGATTCCTCTATGTAGAAGGCCTAAAGCATAACCTACTTAGCATTAGCCAACTTTGTGACAAAGGTTTCAGAATCAACTTCACCAAAGATGAATGTTTGATAGAAAATGAAGTCACTCACGAGGTAATGTTAAAAGGTAATAGAATTAACAACGTTTTTATGATCTCCCTTGATAACATGTCTTTGAAGGTTAAGTATCTTATGGCGAACAACAATGACTCTTGGTTATGGCACAAAAGGATTGCTCACATTCATATGGAGCATTTGAACAAATTGATCAAACATGAATTAGTTGTTGGTCTTCCAAAGATCAAATTCATCAAAGATAGACTGTGTGGCGCTTGCCAAAAAGGGAAACAAATCAAATCAAATTTCACGTCCAAGAATGTGGTGTCCACAACAAGGCCACTACAATTGCTACACATGGATCTCTTTGAACCATCAAGAACAAAAAGTTTTGGAGGTTATGTTTATGCATTAGTAATTGTTGATGACTTCTCTAGATATACATGGACTTTCTTCTTAGAGCAGAAAAGTGAAGCTTTCAAGGCGTTCAAGAAGTATGCAAAACAAATTCAGAATGAGAAGTCACTTTCAATTGTCTCCATTAGAAGTGATCATGGTGGAGAATTCCATAACGCTTTATTTGAAGAATTTTGCGAAGAAAATGGAATCACACACAACTTCTCTGCACCAAGAACTCCACAACAAAGTAGTATCGTAGAAAGGAAAAACAGGTCATTGGTAGAACTTGCAAGAACTATGCTTAGCGATTCAAACCTACCTAAATACTTTTGGGCAGATGTGGTGAGCACGACTTGTTTTGTAAGAAATCGTGTAAACATTAGACCTATTCTCAAGAAAACCCCCTACGAACTCTTCAAAGGGAGAAAACCAAACATATCATTCTTTCACATCTTTGGATGCAAATGCTTTGTCTTGAACAACGACAAAGATAACCTCGGTAAGTTTGACGAGAAATCTGATGAAGGTATTTTTCTCGGCTACTCTCTCTCTCTAGTAAGGCATTTAGAATTTTTAACAAAAGAACTTTAACTATTGAAGAATCAATGCATGTATCTTTTGATGAATCTAACCCCTCCAAGGAGGATAATATTATCGTTGATGATGATGATGATGTAGTAGAAACCTCTCAAGATAATGCTCTCAATGATGTTGCAAGTGATCAAACAAAACAACAACAAGATGATTCACAACACAATGAAGAACATAATGATCTACCTAAAGAATGGATGACTCATAGAGATCACCCGATCGATAAATTCATTGGTGACATTAGTCAAGGTGTAGCAACAAGATTGAATCTCAAGGATGCTTGTCTGAACATGGCATTTGGTTCGCAAATTGAACCAGCCAAAATCGATGAAGCCTTAGGCAATGATCAATGGATAATAGCTATGCAAGAAGAACTAAATCAGTTTGAAAGAAATCAAGTTTGGAGTCTTGTCCCTAGGCCGAGCAATAAAAACATCATAGGAACAAGACGGGTCTTCAAAAACAAACTTGATGAAAATGGAATAATAGTTCGAAATAAAGCAAGATTAGTCGCACAAGGATACAACCAAGAAGAAGGAATCAATTTTGACGAAACATTCGCTCCAATTGCAAGGTTATAAGAAATTAGACTTTAATTGGCTTATGCTTGCTCTATGATTTTTCAGCTTTTCCAGATGGACGTCAAGAGTGCGTTTTTGAATGGATTCATAAATGAAGAAGTTTATGTCAAGCATCCCCCTGGATTTGAAGATTACAAAAATCCTTCTCATGTCTTCAAATTAAAGAAAGCTCTATATGGATTAAAACAAGCACCAAGAGCATGGTACGATCGTCTCAGTAACTTCTTATGTGATAAAGGTTTTTAAAAAGGAAAAGTTGACAAAACTTTGTTCATCAAGAAAATTAAAGAAGATACTCTTTTGGTACAAGTATATGTTGATGACATAATCTTCGGATCAACCAACACAAAGTTATGTGAAGAATTCTCATCCATGATGCAAGGAGAACTTGAAATCTCTATGATGGGAAAAATGAATTACTTTCTTGGTCTGCAGATCAAGCAACTCAAAATGGGATCTTTATCAATCAATCCAAATATTTTAAAGAATTATTGAAGAAATTTGATATGGAAAATTGCAAGATTTTGTCTACACCTATAGGATCAGGTACATATATAGATCAAGATGAATCCGGTGTGTCGGTTGATATCACAAAATACAGAGGTATGATTGGCTCCTTACTATTTTGACAGCAAGTCGCCCTGACATTATGTTCAGTGTCTGTCTATGTGCTCGCTTTCATGCAAACCCAAAGGAATCTCACTTCGTGGTAGTAAAGCGGATTATGAAGTATCTCAAAGGAACAATAAATGTCGGCTTATGGTACCCTAAAGGTAGTATTTGCAATTTAATTAGATACATTGACGCGGATTATGTAGGCTGTAAAACAGATAGAAAAAGCTTAAGTGGAACATGTCACATCTTGGGAAATGCGCTAGTCTCGTGGGCATGCAAGAAGCAAGCGTGCGTAGCACTTAGTACGGGCGAAGCAGAATACATAGCAGCGGGTAGTTGCTGTGTACAAATAATTTGGCTCAAGCAACAACTTCGTGACTACGGACTCGATCTTGGAAGCATTCTTCTACGTTGTGACAACACAAGTGCGATCAACATTACAAAGAATTCAGTCATGCATTCAAGAACCAAGCATATCGACATACGAAATCACTTTCTGCAAGATCATGTACTTCAAGGAGATGTCGAGATAACCTTCGTAGATACTCACAATCAGCTTGCATATATATTTACAAAGCCATTGGAGAAGGAACCTTTCTTCAAAATTCGGAGAGAACTCGGAATTTTGGATGAAAATGATGTTTAATCATGAAAGATCATCAATTGTGGTACCTATTATCTTTTCTATCTTCAAAATATTATAGTATAACATGTTTTCAATATTCAAATGTTATTTTTTCACTTTTCACTGCTTGCAATCGATTTCACCTTTGTGCTAATCGATTGCTCACTGTAACTTTTTCAAAAATACTGAATTTTTTGTGCATACAATCGATTTCACCCTAGTGCCAATCGATTGCACCATGTGTTTTTTTTAATATCTTTCGCTACTGTTTTGTAGTGCAATCGATTGCACCACAGTGCCAATCAATTGCAGCTACTATGAAATCAATTCTTTCATATTTTTAAGTGGTCCATGGGTCTTTAATCCTTCCGAATACCCTACCATCTATACCTATGATCAATCAATGTTCTCTTTATCACTTAACCCTATTTTCAAAACTTTGACCATCAATTCTCATTATTTTCAAAGTCCTTAATCATCAATGCCCTTAGCTACCAACTACTCATATTCCTCATTAAATACCCTATCTCTACATATTCTCTCTTCTCACAATCATTATAAAACCCCACTACATCTAAACCAACTTTTCATAACCAACTTCATCATCTCTTCCAAAACCTAAACTCTACAAATTTCATTTCTTCCTCAAAAACCCTAAAGCCACAACCTTTCATCATCTCTCATGGCTTCTCATCCAAAAAGGAAAATCTCTGTTCAAAGCAAAGGCAAGGCTCCAACATCATCATCCTCGGAGACTCCACTCGTTCTTCAACATTTCTCTGATGATCAACAAGAGATATTTACAAAGTACTTTCAGAAAAAGGTTGTCCAAACTCCGAAATACGGTATTCTCTCATCTTTTCCTGAAGAATACTTCTCCTTTCAAAATTCGTTAATTGCATGTGGCTTGGAATCCTTGATCTCTTCATCCAGGCCATATTATCGAGATTTGGTGATACTATTTTATAGAAACATTCACATGGAAGAAGGAAAAATTGTCACGTCTGTTAGAGGCAAGAGAATCTATCTCAACTCAAAAATCATCGGTAGTATTCTAAATATTCCAAGTATCGATGGGAGACTCTATGATGAAGAAGATGAATTTTGGGAAGATTACAACAAAAGAGAATTTTACTACAGCCTCAAAAGAATGTCAGAAGAAGAATTTCATGCTAAGCGTGTGAGATCATTAGGCGACATGGAACCCTCTCGAACCTCTTGGTCGGCAGGTATCTTCGATATTGATGATAGGCTCTTTCATTACTTTACGGTCTACATTATGTTTCCAAGGGCTGGAAACCACTGCATTGTAACTGACATGGAAATGCAGATTTTGTATGCACTTAAGAAAGGCATTAATGTAAGTTGGGCTTACTTAATTTTGGTTCATATGATGTCCTTCAATGTAAAATCAATTTTTTTTGCCGTATGCATGGTTTATTACCAAGATTTCAGAGCATTTTGAAATAGATTTCGGAGCATTTTGAAATAGATTTCGAAGGCTTTAATGTGTGTCTCATGGACTCAAATGCCAACAAAATCTCCATAAAAATTGTGGACTCAAGGATGGGCGTGAAGTATGACTCGGAAGCAAAGACAATTGTTTACCTTGGTGAAGGTATGGCTGGAAATGACGGAAACGAGCAAGAGAATGAATAAGATGATGTATGTGCAATCGAGTGGTGTTGTATGTAACGCCCGTTTTATTTCGATTAAATTTAGTTATGACTTTAACGTGTTTCGTTGCATCGTATTCGTATTTGAAAATGTGTTTGTTTCGAAGAAAGGAATTGAATGGGTCGAATTTTCGGGCAAAAGTGCAGAATCCCGTAGCAGTTTTAGGGAAAACTTCGAAAATTCATATCTCTTGATCCGTAAGTCGGTTTTAGTCCCTGTTTGAAGCGTTGGAAAGCTTAGGAAATGTTTTGTCTAAGAAAAATAAAATTTTGCTGATATGACGGTCGTCACAGGCATGTGACGGTCGTCACGGTCGTGACGCTCGTCAGGAACTTGTTACGCTCGTCATAGTAACGAAAAATCCAAATTAAAAACAGAATTGGGACGTGGCCACCTGAATGTTAAAAATTTAGTAACGTATCCCCATATTCCATTACGCTCAATAGAATTGGGAAGTTTTCACAAAAAGAGAAACCGTAAAGGAAGAAAATAGCGTGGTTGAGAGAAATTGATAGCAGAAGAATTTTCCATCAGAGAACTTGGAAGAAAGTTGCAGGAGAGTTACCGTAAACCAGAACCGGAACCGGAAGCGTGGAATTGGCCTCTATTCTAAGGTAAGGGTGGGGTTCAATTCTATAACCGTGGGTATGATCGATTTCATGTAGGGAATCGATTCATAGGTATAATTTCCGTTAATCGATAAATGTTAGGGACGAGGTTTTTCTATGTAGAAATGAATGTGTTATATCGTTATTAGTACGATGCTCAAAGGTTTCCCTAATGGGGCAAATATGTAGAAATAAATGCGTTATATCGTTATTAGTACGATGCTCTGAGGTTTCCCTAATGGGGCAAAAGGGTAGTTGTCCTAATTGTTCGTAATTAAACCTTGATAGAGATTTGTAATTAATTATGTGAATAGGAGCAGATATGTTGTCATTACGATCGTATGTTGAATTCTTAATTGTTGATTTAAGGTTGTTATTGCTCTCATACGTGAACAAGTGGAAAATGATAGTGTCTTGAGTTGTATGAGAATGATGCTCTGTTATGGACAGTTTGGTTGTAAGCATAAAGCTTTATTGTATGGTCGTTATGGTTGTGTTGTAGTCCATAATAGCTGCATTTCATGACATATCATCTTGGTTGGCCTGAATTGGCGTTATTTGGAGTGTTGGCTCCTAAATGGGTTATTTGGAGTGTTGGCTCCTATCCCGAGTTTTGGAGTGTTGGCTCCTAAATGGGTTATTTGGAGTGTTGGCTCCTATCCCGAGTTTTGGGGTGTTGGCTCCTAAATGGTACCACATGCATATGCACATTTGAGTTGCATTGCTGAGTCGCATAAAGCTGCATAATTATATTGGTTGTCGGTTGTTGTGGCATACGTGAGATATGAATTTTCTTGCAAATGATTGTCGTTGATGTTTATAAGTTTGCGAAGATTATATTGTTGTGATATGATTTCTAACATGACTTTTATCATGCCTTATGTTATGTTGTTGATATCTCACCCCTTTACGTTGTATGTTACCGCCATTGGTGGTAATTTGCAGGTGACCCAGAATAGAGTTTCCGCTTTGTCGTTAAGGTGTCATTGGTCGCTCTAATACGTAGCACTCTTGGGGGGGGGATGAACAATTTATATTATTGCTTTAGTTGATGTTCTTGTTGCTAAACTTTGTGAAGAATTTCTACTACATTATTTTAATTGAACCGTTGTAAGCTTATTACCTTCCTCCGAAAGTAATGACAAGTTGTTTTATGATTAAATGGTTAAGTAATACATTGTTGACTGTTCATCCAATTTCGTGCTACGTATGTCATTTGAATGTGGTTGTATAAATGCATATTGTCTATTCAGTTGAATGTAACATCTCTGATATGAAGAATTCTGGACGTGTGACGACTGTCACACCTTCATTACGATCGTCATGCGTGCAATTTTTATGTTGTTGCGCTCTGTTTGCTATATGAGTTGTTGTCTTTCCTGTTATCCGCAAGTATTAGAGTTGGGGTGTTACATTAGTGGTATCAGAGCAGGTCGTTCCGTCCGGCCAAGTTGTCTAGTGTCGTCGAGTCAGTCGTCGTGCCTAGCACAAGAGTCCCGTTATTTGCAAAATCTGACGATTGGTTGTTGCAGTTTAAGTGAAATGGTTGGTGGCTAGAGACCCGTCCGGTGTTGGAAGCTGCAGGTGAGGAGATTACTTGGACTGCATTCCGTAGGGAATTTCTGAAGAAGTATTACCTGGAAGACGTCCGTGGTAAGAAAGAGATTGAACTTCTTGAACTGAAGCAAGGAGAAGTAAGTCGCATCAGACTCGCGGTAAACCTTATGATCCTCCGGCTGGCAAAGGGAAACAGAAAGCGACTGGTGGCAAGAAAACTAGTAGGGGAGACGCTCCTGCTGGCATTGTTTGCTATAAGTGTGGGAAACCTGGTCACAAGAGTAATGTGTGTAACTTTGGATCAGTGAAATGTTACCGTTGCGGAGAGTTGGGACACGCTATTGCTGAATGCAAACACAAAGGAATGGTTTGTTTCAACTGTGGTGAAGAAGGACACATGTGTGACAAGTGTCAGAAGCCTAAGAAAGAGAAGACTGGTGGAAAAGTGTTCGCTCTAACTGGAACTCAGACGTCCAGCGATGACAGGCTTATTGAAGGTACTTGTTTCATTAATAGTACTCCTTTACTTGCTATTATTGACACTGGTACTTCTCATTGTTTTATTGCTGCTGATTGTGTTGAACGTTTGGGTCTCGTGTTATCTCACATGAATGGGGAGATGGTAGTTAAGACTCCAGCTAAGGGATCAGTGACTACATCTTTGGTATGTTTGAAATGTCCTCTGTCAATGTTTGATAGAGATTTCCTGATTGACTTAGTCTGTTTGCCACTAAGTGGGGTAGACGTAATTTTAGGCATGTACTGGTTGGAGTATAACTGCGTTCATATTAATTGCTTTGATAAGTCAGTGAGGTTTTCTACTCCTGAGGAGGAGGGAGCCCGTTCGGTAACTACGAAACAGATGAAGCAGACATTTCTAGAAGGTGCTCAGGTGTTTGCGTTGGTGGCATCATTATCCGTGGAAAATCGAGCGATAATTGATGAGCTGGAAGTTGTTTGTGATTTTCCGGAAGTGTTTCCAGATGAAATTCCTGAAGTCCCTTCGGAATGGGAAATTGAATTTTCTATTGATCTTGTACCTGGTACCAGACCTGTGTCTATGGCGCCGTACAGGATGTCTGCATCTGAATTGGCAGAGTTGAAGAAATAGTTGGAAGACTTACTCGAGAAGAAGTTCGTTAGACCAAGTGTATCGCCGTGCGGAGCTCCGGTATTATTAGTAAAGAAGAAGGATGGCAGTATGAGGTTGTGTATTGATTACTGACAACTAAATAAAGTGACAATTAAGAATAAATATCCGCTTCCAAGAATTGATGACTTGATGGATCAGTTGGTTGGGGCGCGGGTGTTTAGTAAAATTGATTTGAGGTCAGGGTATCACCAGATTAAAGTAAAAGATGATGATGTTCAGAAGACGGCGTTCAGAACTAGATATGGACACTATGAGTTTACGGTAATGCCTTTTGGTGTTACTAATGCGCCGGGAGTTTTCATGAAGTACATGAACCGTATCTTTCACGAGTATATGGATCGGTTTGTAGTAGTATTCATTGATGATATCTTAATTTATTCTAAATCGAAGGAGGAGAATGTTGAGCACTTGAGGTTAGTACTGCAAGTGTTGAAAGAGAGGAAGTTGTTTGCGAAACTGGTGAAGTGCGACTTCTGGTTGGAAGAAGTTAGCTTTTTGGTTCATGTTATATCCAGTAGTGGAATTGCTATAGATCCATCTAAGGTTGATGTCGTGTTGAAATGGGAAACTCCAAAGTCGGCAACGGAAATTAGAAGCTTTTTGGGACTTGCTGGTTATTACAGAAGGTTTATTGAAGGCTTTTCTAAGTTGGCCCTTCCGTTAACTATGTTGACTTGTAAAGGGAAAACCTTTGTGTGGGATGCTCAATGCGAAGCAGGTTTTATAGAGTTAAAGAAGAGGTTGATGTCTGCTCCGGTGTTGACCTTGCCTAATGCAGAAGAACCATTTATGGTATACTGCGATGCTTCTAAGTTTGGTTAGGAGGTGTGCTCATGCAGAATAATAAAGTAGTTGCTTATGCTTCAAGACAGTTGAGAATCCACGAGAAGAATTATCCTACGCACGATTTAGAACTTGCTGCTGTTGTGTTTGTGCTGAAGATTTGGAGGCATTATCTTTATGGTTCAAGATTCGAAGTGTTCAGTGACCATAAGAGTTTGAAGTACTTGTTTGATCAAAAGGAACTGAACATGAGACAGCGAAGGTGGTTGGAACTATTAAAAGATTATGATTTTGGTTTACATTACCATCCGGGAAAAGCGAATGTTGTAGCTGATGCCTTAAGCCACAAGACTTTGCATATGTCAGCAATGACGACTAGAGGGTTGGAATTGATTGAGCAATTCAGAGACCTGAGTTTAGTTTGCGAAGTAACAACGAAGAGTGTAAAGTTGGGCATGTTAAAGATTAATAATGACTTTCTGGATAGCATCAGAGAGGCTCGGAAATTAGATGTGAAGTTAGTAGATTTAATGCCTGGAGTAGATCATTCGGAAAATAATGATTATCAGTTGGATGTGCAGGGCGTGTTGAGGTTTCGTGGTCGTATTTGTATTCCGGATAGTGCAGATATGAAGAAAGTGATTTTGGAAGAGAGTCACAGAAGTAAGTTGAGTATTCATCCAGGAGCGACGAAAATGTATAGTGATTTGAGGAATCTGTTTTGGTGGCCTGGTATGAAGCGTGATGTAGCAAGATTTGTGTATGCATGTTTGACTTGTTAGAAGTCGAAAGTCGAGCATCAGAAACCTGCTGGGTTGATGCAACCGTTAGAGATTCCAGAATGGAAATAGGACAACATTTCAATGGATTTTGTAACGGGTTTGTCGAATACCTTGAGAGGATGTGATTCTATTTGGGTGATTGTTGATAGGCTTACAAAGTCAGCTCACTTTATTCCTATTAACATCACTTTTCCGGTATCGAAGTTGGCAGAGATTTATGTCAGAGTGGTTGTTAAGTTACATGGTGTTCCGTTGTGCATTGTGTCAGATAGAGATCCGAGGATTACTTCTGAGTTTTGGAAGAGTCTGCAAGAGGCATTGGGTTCTAAGTTGAGGTTGAGTTCAGCATACCATCCTCAGACAGATGGTCAGACTGAACGGACTATACAGTCTTTAGAGGATTTGCTGAGGGCATGTGTTCTTGAGGAAGGTGGTTGGTGGGATACTTACCGTTTGTTGATAGAGTTTACGTACAATAACAGTTATCATTCTAGTATCAGAATGGCATCGTTCGAAGCTTTGTATGGTCGGCGGTGTAGGACTCCGTTGTGTTGGTATGAATCGGGGGAGAGTGTAGTACTCGGACCGGAGATTGTTCGGGAGACTACTGAGAAGGTGAAGTTAATTCGAGAAAAGATGAAAGCTTCACAGAGTAGACAGAAAAGCTATCATGATAAGCGCAGAAAGGATTTAGAATTTGAAGCTGGAGATCATGTGTTTTTGAGAGTCACGTCTGTGACTGGAGTTGGCAGAGCTTTGAAATCTAAGAAGCTTACTCCTCGTTTCATTGGTCCGTACCAGATATCGGACAGAGTGGGAAAGGTTGCATATCGAGTGGCGTTGCCGCCTAATCTGTCGAATCTGCATGATGCATTTCACGTGTCGCAGCTCCGTAAGTATATTTCAGATCCATCGCATGTCATTCCTATGGACGATGTGCAAGTACGTGATAACCTTACTGTAGAGACAAGGCCTGTGAGAATTGATGACCGTGAGGTGAAGACGTTAAGAGGAAAAGAGATTCCCTTGGTGAAAGTGGTTTGGTTGGGAGCTGCTGGCGAAAGCTTGACGTGGGAACTGGAGAGCAAGATGCGGGAGTCCTATCCCGAGCTGTTCGATTGAGGTAATTTCGAGGACGAAATTCTTTTAGTAGGGGAGAGTTTAACGCCCGTTTTATTTTGATTAAATTTAGTTATGACTTTACCGCGTTTCGTTGCATCGTAGTCGTATTTGAAAATGTGTTTGTTTCGAAGAAAGGAATTGAATCGGTCGAATTTTCGGGCAAAAGTGCAGAATCCCGTAGCAGTTTTAGGGAAAACTTCGAAAATTCATATCTCTTGATCCGTAAGTCGGTTTTAGTCCCCGTTCGAAGCGTTGGAAAGCTTAAGAAATGTTCTATCTAAGAAAAATGAAATTTTTTCTGATATGACGGTCGTCACAGGCATGTTACGGTCGTCACGGTCGTGACGCTCGTCAGGAACTTATTACGCTCGTCATAGTAACGAAAAATCCAAATTAAAAACAAAATTGAGACGTGGCCACCTGAATGTTAAAAATTTAGTAAAGTATCCCCATATTCCATTACGCTCAATTGAATTGGGAATTTTTCACAAAAAGAGAAACCGTAAAGGAAGAAAATAGCGTGGTTGAGAGAAATTGATAGCAGAAGAATTTACCATCAGAGAACTTGGAAGAAAGTTGCAGGAGAGTTACCGTAAACCAGAACCGGAACTGGAAGCATGGAATTGGCCTCTATTCTAAGGTAAGGGTGGGGTTCAATTCTATAACCGTGGGTATGATCGATTTCATGTAGGGAATCGATTCATAGGTATAATTTCCGTTAATCGATAAATGTTAGGGACGAGGTTTTTCTATGTAGAAATGAATGTGTTATATCGTTATTAGTACGATGCTCTAAGGTTTCCCTAATGGGGCAAATATATAGAAATGAATGCATTATATCGTTATTAGTACGATGCTCTGAGGTTTCCCTAATGGGGCAAAAGGGTAGTTGTCCTAATTGTTCGTAATTAAACCTTGATAGAGATTTGTAATTAATTATGTGAATAGGAGCAGATATGTTGTCTTTACGATCGTATGTTGAATTCTTAATTGTTGATTTAAGGTTGTTATTACTCTCATACGTGAACAGGTGGAAAATGATAGTGTCTTGAGTTGTATGAGAATGATGCTCTGTTATGGACAGTTTGGTTGTAAGCATAAAGCTTTATTGTATGGTCGTTATGGTTGTGTTGTAGTCCATAATAGGTGCATTTCATGACATATCATCTTGGTTGGTTTGAATTGGCGTAATTTGGAGTGTTGGCTCCTATCCCGAGTTTTGGGGTGTTGGCTACTAAATGGTACCACATGCATATGCACAATTGAGTTGCATTGCTGAGTCGCATAAAGCTTCATATTTATGTTGGTTGTCGGTTGTTGTGGCATACGTGAGATATGAATTTTCTTGCAAACGATTGTCGTTGATGTTTATAAGTTTGCGAAGATTATATTGTTGTGATATGATTTCTAACATGACTTTTATCATGCCTTATGTTATGTTGTTGATATCTCACCCCTTTACGTTGTATGTTACCGCCATTGGTGGTAATTTGCAGGTGACCCGGAATAGAGTTCCTGCTTTGTCGTTAAGGTGTCATTGGTCGCTCTGATACGTAGCACTCTTGGGGGGATGAACGATTTATATTATTGCTTTAGTTGATGTTCTTGTTGCTAAAATTTGTGAAGAATTTCTACTGCATTATTTTAATTGAACCGTTGTAAGCTTATTACCTTCCGCCGGAAGTAATGACAAGTTGTTTTATGATTAAATGGTTAAGTAATACATTGTTGACTGTTCATCCAATTTCGTGCTACGTATGTCATTTGAATGTGGTTGCATAAATGCATATTGTCTATTCAGTTGAATGTAACATCTCTGATATGAAGAATTCTGGACGTGTGACGACCGTCACACCTTCATTACGATCGTCATGCGTGCAATTTTTATGTTGTTGCGCTCTGTTTGTTATATGAGTTGTTGCCTTTCCTGTTATCCGCAAGTATTAGATATGGGGTGTTACATTGTATGTGTAATCGATTGCTCACTGAACATTTTTGAAAAATTGTTCTGAAAAATTGCACCTCTTCAACCACTCTTTTATGAATTGTTTCCATTGAATCATGGCAATTGTTTATCATATTTTTTGAAGGTTTGCATGATATTTCATAGAGGTGCTTGTGACATATAAATACCTAACCTTTTATTTTTGAAAAACCACCTCTTTCAAAATCTTTCCTATAATTTTCATCTTTCCACGTCTTGAGTCAAGTCATTTTTCATAAGAATTTTCTGCATATTTTCATACCATTTGAAAGAAAATTCTTGAGCAACAAAGTCTTAAATAGTTGTGGAAATTATAATTGAAAGAGAAGATCAATCAAAGGATTGATAACTTTGTATACACATATTTCAAACTCATTGTAATTCAAAGATTGTATTTATTCTCCTTGCTATTCAGGATTGTTGAAAGCAAGTGTGTGCATTGAAGAGGATTGTTCTTCTTGCACTTAGTGTTCAGATTTTAAAGGTGTTAAGAGCCTTTAATCTACCTATAGGTTAGATAGTAAGTTGTACACTCAGTCTAACTATAGTAAAACCTTTTTCGGTGTGAAAGGGGACTGGAGTACCTTTGGAGCGTGAAGGGAATCAAGATACTTCTCTGTGTTATTTACTTTCTGCATGTTACTGCTTTCATAACCCTTTCATATTTCAAAGAAAGTAATAACCTCATTCGATTAAAACCATAAAATTTCAAACAACCTAACTCACTCCCCTCTTAGGTGCAACTCAGACTATCAAGTGAGGGACCTAATGATGTCAAACTAGCTCGAATCAACACTTTAACTCAAGAGTTTGATCTCTTTCACATGGAGCAAGGAAAACCATTGTCGATATGCAAAAGAGGTTTTTCCTCATTTAATCAACCAACTAAATTCACTTGGTAGATCAACTTTCATTGACGTTGCTACTAACAATGTTTTAAGGTGTCTTACCAGGGAGTGGCAACCAAAGGTCACGACCATAAAGGAAGTCAATGACCTCATGATTTTGGACCTTACAACTTTATTTGGAAAGCTCGAAGAACATGAGCAAGTGCTCATTGGCCTTGATCAATTTGAGAAAAAGGAAAAGGAAGAAAAAGACCAAAATTATAGAAAAGAAGTCAATAGCTCTAAAAGCTTCTTGTTTAAAGTCCTCGACAAAAGATCTAAGTGATAACATATCTAGTGATGACGATTATGAAGAAACGAATGAGGATACGGGGTTGTTCGTGAAGCGATGTAATTGCTATGTAAAGAAAAATGGTATTCAACATTTTGAAAAGAATCTCGTCAACTTTAGAAGACAAACAAGGTCTTCCAAGAATGAAGGCAACAAGAGTATTAAAGGAAAATGGTCTTGCTATAACCGTGGAAAAGCTGGGCACTATAAGCCGGATTGTCCATTGATATAAAAGTACAAAGGGAAGGAAATGAATCGCTCACAAAAGAAATAACGCAAGGTATGGGCTTTGGTATTCCAAGGGAAGTGATTATTCTTTGGTTGGCTATTCTGATTCCGACTTTTCTGGGTGCAAGTCGGATAGGAAAAGCACAAGTGGCACTTGTCATTTTTCTCTCGAATTCCTTAGTGAGTTGGCACAACAAAAAGCAATTTTTCATTGTTTTGTCAACATCCGAGGCTGAATACGTTGCAACCGGTAGTTGTTGCACTCAAGTCTTGTGGCTTAAGCAAAAATTACTCGATTTCAATGTTAAACTCGAGCGTATTCCTGTCTTATGTGATAATACAAGTGTCATCAATCTAACCAAGAATCCCATATTGCATTCACGCACCAAACATATCGAAATTTTCCATCATTTCCTTAGGGATCATGTTGAGAAAGGTGATGTGGTGTTTGAGCATGTTGATACTAAAAATCAACTTGCGGATATTTTCACTAAACCACTCGTGACAAAGCCTTTCTTTTACATTCGTAGGAAACTAGGCATTCTCGACATCTCAGATCGTGCTTAGGGTTTCATGATTGCTTGCTCTATATATATTTGCTTGTCTATATCTTTGTCTAACAATGTGAAGAGGTATTGAGCTGTATATGAGGGCATCTATCATTGATCGTCGTTGAGGTAATATTGTTCCTCTCTAGCAAAATCTTCTTGATCACATAATATGTGTAAGTTAGTGTACCATTTTGTGTATTAACTTAATGATTATTTCATGATTGGACATGTTTTTATCCATTTGAGATGTTGAAATATGTGTGAGCTCTCTATTTATTCTTGTTTGATGCAATAAATGACTTTAAAAGGTGCATTTTACTCATTTTAACCGTTTGAGTAGACGAAAACAGGTCATAGGCCGACTCATGAAAATGTTAATTTTCAAGATTTTGGATTTGGTATGCACAGGTTGACCCTTCGGTCGACTCAAATTATGTCTTTTTCTCATTATCAAAATTTTGCCAGTATGCGTCGATGCACAGGCTGCTTAGGTAGACGCTCGCTGAATGTTTCTGAAAAATTCTTGAATTTGCTGTGTCGTTTCAAATTTCTTTGACCCATTTAATGTTTTCATTTATTCCATGCTTTCAAACATCATCATTTGCATTAGTTCATTGCATCCGCACATCTCTCCTCCATTTCTCTTCGTCCCAAAATCTCTACCAAAACCTAATCTCAAAAACGTTCCTCAAATACCACAAATTTTCCACTGAGTTTCTCATCAACAAAGCAAACTCAATTTAGTGTTCATCTTATTCATTTGTTGAACCTCATGGCTACAAGAAGGGTCAGCGGAAAAAAGAACCACTAGAGCTCCATCTTCACAAGCTGGTACTTCCCAACCAAGGGCAAGTCTTTCGGTAACTACTCTTTCTTTACTTCCAACTGAATATGCTGAATTATATGAATTGAATCTTAGAAAATGATCTATTTTGAAAAAATTTGTTTATTATCACAAAAATGCCGAAAGAATGCACATTCAGGAAGTTCTCAAACTTATGGATGTTTAAGACTTCAATCTGTTTTTGAAATGTGACACGAAATATAATGAAGATCTCGTTCAAGTTTTCTATACGGGGCTTCAAGGAAAGTTTGACGGGTAGGAGTTTAGTTGCAAAATAGGCGATAAAAGGATTTTGGTAAATGGTGTAGTTTGGAAAGATCTATTTAACATGTCTCAACTCTCTTCTCTACTCATTAAGGTCACTGACACTCGAACCATGGATGGTTATAAGTCTAAGGAAGCCTTGAACTCTATGTTAAAGAAACCATTTATTGATCAAATTGTGGCTAGTGATCTCTTTCCCAAGTCGGTAACTACTGGTCATTTGAAACTAGTTGATCGAATCCTACAATGGATAGTTTCTCATATACTTCGGCCTAAGAAAGGAGGTTACTCCCGAGTTGATCAAGCTGAAGTTCACTTGGTGTACATTTTGAAAAAGAAGATAAAAATAAGTTGGCCTCACTATGTTACAAGCATGATTTATTCTCTGAGAGATTTTGGCAGAGGCACTGCGTTATCATATGCATCCTTCATTCAAAGTGTGCTTAACCACGATGAAGTGGTTGTCCCAGACATTCCGTACAAGACTTTGACAGCTAACCAAGAATTCTATCAAAAGACATTGACAATGATGGGTTACATATGGGATCAACGAGAGACACACTATAGGTTTATATTTAAGGCTGATGAACAAGACAATAATGGTTGGTTGGATCAATCACTCCCTTTGGACTCCTATGAAAACCAACAATGGGGTGAATTACAACATACCAGATGGACCTCTCTTGGTTCAGAATACATGCCTTCAACAAACAATTGGAATCACCAAGAGTCGTATTATATGCCTCCCTCTCTTCTGCGTCCTCAACAAAACACTGATGAACTCCTTGAGATGATGAGAAATCTGCAGCTCTAGCAACATAATTTTGCTATCGCCCAGGATGAACAATTTACGACATTGCAGAACCAAATTCAAGCTCATACCAATAATTTCAACACTTTCACCACCGCCAGCATGGGACGATTTGACAGTATGGCTGAAATTGCTGCAGGTCAAAATCACGCTCTTACTATAAGCTTCAACATTCTCAACTGGGCTGTGATGGGACTTACTGTGCTACTTGATGAGAAACAACCTCCACCACCTTAAAACTATTCATTCAGAGGAAACGGCCATCATATTAGGGGGAGGACACCTTGAGGATCATGATGTGTTGATGTTATGCATGTCATGTTATTTCTTGTTCATTTCGTCTAAATGTTCACTTATCATTATGTTTGTTTGTTTGAGTAAGACATGGAAATATTTTGGACCATAATGTTTGTTAAATGCACCTAGTTTCTATTCATATGCTATTTGTTTTATTTATCTTCATATTCTTTTCCATTAACATCATTATATGTGAATGCGTGTTAATGCATATCTGTTGCAAATTATGTGAGTGTGCTAAATTAGATATACTATGTTTTTCTTTGATCTTTTCTTCTTTATTTTTGATGTTGTCAAAGGGGGAGAAGAGACTAAGCAAAAATAGCTATTCATGCCATTTATCTTACAAAGATTGATGATCAAACTTTCAGATTGTTTTTAGAAGAATGCGTAAAGTCAGAGGGAGAATGATTCTACTCAAAGTGCTCGACTTTTCTATTGTTTTGCCATCATCAAAAAGGGGGAGTATGTGAGGGAAAATGTTCTCAATCCTTATTTTAATGATTTCAAAACATATCGAGTTAGTACTTTGTATTTTGGACGGTATCATTAAGTCGTATATGCATTCGTAGTTCTCTGGTGCACAAGAATTTCCCAAAAACACGAGTCTATTCATATAGAAAAGCATTATAGGTGTTTTGTGCAGGTTTGATCATGGTGAAAGACTTAGATATGCATTAGTTGTGTTTAGATGTAGCAAGACATGTCAACAATAGCATTTTTGGAAGTTTTGAGCATTTGAGTCGACTCAAAGCCCTGCTTAGGTCGCGTCATACAGAGTGAATTTTAAGGATTTGCTCTCAGGAGTGCTCGTATCGACCCTCCGGTCGACTCATACTATTAGCATTTCAATTTTTCAATTCTGAGCATGTTTGGATTTCAATTTCAATAAGGCGACTCATTCGTTCGCTCGTGTCACCTTATTTTTCTGATGTGTTTGACTTTCAAATGGTTGTTATGTTTGTTATGGGTCTTAACTTCACATATGTATTCCTTTTGGCTCATTCTTTTTAGAATAACAAGAAAAGTGAAATATTTACACTGATTTTTCTCTCATCATCTTTATCCTCTTGCATTTTCTCAAAAACTACACAACCATTTTTATTGATCATTCTGCATCAATGAAGTGATAACGTCCAAACATAGGATATTATATCGGGTTTGGGTTGAGAGATCAATGGGTTTTTCTTGAATAAAACCATTAGGGTTTTTTCCTCCAAGAATCTTAGGATTTTGGTGGTTTTTGCACAAATCATTTCTTCACAGATTTAGTCGAGCGAAGGTGATTGAAGAATGGGTGGTTCTGTCAATCTAGTAGTGGTAACCAGAGGATTATGGAAGGAAGAATTAGGTTCGAATTATGTGTGATTGAAATCAGTCGGGCTAAAGATTTGAAGACCATTGGGTGGTTCAAACGTGTAGCTGGAATCGAAGGTTTATTCAACACATTTGAGGCACTTGATTCATCTTGAATCAAGGGGAGATAAGACATAGTTTCAACATCAACAACTAGGCTTGAGTGTTTGATTTCTAGCTGTCGCAACTGCAAAAAACACCCGATGGAAAAACAGAAGAGTCGCCACCGAACGTTATTTATCCTAAAGAGAGGGAAAGGAAACGATCGAAGAAAACCTGAAGAACGGAAAAAGACAAGGTCATCACAACAAAATCTTGGGTTCGGGAGTCGGTTATGCAAGGGGAAGGTATTAGCACCCCTCACGTCCGTTGTACTCAACGGGATCCATGCTTGTTGTCTAATAAAAAGGTGTGTTTATCTACAAGATACTGATAAACGAAAACGAGAACAAAAGAAAAAGAAAGAGACTCGATAGGACATCGCCGCCCTATGCCTATGTATTCCCTTTGTGCAATGGGAAAGTCAGAGTTAACATGGTTCGGGTAACTAAGGGTGATGGGGGGAAGGTTGCTCACCAAGATATCATCGTCTTGTGCCTACGTATCCTCATCTGGTATGAGAAATCAGATCAAACATAGTTCGGGTAAACTACACCACAGGTTGGTTAAGTGTTTTTTTATGAGTGACGTTAAGTTACCATTTTAGCAGTTAGGGTCGATGCCTGTTTGCGATAGAGCGGAAAAGTAACATACTCTTTTCTGAAAATGAGTTGGAAGAACAAATCCCGAAGGATAAAAGGTTTGAGTTTTGTTTGTGAGTTTTAGTGAAATGAATTGAATTTGTTTGGTGATTCACGTTGCACTAAAGACTATGAAATAGAAACGAATGTGTCACATATCTCCCCCAGACGAGACGTACACTAAACACTTTAGATGAGTTAGAAGGTGTTTTGAGATGAGAAGAGAGACGCACGAAAGGTCTAAGGGGAAACTCGGTTCTGACGTTGTCATGCAAAGTGGTCCTAAGGCTGGGATGCGAAATGAGATTCTATCCTAATGTTAGCATGCAAAAAATGGACCTAAGGTTGAGGTTAATAGGGACTAGCCTACTTGTTATCATGCTTGGATTGCAATCCTAATGTCTATCTTACTCCAAATTTAATCGGAAATTAAATTAGAATAAGAACCCTAAGGGAGCATGCAAGGACAAAGCAAAAACAAGAAAACAATGCTAAAATAGTGGCTACAACAGCGCCTCCTGCACAAAATAGCAGTAAAATCTAACATATAACAACGCATGTTTCAGCACAAAAGCAGGTGTAAAAGGCAGGCAGCAAGCAAGCAAGGCAAAGACAGCATGCAAAGTTCAGAAAAAGAACAGCTGTCAAAAGGAGGGCAGCAAGCATGTTTGAATGCAATTAATCAAATGCAAACAATAATCATGGATAAACATCACACAAGTATCAACATGCTTTGACAATCAATCATAAATGATCAACAACATTGCATCACCACTAAGTGACAAGATCAAGTAAGCATTTCCATTTAAAATGAACGATTGAATGATCAAACAAACACGCAACAAAGCGGAATCGGAAACAAATGCAATCATGCATCACAATATTTAGCAACATAATCATCATTGATCATCAATTAACATGCAATAAACAAACAAGTGAAATGATCATTCATCAAACAAATCATGTGAACATGTTAAACATTCAAAACGGAAACCAAACGTTGCGCGTCGAAGAATCGAGATCAAGCATTCAAGAACGATGAAATATGTCCAAAATAATTCACATAAATGTATTATATCAATCCATGGAGTTTACATGTGAAAAGGATACCAAACAAGCAAGAAATTGCAAGAAACTCACATTCTGCCTCAGTGGTAACCGGTTACTCAATATAAGGTAACTGGTTACCCTATTAAAAAAAATAACCTAGACGTGAAATTTGTACTGGGTAACCGGTTACCCTATATAAGGTAATCGGTTACCATTGAAGCAGAAACAGAAAAACAGCTTTAAAATCAATTTTTAGCATCCAAAATCATATCCAATCACTCATATGAACATGCTATCAATTAAGCATGAATTTATCATCAAGAATCAATGATCAAGCATCATGTAAACATAACCAAATATTGAAATCACAAATCACAAAGATCCAGATCAACAAAATAAATCAAAAAGCATCAAAAGCCATAGATCTACATTGTGATTATTCAAATAAGCTCAAAATTAGGTTAGATCTAGAATTCACCAACCTTCAAAGATGATATTTGCTTTGGTATGTGTTGATTTACTTGAAACTAAAAGATCTAAGCTAGAAACCCATAGATTTTCAAGATCCAAGAGTTTCCCTAGTGGTAGAAATGAAGAACAACCAATATCAAGTAAAATAATCCACAAAAGCACTTCCAATCTAGCTTCCAAATTCAGATCCAAAACCAAACAAAAATTGAATGGTGAATTGAAGATAATGGAGATGAATGATGGAGGTTTAGCTTTAGAGTTCTATGATTCTAATGAAGAATAAAAGAACTCAAGTGAAAGAGATTTAGTGGAGGTTTTGGGAGTGAAAAAGTTGAGAGAAAATTTTGATATTGAGATCAAGAATGAGAGTGAATTGGTGTGAATGAAGGTTAATTGTGTGAGGTTTGGAGCAAATTCACTTAAATAAGCTCTAGGTTTGGAATCAAAATATGGTTTAGAATGTGGATTAGCATTTGGAATGGATATTAGGAGTGGAATGTTTAAAATTTGGAGGGAAGTGATGAAAATTGGAACAATTCTAGATCCTTCCAATGATTATCATGTGAAATCAATGGTTGAAAATGATTGGAAAATTACACATGCTGAAAATTCAAATATTTTTGCCAATTTCACTTGAAGTAATCGGTTACTCAATATCAGGTAACCGGTTACCCTATTCAAAAAATGCCAATTTTGGCGCCAAATGGAGGGAAACTTGCGTAATCATCTGTTGCCACCTGTTTTGAGCTCTGTTAAACTTCTAAAACTTGCCCTTGGATATTATGATTGTGAGAATGCTTGAAATAGCATGTACACCATCTCCTGAGCTGAAAATAACCTGCTGAATAAGATAAAATCAGCCGCTCGATCGTTGGGTAAAATAAATGTCAGAGCCTTTGACGCTCGCTGCTTAAAATCCTGCAACAAAAGGGAAACCTGAGCCATAGAAATACCTTGATCCCATGTCTCGAGAACCAATGCTATGATATGCAGAAAATGCAAAAATTCAGAGAAACAAAAGCCGGTTACGGTTAAAATGAAAGGGAAAATTTTGGGGTGCTACAGCTGCCTCTATTCAATCGAATTGAACCTGAAGGGATGATAGCAACGACTTTCAAACATTCAAGGTGCATGGAGATTGAATACCAAAAGAACTCGGAAATTTTCAACCTGCAGGGATGCAAAACAATGAATACCAACTAAAAGTTGGGATGGGACACGCTGAGGATAACAATCCAAGATGAACAAAACATTAACAAAAAGTTGGAACGAAACTGAGAATACCAACCAAAAGTTGGAAAGAACAATCAAAGGATACCAACCAAGAGTTGGGATAAACAACCGAAGGATGCCAATCAAAAGATACCAACCAAGAGTTGGGATAATGATCAAAGGATACCAACCAAGAGTTTGAATGAAGCAAAGGATACCAACCAAGAGTTGGGATAACAAATCAGAGGATATCAACCAAGAGTTGGGATAACAACCAAAGGATACCGACCAAGAGTTAGGATAACATGAATGCCTCCCAAAGATAACCTTCTGAGGGACAAATACTCCAATCAAGAACCTGTATGATGTACAATCAATAGACTTACAACCTGAGGGAAAGACAACTCCGCTGGGGACGAAGAGAATTCTGAACAGACAACTCTGTGGGGAACAAATTCCCACCAGAAGATAATAACCAAAGGATACCAACCAAAAGATGGGATAAAGGTTACTCCCTAGGGATAAAAACCAATCACTACCAACCAAGAGTTGGAATAACAAAGGCTACCAACCAAAAGATGGAATCACCGGAATGCCAATCGAAGGCAAAATGATGGGGAACAAAAATTCTGAAAGAAGCGACCTCGCTGGGGAGCATACCAACTAAAAGTTGGAATACAAAAAAGGTAATAAACACAAGCTACCCACCAAAAGTAGGAATCACCGTAATACCAAACAAAGTTGAACACAAGCTACCAACCAAAAGTCCGAATCGGTTCCAATCTGCAAGGGATAACCTCCAGCCCAAAGGCTGAAGAATCAAGGCTACGAACCAAAAGTTAGAATCACTAGGATGCCGACCAAAGGCGAACTCTGAAGGAGAAAGATATCAACCCCAATAGTTGAACCAGCAAAGGAAAACTACCAATCAAAAATTGGAATTAACAATCCAAAACAAAAACTACCAACCAAAAGTTGGGATCATCAACCAGGAAATGAAGGTTACCAACCAAAAGTTGGAATAACATCAACAAGGCGACTAAGCTGGGGAATACTAACCAAAAGTTGGAATCAAGCAAAGGATACCAACCAAAAGTTGGAATCTCCGGAACACTAATCAAAGGCGAACTGACCACAACGAAAATTACCAACCAAAGGTTGGAATAACGGATTATGTAGGGGGAACCAAGGATTACCAACCAAAAGTTGGGATAACTCCCACAAACTGAAGATTACCAACCAAGAGTTGGAATAACATCAACAAAACCTTACCAACCAAGAGTTGGAATAACATCCAACAAACCACGGATTACCAACCAAAAGTTAGGATAATGACTCCACCGAGGAATAAAAGAGGACTACCAACCAAAAGTTGAGATAACATCCCACCACCAATGGGTGACCAACCAAAAGTTGGAATGAAGCCAAGACTACCAACCAAAAGTTGGAATATCATCAACAAAGCTTTGGACTCAGCTGGGGATTACCAACCAAGAGTTGGAATGACATCCAGGAAAGACAAGAAATAGAATCATACGACTCATAACCTGCAAAGAATGCTCCGACGGGAAAATAGAGGTTTAAACAAACGACTTTGCAGAGGAAAAAAAGACGTTTAAACAAACGACTCAGCTGGAGAGAGAAGACGTTTATATAAATGACTTCGCTGAGGAAAGAAGACGTTTATACAAACGAATCCGCTGAGGAGAATCCAATAAAATGAACAACCAAAAGATCCACTCTGATGGGGATAATGCGAAAATCTCCTGAATAAAACCATCATCTGCTGAAGAGACAACTGGCACCAAAGGTATCAAACTTGACTCATGCTTCATATGCATATGTTTGGAAATGGCGTAATGCTCCATACGAAATAGAAATGCTACGCATCTAGGAGGATTCTATGCAAATGCAAATGCAAAGGAAACCAACCCAGAGGGTGCTGAAAAGACCAGCAAACCAACTCTACTAAGGAATACGCCTTAGATGGCTCTTCTGAAAAAATTCACCCTGCTAGGGAAAATACCTGTTATAGTGAGAATAAAATATCAAATTATTGATTAATTTGAATCACAAATATTGAATTCACAACCGGTCTTTGATTTATCCGAAGAAAAGGTTAAAGAAAGAAAAACCTAATTTGCATCATAAACACAATGCAGGGAGATCTAGGGTTCGGGGGTTGGTTATACCTAGGGGAGGTGTTAACATCCTAAGCATCTGTAGTAATCTACAGGAACCTCTTGTTTGATATGTGTTATTTGGTAATTTACCTATTAAAGGTATGCTACAGGGTTGAAAAAAGACCTAAGGGGTTATTCCTAAGTATACTCGCCAAGAAATTGCATCTTTTGCCTACGTATCCTGACGGGAATGGAATTAGATTATTCGTAGTTCCCCTAAAAGAGGGTGAGGAACTCCTTGATTGTGGTCAAGGTTCCAAGGGGAGGTAAATGATCATAGTGAAGCACTCACGTGTAGTGCGGCGACTCCAAATATAAGTTGAGTTCAGTTGGAAAGATAGGTAAGTAAGTATCCACTGCGGGAACTTTCGTGGAGTACGGCGACTCCTGATCCTAAGGCTAGGAGTAAAGGGTAAGGGAATGAAAGTGTGTCTACGGCGGGACGCTAAGTGTGAGTACGACGACTCAAATCCTAAGGCTAGGATGAGGAAAGGATTGTAATGTCACGAAGTTGACATGGCAGTCAAATAACACAAATCAATTTCTTTGGAATTTGGAATGTAATAGAAAAATAAAGTGATGATATTCAAATGCTACAGAACGGATAACAACATGCAAATATGTAAATCAAAAGATCGAAATATAGGACATTACGATCAAGATTTGATCCCAACCAGATGCATCATGGATTACATTCAAAATGAATATAAAAAATTAGTTAAACTTGGGTTGAGAATTCATGATTAAAGTAAATAAATAAAGGTAAAAAAAGTCTAAATCAAAATTTATGTTATAAAATAACAAGAACATCTAAATATTTTTAATTTATTTTTATTTTGTATTTTTGTTTTGCTAAAATAGAAATCAAAGAAAGTAAAAATTAAACTAATCAAGATATTTTTCTTAGAAATTCTAGATTAAAAAAATTAAATTATTGAAAATTCTAAAATATTCTAAAATTGTTAAAATTATAAAATTAATCTAAATTATTAAAATCTAAATTATTTTTATTATATTTTTCTTTTTATTATTATTTATTATTTTTTTTATTTTTATTATTGTGGTTATTTTTATTATATTTTTTATTTTTATATATATATTATTATTATTATTGTTATATTATTATTATTGTTTTTTTTATTATTGTTTACTATTATTTTTATAAAAAGAACTGAAAAAACTGGGCCAAAGCCCAAATAATACAAAAAACCTAAAAAAAAAAAAAACGACAAAAAACGTTGGGTCGGTGGTGGTCAACCCGCCGGACCCGACCCACCAACCACAAAGTGAAAAAGAAAAGGAAAGAGGGGTCAGAAACCCTAATCCCAATTCTTCTCCCTCTTTCCGCTGTCCTCCCTCTCACTGCTTCTTCTTCTTCCTTTCTCCTTTCCCTCTCTTCCTCTCTCGATTTCTTTCGTTTCTGTTACCCTCTTCTTCTTCTTCTTTTTGTCTCGCCTCCCTTCTCTTCTTCCTTCTCTTCTTCTCTTCTTCTTCTTCTCTCCTCTTCCTTCTTCTTCTCCTCGTCTTTCGTCTCTAATCTCCCACAAAAAAAGAAAAAATCAGCCGTGAAAAAATACTAAAGGGAAGAAAAATTACCCTTGGAGCCACAACTTTAATGGCGACAAAGAGTGTAACCGCGGAGCTTGAGGAGAAGTTAGGGTGAATTGCGACACGTTCGGTCCTTCCTCTTCTGCGATTGCAAGGTTGACGAATCCAAAGATGAGTATTTTCTAATTCTCTGTTATTCCTTTTCGCCTTCTTCTTATGTGTATGCGGATATAGGGTTTAGATTTTGTGTATGTTTTCTGTCGTGTTCTTCTGTGTATTCGTCCCCCTTTTTATAGCTTTTAAAAAAATCGAAAACACCAATCTCTTTCCAATTTCAATCAGACATGTACGTATATGTTTGGTAAGAATTCGAAATTTGTCTCAGACCTGTTTTAATTGTGTTTTGCAAAGTAATTGATGTGTTCCCTTTCAATTTAAAGTGTCTAAGATTGTTTTGGAAAGGTTTAGAACATGGACTTGAATGTTATCAAATCAAATATTTTTTTTGAATGGGATTAAAATCGTGCTTCTACTTTGATTCGATTCTGCTTGAGCATATTCCAACTCAAATTGATACCTTATTTTGTACATTTTGTAAAAGGCACCTGATATATGAGCCACAAAAATGGACTATGTTGTCGCGAGAATAATGAATAGATGAAACTCGATCTAAGTCTAGTTTCGGTGCATATCGTCAGCATCGTTTGCCTCCACCCAAATATAAGTCTCTATTAAGTATTTCTCGGGATACATAGCATCCTTTGAAGTGAATACCAGTAGAAGGTAAACATTTGATGCCTGTGTATCACATATATGTTGATTTAGTGTTATTTCTACTCTGTTTTTAACCTTCTCCTTCTTTTCACTGTCGGGGCGGAGTTTTATTGGTTGCAAGAACAAGCACAAGGAAGCAGGATGCCGTGGAGGAAGGAAAAAATGCAGCAAAATAAACTCCAGCTAATGGTACCGCAAGTCTCGTTTCCATTTTGGAATGTTTACATTTTAAATAAGTCGGTTTTGATCGATATGCTTAATAATTCCTTAACTTCAATTTACCCAGGTTTTAGCTTTGGTGTCTGTTGTACCCCAAAATTTGACCAACTATTTCTTGTACTTGGCTTGTGTTTCATTTCATTTTGGCATTTCTGCATATCATAGCATTTGTTCTTGAGGCATGGGATCACGATATTTATGTGGCTCAGGTTCTCTTTTAGTGCAAGATTCTAAACAGCGAGCATCAGGGTCTCTCCGGCATTTATTTTGCCCAGCGGTCGAGCGGTCGATTTTATTCACCAGATTAATTTTCAACTTAGGAGACAACACTCAGGCAACCTCAGGCATTTTCGCAGTTATAATATTCAAGGGCAAGTTTCAGAGGCTTAACGGGGATCAAAACGGGAGAAAACGAGCGAATGTGCAATTTTCCCTCCAAATGGCACATTTTTCAAATTTGTGAGTGGTTAACCAATTAACCAATATGGTTAACCAGTTAACCATAGCATAATCTGCCCATACGTGAATTTTCATGGCAGCCACTTTTGGGGTCCAGTTTGATCACTTGTGAATTGGATTTTACACCAAAAGAAGGATCTAGAATCACTTTGAATTTGGATTAACTTTCAAAATTAAATCAAATTACCTCCATTTTTGCATTCCTAATCCCATTCCAAATTTCATAACCTCACTCCAAACCACATTCTACTCCAAACCTAGAGCATATTTAAGTGAATTTGCTCCAAACCACAAGAAAATAATCCTCACAATTACATTTCATTTTCTGATTTCACTCTCACTCTTGGAATTTTCTCTCCACTTTTTCTCTCCAAAACCTCTATTAGAGCTCTCACATGAGTTCTTTGATTCTCCATCATTTATCTCCATTATCTTAAATTCACCATTCAATTTTCGTTTGGATTTGGATCTGAATTTGGAAGCTAATTTGAAAGTGCTTATTTGGATCGTTTTTGCTTGATCTTGCTTGATCTTCATTTCTACAACAAGAAAGCTCTTGGATCTTGAATAATCTCTGAGTTTCTTGCTTGGATCTACTCATTTCAAGTGAATCAACATTCACCAAAGCAAATCTCCACTTTTTAGGTTGACAATTCTAGATCTAATTCTGTTTTAAGCTTATTTGGATAATCACAATGTAGAGCTATGGCTTTTGTTGCTTTTTGATCCATTTTGTTGATTTTGATCTTTGATCTTTAGGATCTCAATGCTTGATGATGTTTAATTGATGTTTGATCATTGATTTTTGGTGTTAAATTCATGCATAATTGATTACATGATCATTTGGATGATTGCACATTGAATTAGTCGCTGAAAGTGCTTTTGAATTGCTGTTTTTTCTGTTTCTGGTACAACGTTAACGGGTTAACCAAAAGCCTTAACAGGTTAACCAGAGCAATTTATCAATTTTTCAGGTGGTTAACGGGTTAACCAAAAGCGTTAACCGGTTAACCAGTGCAATTTCACAAATTTTCAGGTCGTTAACAGGTTAACTAGTGTAATTTCAAAAAAATTTCAAGTGGTTAACCGGTTAACCAATAAGGTTAACCGATTTACACTGAACCAGAATGCAATTTTTGATTGTTTTAAAGCTTGTTTTGATTTCTTCTCACCTTGAATCTTCATGGATTGATATGATGATGCATTTATGTGGGCTGTTTTGGACAAGTTCCACTGTTCTTGATTGTTTGATCTCATTTCTTCGACACGTGATGTTCGATTTCCACTTGAATGCATATCATGTGGATGTTGTTCAAGTGATGAATGATCTTTTGCTTTGCTTGAGTTTCAAGAATTTTTTGGTTGAGATGTGCTTGTGGTGGTGGCTGCCCCACACTTTTTTCCTCCCACTCTTCTTTGGTGATTGATGGTAATGGTTGTAGGAGCTTGTTCTCCCATTTTGTCTCATCCTTCTTGTTGCATCTTTTGTCTTTGCATTTCATGTTTGCATCTCATCTTTCATTTCTTCTCATATGTGATTGAATTGCTATGTGTTTACTTGTGCTCTTTTGCCATGATCCCTTAGGATTCCTAGTCCCATTTGTTTAAGATGGGAGTAGGAGAGACATTAGGCTTTCAATCCAAGCGTGCTAACATTAGGATAGATTTCCCTTTCAATCCCAACTTTAGGATCACTTTGCATGATAACATTAGGGTTGATTAGTTTCCCCTTAGAGTTTGTGTCTTCTCTTCTCATCTTATAACATCTTAAGACATTTAATCAAGGATAATAATTATTGTATGCTACGAGCCTTAAGTACTTGAGGAAGGATGGTTGGGGGGCCTCCTCTCATACTGTCTAGAGTGTTTAGCGTATGCCCTTTGGGCGATATGCGACGCATTCGCTCTCAAGTCAAAGTGTTTAGTGCAACATGAGTTACAAACTTAACTCAATTCACTTCTTCTCTTAGAAAATACAAAACAAAACATCAAACCTTTTTATCCTTTGGGATTGTTTGAAAATCATTTTCAGAAAGAGTGTGTTAAGTCTTGGTTCTACCGCAAACAGGCATCGTCCCTAATTGCTGGAACAGATATTTAACCGTACTCAGTTAAAACACTTGAACCAATTTGTGGTCGTGTCAGCCCGAACTACGTTTGCTCTGATTTCTCATACTAGATGAGGATACGTAGGTACAAGAGGGCAATGTCTTGGCGAGAAACCTTCCCCCCCTTCACCTGTAACTTTCCGAACTATGATGTCTCTGACTTTCCCATTGCACGAGGGAATGCGTAGGCATAGAGCGGAGATGCTCTATCGAGTCTCTTTTCTTTTCTTTTGTCCTTGTGAGTCAGCCTTTTGATAGTTAATACCCTTTTAGATAGATAAGAAGCGTGGATCCCGTTGAGTACAACGGACGTGAGGGGTGCTCATACCTTCCCCTTGCGCAACTGACTCCCGAACCCAAGATTTGGTTACGATGACCTGTCTTTTCCCTTTTTCGTAGGTTTTCTCTGAACATTTTCTTTCCCTCTCTTTAGGATAAATAATGAACGGTGGCGACTCTTCTGTCTTTGCCGGCCCTTTTTCGCAGTAGCGATAGCTGGCGACTCTGCTGGGGACACTTCCCATCCCCTATGCGAGTCAATCCTAGTGCTTGTTGGTGTTTTATCTTTGGGTGTGTATATATGTGCATTAGTGTTGTATCTGTATTTTATCGCATTTCCATTTTACTTTTGTGCATTGTATCATGTTATTGCTGTGCTGTTGGGTGGGACTGTTCCATCGAGAGGTAAGCCCAAACCCAGGCTTGAGGATATACCTAGCATTAGAGTTGAAAGTAGTGAGGACCTGCACGTTAGGCGTGCACTAGTCCTCATAAAATTTGCGTTCAGACGAGGTTTTCTTTGAAGACATCCTATCCTGTGCATTGGTCAGGAGGGGGTGTTGGATCTGGAAACTGTTGACTCTGGAGACCAACCATTTGGTAGTCAGCTAAGTGAGGCCGCTTCGTTTGACTATGATGCCAAACCAAAAATGGTGAATGTATCATCGTTTCCCAAAAGTTTGTGACTCTAACGACTGCATAGGATGCCGAACCTTGTCAGATGTTAGGTCTATACCTCGTGAGTAGGAGGCTTATGCAAGAAAATTGACCTCCAACCTACCCGAATTTCCTATCAGTGCAGACCTTTGATCTTTGATGTTATGAGGTTCCTATACTTTGGTATTCTGATGTTCCAGCATTTTCTCGCCAAAGCGAAATTCTGGTTCAGCTCAGTCAAGCAGCACAACGATTATTCAGAGCTTTGTGGGAGCCTTGATCCCATGTTTTTGCATCTGCATCATCATAACATGTTTGCATTTTTACATACATGTTCTTGTATTTCCAAGGATCTTAACTTTGAGACTCGTTGTTGAGCATTAAATCTTTTTCTTGTGGTTCGTCTGTGTAAAACATGAATCAACGCAGACAGATTCCTTGGAAATAGTCGAACATGACATTTGCATTTCATTTGCATAGCAGGTGTTCGAGGCTAGGTTTTGTTATCCTGATCCGCTTTTTCTTCAGAATTTCAGACATCAACTTGTAGAGACGACAAAAGTTGACTATGGAACAGATTCAAGCAGAGTTGAGGGAAGTCTGAGGCCAGATGGGGCAATTCATGGTGGACATGCAAGCCTTGTGTCTGGATCAGAAGATGCTTAAGAATGAGGTTTATCAACTATAGACTCAAATGGGCCTGATCACAGAAGTGATAAGAAATATGCTAAGAAGGGAAGGCGATCATGTGCCTGAAGTTGCAGTAGAAATGGTTATTCCACCTTTGTTTGTGGAACCTTTCCCAAGGCGTGATGTGCCTCAAAGATCTTCTTGTCAACCTGAGGTTCCAGGATTTCCCCGTCAACAACTACCTCCTGTTTCCCGAGACAATTCTAAGAGTAGGAGGCGTACTCAGAGGCCGAAGTAGCCCGACAAAATCTTCGATCAGATCCCTATGACTTATGCTCAGTTGTTGCAACTCTTGCTTCAACTTCGATTGGTTGAACTTCAGACTCTGGCTCCGTTTACAGGTGAGCCACCACCAGGCTATGATGCAAGTGCCCATTGTGATTTCCATTCTGGAGCACCGGGGCATAATGTCGAGAACTGCAAATCTTTTAAGCACAAAGTTCAGGACTTAATTGATTCAAAGGCAGTTGAATTCGCGCCGAGCGGCGTGAGCGTACCAAGTGGTCTTATGCCATTCACTGCAAAAGAGGTGGATGTCCCTATTCTTTCCCCTAAAGCTGCATCAGGTCAGGAGTGTGTCTTGCAATCTATGATTTCAGAATCTCCATGCCCACAGTTGTTGCTTGTTCCTAGGCCAAGCCTGAGGTTGAAAGTACCTGAACAAAGGGAGTCCCCGATACCTCAAACTCAATTTCCAGACATTTCAACTGTTCAGAGTAAACAATTTTTTGGGTCTTTATATTAGATATCATTTCCCCTTTAGAGTCAACGGTCGTACCGTCATCAGCCACGTCAGCACGCTCGACAAAGACCCAAGAAGCCCGAGAGGCATTTCACTCGGTTGCTAATGTCGTTAAGTCAAATGTTGCCAGATCTGGTCAAAGGTGGATTGATAGTGCCAAAGAAGATCAATTCAGAGATTCCTCAGTATCCACCAGGTTTTAATGTCAATGCCCGTTGTGAGTACCATGGTGGGGCACAGGGGCATTCAACCAAAGACTGCAAGGTGCTTAAAAGCAAGATTCATAATCTGTTGGACTCCAATATGTTCTCAATCACACTTCAGGGTATCCAAGTCAACAATCCTCCTTCATCCAGTCATGTGGGTCCGACAGTTAATGTTATGGAGGGATTCACCGAGGGCAGAGGTTCAAAAGAGTATCTGATTGACTTCAACGAGCAATTCTGAAGATGGCTGATTCAGCGGAAAGTCAAGATTTGAAAGCCCGGTTCCCTGAAGCTGTCAATCTTTTTTTATCATGTCATTCCTTTGCATTTGTAGTTTCTTTTCTGTTTAAGTGCAAATTTCATTTGTAAAACATGTTTGTTTTTGATTGATAATGATAATTAAGTGAATATGCAGGTTTTGATTAAATCTATTCATGTTCACTAATTGCTTTCCATTGATGTCAAACGCTTGTTTAAGCGGAACCCGGGGGAGGATGACGAAGTTGAAAGATGCAGGCTTCTGATTGTATGCTTTTGAATGAAACCTCTGCTGATGATGTACAGGCATTGTTTCAAATTCCTAAACACCGGAGATATAAGGATGATAATCCCTTGTCAACCCCTTTGAGCCTAGTAGTAGGAGTTTCTTTCTGAAAAACGAAAAAACCCTCAATCTTAACATGGGGCAGGGTAGGTGTCAGTTAATTTAACCGAGCGTTCAAATTGCAAAAGGAGTGTTCCTGTTCGAGGATCAATCACGCATCTAGAGGTCGTGCCTAAAAAAAGCCACAATGGTTATCCATTACAGGCCAAGGAGTGAAACAGTCACGATACCTTCAACAAGTCAGACAAGCCGGTGTCACATGATTTGTTCCGATAAAAAAAAGAATAAAAAGGAAAAAAGAAAAGAATAAAAAAAAGAAGCCCGCTAAGTCAATAACTTGAAAACAAGTGGCTTAGGCAAAAATTAGGGCATCACGCTGGACTTTGAAATCAAAAGAAACTCAAAAGAGTCAGTCCAGGCAAAACGGGGAAATACAAAAATGATGAAAAACAAGTCGTGTGACTCCAGGCACCAAAGATGAAAAGCGAGTGACTGTCACTCCAAAAACTTGTGGTTTCCTGAACCATTACTCCTTTTATTCAACCTTTAAAAAGTGAGCGCTTGTGTCGAATTAGCTGAACGTAGGATTGGAGAACATCAAGGAGAATGGATGGGTTAAAATAAACTTTGAGCCTTATACTCTTTCTTTCAAACCGTGAACCTGACCACGTCACAACCTTCAAAAGGCCTAATTGAAGCAAGTTTGTTTCGAAAGCATACTTCGGTAAAGATCGCGTCGAAACTGACTCCTAAAAGGATTCCTCTTACCATGTTGGTTTTAATGTTGACATTCTGATAAGTGATTTATTCACTATATGTCACAACTTTTTCCCAGTGAACAGACTCGGATTTCAAAACTGTCATATGCATTGCATTAATATTATCTTTTGTGCAGAACAATTTGTTTTACTTGCGAGTAAGCACTTGACATCAGGAAAGTTTCCACAGTAGAAAGTTCGACCGTGATAAGATGCAGAACGCCTGAATACTCCATTGAACCGAGGCAAATCATATCAAAAGATCACATAATGGAGTCAGCCATCCAAAAGTCAGTTAATCTAAGGGCAATCAGGTTAAGATTCGATAAATCTCTCAAAGTCAGAGGTACTGCTCCATACACCAGTCAATTAGGGGCAAGGTTATTGCAAGGTTGGGACAGGTCACCCTAAAAGCCCAAGAGCTATTCTTATCCAGAAGGAAATTAACTTGAAGTGCCTCTTCAAAGTTCAGAATGTTGAGGTAGTTCATATCAAACCATCAGGGTACAGAGATTTCATGTTTCCTCTCGAGGAAGTTTTTTACAGAGATCCCACAGGCAGGGGCAAGATTGGAAACAAAGGATTTGTTCCTCTCCATATCTTCAGAGCTTACCAGAGTTGGTCAACCAGGGACGAGTCCTTTCATGGTACAGATTCTGGGGCGAGCCATCTCGAGGTTGTCTCATGGCAAGCTTTTCTTTTCAAGATGAACTGTCCCAGAGATCAGACTGGGGCAAGTTGAACTACACTGGGGCAGTTACTCAAGCGGGTTTATTCTCCTTAGCCAGAGTTGAGTGTCGGGGAATCGTGCCGTCACCCTATCAAATAACCTGAACCTGTTACCTGTCAAAACTATGTAACCAAAATCATTTCCAAAGCCCAATTGTCGTCTGGAAAACCTCCAAAAACCCAGTTCTCATATGGAAAACCTTCAAACCAGTTCTCGTCAGGTCAACCCTTCAGTAAACACCAGTTCTCGTCTGGTACATGGCAGTTTTTAAACCATTTCTCGCCTAGTAACCCATTCTCTAGCCTACTGTTTAACCAGTTCTCGTATGGCAAACACAGTTTCAAAGTCCAATTCTTGTCTGGCAAACCAGAAATCAGTTCCCGTCTGATATCGAAAACCAAAATTAGTTCTCGTCTGATACCTAAAACTAGAAGTCAGTTCCCGCCTGATAACTTAACCTTTTGCCACTAGTTCTTGTCTAGTAGTCCACCCTCGGATACTAGTTCTCATCTAGTAATTCCCCTTTAAAATCCACTTTTGTTGGTAACCAGAAATAAATCCAATCACCATAAACCTGGTTCCATCCTTAAACCAAAAGCCCAACCGTACTTGGCACAACCGTGTTCCCATTGGCTTACATGCTATCACATTCCCCGACACGAGGCTCGATTGATCTTACTTCTCCATAGTAGAGATTCTGTATCCCCCAGGGTAATGTTGTTAAATCAAGAATATCTCACCAGCAGTGATGTGCACTTCTCCCCAGCAGGTTGGGATGACATCAGAGTACCTTGTAACCCAACATCACTCATCTGTTCAAGGTCTAGTTCTCGTCTGGAAAACCGTTTCACATTCCAGTTCTCGTCTGGCCTATCATTCTTTCGAAGCTCAGTCCCCATATGATAAGCCTTCATGGAATACCAGTTCTTATC
The DNA here is from genome assembly GCA_963859935.3 of Lathyrus sativus. Lineage (NCBI taxonomy): Eukaryota > Viridiplantae > Streptophyta > Magnoliopsida > Fabales > Fabaceae > Lathyrus > Lathyrus sativus. Next base: position 184,598,917 of record OZ012739.1, read on the forward strand.
TGGTAGACGACATTTTAGTCCAGTTCTCGCCTAGTAGTCAGTTCATGTCTAACTTGTCTCATTCAAATCCAGTTCTCGTCGGGAAGACCCCTTTTTTCAGAACCCAGTTCTCGCCTGGTAGTCAGTTCCTGTCTAACTGGTTTCATTCAGAACCCAGTTCTTGTCTAGTAGTTAGTTCTCGTCTGACCTGTTTTTAGAACCCAGTTCTCGCCTGACCTATCTAATTCAAATCCACGCCTCGTTTGGCTCATCCTTTCAAAGTCCAATCGTACTGAGCACGCCCAGTCATCTCCAGCAGAGTTGGCTTCGTCTCTTCAACATTTATTTTGCTGGAGTGGTTCCTTTGCATTTGCATTGTGCATAACATCGTCCCAAACGCGTAGCATTTCCTTTTCGTATGGAGCATTACGCCATATTCAAACATGCGCATTTGAAACATAAGCCAGGTTATTACCTCTTGTTTCCAGTTGTATCTCCTGCAGATAGTGGTGTTTTATTGGGCCCGTGTGATATCCAAACCCCGACTCACACTGGTTTGTTCCATTGGCATGTACGGTATCCAGACCCTGGCTAGTGATTGTTCCATTGGCATGTGTGATATCCAGACCCTGGCTAATGAGTGTTCGATTGGCATGTGCGGTATTCAGACCCCGACTGATATCGATGTATTTCCTGATCGTGTGCGGTATCCAGACCCCGGCTGATGCTGGTTTATTGAGCCTGTGTGGTATCTAGACCCCGGCTAGGTTTTTGATGGATACGTTCATCTTATCACATTCTCCCCAACAGAACTTCAACAGTTTATTTTGTCGGTTGGCAAATTTCTAGTTTCTATTATATTCAATCGTATTTTACCTTGAATGTTTGAAAGTCGTTCGCTTTTTATCCCTTCAGGTCCAAGTCGTTTGAATAGGGGCAACTGTTGTACCCTAAAATTTGACAAACCGTTTCTTGTACTTGGCTTGTGTTTCATTTTATTTTTTCGTTTCTGCATATCATAGCATTTGTTCTTGAGGCATGGGATCAAGGTATTTCTGTGGCTCAGGGTTCTCTTTTAGTGCAAGAGTCTAAACAGCGAGCATCAAGGTCTCTCCGGCATTTATTTTGCCCAGTAATCGAGTGGTCGATTTTATTCACCAGAATAATTTTCAGCTTAGGAGACAACACTCAGGCTACCTCAGGCATTTTCACAGTTAAAATATTCAAGGGCAAGTTTCAGAGGCTTAACGGGGCTCAAAACGGGAGAAAACGGGCGAATGTGCAATTTTCCCTCCAAATGGCGCATTTTTCAAATTTGTGAGTGGTTAACCAATTAACCAATATGGTTAACCGGTTAACCATAGAAAAATCTTCCCATACGTGAATTTTCAAGGCAGCCACTTTTGGGGTACATTTTGATCACTTGTGAATTGGATTTTACACCAGAAGAAGGATCTAGAATCACTTTGAATTTGGATTAACTTTCAAAATTAAATCAAATTCCCTCCATTTTTGCATTCCTAATCCCATTCCAAATTTCATAACCTCACTCCAAACCACATTCTACTCCAAACCTAGAGCATATTTAAGTGAATTTGCTCCAAACCACAAGAAAATAATCCTCACAATTACATTTCATTTTCAGATTTCACTCTCACTCTTGGAATTTTCTCTCCACTTTTTCTCTCCAAAACCTCCATTAGAGCTCTCACTTGAGTTCTTTGATTCTTCATCGGAATCATAGAATTCTAGAGCTAAACCTCCATCATTTATCTCCATTATCTTCAATTCACCATTCAATTTTCGTTTGGATTTGGATCTGAATTTGCAAGCTAATTTAGAAGTGCTTATTTGGATCGTTTTTGCTTGATCTTGCTTGATCTTCATTTCTACAACAAAAAAGCTCTTGGATCTTGAAGAATCTCTGGGTTTCTTGCTTGAATCTACTCATTTCAAGTGAATCAACACTCACCAAAGCAAATCTCTGTTTTGAAGGTTGAAAATTCTAGATCTAATTCTGTTTTGAGGTTATTTGGATTTTCATAATGTAGATCTATGGATTTTGTCGCTTTTTGATCCATTTGGTTGATTTTGATCTTTGATCTTTGTGATCTCAACGCTTGAGGAAGTTTAATTGATGTTTGATCATTGATTTTTGGTGTTAAATTCATGCATAATTGATTACATGATCATTTGGATGATTGCACATTGAATTAGTCGCTGAAAGTGCTTTTTAATTGCTGTTTTTTCTGCTTCTGGTACAACGTTAACGAGTTAACCAAAATCGTTAACAGGTTAACCAGTGCAACTTCTCAAATTTTCAGGTGGTTAACGGGTTAACCAAAAGCGTTAACTTGTTAACCAGTGCAATTTCTCAAATTTTCAGGTGGTTAACGGGTTAACTAGTGTAATTTCAAAAAAAAATCAAGTGGTTAATCGGTTAACCAATAGGGTTAACCGATTAACATTGAACCAAAATGCAATTTTTGATTGTTTTAAAGCTTGTTTTGATTTCTTCTCACCTTGAATCTTCATGGATAGATATGATGCATTTATATGGGCTGTTTTGGACATGTTCCACTATTCTTGATTGTTTGATCTCATTTCTTCTACATGTGATGTTCGGTTTCCACTTGAATGCATATCACGTGGTTGTTGTTCAAGTGATGAATGATCTTTTGCTTTGCTTGAGTTTCAAGAATTGTTTGGTTGAGATGTGCTTGTGGTGGAGGGTGCCCCACACGTTTTTCCTCCCACTCTTCTTTAATGATTGATGGTAATGGTTGTAGGAGCTTGCTTCTCCCATTTCATCTCATCCTTCTTGTTGCATCTTTTGTCTTTGCATTTCATGTTTGCATCTCATCTTTCATTTCTTCTCATATGTGATTGAATTGTTATGTGTTTACTTGTGCTCTTTTGCCATGATCCCTTAGGATTCCTAGTCCCTCTGTTTAAGATGGGAGTAGGAGATACATTAGACTTTCAATCCAAGCATGCTAACATTATGATAGATTTCCCTTTCAATCCCAACTTTAGGATCACTTTGCATTATAACATTAGGGTTGATTAGTTTCCTCTTAGAGTTTGTGTCTTCTTTTCTCATGTCATAACATCTTAAGACACTTAATAAAGGATAATAACTGTTGTACGCTACGAGCCTTAAGTACTTGATGAATGATGGTTGGGGGGCCTCCTCTCATACTGTCTAGAGTGTTTAGCGTATGCCCTTTGGGCGATATGCGGTGCATTCGCTCTTAAGTCATAGTCTTTAGTGCAACATGAGTTACAAACTTAACTCAATTAACTTCTTCTCTTAAAAAACATAAAACAAAACATCAAACCTCTTTATCCTTTGGGATTGTTTAAAAGTCATAGTATTGGTTCTACCGCAAACATGCATCGTCCCTAACTGTTGGAACGGAGATTTAACCCTACTCAGTTAAAACACTTGAACCCATCTGTGGTCGTGTCAGCCCGAACTATGTATGCTCTGATTTCTCATACCAGATAACGATACGTAGGCACAAGACGGCGATGTCTTGGCGAGTAACTTTCCCCCCTTCACCCGTAGTTTTCCAAACTACGTTGACTCTGACTTTCCCATTGCACAAGGGAATATGTAAGCATAAAACGGTGATGCTCTATTGAGTCTCTTTTCTTTTCTTTTGTCCTTGTGAACCAACCTTTTGATAGATTAACACCCTTTTAGATATATAACAAGTGTGGATCCCATTGAGTACAACGGACGTGAGGGGTGCTCATACCTTCCCCTTGCGTAACCGACTCCCGAACCCAAGACTTGGTTGCGATGACCTGTCTTTTCCCTTTTTCATAGGTTTTCTCTAATTGTTTCCTTTCCCTCTCTTTGGGATAAATAACAAACGGTGGCGACTCTTCTGTCTTTGCCCGCCCTTTTTCACAGTAGCGACAATGTCAGCCACTGTTTTGCAATGTATCCGCCCTACAGTTCTGATTGGTTCTCCAACGACGCTTCCTTTCCCTATAACCCATATTCTTTTCCATTTTTATTCTTTTCAGGTTGAAGAAGAGGGATTGTGGTAACAGTCATAGGATATGCCCAACAGAATATGTCATGGGAGGAATGTGGGACCTTGGTCTTTAAATGGTAAGCTTTAGCTCATGACTTTGTTTTGGCAACTTGTTAGAATTGTTTGATTCTCATTTCTAATCTCAAATTCTACTTCTTTCAGTAACTTCATTGCCGATACTTGTTTGCGGAACTACCGAGAGCAGCAGGAATATTTATGCCATAAAATGGAAGATTTTAGAATTTTCCTTAAGCATCTACATCTCCTACATTGACCATGAAGAGGGTTACTCAAGCCAATTTCCTCAATTCTTTAGGCTATGATAACTTATGTTTTCCTTGCATTTTAGAATACGGCAAAACTTGGTGTAATCTTTGTAATCAATTTAAACCTTAAATTAACCATGGCACCCAAAGTGTAACAATTGTATTTTTTGATTTAGGAATGTCAAGGTTGAATGTAAACAAAAGTTTGGACGTTGTTGATTTGAATGGTCGATCCTTGTTGAAATTTCGAAGAAAAAAATGGTGAACTTGGTTATGCTTGAATCTTATAGTTTTGTCGTGAAGCGCGTGTTGTAGCTTGGAGATTTGTAGAAAAATAAAACTTTTCACCAAGTTTGACCATAGATTGATAATGTGAACGAGACCTTGGTTTTCATGTTTTTCCTTTGTAACAAGCACAACTTGGAGTGAAATTTTAATATCTTGACCTTAACCTTTAGAATACTTGAAGTTAGAGTCTTAGTGACAAATCATGAAATTCATGGATCCGTATGGTGAAATACTGAATTCATTGAAGCTGTATGCTTGAACTCACAAATTAAACATTTTTAGATCAAACCAAAAGAATGGTTTTCGAACCCCATAATCCATGATTGAAATTTTTACTTAAATTCTAAAGTTTCCAGAAAACTATTTTTAAAAGCCTTGATGATTTAAGGTTTGAGATGTTGTTTGAATTCAAATTGAAATAATCTTCGCAAGAATGACTTGCCATAGTTTTTGAAGCGAAATCTTAAATTCACCATTTGGGCTCGAATGGATTGGCGTCTTGAAATTGGCCCATGCTAATCTTGAAATAATCCTCCATTACTTAAATCTCAATATAATCATGCATAATAACCCTTCGGCCAAGATTAAAATCATTTCAAAAGTCCTTGTATTCAAAAGCTTGTTATTTCCCAAGTGTCACTCGTAATCCTTTTAAAAAATTCATGAATACATCTTGATTAGATGGACTCCTAAACACATCTTTAGACAATTCCATTTGTAAATCAAACTTGTCATGAAATTCCATTTGGTTTTCCAAAGATCAACCTTGCAACCAACAGATGAGAAACCTCTGAGATATCTTGGAAAGTAAACCTCGTGTTGACATGCGAGACCATAAGAGTTAGGGTAAACGCTTCCATAAAAATTTAACACGACTTGCAGAGGATAAGAAGTACACACAAAGCATTCACGACTTCCTGAACTTTTAGCAGTAAACCTAACTTCACAAAACAAAACAAGCAAACTGGTTAAAATGGTTATCTATGCATGGATGATTGACCTAAAATGATATGCCAAAAGATCAAGGAATCTAAGGGTAAAATTTGGGGTATGACAACACCAATACTCCATTCAGTGGGGAATCAAGAATAACATTGAAATCCCACCTAGTGGGGATAATAAGGTTCTGCTGAAGGTCCCAATCTGCTTGGAATACAAGAATAACAACCCGCCCTGCTGGGGATATACAATTAATAATCTGCTCTGCTGGGGATATCAGAGACTTCTACTGAACATTCCATCCTGACGAAGAGATGAAAGCAACCTCTTTTAATGATTCCCCCTCCATAGGGAATGTCATGAACATCTACAAAGAACTCCACTCTGCTAGGGAATAAACAAGCTCTGCTTAAACATATGCCCTGAGGAAAATGGGAATACCATTCGCTAGGAGCTCGTCTCAAAAACTGATCCTGAAAGATGCCAATAATCGTTGGACTTTGCTGGAGATACCAACCTGTGGTTGATCTACCTATCGAGGGAATCAGCACTAAACTCTGCTTGAGGAAGAAGTTCATGAATACTGATCTTGCCAAGGAAAGACTAGAGCGTCGACTCCGTTGGGGAACGTTGCCTCTGCTGGAGAGTGACACTGAATTGAAATCCACCCTGCTGTTGAGGGAATATCCTTTAACCTTACCCTGCTGCGAATATGTTGAGAATAAATCCACCCTGCTGGGGATTAGCCTTTGTGGGGAGACAAAAACTCTGCTCTGTTGGAGTTACGATACACACCTCCGCTGGTGGCAGCACTTCCGATTTGATAACAGGATTCTGTGGGGAAGACAAAATCTCTGCTGCGGGGAAACGAAAATGCCTGATTGCATTCTATCTAAAGTAGTCACCCTTCAAAATCTTGCTGGGGAGTACGAGTCAAACTTCGGCTGGGGAATACAACTCTGAACTCTTGCTAGGAGAGGGATAATTCACCATGCATTACTGTTAGAACTTCACCGTCAGGGAGAAAAGCTCTACTGGGGAGAGGATCCCGTCATCCTGCAACAAACAAGAAATAAATAGGATGCCCGTGTGTGAAATGGCTACCTAGGTTACCAATCATGACCTTATCGTTTAAGAAAATCCATTGCTTTCATTATGCTCTATACAACCTCATGTTTTCACCTATAATGTTTATCAAAAATATCGGACTGTTTTGCAAACAAAACAGTAAAAGTAAAAACAAGAAATGAAAAGCTCTTTGACTGAAATGAATACTTTATTGATGAAAGGCCTATAAATAGGAAAATTACAATTTGGATGCAATTCCTGAAAAGAGGTAATTGCCCAAAAATAAAAAAAGATATATACAAATGTCGGCAATATGGAAACAGACAACCACCATGTGTCGATTCAGCTATGACCTGTATGTCTTCGATGTTCCCCTATGTTTCGCCTTCTGAAAAGACTGATTAGACTGATTCCTTTCCTTCGGGAAAACCATGTATAAGCTCACAGATCGAACATAGACCGCAGTCGTTTGCTTTCAAATCCCTGACTTTTTCCTGGATCGCCCTTTCGGGTTTTTAATCCATCGGGATATCCAATTTTTCCAAAGTCGCCTTTTCAGGTTTTCAACTTTGCGGGTTTATTCTTTTTCTTTTATCCCTAATTTTTTCCCGAACCTATTCTTTTTATGGTTCGCCGGGATGCCCCATTTTTTCCTGGACTTTTCGTTTTCTGTCCAGCGGGTCTCTTTTAAGCAAAGTATTTTTTAACCACGTCTGTGTTCACAGAAGATGTAAAATCTTCACCATCCATGGTTGATAGTAATAAGGCTCCACCCGAGAAAACCTTTCTGACAACATATAGACCTTCATAGTTTGGAGTCCATTTTCCCTTGTGATCTGTCTGAGGAGGAAGGATTCGTTTCAAAACCAAATCACCTGTCTTGAAGCACCGAGGACGCACTTTCTGATCAAAGGATTTCTTCATCCTACTCTGGTACAAACGGCCATGAGCAATGGATGCCAATCTCTTCTCGTCAATCAGGCTCAGCTGATTCAACCTGGTCTGCACCCACTCAGCTTCGTCAAGCTTCACATCAGATAATACCCTCAAAGAAGGAATCTCAACTTCTAATGGTAGGAATGCATCCATACCATACACCAATGAGAAAGGAGTTACCCCGATTGGCGTGCTCACCGAAGTACAATAACTATGAAAAGAAAAGGGTAACATCTCGTGCCAATCCTTATAGGTTACAACCATCTTCTGCACAATCTTCTTGATATTCTTGTTAGCTACCTCAATAACGCCATTCATCTTCGGACGATATGGAGAAGAGTTGTGATGCTCAATCTTGAAACTCTGGCACAGTTCCTTCATCATCTTGTTATTCAAATTTGAACCATTATCAGTAATGATTCTCTCCAGAATTCCATAACGGTACATGATTTCCTTCTTTATGAATCGGGCGACCACCTGTTTCATGACATTAGCAAAGGAAGCTGCTTCTACCCATTTCGTGAAGTAATCGATCACAACCAGAATGAAGCGATGACCATTGGAAGTAGTCAGCTCAATCCTTCCAATCATATCAATGACCCACATAGCAAAGGGCCAAGGAGATGTTAACACATTCAGATGGGTCGGTGGCACATGCACCTTATCAGCATAAATATGGCATTTTCTGGCGTATTTGAAACAATCAGATTCTATAGTCATCCAATAATACCCAGCTCTCAGCAATTTTCTAAACATGGCATGTCCACCGACATGAGTACCGAAAGAACCCCCGTGGGCTTCCTCCATCAACATGCCTACTTCATATTCGTCAACACAGTGCAAAAAGACCATGCCAAAGTTTCTCCTATATAGCACATCATCCTTGTTCAGATAGAAGTTACCGGCTAACCTCCTCAGTGTCTTCCTATCTTTGTTGGATGCCTCGGTTGGGTACTCTTGAGTCTTGAGAAAATTCTTGATATCAAAATACCAAGGCATTCCATCTGATACCTTCTCAATAGAAAACACAAAAGCGGGTCTATCAAGATGCATGATGGTGATAGTTGGAGCTTCATTCCAGTAATTCACTTTGTACATCGATGATAATGTCGCCAAGGTGTTCGCCATCTGATTCTCAGCTCTTGGCACATGATGGAACTCAATTCTATCAAAGAATGGCAACAGTCTCCTTGCATTACTCTTGTAAGGCACCAAGTTGGCCTAACGAGTTTCCTACTCTCCTTTGATTTGATTTACGACTAGCACTGAATCACCATACACATCTAGATTCTTGATCCTCAGATCAATGGTCTCTTTTAAGCCCATCATACATGCTTCGTACTCGAATTCATTATTGGTGCAGGCGAATGTCAATCAGGAAGTGAACGGTATGTGAGAACTGTAAGGAGTTGTAATAATTGCACCGATTCCATTACCATATGAATTAACAGCTCTGTCGAAAACCAGTTTCCGTTGAGATCCAATCTCAGGACCCTCGTCAGGTAAAGGCTCATCATAGTCTTTCATATTCAAAAACATGGCGCCTTCATCTAGAAACTCAAACTTCATCGGTTGATAAACCTCAATTGGCTGTTCATCCAGATATTCTAACATAACGCTTCCTTTTATGGCTTTCTAGGAAACATACTGAATATCATACTCTGTTAAAACCATTTGCCATCAGACAATCCTTCTGGAGAGTGCTTTCTTCTTAAAGGCATGCTTGATCAAATCCATATTCGAAATCAACAAGGTTGTGTGGTTTAGCATGTACTGTCTCAAACGCTTAGCAGCCCAAGCGAGTCCACAAACTGTTTTTTCCAGCATTGAGTATCTCGACTCACAATCAATGAACTTTTTACTCAGGTAGTAGATGGCATGCTCTTTTCTACCTGACCCGTCTTGTTGACCGAGCACACATCCCATTGAATTCTCAAGAACCTTGAGATACATGATCAGAGGTCTCCTTGAAATTGGAGGCATGAGTATTGGAGGTTCTTGCAGATACTCTTTTGCTCTTTTATTCCACCTGACCGTTTGATCTTTTCTTAGAAATTTGAATATTGGTTCACAAGTGGCTCTAAGATGAGATATGAACCTCGCAATGTAGTTTAATCTTCCCAGGAAACCACAAACCTCTTTTTCCGTCCTCGGCTCAGGCATTTCTTGTATAGCTTTTATTTTGGAAGGATCTACCTCAATACCCCTTTCATTGACAATGAACCTCAGTAGCTTTCCAGATCTCACCCTGAAGGTGCACTTGTTAGGATTCAACCTCAGCTTGAACTTCCTTAACCTTTCAAACATTTTCAAAAGATTGACCAGATGTCCTTCCTCATGATGAATCATATCATGAAAGAGACTTACCATTGCCCGCTACTAAGTTTCCCCGACATTCTTCAATCCAAAAGGCATCACCTTATAGAAAAAAGTCCCCCACGGTGTAATGAAAGTAGTTTTCTCCATGTCCTCTAGGGCCATCTTGATTTGGTTATACCCAGAGAAGCCATCCATGAAGGAAAACAGATAATATTGAGCGGTGTTATCAACCAACACCTCAATGTGGGGGAGCGGGAAATCATCTTTCAGAATCTCTCTATTTGGATCTCTGTTGTCAACATACATCCTGACCTTTCCATCTTTCTTAGGCACAGGAACAATATTAGCGACCCACAGAGGATAATTCGTGACAGCAAGAAAACCAACATTCAACTGCTTATGAACCTCTTCTTTAATCTTGACGGCCATGTTAGGTCTCGTCCGTCTCAACTTCTGCTTGACTGGCGGACATTTTTCTCGGAGAGGCAACCGGTGTACCACAATATTTGTATCTAGCCCAGGCATGTCTTGGTAAGACCAAGAGAAGATATCCTTATAGTCACGGAGCATTTCAACCAATCTTCTCTTGATACTGTCTTCCATTGAGCCTCAAATCTAACCTCTTTCTTGCCGTCTTCGGTTCCCAGATTGATGACTTCAATGTCATCCTGATGAGGCACAATGACCCTTTCCTCCTGCTTGAGAAGTCTGGCTAACTCTTTGGATAGTTCACAGTCTTCATCATTCTCTTCTTCGGCTTGATAAATGGGATTATCAAAGTCATACGAAGCCACAACTGAATTTGAATCGATGGTATCTGATAGAAAAGACTCGCATGATGATGTTTATCTTTATTATGCAATGAAACAAACAAAACACATTGCCATTTTTTTGCTTAATATGATGCAAAAAACAAAAAAAAAAAAAGAAGAAAAAAAGGGATCATAATATTTGAATGCAAAAAACTTCCTTTATTTATGATAAAGTGCAAATAACAATAGGGCCCCATAGATTGGGTCACTACTCCTTGGGAAGAACGTAGGACTGAACATAATCAAAACAATGAATATTACTCTGCAGTAGTAACATGAATGACTTCTTCAGTAGTCCAATTGCACAGATTCTAGCCAGGAGTACATGGATGAATCCAAACATCCATATCGCAATCATTGTCACCTTCGTCATCTTCAATGGCATTAATCCTGTCCAATATCACACCACCGCTGGTGAATTGAACAGGTCCCCTGTACCTCGGAATGTCTTGATAAGAATTGGAGGGTTTGTATCCAAGGCCGAACTTGTCCTACTTGATGAGAACATTAATACTTGGCCCCACTTTTGCGATGAACTAGATTCTACGATTGCACGGGCTTCCTTGAATGATGACATGGAAACCTCTAGGATTTTGGCTTCTACAGGAGACTTATCCTAAATCTGAACTGTTTCAAACGTCTAGCAGAGTGTTTCGTGGATCTCCCCATCCACTTCCACATATTTGAAGGATGACAAATGGCTAACCATGATGTCCTCTTCACCGCTTACTGTAACAAATTTCCCTTCCATCATATATTTCAGCTTCTGATGCAATGTTGAAGTAACTGCTCCTGCAGCGTGTATCCAAGGTAGGCCAAGCAAGCAACTGTATGCTGGATGGATATCCATAATGTAAAAAGTTGCATTAAAGATCTCTGGTCCTACCTGAATAGGCATCGTAATCTCCCCAACCAAATCACTTGGCGTGCATATCAAACCTTGAGTATCTAATTTCATCAACGCCTTCTTTAGAAGCACATTGAGGGATGATTCTATATCAACCAGGACATGCGACAGTAGGTACCCTCTATATTCCATTAATATATGTAAACCATGGTTATGGTTGCTCTGGGAAGGAGTCAAATCCAGGTCTGTAAAACCCAAACCATTACCCGCGTTTACATGAGTTACTACCCCCTCCAACTAATTAATAGAAATCTCCTGGGGTACATATGCTGAATTCAAGATTTTCAATAAAACATCGCGGTATGCCTCCAAACACAATAATAATGACAGAATGGAAATCTTTGGAGGAGTCTAATTTAAGTGATCCATAATCTTGTAGTCACTTTTTTGAATGAGTCTCATAAACTCCTCCGCGTCTTTCAAAAAAACATCATTACCAACCTGTTGTTGGATGTTCTCCTTAATCACTACCTTACCTTTCCTTTTGTTATTCATATCAGTATTAACCTCCGATAGGGAAAAGATCCTGCCACTTTTGGTGATTCCACCGACACCAACTATATTCTCAACTGAGGAACCCTTGCATGAAAATCTTGTCAATTCTTGTCTCTGCCCATTATAGAACACCTCTGCCCCATAATTCCATGGGATATCTTTAGTGCTCTCGTACGGCACAGGTCCTGGAACAATAATGATAACTGGTGCTGGCCTAGCAAGCACTGAAATATTAATTATCTGGTATGGAATAGATATTATAGCAACTTCGCTTTTGTCATTACTCACATTATCTTCAACGTCTTCTCTTACAACCTTGTCAAATTGTAAACAACCTTCATCAATCATTTTCTGAATACCCTTCTTCAAAAGGTCACAACCCTCAGGTTGCGCTTCACATTCTGAGCAGTTAATAGAACACCCCGGGAAACACTTCCTTCTTCAACAAACTAGCCTTCACGAAACTCAATGGAGTCTTCAAATCCTCAAAAACAGTTATCAAATTCAACTTGTATCCCTCAATAACAGCACTGTCTCTTCCCACCCCATGATTCGGCATCGGGTTTTGATTCACATTAGGCCCCTCGTTGGTGAAGTTGATAGTCTTTGAGTCAAGCAAGTTCTGAACTTTGGGCTTCAAGGCTTTGTAGTTGTCAATAATATGGCCCGGGGCGCCTGAATGAAAATCGCATCTGGAATTTGCATCATAACCAGGAGGCGGTGTACCAGTGAGAGGAGCCAAAGTCCTCTTCTGAACCAGTTTCAACTGTAACAGATGTTTGAACAACTGAGAATATGACATTGGAGGAGTCTCAAACTATATGTCAGCCATTCTTGGTCTAGCAGCGCAAAGTCGTGGTGTGTTAACTCGTTACTGAGGTGCAGCCGGAATAGCTACAGTAGCAACATGTTGATGATAATGAGATTGCTATCTACCTTTACCCTTGTGAGAAATAGCATTTGCATCTCCTTCCCTCCTTTTAGGTTTTGTTGAATATGGTTTCTTTGCTCCTCCTGAAGAGGATCCACCAGCATTTGGAATCTTTCCAGACTTAATCCAACTTTCGACTCTTTCACCAGCCATTACCAGATCAGAAAATTCCGTAGACATGCAGCCTATCAACTTCTCAAAATACACATTAGGTAGTGAAGCCATGAACATATCGATCAGTTCTCTTTCCACCATAGGAGGTTGCACCCTCGTTGCTAAATCTCACCATCTCTGGGCGTACTCTTTGAAGCTCTCAGTATTCTTCTGCGACAAACTCTGCAATTGTACCCTGTTCAGTGCTAGATCACTATTATACTGATAATGACAAACGAAAGCCTCAGCCAATTCTTTCCAGGTGCGGATATGAGCCCCCTCAAGCCCCATATACCATTCCAAAGACGCTCCTGCCAGACTGTCTTGGAAAAAATGCATTAACAGCTTTTCATCATCGGAGTATGCAGACATTTTTTTGAAATACGCTCGGATGTGTACTCTAGGACAGGTTATCCCTTTGTACTTGTCGAAATCCGGTACCTTAAACTTGGAGGGAATCTTGACCCCGGGCACATGTCCCAAGTTCGACATATCAAGCCCCAAAGAATTCTAATTCTCGAAAGACTTCATCTTCTCCTCGATCAGTTTAAACCTTCTGTCAGCTTCAGTTGGCAAACCACCTTCCATATCTTTCACGAAAAAGACGTCATCCTGGTGATCTTCCCAATGAGGGCCAGCAGCCCCGTGCCCAGCGCACACATTCCCATCAGCAACATTACCATTTTCATTCACAGCACCTCCACCTAGAGGTATGACGACACTAAGAATACCCTGTGGAACAAACCCACCAACTAGTGGAGGAATAACACCAGATCCTCCATGCAAAACGCCCTCTTCTTCGACCCGTGCTATCAACGGTTGGACCATAGTTCTCAATTGTTCCTACCCATTGGTAATATTTTGCATCAGCTTCATGAACTGGGCCATGCGAGCAATGACTTCCTGCAATTCATCTTGAACCTGATCCATTACTTTTTGCTGATTCCCTCGAGTTGGATATCTGTGAAAACTGAACTCCTCAATCCTGTTACTAAATAAGACCAAGCAGAGATAAGAACAAAAGGCCACTGAGAACACCTGCGATGCAAATGAGAATGCAAGATGCACAATGCAAACATGTCTATGTATTTACAGGGAGACCTCCCCTTGATTCTAGTTTCAATAAACAAGATCAGCAGAGAAGGACAAGAATACCACCAAAATCTTCTCATATATCAGGTAAAGCTGAGACAATACATAACAACAAATGAGAAAGATCTGAATACAATAAGGTACTGATCTCATCCAACAGATATGGTGATGATCAAGATACAAAAGCAAAGAAACTACTGTGACATATCAAAAGATAAACATCCCCTGTAATCCTGCTTTTTTCCCCAAGCCTGAGCCTTCTTATGCATCGTCTTCATATCAGGATGGTCTAGTCTGACAACCAATTCTCTGATGAGGATGTCTCTTCTATGTATCACATCCTGGAGACAATGACAATAGTTTCCCCAAGCATCCTCGCCGAAGGCATCTTCAAGCCTGGGTTTCTTCACACCTGCTCGGGTTTTGAGCTCTTCAACCGCTGATAAGGTTTTATGGTATTTCTGCTCAATTGTGTATCTGCGGGACGATTCCACCATTACTTCTTTCTCCTTGACCTTGATTTGCGCCTTCAACTTATCACCCTGAGTGCGAAGCTAGTCCTCCCTATTCTTGTTGGCGGTCAAAGTAGCATTCCATTGCTCATTGAATTTGGACATCTCCAGATACGCTCTGTCTAAATCCTTCTTCTTATGTTTCTAAATGCTCCAGGTGCTTTTTAGATCCTGACTGATCCGCTCTCGTACCCTGATCTACTCGGCTAGCTCTTTCTCCAGCTTGGTCAATGCTTCTGACTTCGTCTTGATATATCCAAAGGAAAAGGTCAAAAGAGGAAAAACATATTTTAGCATCGTAAACACAATGCGGGGAGAGATCTAGGTAAGGGGTTGGTTAAGCTTAGGGAAGGTATTAGCACCCTACACTTCTGTAGTACTCTATAGGAACCTTTTTTTATTGTTTACTATTTGCTTTAATTATTTGCTCTAGGGTATATGTGCTAAGGGTTAAAGATAAAAGAAAGACCTAAGGGTTAGTCCTAAGTTTACTCGGCAAGATTTGCATCTTGTGCCTACGTATCTTGGGTAGGGAATGGAATCAGAGTAATCGTTGTTCCCTTTGAAAGGGAGGTTAGAAACGTCTTGATTGTGGTCAAGGTTTCAAAGGGGAGTAAACGTATCTTAAGGACACGCTTACGTGGAGTGCGGAAACTCCAATTTCTACGTTGAAATTGTTAAATTGAATTAGGGTTAAATTATGGATTCCGCGGCGGGAAACCCTAAACAGAGTACGGCGAATCTTTGACCTAATGCTAGGGTAAAAGGTATTTTCATCCACGGTGGGACGCTTAGGATATTAGGGTTTTGAAATGGTCAAGGGTTAGGACTATTGACTCCGCGGTCAAACGGCTAGACCTAATCCTTCGAAAGAGAATTAATGGTAAATAATGAACAGTGAAATGAATCAATTACATGATGAGGTTTGGGGTGATTATGAGAAATTATCAATTATGAACTTACAATCTTAATATCTAACTAATTCTTTAATTATATAAAACAAATGGTTTCTACTTAATTATGGCCTATTAACTAAATCAAAATAAATCAAATAAACTACAACTAACGTGAATAATAAAACAAAATAAAAATAAATAAAACCAAAAAACGATAAAGTGGGGAATAGGCAGAGTCATTTGTAAAAATAGGGTTTTGTTTTTCTTTAACTTCTTCTTCTTTCCCTAACGCCATGGCCGCCATTGATGAGCTCAAAGCTCTCCCTTTTTCATCTTTTTGCCTGCATGTTCGTCCCTATGTCTCTCCTTCGATTTTCTCCAATCCTTTCCTGCAAAACAAAAGCAAAACCGTCAAAGTCCGTTTCTCACCTCTCTTGAGGTTGGAAGCGGCGGATCTTCGATATGGGTCGCGCGGCGGTGATGTTTTGAACGGTTCTTCCGTCTGGTTTTTTCATTGGGTGACGATGACTTATGGTCGTGAGGGGTTCTTCTGATTTTTTCGCGGTGATTATCGTCCGATGAAGTTTGAAGCTGAGGCTTACGGTTTGATGGTGGTTAACAAGGGTGATGATGTTTCAACTGAGCCTCAAAGTTCTCGGATCCGTTGAAGATTCTCAAATGAGAATTTCTGGATTTCGTTGAGCCGGTGGGATTAACGGCGGCTTTCGGTTGGAGTTCTTGTGTGTGGTTCACGATGGCTTTCGTTCACTGATGAACGATGAAGGCGCTGTAGGCTTGGGGTTTCTCCGTTTGGTGAGTTCGTTTCGTTCTGTCCTGTTTTGTGATTTTTGTTACTGTTAGGGTTTTGATTTTTGGGTTCGTCACCTTTTTAATCTCTTCTCTTCACGTTTTATGTCCCTCTGTTGGGCTTGGACCTATGATTTGCGTTACTTTTTCGATACATATTTTGTTCATTGATTTTGGATCTGATTGTTATAATTTTTTGCAGATTTGATTGTTGGATGATTGTTTTTCGATTTGATTCGATTTGTGGATATCCATGGACTTCTGCTATGGATTTTTTTATGATGTGGATTAGATATGATCCGTTTGAGTATCCATAATTTACTTGATAGAAACTGGATCTGGACTTGGTTTTCTGGATTGGATTTGGATTCCCTAGTATTTACTTTATGAAATGTTTGGCTGAGTGTGAAAAACTTATTTTCGGAATAAGCGCTTATCCAAACAATCACTTCTGGCCAAAACACTTCTTTTTCTCTTCCTCTGGCCGTCCCGAAAAAAGGAACATATATTTTCCGATTTTAGTCCGAGGTCGGGAATACGAGTTAGAAGTTGGCTTCGACATCGTCGTTGCCCTCCCAACATACCCAATGATGTTTGACTGAGGGTATCGGAACAAAAATTAACTTTTTTCTGACGTTAACATTTTTCTGTTCTAGTTCTGGTTTGTCTGTGTGCAAGTACAGAAGCAAGTCGAGTTTTGCAGAAATTAATCGAAAAAGTCGAACGCGAAGACCACTTGTAGGAAATTAGGACTTTATGATTAAAATGTATTTATTTTCCTTGTGTAAATGTAATAAAATATAATTATGAATAAATAAAATTCACATTATTTTTATCCAAGATACTTGTTATTATTATTCCTCCAACCGAGTGACTCTCTCTAAAACAATCCGATTAAATTCCAATGAATGATTACCTCCGAATAAACTCAATCGATTAAAATGTAACCGATTAAACTTAACAAACGGATTAAATTCTCCCTTTAAATCTAATTGCATTCAACTATTTCCCAATGCAAGCTGCTCCACTTTAAAACTGACGTGACATCCAATTGCATTCACTGGATGATTTGAGGGTAAAATTTTGGGTATTACAGTTTCCCCTATTTAAATAGCTTCACCGGATGATTTGAGCAGCGGAGACTCGAGGAATCACGGTGGAGGGATTTAAATACAGATAACCGAAAATTTTACCTTTAGACGCAGTGATATGCAATTTTATGGATAAAACGAAATGAACTATAATGCTGACAATGCCATGACTTTAATATGATGCGTATGATGAGAATGATAAATGCAAGAATGCGGACGACACGACGACACAGGGGACATACGCGACGAGTAAATGCACACTGGGGAATACGACGCACTAGTGGAACAACACGAGAATTAGGGAATTCTAGAGTGATGGATCAACCGGTGCAGGCACGACCAGTTGTCACTTTAGGATGAAATGATAACACAGGATCCACACGGCGCTAGGATCAGGTGAACGATAAGTGCTGGAGTTTTCGGAACATTCCTTTAAACGAAGAGATCGAGCGAGATCTTTAGGAATGGTCAAAAAATATACAGAGAAACAAACACCAGAGATACTCGGAAAAACATCGAATAACCTCGGGGATAGAGAAACCAATTCCGGGGACATCCGGAAGAACATCAAATGAACTCGGAAACACACCAGAGATATTCGGAAAAACGTCGAATAAACTCGGGGACAAAGAAACACATTTCATGGACATTCGGAAGAACATCTAATGAACTCTGAAACACACTAGAGATATTCGGAAAAACGTCGAATAAACTCGGGGACAAAGAAACACATTTCAGGGACATTCGGAAGAACATCGAATGAACTCTGAAACATACCAGGGGTACTCAGAAAACCATCGAATAGCTCTGGGCTGCATCTAGAAACAAAAGAACAACATCTATAGGAGCATGAGATGAAGACAAGTTTCTGAAGGTAAACCCGAAACATTTATGAAAGCAATAAATGTACGGGACAAGTTGAGGACATATCTGGAAGAACGTCAAATAAGCAACAACGGAGTTCTGGAAGAATCTCAGAACAAAAACTCAGTCTGGGAAAACATCAGAAAGAGATAGATCCGGAAAAACATCGGATGAGATTCTAGAAAACCATCAGAATCACAGGGGTATCTGGAAAACCGTCAGATAGAGTTCTGGAAGAACATCAGAACAAAGACTCGATCTGGAAAACCATCAGAAGGAGGAATGTATCCAGAAAACCAACTGATAGATTCTGGAAAACCATAAGAATCGGAGGAACATCTGGAAAACCATCAGATAAAAGATACTCAATCTGGAAAACCATCAGAAAAAGGAATAAATTCGGAAAAACCATCGGATAAGGAATGTCATATCTGGAAGAGCATCAGATAGACACGACACAAAAAATTTTGGTAGGTGCCAAGTGAGTTGGACTTTGACCACAAGGAAAGACGTGCGTAAAACACGACCTCGGGAGAAATGTAAATGAGGATGAAACACTCATGATATGTTTATGTATATGAATTATGCTATGATATATGATCAAATGCAAATGAAGATGTCGACGACAAGGCTCGACTCTTTTGGTGAGATGACAAGACTGGAAGACTGATTCCTCAACACATACATCACTGCCACTCTGCTAAACTGTAATTAGGTTGATGGTCCTTGTAGGGAGGATGGAGAGATGCTTGGAGATCTTTCAAGTAAACTTCCCCAGATTAAATTATCTGTTGTAGATGAACTGATGATTGCTTCAGCTTGTCTGATTCTGAAAATGACTGTTTTGTTGTATCCTCGGAAGGCTTGCCCCAGTCTAAGTCTTGAAAATCTTATGGATAAACCAAATCTGAGAATGACTTTACCTTTAACAAATCTTGAATTGATTCTTAGACCGGATGTAAAAGGAACTTGTCTCTGATAGGACCACTTGACCAAGTTTCTCAATCGTTTGAAAATTCCTTAGAGGAAAGCCAATTTGCAAACAAAAATATTCATACAAACATGGTAATGCAAAGTTCATGCAACTTTTGAAATCAAAATTATTTTTGAAAGATGAAAAATAAATGAGTCGTTGGCCAGAACATAGTGGCTCAGGATGCTCAAAGTTTAAAATAAAAGTGTACTGCCAAAATAAATGATTCACAAAGATCCTTAGGAGTCAGCTTACGCAACCTTGCTGTAGTATGATTTTAAAAATAACCTTGCTTCAATTAGGTCTTTTGAGGGTTGTAACATGGCCTGGTTCACGGTTTATGAAACAAAGGATAAAGGCTCAAAATTTATTTGTACCCACCCATTCTTCGTGATGATCTTCATTCTTACGCTCAGTTAACTCATGTTATGCATTCAGGTTCCTATAGGTTAAGAATTGCACTGATGGTAGCAATGATGATTCAGAAGTCAAGGACCTATGCAAAGGCAACCACTACTTTCCGATAACATTTGGGTGTTTTGACATTGAGGATTTTCAGGGTAAGGATTTAAAGATCTCCTCTTTTTATTGTCCCTAACTTTTGCCTGAGCTGTTTTTTGTGAAGATTACAGTCAGCGGGATGCCCCAGTTTTGCCTAAGTCTCCTTCATAGTCTTGACTTAGCAGACTTATTTTATTTTATTTTGTTTTTTTGAAAGAAATTGACTGCTTAGATTAATGGTCACGGTGAACCATCATCGACTTTCGGCTTAAAAAAACATCTTTGACACTTGTTTGTTGTGTGTAATACCCTAATTTTTACCCCTAAGATCCCACATTTCATTTGCATATCATTCCACAAACAAGATCTTACTTTGTGTTTCTTATTTACTTTATGTTTGTTTCTGTTTACTAACATCTAACCAAAATGCCAAAAATATTTTTCAATTTGTTTGTTTCTTTTTTTTTCTCTGTGTGTTTAGGGTTTTGCAAGGAGATTAATAGCAAAGACATTCATTCAAGTTTAAATCAGATGGACGTTTGACCTCATCTTGGTCAAACCATCAAGAGTCTGCTTCAATTATGAGTTACCAGTGATAGTGGACTATTTTCTCAAGAAATGTGTTTGTTCAAGGCTGTTTTGTCCTGTATCTAAATTCATCAAGCTTTCAAGCAGTGTTCTATGAGAAGTTTGATCCAGTTTTATTCAGAGATTCAGAGCATTTTAATAAGGATTTAAGTTGATGGTTGATGCTTTGGATACAAGTTATTCAGTAGTTCATTTTTGAATCTATCCATAATCAAGAGGTGTGTGGAAAATAGTCAAGTTGGTGTTACAATGAAATTGAGAATTCATGCTACGAAGCCTTGCCATCAATAAAATTTTATGCACTCATGCACATGTATACTATTGTGGAAAAAGAATTTGTATGTTGAACAAAAGAAGTGCATTGATCCAATACCTACATGCTCATAAGTATGTGGCAAGCGCTTTAGTTGTGGCATACATGATTGTTCGAAGCTATGCCATGTTGAGAATTATTCGCCATGTAAAATTCAAATTCAAAAGCTATTCAATGGATCTCTTGATACCTATGGATTTGAAAGTTTTAAGTTTGATAGTTTCGAGCAATTATGTATTAGTTTTGCAAATGAGAAGCTACAACAACATTTTAATCAGCATGCCTTTAAAGTAGAACAAGGAAAAAGGGGTCAGTAAGAGTGAATATGTTGAAAGTGAGTGTGGCTTGCTGTTTGATGCTGGTATCACCGGAAAACGCCGTAGACTAGGTCGTTGTTCGCCACAAGCAGTAACAGAAACTGGTAGTTCAACACAACCATGGCACTTCCCAAAGTTCTCATGGTCGAAGAGAAACCTAGCGCCGCTCTCTCCATCACCACTGCTTTCTCCTACAGCCAGATGTCTACAAGAATAGGAAGCACAAATGTTCATAAATTCAACAGGAGGTTTTAAAATGACATCAGTTATGGAACATGTGTTAAGTGTAGATTTTCATGGTAAATATCAAGATTGGACTACCACAGATCCCTGATCTTTTTCAAGCTCAGGATAAAGACTGAATCAAATCCAAAGGCACATATCTGTTTTGGAGTTGCTGATTAAGTCTGCTATACCTGCAGTCACAAACAAACAAGAGCAATATTAGTGCATGGGAATGTGAAGCACAGTCTCTACTTGATGATGCTCAATCTTTATTTGAATTGGATAACACTGCTCACTTGACATGTCAAAGCTGTGGAGCAAACCCTACTCTAACCCCCTCTTTCACCGTTCTTCCGGCGAACAATGACCACACGTATAGCGCCGGGCGTCGGTGCAAATTTACTCGGCCAACACTCCGCCGAGCGAAACCAAGACGCTACTGCCTATGTAGGCAATCTCGACCCTCAGATATCAGAATTGCTAATGCAGCTAATGCAACAACCACAGCCGAAAGGACATTTTTCCAAGTTTGAAAAGCTTTGATGGCAGTACTACATTCTTTGCAATGTATTACATGTCTGAAATATCTATTTGTTAAATTTGGAGCATGCATTGTTCCGATGCCTCCCTTTGCAGGTGAGGAAGCTGATAGTCCTGCAACAAGTCCAGCAGGTGCATGTTCAACCACAGCAGGCTCTTTAGGCAAGGAAATAGTGCTGTGGCCAAAATGGTATGGTATTCCGTGTCCCACTTTATCCATCCACTTTCGGTATTCGGCAACCCATGTGTCTGATGATTTTAAATTGATGTATAGCTCCTTTGTTGGAACCTTCTCTTTCAAAAGTATTTCATTTTGAGATGCTAGGAATCCCATGTCTTGTTCCAAAACCTTACTTGAATTCTGATGTAAGTACCATTCCGGAAACAGTTTCATTAATGGAGATCTTTTTGTTGTTCCAAACCTCACTATCAACATAGATTTCCCTTGCCCTGTTGGTCTACAAAGGAACAAACCACTGAAGTGGTTTATTTCACCATTTTTATCAGTGATTTCCCCGTTATTTTGTAGAACACAAGGAGCCTCAAACCGTAAGAAGTTAGGCTTAGCACCACTTTTCTCTCGTCTCCACCAACCTGCAAAACCTCTATCAGTTCGTTCAGTCACCTCAAAACATAGAGGCTGTGCATCTTCTCTTTTTACAGCTCTAGCTGTTCTATCGTGCGAGATTGGAACATGAGCAGGATCCATCAAGTTTTCCAACAGAACAGAATGGTCATATGGGAGTTCATGAGTTGTTGAAATATCTTGAAACCCAGACCTTGCAAAGTTCTCAAACCAAGGTTGATTTGGGAATTTTGGCATCAGCTGGAAGCTATTGAAATAATCAAAGAAAACTGAAAATGGAATGCAGATAGTAGTAAATAAAGAAAGGGATTCAATTCCAGCACTGTGCTCGCAAGAGAGGCTTCGTGTTGATAAAGAACTCGGCAATATCCGTACTCGTTTCAAAAACGAAAAGGCTTTGACTCCATATGAGAAAAATAAATATGCTTGATTATGATGTTGGATTTTGGCCACATGGAGGCTGCTTCTCTTATATCTGCCCCAAAGTATCCAGAAAAACAGGTTGGGTACATTGTAACATCAAGTTTGCTTAATGAAAATCACGACTTTCTCAGGTTGGCCATAAATATCGTGCGTAATGATGTCATTGGTCGGAATGAAACCTTTCAGTGCCTAGCATTGACTATGGTTGGAAATATTGGTGGCCGAGAATTCGCTGAGTCCTTAGCACCTGACGTACAGAAGTTGCTGTTGTCTAGCAGCTGCAGGCCCCTTGTGAAAAAAAAAGCTGCATTGTGTTTGCTGCGACTGTACAGAAAAAAATCCAGATGTTGTCAATGTAGATGGATGGGCGGATCGAATAGCTCAACTTTTGGATGAACGAGACCTTGGTGTTTTAACATCTTCTATGAGTCTTCTTGTTGCATTAGTATCAAACCAACACGAGGCATATTGGAGTTGTGTCAAAACTTTAGAGCGGCCTGCTAGGAAGTCTCCAAGTCATGCAGGATTTCATTCCAAGAACAATTTGAATGAGCCAGTTGCTGTTAATCATGATGGCCTACCTGATCTTGATTACTCTCAGAGAAAAGTTCAAAAGGATGAAACTCCTAGGGTAAAGCCCTACTACAATGATGTCGTCTCAACAAATTCTTCAATGATGTTGCTTCTACGACAGAGAGAATCCGATCTGGTTTGGATATTGCTGAACAAGATTTGCAGGCCACTAGAAATGCATAACAGAGTAAACAGGGCTATGAGAAAGAACCCTATGTTCGCAAAGATGCTAAAGAATTCCCTGTTTTAAAACCAAAATCTGTGAGGCGTAAGCACTCAAAATCATGGTCTACACACAATGATGCTACCAAGAAAAATTCTGAAGTTGCAGACAAAATCCAAGGATCATGAGCTAGGAATTTCAATCCAATGAACAGAACTTTGGCTAGCCGAGAACGTGGACGTGACCAAGGAGCAGTATCAAATGACAATAAACTTCAGGATTTGCGGCATCAGATTGCACTTCGGGAAAGTGAACTGAAGTTAAATACATCCCAGCTAAGTAAGGAGTCTGCTTTAGTTTTGGTTAGGGATCAGAATGCCACAAGCTTTAAGAATGACAAAACTAAGAAAAATATTCCAGTTTCATCTAGAGCTGCACAATTGGAGCCAAAAGGACCAGATAGGAAGCGCATGAAACTTGACACAACTCATGATACCCCTTAAGTTGTTGTTGATCAACAAGTTCCTGTTGTAAAATCTATATTACCATCAAAAGATTTTCCGTGAAGAAACATTAGTCCTCAGGAGGGAAACATGGTTGATCATAACCAGAAAGAGATTCCATCTTTGGAGAGGTCAAGCAATTGATGCATGATTGACACGACAATCCGAACTAAAGCAGGTCGACATGCCATCATTCCCAACTTCCAGCGTGCAGTATGACCATACTTGCTGCAAAACAAAAAAAAACTAGTCATTCGGAAAGTTCGGTGAAGGGGATTGCCAGTTTGTTCTCTCTGCACAATAGCAACACCATGCCAAGCTCACATAAACTGCTATGTCATACAACAAGCTTCATGTTATAAGCTGCAAAAAAATTTTATTCATAATGCACATGTTGGTCACGTGAAAATATTACGGTCAAAAGAAAAAATAAATTGCAACAAAGCAATGCACGTGCGAATTAAATTGAAAAGTGCAGCCAAAAAGCAAAACGACGTCATGAGCTACATGAGGATTTTTCAGCAAAATATCACGCGTAAATGTAGCAACCAAAACGCAGTGAAAATTTCATAAACGGCAAATGTGAAAATCGCTCACCTCTTCTATAAATTGGACCACTTCATTCACAATTCTTTAAGCTTGAACAGCCGAGAAAATTCTGCAGAAATATCATCCCAAATTGTCTTCAAGCTTCAATCCTCTTCACCTCTGATTTTGTTCTTCGTTCATCAAACTATTGAACCACCACAAAATCCTACAAGATCCATACATCTTTGATCCATTCAAACTTCAATTAACCTCCAACCTCAACACCAAAAAAAATCTGCGAATCTCACCCAACGACATCAAATCAGATTTGGAAGAAGAAGGAGACGAAAACACTGTGAAGAATTTGATACCTAGATTTCTCGTCGTCTAGCAATTCGAACTGACGAGGTAGAATTTCTTGTTTTCGATCTAAAAGCTTGACAGAGATTTGATTGAACTTGATACAAAACCTGTTGAAATTGAGAAAGAATTTGTGGATGCAATGGTGAGACGGTTTCCTTGTGACCGGCAGCGGTTTTCTTTTCTCTGATGAGATTTTTATTTTACACAGTGCCATCGTGTGAAATTTTGAAGAAGATATCGGTTAATTGAGTTTCTATTTTCATTTTTGTTTTGTTTTAAGTAATAATTTGGTTTGGGCCGTGGAATTTAGATCCTCATTACCTTCTGTTTTTATACTGAACCTCCCTTTCTTTCTTTTTTTTATTTCCTTTTAATATTTTTTTTTTCTAACATTTGTTTTTCTTTTGAAATATTTTCTTAAAATAGATTTTGTTTTGGATCTTGATTTTTGATAAGATTTCATCAATATCAATGGACTTTGGGTGTTGATTTTATCCACCAAGAGAGGTGATTGATATTGACGATAATTTAATCGATTCGAGATTCAAATTGTGATTTCATTTTCTTTTTTTTCTTCTTTTTATTTTTGATCGATGAAATCTATGGATCATAGATTGTTGATTATCAAGGTTGATTAATCTTCATTATTTCAAAACTATGGACGAATAATCATTGAGATAATTCTCCTTACTTTGGAATAGTGATAGATTACCTTTGATTAATTAATTAAAAATCTTGATTATGATGAGATCATTACCTCTTTTCTTTTTGTGTGGCATGTTTTAGGAGAATGATTTACATATCATTTCTCTAACATGTATTAACACTAACATTTTATTGACCGGCCTCAGATAGTCGTGGTTTCTACATAAACCCGATTACGATTGCTTAACATAGCGCTAAATTGTCCCTTAATCGGAAAATGATCATTCGTGGCTCAAACTTACGTTTAAAAGTCCAAGTATGTTTAGTTGCTTGTCTTAACTCCAATACCTATGAAAATCATTGTTAGGAGGCTTTGATTCTATCAATCCTCTAATGAATTTTCATTAATCTTGGTTTAAGTGCAAGAATTAATCATCATTGATCATATGTTCTAACCACTAACCACTAATTCACTAACAATATCCTTGTTTAATTTTGTTTATATTCTCTTTTTACTCTTTATTTTTTTACTTTTATGCTTCCATTTTATCATTACATACCATATTTTTGTTTATGTTTATGTCATTTTTCTTTTGTCCACTTGGACCATACTTTGTTCAAAACACTAATAAAGGATAAAACATCTAAAAAATTGGTGCTATTAACTTTGTGGTTATACTCTTGGACCATTCTTAGACCTTGGACTTCATGGACATTTTGGACTTAGAATTAGGGTTCTCATTCCTATGCTTGGAGTATTGTGGATCTTAGCCTTTAATCGGATGGAATTCTTTTTGCTTGCTTTGGGGTGTGCTACAAGTCGGTTAGATCTTTCTTACCTCTAGCTCTTATTTTGTTTTTTTAGGATAGTCACTTCATCTCCTCCCCTTCTTAAATTTTCAAAACTTTCTCCCTCTTTCAAAAACCTTCTTGGTTTCAAACTTCAAAACCGCTTTCGCAATAAAACCTTGACTTTTTGTCAAGTGATTTTTAAACTTTGTTTTTCTTAATAAAAGTCAATCAATGTTAATCATGCTTTGACCAATTTCAAAAGACATAAAAAATACAAAAACTCATCAACTCTTTTTGTGCCTTTATGCACTTTTCACTTTAAAACTTTTCATAAAGTTTAGACATGATTCATTTCTATAGTTGAGATGTAAATCTCCTATTCCCCATATTATTAAGACTTTGACATTTTCCACGTTGATGTTGAGTGATAGTCTTGTTGATAATCCAAGCAAATCCTCCATCTTTATGTGATGCAAATGTTGTCTTAATACTCGTGGGTGGATAGTCGCAGTTTTCTCCTTGAAATGACGACTTGTTTGAACATCTAAAATCAATCAAAACCAACAAAATTTTGTCATTTGTACCACGAACTACGGGGTTTTGATTCCATATTGCACTTTATGGGTACGTAGGCATGAGACGATAAGTCTCTCCAAACACAAAAATATAAAAAATAATTCTCTTCTCATCTCCCCAATCTCTTTTCAAACAAACCACTTTCAAACCAAAAAGCGAAAATATTTCAAAGGGCTCCTATAGAGTACTATAGACGTTTTGGGTGCTAACACCTTCCCATTGCGTAACCAACCCCCTTACCCCGATCTCTGTCTCGTGTTCTTATTTTAGAACTCTTTGGTTTTGTTCGCTCTTTTTCCTTTCCTTTATTTGGATAAAATAAAAGTGCGGTGGCGACTCTTGTTTTCTTTGAGTTAAGTTAGTCAATAACTTATACTCACGATTTTTACCGCTACAGAAAAGTGGCGACTCTGCTGGGGACTCCAACGGTTCCTAGTGGGTTTCGCCTACTTTGATTTATTTATCGCTTTCTGTTTGACTTGTTTGTTACTGATTGTTCTGTTTTGGTGCCTGGTAATTTGTGTGGTGAGATAAGTCCTAACCCGGACTTGAGTGCACTTATGATAGGAGGGTGGTATAGTCTTGTTGGCTTACGTGGAGTAGTCCTTACTAAGCTGACTTGAGATCCCCCGCTCGGTGGAGGCCCTTTGGAAATTACTGATGTCTTACGAGTAGTCGTAATTGATATTACTTTTTCCGACTGGGAGCCTGAGAAGCTGAGGACCTTAGAACCCTTTAACCCATCTTGGCCTTATTAGGACGTGGTGCGGTGGCTGTTCAGGTGTAGACTTGAATTGGTCGTTACGCGATACCACACTCAGATGAGTTTCTCTTGAGAATATTGTTGGCCGACGAGTAGTCGTTTAAGCCGATAATATCCAAAAGATGGAATTATGATTCTGGGAACTTTTTAGAACCTTGTTCTACAGGTGATGATATAACCATAGTACATACCATTGTGGGTTGGTTGATTCTTACCTTTGGCTCCATGCTCGTGCCGAACCTTTGAACCTGTGTGCTTTGTATGACTTGTTTGTGGGTGTTGCATCTTGCACTCATGCATTCATGAGCATTGTGTTTCAGCTGGTTTTTAAGGATCTCAGAGATTTTCTTTTGCAAACATCGCAGATATTGTTGATTATGGATATTGGAAGGAGGAACACTCAGAAGTACGGTTTTCGGGCTCCTGATCTTACAGAGTTGAGAAAGCTAGTGTCCTTGGTAGATGATCGTTCAGGCTTCTTATCTCGTTATGGGAGACTTTTATTTGTTCTTTCTACCAATATTGAAGACGGAATTCTGAATACCCTTATGCAGTTCTATGATCCTATTTACCGATGCTTCACATTTCCCGATTATCAGCTCATGCCGACCTTGGAAGAATATGCTTATTTGTTGGGTGTACCGGTTTCTGATAAGGTCCCGTATACTGGTTTGGAAGAAGCTCTTAAGCCTCAAGATATTGCTGAAGTTACCCATTTGACGAAGTCGGATATTGATACAAATCTAAAGACTAAGGGAGGCCTCAAGGGTTTGACTGCTAAGTTCTTGATCGAGAAGGCTACTTTATTTGCTGACATTGGTCGCACATTGGCGTTTGAGGCTATATTGGCTTTACTCATCTATGGACTAGTCTTGTTTCCTAATATTGATAATTTTGTGGACATTAATGCTATTAGGATTTTCTCGATTGGGAACCCTGTTCCAACTTTGCTTGGTGATACTTATTTTTCCATCCATAGTAGGACTTCTAAGGGAAACGGTACCATTGTTTGCTGTATACCTCTGTTGTATAATTGGTTCGTTTCACACTTACCTCAGACATCTGCTTTTAGGAAAAACAAGGATTGCTTAAGGTGGTCTCAAAGGATTATGTCTCTTACGCATACTGATATCACTTGGTCTTCTTCGGTTTACGATAATGTTCGGATTATTGATAGTTGTGGAGAATTCGCCAATGTTCCTCTTCTTGGAATACAAGGCGGAATTAACTACAACCCGAGTCTAGCTCGCCGTCAGCTGGGATATATGCTGAAGGATAGGCCTAAGAATATTTTATTAGAGGGCTTATTCTTTCAAGGAGGGGATGATTCTCTTGGTTTGAGAAGAAGAATGGCTCATGCCTGGACTAAGATTCACAGGTTGGGTAGAGGGGAGCTTGGAAGACAAGTTTGCATTGCTTTAGAACCTTACACGCTTTGGGTGAAGAAGAGGGCTATGGAGCTTAAGATGCCTTACCCTGTTGAAAAACCTCTGACTACTGTGATCTCTACGCCACTCCCTACGGCAATACCTGTTTCTTCTGATGATGTGAAGACACTTCAAGACGCTTTGGCTAAGATGAAGGAAGAAAAAGAGATGTGGGAAAGTAAGTTTCAAGCTTCTGACAAAGAGAAGATGGAATTGCAAAAACAGATGAAGGAGAAAGATGACTTGATAGAGTTACTTGAGCGGCGCGCTGTGAAGAGGCATGCAGAGGATTTATTTTCCTCTACTACTCCATCAGCACATCCTCCTACTTCTGGTGCTTGGAAGGGTATTGTGGATCAGCTTGTGCTAGAGAAGATCACCATGAAGCACAACTATGAGAAAGAGATTAAGAGACTCCGAAGGAAGTATCAGCTTGGATCGTCATCAGATGTTCCTTAGGACCTAGCTTTTTCTTATTTTGATATTATTGTATTTTGTACTTCCAAGTGTAACTTTTTCCAATATTCAATGAAATGAGATGTTTATCAGTATTTCAAGAAGTGTTATTTTTCTTTATGATGTTTGTAATTGCTTTATATCTTAAAAATCCTTGAAAACTGGTTGAAACACCTGCATTTTGCATTTGCATTCGCATCATCGTGCATTGTGTGTTGCCTTTTCCAGATGTCTTATTTGTTTCTTTTGGCCTTCCTTCAGCCAAGCTGTCGCGTCACTACAACACCCGGGCTAACTCTAAGAAAAAGATGGATCAGTTGCAACAAGAGAATCGTGAGCTCCGTGAAGAGGTATCAACTCTGAAAGATGGTTTGGAGAGACTGACTGCCGCAATGGAAGCTCTGGTGGCTGCTCAGAATCAGCCACCACTACCTCCTCCTTCTCCTGTCCAAGGAACTGTGATTTCTGAAATCGGATCAACGCCCATTTCTGTGGCCCCGATTAATGCTTCTCAATATCAAATGCCTGTTGGCTTCCCTTGGGGCATGCCTAACAATTATGTGCCAGAGGGATATCGACCTCCTGTTCCCGAAGGTTCTAGACTCCCTGCTGTCATGGCTGTACCACCTCCTGTGGTTAATGTTGTTCCTAATGCTGAAGTTCCGGTTGTTCCTACTGTCATACCTGTGCCACCGCCTGTAACTCACGCTATGCCTTATACTGAAGAACAAATTTTCCATACTGCTCCGAGCGAGAGTTTGGATGTTATGGATCGAATAGATGACTTTCAAGATCAGTTTGCTGAAATGCAAAGAGAAATCAGGGCTTTAAGGGGAAAGGAGTTATTTGGAAAGAATGCTCATGAGCTTTGCCTTGTTCCAAATGTGAAGATTCCCGCCAAGTTTAAAGTTCCGGATTTTGAAAAATACAAAGGGAACACTTGTCCGCAAAGTCACTTGATCATGTATGCTAGAAAGATGTCTACTTATACTGATAACCATCAGTTGTTGATCCACTATTTTCAAGATAGTCTTACTGGTGCTGCGCTGAAATGGTATATGGGACTCGATAGTACACAAATCAAGACATTCAACGATCTTTGTGAAGCTTTTGTTCGTCAGTATAAGTATAATCTCGATATGGCGCCAGACCGTGATCAGCTTCGCGCAATGTCTCAAAAAGAGAAAGAAACTTTTAAAGAATATGCGCAAAGATGGCGTGAGATTGCAGCTCAGATAAGCCCTCCGCTTGAAGAGAAAGAAATGACCAAGATTTTTCTGAAGACTCTGGATTCATTTTACTATGAAAGGATGGTTGCGAGCGCTCCTAGTGATTTCACGGAAATGGTTAATATGGGGATGAGATTAGAGGAAGCTGTCCGTGAGGGACGTCTGATAAAAGAAGGAAATTCTGGAAGTACAAAAAAGCCTGGTGTTGGGTTCTCTAAGAAAAAAGAGGGAGAAACTAATGCTATATCTCAGGAAAGGTCTAGAAGACGCAGAGTTGTGAACAACAATGGTAGTCGTCGTCAGCAACAAGTAGCATCTGTTATGCCTATTGTCAGTAACACCCCTACCGCTCAAGCTACTGCAAGTTATCAACCACGTTTCCAAGAGAAGACAACTCAACAAGGTCGTACACAGAGGAAAACACAATTTGATCCCATTCCAATGACGTATACTGAGCTCTTTCCGGCTTTAATAAAGAATAATTTGGTTCAACCTCGTGATCCGCCGGCTGTTCCAACTGAAATTCCATGGTGGTATAAGCCAGATGCTCATTGCGCATTTCATCAAGGTGCCCCGGGACACGATATCGAAAATTGCTACCCTCTGAAGCATGAAGTTGCAAAGCTCGTAAAAAGCGGTATTCTGTCTTTTGAAGACACCAACCCTAATGTGCAATCAAATCCGTTTCCTAAACATGGTAATGCAACTGTTAATATGGTATATGGTTGTCCTGGTACATACCGTATTTTCGACATTCGCTGGATTCGGAGATCGCTTGTTGAAATGCATGCTACTTTGAGTGAGTTCCATGATATTGAGCATGATTATGCCGCCTGTTGTATTTGTTCTGTGAACCCTCGAGGGTGTGTGATTGTAAAAAGGGACTTACAAAAGATGATGGATGAGAATTTGATTCAGGTTACTGCAAACAGAAATGAAGTGGAGAACGAGGTGAATGTCATAGTCCCACGTTTCAATATTCCTGAGCGGGTTGTAATTTCTTACAACAGTCAGAAATCTGCTGTGACGCCTTTGGTTATCCGTTTGCCTGGCCCGACGCCGTATGAATCCGATAAAGCTGTTCCCTACAAATACAATGCTACTATGTTGGAAGATGGAAAAGAGGTTCCCATTCCTTCTCTTCCCTCAGTTGTGACTATTGCTGATGTCGGACGTGTAACCAGAAGTGGTCGAGTATTTGATAATGTGCCTTCAAAGACAAGTGAAGATACTGGGAGTAAGCAAATTCAGTTGAAGACTTCTGTGGAGACTGGTCAATCAAGTGATGTAAATCAGAAGTCAGATAATGATGAGGTATTGAAATTGATCAAGAAGAGTGAATATAATGTGGTGGATCAATTGTTACATACACCGTCAAAAATATCTGTTTTATCTTTGTTAATGAGCTCTGAGGCTCATCGTGAATCGTTGCAAAAAGTATTGGAACAAGCTTATGTAGATCATGATGTGACTGTTAACCAGTTTGATAGCATTGTTGCCAATATCACTGCGTGTAATAATCTGAGTTTTTGTGATGAAGAGTTGACCGATCATGGAAGAAATCATAATTTGGCTCTCCATATTTCCATGAATTGCCAGGAAGACGCTCTATCCAATGTGCTGGTTGATACTGGGTCATCGTTGAATGTGATGCCAAAATCTACTTTGTCCAGATTATCTTATCAAGGTACTCCTATGAGGTTCAGTGGGGTCATTGTGAAAGCCTTTGATGGATCGAGGAAAACCGTGATTGGAGAGGTTGATCTCCCTATCAAGATTGGTCCATGTTTTTTCCAGATCACTTTTCAAGTCATGGATATTCGTCCTGCTTACAGTTGTCTTCTAGGACGCCCATGGATCCATGAAGCTGGAGCTGTTACTTCAACACTGCATCAAAAGTTAAAATTCGTGCAGAATGGTAAACTTGTCGTTGTTGGTGGAGAACAGGCTATGTTGGT
The DNA here is from genome assembly GCA_963859935.3 of Lathyrus sativus. NCBI lineage: Eukaryota > Viridiplantae > Streptophyta > Magnoliopsida > Fabales > Fabaceae > Lathyrus > Lathyrus sativus. Next base: position 184,631,763 of record OZ012739.1, read on the forward strand.
AAGCAGTTTGTCGTCTTTTTCTTATATCGATGCGGAAGAGGATATTGGAACTCCGTTTCAGGCTCTTTCTATGGTTGATAAAGCTGTCAAGAAGGATGGGGCGTCCATGTCTTCTCTAAAAGATGCACAACGTGTAGTGGATAATGGCCAAGCTGATGGATGGGGCCAAATCATTGAAGTTGCTGAGAAAAAAGATAGAGCTGGTTTGGGTTTTACATCTGGTTCAACCCAAAAAGAGCTGAAGAGTATTCATGAAGTCTTTCGAAGTGCTGGGTTCATCCATTGCAAAGATCATTCTACAGCTGCAATTCTTGAAGATGACCAAGAGGAAGAAATGCCCAACTTTGTGACACGTGGATTGATATGCCAGAATTGGATCGCTGTTGATGTTCCTACTGTTGTTCATGTTTCAAAGTAATTTGTTTTTGTTTCTTTCAAAAATCCTTTCACTCTGCCCAAGGTGAAAGTGAATTTGTGAGGGCTTTGTTTCAACTTTTATCATCATCAATAAAATGTTTTTCTGTTTATCCATATGTTGTTTTCCTTTTTTGCTTTACTTCTGAAAAATGGTAACATAAAAAACCGAAAAAATATAATAATGTTATAATCACTCTTATCTGCATAATATTTTCATTTTTTTGTTCATATTCTAAAATCAAACATAAAATCATTGTGCAGATTGATTGTTAAACCCATTGGAAACAATGACCATATGCCCCCTCCCAACTTTGAGTTCCCTGTGTTTGAAGCGGAAGAGGAGGATATTGAAGAAATTCCTGATGAGATTTCTCGATTGCTTGAGCACGAGGAGAAGGCCATTCAGCCTCATGAAGAGCCGGTGGAATTGGTTAATCTGGGTTCCGATGATGATAAAAAAGAAGTCAAGATTGGGGCACTGCTTCAGTCAGATGTTAAGAAGAGGATGGTAGAGCTTCTTAGAGAATATGTTGACGTGTTTGCTTGGTCCTATCAAGACATGCCTGGTCTTGATACTGGTATTGTGGAGCACCATTTGCCATTAAAGCCTGAATGTTCACCCGTGAAGCAGAAATTGAGAAGAACTCATCCTGACATGGCAGTGAAGATTAAAGAAGAGGTTCAAAAGCAGATTGATGCTGGTTTTCTTGTGACCGTAGAATATCCTCAATGGGTGGCCAATATCGTGCCTGTTCCAAAGAAAGACGGAAAAGTCCGAATGTGCGTTGACTATAGAGATTTGAATAAAGCAAGTCCAAAAGATGATTTTCCACTACCACACATTGATTTGTTGGTAGATAATACTGCTAAGTTCAATATCTTTTCGTTTATGGATGGATTTTCCGGTTATAATCAAATAAAGATGGCACCTGAGGATATGGAAAAAACAACATTCATTACACCCTGGGGAACATTCTGTTACAGAGTGATGCCCTTCGGTTTAAAAAATGCTGGTGCAACGTACCAGAGAGCTATGACCACCCTGTTCCATGATATGATGCATAAAGAAATTGAGGTCTATGTGGATGATATGATTTGTAAGTCGAAGACTGAAGAAGATCATATTAAAAATTTATTGAAATTGTTTCAACGTTTGAGAAAGTTTAAGCTCCGTCTGAATCCTAATAAATGCACTTTTGGTGTTCGTTCTGGAAAATTGTTAGGCTTTATTGTCAGTCAGAAAGGCATTGAAGTTGATCCTGGTAAAGTTAAAGCTATCCAGGAGATGCCTGCACCCAGAACAGAAAAACAAGTAAGAGGATTCTTGGGACGTTTGAACTATATCTCTCGATTTATATCCAATATGACTGCCACATGTGCACCGATTTTCAAACTTCTCCGCAAAGATCAGGGTTGTGTCTGGACAGAAGATTGTCAGAAAGCTTTCGAAAGAATTAAAGAGTATCTGCTTGAACCTCCTATTTTGTCTCCTCCCGTAGAAGGAAGACCTTTGATCATGTATTTGACCGTGCTAGAAGAGTCTATGGGTTGTGTTCTGGGTCAACAAGATGAATCCGGGAGAAAAGAATTTGCCATTTATTATCTGAGTAAGAAGTTCACTGATTGTGAGTCTCGGTACACGATGCTTGAAAAGACATGTTGTGCTCTAGCTTGGGCTGCCAAGCGCCTCCGTCAGTATATGTTGAATTGTACAACTTGGTTGATATCTAAAATGGATCCAATCAAGTATATCTTTGAAAAGCCTGCTTTAACTGGGAGGATTGCTCGTTGGCAAATGTTGTTATCAGAATATGATATCGAGTATCGAACTCAAAAGGCGATAAAAGGAAGTGTTTTGGCTGATCATTTGGCACACCAGCCAATTGATGATTATCAACCTATTCAGTTTGACTTTCCTGATGAGGATGTGATGTATCTAAAGGTTAAAGATTGTGAGGAGCCATTACATGAAGAAGGACCTGAGCCTGGATCCCGTTGGGGTTTGATTTTTGATGGGGCGGTTAATGAATATGGCAGAGGTATTGGTGCAATTATTGTTACTCCTCATGGTTCTCATATTCCTTTCACTGCAAGGTTGGTTTTCAATTGCACAAATAATGCGGCTGAGTATGAAGCGTGTATTATGGGCTTGGAAGAAGCTATCGATTTAAGAATCAAGATTCTTGATGTGTATGGAGATTCAGCTTTAGTGATTAATCAGATTAAAGGGAAATGGGAGACACGTCAACCTGATTTGATTCCTTATCGTGATTATGCAAGAAGGTTGTCAACTTTCTTCAATAAAGTTGAGTTTCACCATATACCAAGAGCAGAGAATCAAATGGCAGATGCCTTAGCAACTTTATCCTCCATGATTGTGGTAAATCATTGGAATGATGTGCCAAAGATTGATGTGATGCGTCTTGATAGACCAGCTCATGTGTTTGTAGTTGAAGAGGTGGTTGATGATAAACCATGGTATTATGATATTAAATGCTTTCTTCAGAATCAAGAGTACCCACTTGGGGCATCCAAGAAGGATAGGAAAACTTTGAGAAGATTGGCTGGTAGTTTCTTCTTGAATGATGATGTGATGTATAAGAGAAATTATGACATGATCTTGCTCAGATGCGTGGATAGACACGAAGCAGATATGTTGATGAAAGAAATCCATGAAGGATCCTTTGGCACCCATGCCAATGGACACGCGATGGCTAAGAAGATGTTAAGGGCAGGTTACTATTGGCTGACAATGGAATCTGACTGTTGTAAATACGTGAAAAAGTGCCATAAATGTCAGATTTATGCTGACAAGATTCATGTGCCTCCAACTCCTCTCAATGTTATCTCTTCTCCATGGCCTTTTTCAATGTGGGGCATTGATGTGATTGGAATGATTGAGCCTAAAGCGTCGAACGGACACCGTTTCATATTGGTGGCTATTGACTATTTTACCAAATGGGTTGAAGCTGCATCATATGCAAATGTGACTAAGCAAGTAGTGGTCCGGTTTATCAAGAATCAAATCATCTGTCGGTATGGTGTTCCGAGCAAGATCATCACTGATAATGGGTCGAATTTAAATAACAAGATGATGAAGGAATTATGCGATGAGTTTAAGATTGAGCATCATAATTCTTCTCCTTATAGACCCAAGATGAATGGGGCTGTTGAAGCTGCTAATAAGAACATTAAGAAGATTATTCAAAAGATGGTTGTTACATACAAGGATTGGCATGATATGCTTCCTTTCGCTCTGCATGGATATCGCACATCCGTTCGCACTTCAACAGGGGCAACCCCTTTTTCTCTTGTTTATGGCATGGAAGCAGTGCTCCCGATAGAGGTTGAAATCCCTTCTATGAGAGTTTTGATGGAAACTGAATTGGCTGAGGCTGAATGGTGTCAAAGTAGATACGACCAGTTGAATCTGATTGAAGAGAAAAGAATGACGGCTTTGTGTCATGGCCAATTATATCAACAAAGAATGAAGAAAGCATTTGATAAGAAGGTTCGACCCCGTGTGTTCAGAGAAGGTGACCTCGTGCTCAAAAAGATCTCGACTTTTACTACTGATTCTAGGGGCAAGTGGACTCCTAATTATGAAGGCCCATATGTTGTTAAGAGAGCCTTCTCTGGCGGTGCATTAATTCTTACAACTATGGATGGAGAAGAGTTCACTCGTCCTGTGAATGCCGATGCAGTCAAGAAATACTTCGCCTAAAAAATAAAAGAACAGCTCGCTAAGTTGAAAACCTGAAAGGGCGGCTTAGGCAAAAATGAGCGTCTCGGTGGATTGAAAACCCGAAAGGGCGGTCCAGGCAAAAATTAGAGACGAAAACAGAAATAATCATCCTGGTAGATTGAAAACCCGAAAGGGCAATCTAGGCAAAAGTTAGGGATCATGGCAAGTAACTGCATCTGGCCAGTCTTGATCGTTTGAAGCAACATTTCCTATCAAAGGTTTTACTTCAAATATTCTCCACTGAAGTCTCAAGCACAGTTGGAATTCAAAGTTGTTAGGGAGAATAATGGTCATTGTATTTCAATGTAGAACTTTCCATTGTACTTACCATTTTTCAAACTTTGTAATGATCCATGGAGTTACGCCATTTGCGGACTACCATTCTATCAATAGAATTTGGGCCTTTGTCCCTTTGTTTGCAATTCTTATTTTGTTTCTGTTTATAGAATTTCATTTTTATTTTTTGATGATGATTTTTGAAACAAATGTGAATAATTGATTTAAATTTTGAAAATTATAAAAACATTTTTCTTTGATTTGTGAAAATAAAAGAAAGAATATCAACAGTAATCCCAAGAATGGTAGAATCTTGAAGCGAAAAGCGTAAGTGTTCTCTTCAGCAGGGTTCTTTCTTGCCTCTCTGGTAGAATTTATTGGCAGCTCCCCAGTAGAGTTGTGTTGATGTTTCCCCATTTGAGCTATATTGAGGTCTCTTCAGTAGAGTTTGCTGATATTCCCTTAGCAGAGTTTTGTTTCTTTGGATAAACCAGACGAGTGTTGAACGGTTTTCCACAGCAAAGTCTTGATTCAAATGATAGGACAGTTGAGAAATTTGAAGACCACTTCTTCTTGATGTTTTTGCCCAAGCGGAGATTTGTCTTTGACGATTCCTAGCGGAGGTTATGCACATTTGCTTTGGATTATTCCCCAAGTAGAGAGCAATGTTGAGAAGTGTTCACATAGTAGTCACCTGTCGGGTTGTCACTCACCTCGTGATTGTGTGTTGATTTAAAATCCCCCACAGTTTGACTTTTTGCTATGATGTTAACTTCTTATTCCCCTGGCAGGGTTGGAAGATTTGTGTTGCTATGTTTTTCTCCAACAGTTTTCTTCTCAAAGCGGAGTTCATATTGTTGAATTATTAATGGTTGAAGATTGATCTTTGGGGTCTTTTCCCCAAGCAATATCTCCATTTATTCAGCGAGATTTAAGCCTTGTAGTAGGATTTATTTTCCTTTGATGACTCTTGTGTATCTCTTGCAGATTTTCTGTTGCTGATCCCCAGCGCGATATCCAATGATATCTCTAACTTGCAGAGATTAGCCGAGTATTTCAGTGGTGTTGTGGTGTTGTGTTCACCCTCTGTTTTCCATTTTTGTCTGATTTATCAGCATATTCATACTCATTGCATGCACATTCATTTTGGTTGAGCATAGCATGTCTTTGTTGCATTGTGCATCCTGCAGTTTTTGTTGGTATTTCCCTTTTCCCGATGTTGTTATCTCGCAGAATGTGTGTGTCCTCTCTTCATTAGAGTGTCGACCCCTAAGCAGAAAATACCTATCATTTTTTAATTCCCCACTGAGTTTATGCCTCGTGGAAGATGCTTTGTTTAGCTTTCCTCCCCAGTTTTTTTTTCTGGATGGAATTGTTCCCCAGTTGAGTTATTTCCTCATTGGGTCGAGTCCTGTTTGACCGTTTCTTTCCAGTTTGTTCCTGGATTGAACTTTGGTCTCTTGCAGCAGTTACTTTAGTTTTCCCTGGGCTGTGGAACCGGGATGACGAGAAGGTGGTTTTGAGGATTTATTTTCCTCAGCAGAATCTGTTATTGATCCCCATCAGAAGATGAAGATTTGATTTTCCCAGTAGTGTTTTGATAACACTCTCTTGGTAATTACTTATGCAACTTCATGTGGAAGCCTCTTTATTTGAGCAGCTTGTGTAATCTCCAGAAATTTACCTTCTCAATAAATAACATTTCTCTGGCTCATCCTCAACAGAGAAGTTTATTGTGAAGTGATAGATCCTTATCTGACTAGCTTTTCTGTCAATTGGAATTTCTGTGGAATAGCTCCCAATGAGAATTCTATTGCATGGTTCAACCTGCTTGTATCTTTTTTTAAAGATCCTCGACAGAGTTGTTAATATCTTTTTCCAACAAATGGTTGTCTCTTTATTTGAGAAGTTTGTTGTGTGTTTGGAGCTGCTCAGTAGCAAGTAGCTGATGATGTATCTCTTTCCCCTACCCAGTAACAGGTAGTCGAGTATGTTTGTCCTACCCAGTGTCAGGTAGTTGACCTTTTATCTTTTTCTCCTACCCAGTAACAGGTAGTCGAGTCCGTCCTACCCAGTAACAGGTAGTTGACATGTTGTTTACCCTATCCAGTAACCGATAGAGGGTAACCCCTTTCATTCAAGTTTATTATTCTCGCTAAACTACTCAGTAACTAGTAGTTGGCGTTGCTTCTTTTCCTACCCAGTAGCAGGTAGTTGATTATATTTCAACGAGTGGATTACTTTTTACCCAGTAACTGGTAATAGGTAATACATTTCTTTGTTTTCTACCCAGTAACTGGTAGATAACAATTCTCTTGTGTTTTTACACTTATTTTCTACTCAGTAACCGGTAGAAAGTATTTTACCTATTATCTTCGGTTCGAATATCTTCGCCCAGTAACTGGCAGTTGGTATCTCTTTCCCCATTAAGTCGTTTCCTTTCCCTTATCGGAATAGGATCTTGCTCTTTTGTTTTCTCATGTGGAGTCCCTCTTTTTCTCCCGAGCTTTTGTTTGTCTCCTGTGGCATTATTTCCCCACAGAAGTCTTATGTTCGCATATCATTAGCATAATCATATCATTTTGTGGTCTCTTAGGGTTAAAAATTGGGTTTATTGTTATATTTAAGTCTCTTCTATCTAGTCGAGACAAAGATGTCAATCTTCATATCTCCGGATAGAAGAATCTTAAATAGGGGCAGCTGTAATACCCTAATTTTTACCCCTAAGATCCCACATTTCATTTGCATATCATTCCACAAACAAGATCTTACTTTGTGTTTCTTATTTACTTTATGTTTGTTTCTGTTTACTAACATCTAACCAAAATGCCAAAAATATTTTTCAATTTGTTTGTTTCTTTTTTTTTCTCTGTGTGTTTAGGGTTTTGCAAGGAGATTAATAGCAAAGACATTCATTCAAGTTTAAATCAGATGGACGTTTGACCTCATCTTGGTCAAACCATCAAGAGTCTGCTTCAATTATGAGTTACCAGTGATAGTGGACTATTTTCTCAAGAAATGTGTTTGTTCAAGGCTGTTTTGTCCTGTATCTAAATTCATCAAGCTTTCAAGCAGTGTTCTATGAGAAGTTTGATCCAGTTTTATTCAGAGATTCAGAGCATTTTAATAAGGATTTAAGTTGATGGTTGATGCTTTGGATACAAGTTATTCAGTAGTTCATTTTTGAATCTATCCATAATCAAGAGGTGTGTGGAAAATAGTCAAGTTGGTGTTACAATGAAATTGAGAATTCATGCTACGAAGCCTTGCCATCAATAAAATTTTATGCACTCATGCACATGTATACTATTGTGGAAAAAGAATTTGTATGTTGAACAAAAGAAGTGCATTGATCCAATACCTACATGCTCATAAGTATGTGGCAAGCGCTTTAGTTGTGGCATACATGATTGTTCGAAGCTATGCCATGTTGAGAATTATTCGCCATGTAAAATTCAAATTCAAAAGCTATTCAATGGATCTCTTGATACCTATGGATTTGAAAGTTTTAAGTTTGATAGTTTCGAGCAATTATGTATTAGTTTTGCAAATGAGAAGCTACAACAACATTTTAATCAGCATGCCTTTAAAGTAGAACAAGGAAAAAGGGGTCAGTAAGAGTGAATATGTTGAAAGTGAGTGTGGCTTGCTGTTTGATGCTGGTATCACCGGAAAACGCCGTAGACTAGGTCGTTGTTCGCCACAAGCAGTAACAGAAACTGGTAGTTCAACACAACCATGGCACTTCCCAAAGTTCTCATGGTCGAAGAGAAACCTAGCGCCGCTCTCTCCATCACCACTGCTTTCTCCTACAGCCAGATGTCTACAAGAATAGGAAGCACAAATGTTCATAAATTCAACAGGAGGTTTTAAAATGACATCAGTTATGGAACATGTGTTAAGTGTAGATTTTCATGGTAAATATCAAGATTGGACTACCACAGATCCCTGATCTTTTTCAAGCTCAGGATAAAGACTGAATCAAATCCAAAGGCACATATCTGTTTTGGAGTTGCTGATTAAGTCTGCTATACCTGCAGTCACAAACAAACAAGAGCAATATTAGTGCATGGGAATGTGAAGCACAGTCTCTACTTGATGATGCTCAATCTTTATTTGAATTGGATAACACTGCTCACTTGACATGTCAAAGCTGTGGAGCAAACCCTACTCTAACCCCCTCTTTCACCGTTCTTCCGGCGAACAATGACCACACGTATAGCGCCGGGCGTCGGTGCAAATTTACTCGGCCAACACTCCGCCGAGCGAAACCAAGACGCTACTGCCTATGTAGGCAATCTCGACCCTCAGATATCAGAATTGCTAATGCAGCTAATGCAACAACCACAGCCGAAAGGACATTTTTCCAAGTTTGAAAAGCTTTGATGGCAGTACTACATTCTTTGCAATGTATTACATGTCTGAAATATCTATTTGTTAAATTTGGAGCATGCATTGTTCCGATGCCTCCCTTTGCAGGTGAGGAAGCTGATAGTCCTGCAACAAGTCCAGCAGGTGCATGTTCAACCACAGCAGGCTCTTTAGGCAAGGAAATAGTGTTGTGGCCAAAATGGTATGGTATTCCGTGTCCCACTTTATCCATCCACTTTCGGTATTCGGCAACCCATGTGTCTGATGATTTTAAATTGATGTATAGCTCCTTTGTTGGAACCTTCTCTTTCAAAAGTATTTCATTTTGAGATGCTAGGAATCCCATGTCTTGTTCCAAAACCTTACTTGAATTCTGATGTAAGTACCATTCCGGAAACAGTTTCATTAATGGAGATCTTTTTGTTGTTCCAAACCTCACTATCAACATAGATTTCCCTTGCCCTGTTGGTCTACAAAGGAACAAACCACTGAAGTGGTTTATTTCACCATTTTTATCAGTGATTTCCCCGTTATTTTGTAGAACACAAGGAGCCTCAAACCGTAAGAAGTTAGGCTTAGCACCACTTTTCTCTCGTCTCCACCAACCTGCAAAACCTCTATCAGTTCGTTCAGTCACCTCAAAACATAGAGGCTGTGCATCTTCTCTTTTTACAGCTCTAGCTGTTCTATCGTGCGAGATTGGAACATGAGCAGGATCCATCAAGTTTTCCAACAGAACAGAATGGTCATATGGGAGTTCATGAGTTGTTGAAATATCTTGAAACCCTGACCTTGCAAAGTTCTCAAACCAAGGTTGATTTGGGAATTTTGGCATCAGCTGGAAGCTATTGAAATAATCAAAGAAAACTGAAAATGGAATGCAGATAGTAGTAAATAAAGAAAGGGATTCAATTCCAGCACTGTGCTCGCAAGAGAGGCTTCGTGTTGATAAAGAACTCGGCAATATCCGTACTCGTTTCAAAAACGAAAAGGCTTTGACTCCATATGAGAAAAATAAATATGCTTGATTATGATGTTGGATTTTGGCCACATGGAGGCTGCTTCTCTTATATCTGCCCCAAAGTATCCAGAAAAACAGGTTGGGTACATTGTAACATCAAGTTTGCTTAATGAAAATCACGACTTTCTCAGGTTGGCCATAAATATCGTGCGTAATGATGTCATTGGTCGGAATGAAACCTTTCAGTGCCTAGCATTGACTATGGTTGGAAATATTGGTGGCCGAGAATTCGCTGAGTCCTTAGAACCTGACGTACAGAAGTTGCTGTTGTCTAGCAGCTGCAGGCCCCTTGTGAAAAAAAAAGCTGCATTGTGTTTGCTGCGACTGTACAGAAAAAAATCCAGATGTTGTCAATGTAGATGGATGGGCGGATCGAATAGCTCAACTTTTGGATGAACGAGACCTTGGTGTTTTAACATCTTCTATGAGTCTTCTTGTTGCATTAGTATCAAACCAACACGAGGCATATTGGAGTTGTGTCAAAACTTTAGAGCGGCCTGCTAGGAAGTCTCCAAGTCATGCAGGATTTCATTCCAAGAACAATTTGAATGAGCCAGTTGCTGTTAATCATGATGGCCTACCTGATCTTGATTACTCTCAGAGAAAAGTTCAAAAGGATGAAACTCCTAGGGTAAAGCCCTACTACAATGATGTCGTCTCAACAAATTCTTCAATGATGTTGCTTCTACGACAGAGAGAATCCGATCTGGTTTGGATATTGCTGAACAAGATTTGCAGGCCACTAGAAATGCATAACAGAGTAAACAGGGCTATGAGAAAGAACCCTATGTTCGCAAAGATGCTAAAGAATTCCCTGTTTTAAAACCAAAATCTGTGAGGCGTAAGCACTCAAAATCATGGTCTACACACAATGATGCTACCAAGAAAAATTCTGAAGTTGCAGACAAAATCCAAGGATCATGAGCTAGGAATTTCAATCCAATGAACAGAACTTTGGCTAGCCGAGAACGTGGACGTGACCAAGGAGCAGTATCAAATGACAATAAACTTCAGGATTTGCGGCATCAGATTGCACTTCGGGAAAGTGAACTGAAGTTAAATACATCCCAGCTAAGTAAGGAGTCTGCTTTAGTTTTGGTTAGGGATCAGAATGCCACAAGCTTTAAGAATGACAAAACTAAGAAAAATATTCCAGTTTCATCTAGAGCTGCACAATTGGAGCCAAAAGGACCAGATAGGAAGCGCATGAAACTTGACACAACTCATGATACCCCTTAAGTTGTTGTTGATCAACAAGTTCCTGTTGTAAAATCTATATTACCATCAAAAGATTTTCCATGAAGAAACATTAGTCCTCAGGAGGGAAACATGGTTGATCATAACCAGAAAGAGATTCCATCTTTGGAGAGGTCAAGCAATTGATGCATGATTGACACGACAATCCGAACTAAAGCAGGTCGACATGCCATCATTCCCAACTTCCAGCGTGCAGTATGACCATACTTGCTGCAAAACAAAAAAAAACTAGTCATTCGGAAAGTTCGGTGAAGGGGATTGCCAGTTTGTTCTCTCTGCACAATAGCAACACCATGCCAAGCTCACATAAACTGCTATGTCATACAACAAGCTTCATGTTATAAGCTGCAAAAAAATTTTATTCATAATGCACATGTTGGTCACGTGAAAATATTACGGTCAAAAGAAAAAATAAATTGCAACAAAGCAATGCACGTGCGAATTAAATTGAAAAGTGCAGCCAAAAAGCAAAACGACGTCATGAGCTACATGAGGATTTTTCAGCAAAATATCACGCGTAAATGTAGCAACCAAAACGCAGTGAAAATTTCATAAACGGCAAATGTGAAAATCGCTCACCTCTTCTATAAATTGGACCACTTCATTCACAATTCTTTAAGCTTGAACAGCCGAGAAAATTCTGCAGAAATATCATCCCAAATTGTCTTCAAGCTTCAATCCTCTTCACCTCTGATTTTGTTCTTCGTTCATCAAACTATTGAACCACCACAAAATCCTACAAGATCCATACATCTTTGATCCATTCAAACTTCAATTAAACTCCAACCTCAACACCAAAAAAAATCTGCGAATCTCACCCAACGACATCAAATCAGATTTGGAAGAAGAAGGAGACGAAAACACTGTGAAGAATTTGATACCTAGATTTCTCGTCGTCTAGCAATTCGAACTGACGAGGTAGAATTTCTTGTTTTCGATCTAAAAGCTTGACAGAGATTTGATTGAACTTGATACAAAACCTGTTGAAATTGAGAAAGAATTTGTGGATGCAATGGTGAGACGGTTTCCTTGTGACCGGCGGCGGTTTTCTTTTCTCTGATGAGATTTTTATTTTACACAGTGCCATCGTGTGAAATTTTGAAGAAGATATCGGTTAATTGAGTTTCTATTTTCATTTTTGTTTTGTTTTAAGTAATAATTTGGTTTGGGCCGTGGAATTTAGATCCTCATTACCTTCTGTTTTTATACTGAACCTCCCTTTCTTTCTTTTTTTTATTTCCTTTTAATATTTTTTTTTTCTAACATTTGTTTTTCTTTTGAAATATTTTCTTAAAATAGATTTTGTTTTGGATCTTGATTTTTGATAAGATTTCATCAATATCAATGGACTTTGGGTGTTGATTTTATCCACCAAGAGAGGTGATTGATATTGACGATAATTTAATCGATTCGAGATTCAAATTGTGATTTCATTTTCTTTTTTTTCTTCTTTTTATTTTTGATCGATGAAATCTATGGATCATAGATTGTTGATTATCAAGGTTGATTAATCTTCATTATTTCAAAACTATGGACGAATAATCATTGAGATAATTCTCCTTACTTTGGAATAGTGATAGATTACCTTTGATTAATTAATTAAAAATCTTGATTATGATGAGATCATTACCTCTTTTCTTTTTGTGTGGCATGTTTTAGGAGAATGATTTACATATCATTTCTCTAACATGTATTAACACTAACATTTTATTGACCGGCCTCAGATAGTCGTGGTTTCTACATAAACCCGATTACGATTGCTTAACATAGCGCTAAATTGTCCCTTAATCGGAAAATGATCATTCGTGGCTCAAACTTACGTTTAAAAGTCCAAGTATGTTTAGTTGCTTGTCTTAACTCCAATACCTATGAAAATCATTGTTAGGAGGCTTTGATTCTATCAATCCTCTAATGAATTTTCATTAATCTTGGTTTAAGTGCAAGAATTAATCATCATTGATCATATGTTCTAACCACTAACCACTAATTCACTAACAATATCCTTGTTTAATTTTGTTTATATTCTCTTTTTACTCTTTATTTTTTTACTTTTATGCTTCCATTTTATCATTACATACCATATTTTTGTTTATGTTTATGTCATTTTTCTTTTGTCCACTTGGACCATACTTTGTTCAAAACACTAATAAAGGATAAAACATCTAAAAAATTGGTGCTATTAACTTTGTGGTTATACTCTTGGACCATTCTTAGACCTTGGACTTCATGGACATTTTGGACTTAGAATTAGGGTTCTCATTCCTATGCTTGGAGTATTGTGGATCTTAGCCTTTAATCGGATGGAATTCTTTTTGCTTGCTTTGGGGTGTGCTACAAGTCGGTTAGATCTTTCTTACCTCTAGCTCTTATTTTGTTTTTTTAGGATAGTCACTTCATCTCCTCCCCTTCTTAAATTTTCAAAACTTTCTCCCTCTTTCAAAAACCTTCTTGGTTTCAAACTTCAAAACCGCTTTCGCAATAAAACCTTGACTTTTTGTCAAGTGATTTTTAAACTTTGTTTTTCTTAATAAAAGTCAATCAATGTTAATCATGCTTTGACCAATTTCAAAAGACATAAAAAATACAAAAACTCATCAACTCTTTTTGTGCCTTTATGCACTTTTCACTTTAAAACTTTTCATAAAGTTTAGACATGATTCATTTCTATAGTTGAGATGTAAATCTCCTATTCCCCATATTATTAAGACTTTGACATTTTCCACGTTGATGTTGAGTGATAGTCTTGTTGATAATCCAAGCAAATCCTCCATCTTTATGTGATGCAAATGTTGTCTTAATACTCGTGGGTGGATAGTCGCAGTTTTCTCCTTGAAATGACGACTTGTTTGAACATCTAAAATCAATCAAAACCAACAAAATTTTGTCATTTGTACCACGAACTACGGGGTTTTGATTCCATATTGCACTTTATGGGTACGTAGGCATGAGACGATAAGTCTCTCCAAACACAAAAATATAAAAAATAATTCTCTTCTCATCTCCCCAATCTCTTTTCAAACAAACCACTTTCAAACCAAAAAGCGAAAATATTTCAAAGGGCTCCTATAGAGTACTATAGACGTTTTGGGTGCTAACACCTTCCCATTGCGTAACCAACCCCCTTACCCCGATCTCTGTCTCGTGTTCTTATTTTAGAACTCTTTGGTTTTGTTCGCTCTTTTTCCTTTCCTTTATTTGGATAAAATAAAAGTGCGGTGGCGACTCTTGTTTTCTTTGAGTTAAGTTAGTCAATAACTTATACTCACGATTTTTACCGCTACATTGTGTGCGAAGGAAAATAAATTATGGTTGCAACCTTTATATGAAAGGCATATTGCAGGAAAGCACAACCGAGTTAACTAAGAACTACCGATGCCCCAGGTTAAGATTGCGGGTTTTTTTTGTAAAGAAAGAAAACTCCAACTTCTAGGATCAAAGGGGGTGACAAGGGAATAACTTCCTTATTTCTCCAGTGTTTGGGGATTGAAACAATGCCTTACATCGTCAACAAAGTTTGATTGAAAGCATAGTGACAGCAGTTATGGGTATAACGTTTTCGTCATCCTCCCTCCAATCTTCGCATATCAACAAAATTGGCAAGAAGTAAATATTTGAAAAATAAAGCATAAAGATGCAAATAATAGATAAAATAGATTAAATCAAAAGTTGTAATTCCCAGTTCATTAATGTAAAAGTACAAACATAGTTTCGAAAGCAAAAAGCTAATAAAATAAGGAAAGTACAAACAACGAGAAACAAAAGCCTAATGACTAAATCAGTACAAAGATGCTTAACTTTTGATGCTTTCGCAAGGGATTCTTCTGGACATTTGGAGGATTATCTGTAAATCAAGTATTCCATCTCGAATCAACTCACACACTCTGGCTTTCAGTGAAAAACAATGCTCCAAGTCGTGGCCCGGGGTACCCTTATGAAAAGCACAATGGAGATCAGTCCTAAATCCAGCTGGAGGAGGATTAGGAGGAGGTGGCAAATCCTTTGTAGTGATCAGCCCTTGTCGAACCAGGTCAGGATAAAGTTCTATGTAAGTCATGGGAATAGGATCAAATTGGTTCATATTTCGAGACTGGTCTGGTCTAATAACTGGACGTTGAGAAGTCTGAGCTGGCTGTGGAGCAACAACAGGTTGAGATCCCTGGAGAGGCTTTCTTGATTCAGACATAACATCATTGGTCTACTCCTCTTTCTTCTTATGGAAATTCCCATAGGATTTCTTTGCCCCATTAGAAGATTCGACAGCTTTGGACACCTTACCATTTTTCAAACCTTCTTCTAACCTTTGGCCGATAGTCACCAGATCTGTAAAGCTTGAAGATACACTTCGAATCATCTTTTCCCAATAGAAAGGAGATAAAGTATCCATGAACATTCCTGTCAATTCCTTCTCTGCTATAGGGGGTTCAACTTGAGAAGCTAACTCCCTCCAGCGCTGAGCATATTCCTTGAACGACTCTTTTTCCTTCTGAGACATACTTTGAAGTTGACGGCGATCAGGAGCCATGTCCAAATTGTATTTGTATTGCTTCATAAAAGCGTTGGCAAGATCCTGGAAGCAGTGGACGCTATTATGCTCTAAATTCATATACCATTTTAGAGAAGCACCACTCAAACTATCCTGAAAGCAATGGATGAGCAGCTTCTGATTGTTGGTTTAAGCTGCCATATTTCGGAAGTACATGACTAAATGAGCTCTTGGACATGAGTGACCCTTATATTTCACGAACTCGGGAGTCTTGAATTTGGCAGGCATAACAAGACCAGAAACTAGGCACATATTGTCTGCATCAACGTTGAAGAAGTCAGTACTCTCGACTGCCTTGAGTCTCTTATCTATGATCTGAAACTGTTCACGGGTAATCTCAGGCTCAACAAAATCTTCATGGTCTTCCCCTCGAACACTGGCAACATTGTGCTCATATAGAGGATTCTCAAAGGGAGCTCGGACAGTCTGGCTAATAGTGTGGACCATAGGTCTGGGCTCAGTAACGACAGGAGCTTGAAAAATCAGTTTGACAACCTGACCAATCATAGCAGTAGATGCAACAGGTGGAGAGTAGTTAGGAGGTAAACCAAACTCTGGCCAAGTAGATGGTGGCATCTAAACAGGAGGTGGATCAACACTTGAAATTTCCTGAATGACAGTCCTCTGAGATGGCTCTCCTCTGGAAATCAGTACTTGAAGCATCTCGGTGAGCTTGGTCATGCCTGATTTCAACTCATCGATCTTCATTCGAATTTCTGCATTATATGCTTCTTGTTCTGACATCTTGCATATATAGTTAGCTCTAGTCTGATATCTGTTAAAGAGACATTGGAAGACGAGAGAACCGAGAATGAGAAACCGAGGGAAAATGCAATGAAAAAATGTGATGCTAATTCCATGCAATGGTTTCAAGAATTTCAATGGTCGATTGCAAACATTTTTAGGAAAGCTGGAAAATTTTTTAGACTTTAAAATGTAAGGCTTTTTAAATTTGCGAAGGACTGTTGAATTCCTTGAAACTAGGAATGATATGATGCTTTATGGATGCAATGCATAAACACAAACAACAAAAGGTCCTAAGTTAGAGGAACAATGAATGGAGTTAAGGTCTACCCTTCCCCAAAGGTATGTACTATAGGGTAGTTGTACCTGGCGAACAAGGTTCTAAAGAAGTGTCCAAAGTCATCAGTCCATCCTTCGGATATTATCAACTTCCCTACTGACTCGAGGGTCAATAATATTCTCAAGAGAACCTCTTTTGAGTGTAGCATTGCGTAGCAACTATTGTAGGACTACTCCCACAGAGTTCTCGCACTACGTCCTAGATAAGGCCACGATGGTGTAAAGGTACTACGGTTCCCAGTATCACAGACTCCAATCGATAATAGTAAAAGTTTTCACGACTACACTCGTTCAACTGAACCATTTTCGAAAGGGTCTCAACTGAGCGGTGACTCTCGAGTCAGCTTGGCCGGGACTCACTCCCTATAAGCCTCGTCGAATATCTCCCCATCCTATAATAATGTCACTCAAGTCCAGGTGTAGGAATTATCTCACAACAAAAGATACCCCAAGCAAGATACAACAGATATATATAATAGAAAATAAATATTAATGAAACAAATATTAAAAATAAAGAAAATAGGGATAACCCTCAAAAGATTTAGAACTCCCCAGTGAAGTCGCCATTTTTTGTTGCGGTGGCAATAGGATATCAAACTATTAATTAATTTGAATCACATATATAGTTCACAACCGCTCTTTGATTTATCTGAAGGAAAAGGTCAAAAGAGGAAAAACCTATTTTAGCATTGTAAACACAATGCGGGGAGAGATCTAGGTAAGGGGTTGGTTAAGCTTAGGGAAGGTATTAGCACCCTAAACTTCTGTAGTACTCTACAGGAACCTTTTGTTTATTGTTTACTATTTGGTTTAATTATTTGCTCTAGGGTATATGTGCTAAGGGTTAAAGATAAAAGAAAGACCTAAGGGTTAGTCCTAAGTTTACTCGGCAAGATTCGCATCTTGTGCCTACGTATCCTGGGTAGGGAATGGAATCAGAGTAATCGTAGCTCCCCTTGAAAGGGAGGTTAGAAACGTCTTGATTGTCGTCAAGGTTTCAAAGGGGAGTAAACGTATCTTAAGGACACGCTTACGTGGAGTGCGGAAACTCCAATTTCTACATTGAAATTGTTAAATTGAATTAGGGTTAAATTAGAGATTCCGCGGCGGGAAACCCTAAACAGAGTACGGCGACTCTTTGACCTAATGCTAGGGTAAAAGGTATTTTCGTCCACGGCAGGACGCCTAGGCTATTAGGGTTTTGAAATGGTCAAGGTTTAGGACTATTGACTCGGCGGTCAAACGGCTAGACCTAATCCTTCAAAAGAGAATTAACGGTAAATAATGAACGGTGAAATAAATCAATTACATGATGAGGTTTGTGAAATAAAATGCAATCATGGATGAAAATAAAATACAAATAATATCATTAAACTAATTATAATCCTGAAAAAGAAAACCAAAAATTGATAAAGTATGGAATAGACAGAGTCATTTGTAAAAAGAGGGTTTTGTTTTTCTTTAACTTCTTCTTCTTTCCCTAACGCCATGGCTGCCATTGATGAGCTCAAAGCTTTCCCTTTTTCATCTTTTCGCCTACATGTTGGTCCATATGTCTCTCCTTCGATTTGCTCTGATCCTTTCCTGCGAAACAAAAGCAAAACCGTTAAAGTCCGTTGCTCACCTCTCTTGAGGTTGGAAGCGGTGGATCTTCGATTTGGGTCGCACGGCAGTGATATTCTGAACGGTTCTTCCGTCTGGTTTTTTTGTTGGGTGACGATGACTTATGGCCGTGAGGGTTTCTTCTGATGTTTGTGCCGTGATTATCGGCCGATGATGTTTGAAGCTGAGGCTTACGGTTTGATGGTGGTTAACGAGGGCGATGATGTTTCAACTAAGCCTCAAAGTTCCCGGATCCATTGAAGATTCCCAAATGAGAATTTCCGGATTTTGTTGAGCCGGTGGGATTAACGGCGACTTTCGGTTGGTGTTCTTATGTGTGGTTCACGATGGCTTTCATTCATTGATGAACGATGACGACGCTGTTGGATTGGGGTTTCGCCGTTTGGTGAGTTCGTTATGTTCTGTCCTGTTTTGTGATTTTCGTTACTGTTAGGGTTTCGATTTATGGGTTCGTCCCTTTTTTAATCTCCTCTCTTCACGTTTTATGTCCCTCTGTTGGGCTTGGACCTACGATTTGTGTTACTTTTTGGATCCAAATTTTGTTCATTGATTTTGGATCTGATTGTTATGATTTTTTGCTGATATTATTGCTGGATGATTGTTTTTTGATTTGATTCGGTTTGTGGATATCCATGGACTTCTGTTATAGATTTTTTTATGATGTGGATTAGATCTGATCCGTTTGAGTATCCATAATTTACTTGATAGAAACTGAATCTGGACTTGGTTTTCGGGATTGGATTCGGATTCCATATTATTTACTTGATGAACTGTTTGAGTGTGAAAAACTCATTTTTGGAATAAGCGCTTATCCAAACAATCACTTCTGGCCAAAACACTTCTTTTTCTCTTCTTCTAGCCATCCCAAAAAAAGGAACAGATATTTTCCGGTTTTAGTCCGAGGTCGGGAATACGAGTCGGGAGCTGGCTTCGACATCGTCGTTGCCCTCCCAACATACCCAATGATGTTTGACTGAGGGTATCGGGACAAAAATTAACTTTTTTCTGACGTTAATATTTTTTTGTTCTGGTTCTGGTTTGTTTGTGTGCAGGTACGGAAGCAAGTCGAGTTTTGGAGAAATTAATCGGAAAAGTCGGGCGCGAAGACCACTTGTAGGAAATTAGGACTTTATGATTAAAATATATTTATTTTCCTTGTGTAAATTGTAACAAAATATAATTATGAATAAATAAAATTCACATTATTTTTATCCAAGATACTTGTTTAATTATTCCTCCAACCGAGTGACTCTCTCTAAAACAATCCGATTAAATTCCAATGAATGATTACCTCCGGATAAACTCAACCGATTAAAATGTAACCGATTAAACTTAACAAACGGATTAAATTCTCCCTGTAAATCTAATACGAATAATATTCCAAAATAAGTATCGGAATCAACTCATATCATCCCAATGCATGCTGCTCCACTTTAAAACTGATGTGACATCCAATTGTAGTCAACTATTTCCCAGATTAAATAGCGCCGGATGATAGAATCGATCATGGCCATGAACGAAGTAGAACAGAAAAGAACAGAGAAATTCGATTAACAGTAAAGACAGAAATATAACCCCATCAAAAATTCAATTTGTGTCTCTGATAACTAAGTACCATGTCCTAAACCAATTCAGCCCCAAAATCACAATTAAACAGAAATCATAACCCGAACATGAATCAAACTTTCCACTACTTTGACTTTAAAATTGGCAGACAACAGAAAAACAGAAAATAAACGCCTGTTAAAACAAAACTCCGCATAATGGATTCTTGCACTAACTTGAGCTGAACCAAATTGATATCTCAACATAATCAAACCCATATGATAAAATAAATATCTCGGAAATCCACTGACGACAGAGTCTCGGCCCGTTGAATTAATTACCGTATCTCAAAAACCCAATGCCAAAATTACTGTGAACTTCTGTTTAGCCTCAAAGAAAATAAGGAACTCAGAAATGAGGCTCTAATCACTCAATAAATCCCTGACGATGGTTCATCTTCATGAACTGTCAGCAAACAAGGCATAAATGACAATTTTGCCCTTCAATAGCTAAAGTGTACCAGACGTAATTCCTGCAAAACAAACAGACTACGTAACCCGTTAGTAGTTAGCTGATGCAAAAATGAGATGTCATGCGACATGAATCGAATAATTTGACGGTAAAATTTTGGGTATTACACAATGGTTCTTCAACAGGGATTGGCAATAAGTACCCTTTCAACTCTCTTCTGAACCCAATCCAAGTAGGGGTCATAAGCTTTGCAATCACCTTTACTCAAATGAAGCTTTCCCTTCTTGTGGATTTTACCCCACGCGTCAACAAATTTGGCAAAAAGACAAAGATTAGCTATACCAGTGAAGTACATAAATTCCTGCACTTCTTCTTCCTTCGGAGGTCCCCTTAAAGCATAACCAAATTGTCTAACAGTAAGAGAAGGATTGCAACTGATATCGCCTTTCCTCCCCATCAAAGGTACATTAGGGAAACTACCACAACTAAAGATGAGCTCTCGACCAAGTAGATCTCGGTTGAACCAGGCGATATCCTTTTCTGTTAAACCCATAAGCCTCTTGGACCATTCAGCTGAATTTCTTGAATCCACAAAAACCCCAGAACGAGGAAGATGATCGACAAACCACTTGTGAAAAAGTGGTGCACAACAAGAAACCATCTTTCCTCTTCTTTTCTCATTCTTGTAATGTACTGAATGATACAAATCTCCTAGGAGATTACGTATAGCATTCCTGGAAGCGAAGATATGAAAGGCATCAAAATCAACAAAGTCTTGTATGTTAGGAAACAACACAATGCCATAGACGCACAAAGCCAAAATAGCACTAAAAACCACCTAACAACCCTTTTCAGCATACTTTCGAGCTTTATCCACCAAGAAAGATAAAGTAAAGCCGAAAAATCCATTCCTGCTGACAACATGATCAACCAACTCTGAGGCGCTCAAATAAAGAGCGGCGGCCAACTTCTCGAGATCGGGTTCTTCCACTGAATAAAAGAATGAAACTTCGTCTTTGATCAGAACACCTAAAACGAAAGCGAACTCCTCCAAAGTCAGAAAACTGCCATAATATTTCCTGGAGGTTTCAAGGACGCTAGGCTCAGCAATGGAAAGTGAAACATCGCAACGACGGATCATAAAACTGCAATGGGTATGAATAGCTCCATGATCATAACTCGTGATGTTACAGACATGATTCAGAATTCTACCATAATCTTTCCTGAAGGTTCCAAGGATGCTAGGATCAACAATGGAAATCAGACCAAATAAAGGTCCTAACTCAGGTGTCGGAAACTTGTATACAACAATCCTCTTTCTGCCTACTTCCATCTCTATAGAAGATCGGTACCAGAATCAAGAGAGAGACGAGAACCTGTAACACACAGACATGCAATGTTAAATGCAAGATGATTATGCAGATGCAAACATGGGATCAAGGTATCCAATGCTCAAACTTGTTGTTGTATCGTTGACTGAATACAACCATAGCTCCGCTCTAATAAGAACTTCCAGAACACTGAAATGATAGAAAACCAGAGTACTCAGGATCAAAATTCCGCTCTGACAAGAAAACCAAAAAATCGGGTTGATTGAAAGTCAAGGTTTCCTGCAAAACCCTTCCCTCTCACATGTGGGATCTAATCTTGAATGGCACGACATCCTATACAGGTCATCAGTATCACAGACTCTCGGGTCGAGAAACAATTATACATTCACCATTTCTGGTTTGGCATCATGGTCAATTGACGAGGTCTCAACTAGCTTCCCAATGAACGGTCTCCAGAGTCGTTAGTTTTTCTAAGTCAATACTCCCTCAACTGCACCAGACGCGCAAGATAGAGTATCTCCAAAGAAAAACCTCGTCTGGACGTGAATTTTGCACGAGCTATTGTGTGGCCAGATGCCACACAAGCTCCCGCTACTCTCCATATTAATCCTGTGTGCATACTCAAGCCTGGGTATTGGGCCTATCTCTCATGGAACCACTCACCCAATAGCACAACAGCAGCATCATAATATAACAATAAAATGCAAATGCAATAACACATAACAGGATAATATACATAAAACAAATAAATGCACAAAAGTAAACACCCAAAGAAACAAAAACAAACAAGCGCTAGGATTGACTCGCATAGGGAACCGCATATTCCCTAACAGAGTCGCCAGTTGCCGCAACTGCGAAAAACACCCGGCAGAAAAATAGAAGAGTCGCCACCAAACATTATTTATCCCAAAGAAATGGAAAGGAAATGATCGAAGAAAACCTGAAGAACGGGAAAAGACAAGGTCATTGCAACCAAATCTTGGGTTCGGGAGTCGGTTACGCAAGGGGAAGGTATTAGCACCCCTCATGTCCGTTGTACTCAACGGGATCCCCGCTTGTTGTCTAATCAAAGGGTGTGTTTATCTACAAGCTACTGCTAAACGGAAACGAGAACAAAATAAAAAGAAAGAGACTTGATAGGACATCGCCGCCCTATGCCTACGTATTCCCTTTGTGCAATGGGAAATTCAGAGTCAACGTAGTTCGGGTAACTACGGGTGATACGGGGAAGGTTGCTCGCCAAGACATCTTCGTCTTGTGCCTACGTATCCTCATATGATATGAGAAATCAGATCAAACGTACTTCAGGTAAACTAGACCACAGGTTAGTTAAGTGTTTTTTATAAGTGACGTTAAGTTACCATTCCAGCAGTTAGGGTCGATGCCTGTTTGCGGTAGAACAGAAAAGTAACATACTCGGTCCTAACGTTGTCATGCAAAGTGGTACTAAGGCTGGGATGCGAAAGGATATTATATCCTAATGTTAGCATGCAAAAGATGGACCTAAGGTTGAGGTTAAAAGGGACTAGCCTACTGGTTATCATGCTTGGATTGCAACGACAAAGCAAAAACAAGAAAACAATGCTATAACAGCGCCTCCTGCACAAAACATCAGTAAAATCCAGCATACAAGCAAGACAACATATAACAACGCATGTTTCAACATAAAAGCAGGTGTAAAAGGCAGGCAACAAGCAGGGTTCAGAAAAAGAACAGTTGTGAAAAGCAGGGCAGCAAGCATGTTTGTACTGGGTAACCAGTTACCCTATATAAGGTAATCGGTTACCACTGAACCAGAAACAGAAAAACAGCTTTAAAAATCAGTTTTCAGCATCCAACGGCTTATCCAATCACTCATATGAACATGCTATCAATTAAGCACGAATTTATCATCAAGAATCAGTGGTCAAGCATCATGTAAACATAATCAAACACTGAAATCACAAATCACAAAGATCCAAATCAACAAAATGGATCAAAAAGCATCAAAAACCATAGATCTAGATTGTGATTATTCAAATAACCTCAAAATTGGATTAGATCTAGAATTCACCAACCTTCAAAGCTGAGATTTGTTTTAGTATGTGTTGATTTACTTGAAACTAACATATCCAAGCTAGAAACCCAGAGATTCATCAAGATCCAAGAGTTTCCCTTGTGGCAGAAATGAAGAACAAGCAAGATCAAGCAAAATAACCCACAAAAAGCACTTCCAATCTAGCTTCCGAATTCAGATCCAAAACCAAACGAAAATTGAAAGGTGAATTGAAGATAATGGAGATGAATGATGGAGGTTTAGCTCTAGAGTTCTATAATTCCAATGAAGAATCAAAGAACTCAAGTGAAAGAGCTTTAATGGAGGTTTTGGGAGTGAAAAAGTTGAGAGAAAATTCTGATATTGAGATCAAGAATGAGAGTGAATTAGTGTGAACGAAGGTTAATTGTGTGAGGTTTGGAGCAAATTCACTTAAATAAACTCTAGGTTTGGAATAAAAATGTGGTTTGGAATGTGGATTAACATTTGGAATGGAAATTAGGAGTGGAGTGTTTGTAATTTGGAGGGAAGTGATGAAAATTGGAACAATTTTAGATCCTTCCAATGATGATCATGTGAAATCAATGGTTGAAAATGATCGGAAAATTGCACATGCTGAAAATTCAAATATTTTGGCCAATTTCGCTTGAAGTAACCGGTTACTCAATATCAGGTAACCGGTTACCCTATTCAAAAAATGCCATTTTGGCGCCAAATGGAGGGAAACTAGCGTAATCATCTGTTGCCACCTGTTTTGAGCTATGTTAAGCCTCTAAAACTTACCCTTGGATATTATGATTATGAGAATGCTTGAAATAGCCTGTAAACCATCTCCTTAGCTGAAAATAACTTGCTGAATAAAATAAAATTGACCGCTCAATCGCTGGGCAAAATAAATGTCGGAGCCTTTGACGCTCGCTGCTTGAACTCTTGCAATAAAAGGGAACCATGAGCCACAAAAATACATTGATCCCATGTCTCGAGAATTAATGCTATGATATGCAGAGAAACAAAAGCCAATTACGGTTAAAACGAAAGGGCAAATTTTAGGGTGCTACACTATTGCTTCTCTTGTACAAACAATTTGTAAATGGTTCATACAGGTCTCAATTCTATTTATAGAGTTGAGGGCAGACGTACTCCAAGCGAGGACGACAGGGGAACTTCCTCAACAAATTGGTGTTGCTCGCACTTTTTTCTATTTTTCCAATTTTGAATTTTTAAGTTTATGTTCAATTAAATTGCTCAGTAAAATTCTGGTATAGTGTAGTGCTGACAAATATTTTTGAAAGCTCATTACAATCCTTTTGATTGTACTTGGAAAAGTTATGCACTACCATTACTTGTAGAATTTCACTTGGAGTGTGTCGCACACCAAGTGTTTGATAAATTGATCAAACACAAACCATGTGAGCTATTTTTCAATTTGAATTTATTTTTAACAAGTTATTCAAAATTACACAACTTTGAGTGAATAAAATTGTATTGATTGGTGTTCAAATTTTTTATTCGATTTTTCTCGTCGAAGTCAATAATTCGATATAGGCTTATCATATATCCGATCTTTTCGGTAACGGTTCGTTTAGACGACCGTAGTTCCTCGGCCACTTCCGCATAAAATTTTAAAAACTAAATTTCATTTAAGCGCGACTCTGTGTAGGAATTAGTGATCTATTCAACCCCCCTTCTAGATTATTGTCGTCATCTAACATGGTTAACAGAGCAGTATTAAAAACAGCAATGTGTTTTACTACCAAGCCACCCTCCTCTTTGGCCTTGCATATATTCGTCCAACTTACCCAAGCAATTTCATAAGTTTTTTATGATCCATGCAAAAGGAATTGTCTCTGTATAGTGTTGCACCCCAAAATTTGCTCAACCTTGTCTTACCTGGTTTATGTTTCATTGCATTAACATTTGCATGGTCATATCATTTGCATATCATGGTATCATTCATATAGCAGGGGATCAAATGTGTTTCTTCTCAAGTGAATCCTAACAAGAGGTATCATTCAAGATTGAGGAGTGGTCAAAGTCATCAGAAGGTGGTTTGAGTGCCTAAGGGCTTAGATGTTTGAGTATGAATCTTCTCCTAACTTGAGGATCAACTGAAGACCATCAGAGGGTTGTGAGGTGTTGAATGTGAGAAGAGGATGTGTATGGATCTCATAGAATGCCTAGAGGGCCATGGGAGAGTTTGGTCAAGTCATTGTGTCAAATGCAAGAGCCACAGTTGAGGTGCAAGCAATTAGGGTTTCATCTGGATCAATTCTAGGTCAACTGGAAAATTGAAGAGTATCAAGGCCTAATTTTAGGTTATGGAGTTCATGAAATCATTTGATAAGACATTTGTGGTGTTGTGCCAAGATCAAATCAAGAAGAATCAAGAGTGTGGGAAGTTGCTAAGTTAGGGTTTCAGTGTAAAATCCCCTGTTTAGTGCCTAACTTCAAGACCACATAAGTCAAGATACAAGTTTCAAATGGATCTTTGGACAACATGGAACTTGTAGATAATCTCAATACCTTTAATTTGAGTACTAGAAGTCCTCAAGAATATTTATAGAACTCAAGTTATGGCCCAGACAAGTTACAAGTCCTCAGATGCCTCTGAAATTTGTCTGTGAAAATCATATGACTTCAAAGCTATTTTTGACCTAGAAGTAGGTTTCACCTGAACTTTTCGCCAACATGAAGTTTTTCCTCATGATCTTATATTTCTAAATTGTACTAGAAGTCTTTCATATGATTTGTAGAACTCAAGTTATGAGGTTTACAAGTCAGGGGTATTTTGGGAAAGTGAGATTATAGGTCATTTTCAATCATACGCCAAAATCTCCAACTTACACTTGTCAAATGCAATTTTGTTCAACATGAAAGTTGTCCAAAATGGGGTTTTTAGGCTATCAAAGAGGTCATGATGGATTAATTGAGCTCATAGCAAGACTTGGTTTGAAATGGTTTGAATAAGGGAGATTTTCAAATGAATTAAGGAGGGAAAACTGATTTTTTGAGTTATAGGACCAAAACATGTCAAGTGACCACATTTTTTGAATGGAAATTGAAATTTAGACACTTTGGCTTTACCAGAATTTTGAGTTTAGGTCAAGTTTTGTGAGTTGTCATTTGGTTTCTTCATTTGCAAGTCACACATCAAAATCCTTTACCAATGCAATTCAAGTGCTCCTTTTGGTCTGAATGCATTCACAAGGCAATTTGCAAGTGATTGGAAGATTCTAGAGCAAGCTACATGGCCAGAATACACGACTGTCACATGGCATTTGAAGGAAAAATAAGAATTTGTGAACTAATGAATTGGGCCTCATTCAAGCTTCAAAAGCCCACAAACTCACTCTATATAAGCATATCATTGATTCCATACTCAATTTGGAGCTCATTTCATGGTGGAAGCTGAGATTGCATTTGAAATTTCAAGGGAGCAAGTGAGAATCGGGTTTTGGTTTCCAAGCTGATTCAGAGCAAATTGAAGATTGCAAACTCTTCCTAGAGCATCATTGAACGTATCTAGAGAGTTTTGAAGGGAGAATTAAGCTCTAAGCATCTCTGTTACTAGATCTACAACAGGTTAGTAACTTTCAAATTTCCACATGAATTAGCATGATGTAGTTAGAATTGAACTTGTGGTTAGGATCTAGACAAGATGTAGGTCGTTTTCAGATCAATTTGGAAGCAATTGGTGATGTTTGATCATGAGGTACCATTTCTGTTGGGACACGAGTTGATCTGATCTTAAGGCTATAACGTGATTTGGATAGATCAGGATGAACTAGGAAGCAGGAGGATGATTTCTATACTATTAGTTTTGCAAATTGTGCTGATCAAATTGGATGTGTTTTCTGAATATTGCTTCGAATTTTAAAATCCATGGAGATTTAGAACATATGGATAGGAGATTTGAATTCCTGTTGAAATTCTAGAGAGATTGATGTAAGGAGTGGTGATGTTTGACCACCTGCAACTACTTGCTCACTGGAGAAGACGACCAGAGTCTTCTCCAGCCACCGTCCCTGATCTCCACCTGGCCAGCCTGAATTTTGGAGAAGATGAGTCCATAGCCATCAGATCTTACTTTTGACCTTGACTACACCACAGATCCAATCGCCACGACTTAAAGTTTTTGTTGACTTCTGAGGATCAAAACGCAGGCGTTTCTTTAAATGAGGTGGCATGCCCTCAGCTCTTGGATCAGTGGACCAGTCTCCTCATCCAATGGCTCTTGTTTTATTCTGAGTTTTGTTTTCTTTTATTTGATTTTTATTATTTTAAATGCTTTATTGATTCAAAAAATCATAATAAATTCATTCTTGATCCAAAAATTATTTTAAAAATATCTCCATGATCTTGAGAGAATTTGTGATTTTCTGAAATCAATAAAATGCATTTTCATGCATTTTTCATTTTAATTTGATTTTTCTTATTTTTGTTAATTCTTTTAATTTTGCATATTTGGTCATCTGTTTTGCTGAATTTTGTTCTTCCAATTGGTGATGAATTTGGCTTTGATTTTTTAGTATGTGTTAGGGTAGACATGTATGTTCCCTCAGGATTTTTGTTAGAAGTTTAGAACAACTTTAGGTTCTGTTTTAGGTGTTGAGATTAGAGTCTTTCCAATCTTGTGGATTACCTTGATACCTTTCAATCTAGAAATTATTTAGGTGACTTAGAAGTTGAATTAGGCTTTAATATTTTAACCCTAGGTTGTTCAAACATTCATGTTCCCCTAGGATTTTTATTAGAATTTTATAACTTTGTTTTCTATTTTTAGTTGTATTTTGCATGTTGCTTGTGCTTGTGGTGTCCTATTTTGTGTGCCTTTGCTTGTTTGGTTTTGTTGGTGACTTTGGGGCTGGATTTGCTTGGATTCCTTTTTGGGAGGTCTTATGGACTTGGTGTAGCTGCTGTGGCTTGAAGATTGGAGCTTGGAGTTGAAGTTTCCTTTTCTTTTAGGAGTTGTTTTAGGAGCTTAGGAAATTAGGGTTTTAGGAAGAGCCATTAGGGCTAGTTTTGATTTCTTCATCAAACATAGAATGCATTGTGTGCTTCTATTCTATCCAATGATGTAAAGTCCTCCTAGGGAAACTCCATCTCTCATTTGGAGGGATGAGTGGTATGCCCATAGTTGAGTAGAACTTTGAGGATGCCTTTCCATTTCAATGATGGTACTTGATGATTTCCTTTGGTTTTCATTAAGTTTTCAACATTACAACCTTGATCTTGATGATTAATCCTTTGCTTGGAGGGTGCTTGCTAGAGCTTGAAGATGAAGTTTGATGAAGCTTGAAGATAGGAGCTAGCTTGAAGATGAAGTCTTGTTGTCAAATTTGTTGTCTTTTCAACTGTGTTGTTTAGAGCTTGAAGTTGCTGTCAGCTGTAGGAGTTTGTTGCTGCTGCTTGGGCTGCCTCCTCTGTATCTTTTGTTTTTCTCTGTATTGTCTGTTCGCTTGTGTTGATTACCTCTAGGTTTGAGGTGGAGCTTGTCTCCTCTTTCCTGGTGTTTTCTCTCTTGCCTCACTGGTATTGTTGCATAGCATGCATTTTACTGTTTGCTTCTTTTGCTGTTTCGCCTAGGATCTCTGATTTCCTCTGTGCAAGAGGGGATTATGACAGGCATTAGGTTTTGACCCATGCATGATAACTGTAGGTAGATTCCCCTTTCAACCATAGTTTTAGGGTGTCTTTCTCCTCTCATCTCAAAATAATTCAAAAAGCACAGTAATAAGGTTAGTTGAAGTCGTGCGTTACGAGCCTTAAGCTATCTGGGAAAAGGTTGGTGGATGGTCTCTCTCCAGTAATCTGGATGTTAGTGTGGTACCCTTTGGGTGACATACGAGGCATTCACTCCTGGGTCATAGTCTCTAGTGCGACTGAGATTGCAAACATCCTAAAAAACAGTCCTTTCGTAAAAGACTCAAACAAACATTCAAACTCTGTTTTTGTCCTCTTGGACCTTTAATTTGGAAAACCCTTTCTTAAGGAGATAAAAAAAACTGTCAGACAAACTTGTGTCTTCCGTAGCCCGAACTACGTTTGTTCTGATCTTTCATGCCGTATGAAAGTACGGAGGCACGAGATGCGACATCTCGGTGAGCAACCTTCCCCTTAACCCGTAGTTAGGCGAACTACGTTGACTCTGATTTCTCGTTCCAGACGGGAATACGTAGGCATAAAGTGCGATACTTTGCCGAGTCATTTTCTTTTCTTTTTAACACAGACCTTTAGAGTAGATAAATAAACACACCCTTAGATAGAAAACAAGCATGGATCTCGTCGAGTACGACGGACGTGAGGGGTGCTAATACCTTCCCCTTGCGTAACCGACTCCCGAATCCAGGATTTGGTTGCGATGACCATTCCTTTCCCTCTTTGCGTTAGGTTTACTCTGAGCGTTTCCTTTCCTTCTTTTGGGATAAATAATGAACGGTGGCGACTCTTCTGTCATAGCCGGCGCCGATTTTCGTAGTAGCGACAGTTGGCGACTCTGCTGGGGAATGCAGTGGTTCCCTATGCGAGTCAATCCTAGCGCTTGTTTTCCCGTCAGGGGTTTTGTGCGTATTT
The DNA here is from genome assembly GCA_963859935.3 of Lathyrus sativus. Classification (NCBI taxonomy): domain Eukaryota; kingdom Viridiplantae; phylum Streptophyta; class Magnoliopsida; order Fabales; family Fabaceae; genus Lathyrus; species Lathyrus sativus. The sequence continues at coordinate 184,662,054 of OZ012739.1, forward strand.
ATTTTTTCTGTCTTTACTTTCAGTACTGTATATATTTGTTTTTGTGCTGTGGGTAGAGGGTTAGTTTGAGAGATAAGTCGGACCTGGGCTTGAGTGCACGTAGACTTAGAAGTAGAGAGTAGTGGTTAGCCTGCTTGCTTTGCTCGCACCAGCTAGCTACGAAATTTACACTCAGACGAGATTCTCTTTAATGGCGTCTTGCCTGGCCCTTTGGGCTTGACAGGTTGTTGGATTTGAGGGTTTTCGACTCTAGGAACCTATCATTTGGGATTCGGCTAAGTGAGGCCTCTTCAAGGGATGATGATGCCACACCTTCTGGGTATCGTATCATTGCTCTTGAAAGTCTGTGATGCTGATGACCGCATAGGATGCCGTACCTCGTCTGCGAGTTAGGTACATACCTGTGAGAGGGTAGGTGGGTCTTTTTGCAGGAAAACTCTGACCTCCGAATACCTGGTTTGTCTTTGTCAGTGAGAATTGGTTGTGAGGGTTCTTTTGTGGTTGGTTTGGTTTGAGGAGAAGATCTGATGGTTCTCAAGTGGAAGTACAGCACAACGCAGTTCTTCATCATTGCACTTGATCCCCTGTTTGCATATGCATTTGCATTTTCATGTTTGCATTCCATTAACGTGTACTTATGTTGCAGGTGTTTTTTTCCCCTCAGATTCTAGTGTTCTTCTTGCCAGACATGGAGTCCCTGAAGAAGACAGTTGCTTACAGGTTGTCGTCTCCAGATATCAGTTCCTTATTGTAGTTGGTTGCTCTAGCAGATCAGAGAGTGAGGGCTGAGTTTAGAGATTCTTATGGGAAACTATTCAGTTTGTTGTACAAACCTTCTGTGTTTGAGATGACTGGATTGTACACCTTGATGCAGTTTTATGAGCCTCAGTTGAGATGTTTCTTGTTCCCTGATTTTATTCTGGCTCCTACTTTGGAGGAATATTCTGATATGCTAGGAGTGCCTGTGTTAGATCAGATGCCTTTTATTCACGAGATACTGAGCCTGAGTTGGCTAAGCTTGCTGAGATTGTCAGTTTAGATGCTTCTGAGTTCCCCGGAGGTTTGGTCAAGCTGAATGGAGCTTATGGTTTTCATTTTTCTTGCTTGGTTGAGAAGGCTACGCAGTGTGCGATGGATGGACGTTGGATTGTCTTCAATGCTATTCTGGCTGTTTGCATTTATGGGATTGTATTGTTCCCAAACTTGCCTGATTTTGTTGACTCAGATGCTTTCTTTATTCTTGCCTCGAAGAATCTGGTGCCTACTCTCTTGGGTGACGTTTATCATTCTATTCACTATAAGAATGAGAAGCGTCGGGGAAAGAATGTTTCTTGCTGTGTACCTCTTCTATACAGGTGGTTTTAGGGACATCTTCCTAAGACGGGACCTTTTGTTGATACTGCTGGTACTTTAGATTGGTCTTCTCGATTGATGGGATTATGTGCTGAGAACATTGTTTGGTTTGATCGGAACTTGCTCGGAGTGGATATTATATATAGTTGCAGTGGCTTTCCAAACGTTCCTTTGATTGGACGGAAAGGTTGTATTAACTATAACCCTTCTCTGCTTGTGAGACAATTTGGTTATGCTTTGAGAGACTCTCCGGTTGAAGACGAGATACAGGAATCTCTGTATCTCACGGGTTTATTAGATGGAGATGTTTTGGTCAGATTGAGGCGTGCTTGGGGTAATATTCACAGGAGAGGAAAGACCTTGCTTGGTAAGAGTGACAGCCGAGCTTACAATCCTTATCGGCTCTGGATCCATGAGAGAGTTAGGACTTCTTTGATGCCATATCCTGCTGCCGAGCCTTTGTATCTTCCGGTGATCGAGGAACCTTCTTCAGTAGAGATTGAGAAGTATAACAAGCTGCTGGCTGAAAAGGAAGAGTTGCAAAGAGCGAATGAAGAGCTAGAGAAAGAGATTTTCCAGCTTCGGCATTGGAAGAATGAGGCAACCTTCACTTTGAAGAAGCAGACTGAGATGATTAATAGGTTGGGTTCAGACTTGACTGAAGAGACCAGCAAGAGAGAGAAAGTAGGGGTAGCCCTGAATGGTGTTAGTAGTGTACTTGCTACTAAGAAAGAACTTCTGAACAAGGCTTATTCTCGACTTTCCAAATGGGAATCTTTGTGGAATACAACGCTTACCAAACGGAAGGAGCGTGAAGATGAGTTGAAGCTTCAGATTTCCCAGTTAGAGGAGCAGCTCAGTGCTAAGGATGCGAAGATTACCGAAGAGGTATCTCTTAGACGTGACGCTGAGTCTAAAGTGAGCAACATGGTCAAAGAAACCAGGGGTGGTGAATTGAAGGCTGGCTTCAAGAGATGCAGGTTGGACGAGGGTTCTGGCAGGGGAACTTGTGAAGAGGACGCCAAAAAACTGAGATCCACTATTGAGTGGCATGCATTACTGATACAGGAGCTAATCTCCAGACTAGGTCATATCGAGACATTGAGGCTATTGTAAGATGTCAGAGCACGCCATTTGGCCTTATTTATCTTTGTTTTGCTCTTGTTATTCGTACTTGTATTTTGACCATCGCCAGGCTTGTTGGCCGAGGTCTTTTTCAGTTGTATTCAGTTGTACCTTTGTACTTTGCTTCTTAGCATTTGTGTATGTATGAGGTTTCTGATTCTGCGCTTGCTTACTTGGGACTCCATTGTCGTTATGGCTTCTTCTCCGGAACTAGAGTCGGGGGGGAAATTAACATGTTGCATATTTACACCTGTGCATTTGCGTATTCATATCGCATGGCAGGTACATTTTTAAGCTCGAATCTTATCTCCTGCATCTTACAGGTAGTTTCAAGATTGACGAACAGAGAATTCACCGGTACGCTACAAGAAGCAACAGTAAGAAGATCATGGATCAGGTACAGTCCAAGATGCAGGAGATCCATGATAGGTTGGCCCAATTCATGTAGACTATGGAAGTTGTGGCTAAAGGCCAGGAACATCTTCAAACTCTGGTGCAACCGCTGCTGGCGCGAGCGGTTGGTAATACTGAATACAACTCTGCTCATGTTGAGACCCCTCGCAGGGAGGAAGTGATACCAAATGCTGGTGAGACTGGTACTGGCAACGGCAACGGCAATGTTGGTAACAGAAATGCTGATAATGTTAATGGGAATGTGGAAATCAACAGGAATGTTGGTATCAATACTGGTTTCGATGACAACAATCAGGGTCTTGGCTTTGGCAATCGGGATGGCAATGATGGCTTCAATAATCAGGGCCTTGGCAACGGAGGGTTTGGTGATAACAATCAAGGTTATGGTAATAATGGCTACGGTAATGCTGGGTTTGGCAATGTGAATACCAATGGTGCTGGGATGGGTCCTTTCAATACTGGTTTTGGGACAGTAGCTGCTAATCAAGAGCTTGGCAATCTGAGGTATGATCCCAGGTTCTTCCAAAGCGGTCATGGTCATGGTCGTAATGCTGCTTATGGCGGATATGGTAATGAGGGGCCGTACTGGAATAGAGATCGTCAGGAAGATGCCTTTTCTGGGCAAGGCATGGGTTTTGAGGGTCCCACTGATAGTGATCGGAGGATTAAAATGTTGGAGGAACAGATGAGAGGTATAGCCAATCAAAATTCTGCAGGTTTGGACATGGCTACCATAGGGCTGGTTCCTGGGTTGAGAGTACCATTGATGTTTAAAGCTCCCACTTTCGATAAATATAAAGGGGATACGTGCCCACGGGTTCATGTGCGTTCATACTACCGAAGGATGTCAGCTTACTCTGATGATGAGAAGATGCTTATGCATTTTTTCCAAGATAGTTTGTCAGGACCATCGCTGGAATGGTACATGGGACTAGAGCCTGCACAGATCGGAAGTTGGAAAGAATTGGCTGATGCTTTCGTCAAACATTACCAATACAATAGTGACCTTGCACCAAATAGGGTCCATCTTCAAAGTCTTTCACAGAAGAATGGGGAAAGCTTCAAGGAGTATGCTCAGCGTTGGCGCGATCTGGCGGCAAGAGTCCACCCCCCTATGGTTGAAAGGGAATTGATTGATATTTTTGTTGGAACATTCTCTGGGATGTATTATGATAAATTGCTCAATTGCTCAATGGGTAGTTTCTCTGACATGATACTCATGGGAGAACGAATTGAAAATGGCATCAAAATTGGTAAGATTCAAACCGGTGAGTCGACCTCAGCTGGAGGTGCAAAAAAGGTCTTTGGTGGTAAAAGGCAAGGAGACGCCAGTGCAGTGTATGGTGGTCGAGGACGAGGTAGAGGTCGGAATCATTGTACTCAACAACAGGTTGCTAGTGTGACGATCCCTATACCACAACAACGACAACAACCACAACAGCAGCAACAACAACAACAAAGGTATAATCCTGCTCAGAGAAGGATCTAGAATGGGAAGCCGAAGAGGGTATTTGATACACCTCCGTCAACGTATGCAGAGCTGCTTCAGACGCTGTTAAGTTTGAATCTGGTTGAGAAGAGAACGTTGGACCCACCCACAGGAGTGCTTCCTTACGGGTATGATATCGTAATAGTCTTCCACGAAAGACTATTACGATATCAGCGCCCGCCAAGCGGCCAACTATCACGATAACGAAAGCAGGACCCGTTCCTTATGAGAGTACGAAAGCCATTCCATGGAATTATGGGTTGGAAGCTTTTTGCAACGGGGAAAAGATTAATGTGGATAGCCAGCCAGTCGGGGCAGTGGGCAATCTTGTTGGAGCGGGAGGTATGACCCGTAGTGGTAGAATCTTCACTTCACCCGAAGTTGAGGCTGAAAGGATCGCTAGAGGCAAGACCAAGGTGAATGAAGGAGGACCTTCCCGGTCAAAAGAGAAAGAAACGTCGATCAAAGATGTAGAAAAGTTTATGAGATTGATTCGTAAAAGTGACTATAAGATTGTGGAGCACTTGCAGCAGACGCCCTCCAAAATTTCAATACTATCTTTGTTACTTTGTTCCGAGGCCCATCGGAATGCCTTGTTGAAAATCTTGGACACGTCTTTTGTACTTCAGGAAGTAATTGTCAATCAGCTTGAGGGGGTACTGGCGCATGTGAATGCTGGCCACAGCTTGGGATTTACTGACTTTGATTTAACGCCTAGAGGTCGGGACCATAATATGGCCTTGCACATTTCAGTGGAGTGCCAGGGCACTGTTATGTCGCATGTTCTTGTAGACACTGGATCATCTTTGAATGTGTTGCCAAAGAAGGCTATGATGAAGCTAGATGTCCGGGGAATCATATGCACGCCAAGCGATTTGGTCGTGAGGGCTTTTGATGGGACCAGAAGGTCAGTGTTTGGGTCCATAACGTTGCCACTCCAGGTCGGGCCGGAAGTGTTTGACATTGTGTTCTATATCATGGACATACATCTAGCCTACAGCTGTTTACTTGGGCGACCATAGATACATTCTGCAGGGGCTGTGACGTCCATGCTGCATCAAAAACTTAAGTACATGGTCGGTGATAGTGTTGTTACTATTTGCGGAAAGGAGGACATTCTGGTTAGTCATCTTTCATCATTCAAGTACGTCGAAGTGGATGGAGAGATCCATGAGACGCCATGCCAAGTCTTCGAGGGGTTGCAGATCAAGGACAAGTCTCATGTTCCCGTCAAAGGGCCAGAAGTGGCCATGTCTTCGTACAAAGATGCTCAGGCAGTGGTTCAAGCTGGAGAAACCAAAAGATGGGGCCAAGTCTTGGAAATTCCTGTCAAGATGGACAAGTTTGGGTTGGGGTATTGCCCGACATCGTCATCTTCTGCATCAGGCGTGCCAAAGTTCAAAGGACCAGTGCTGATCACTCCAGGTGTGGTCTGCTATGAAACGATTAATGTTGTTTCCGATGCTGAAGACGGAGATAGTGACCGCGATATGGACTCGTGGATCAAGCCTGGTGTGCCAGGACAGAATCTGTGCAACTGGTCTATCCAAGAACTTGTCCCAGTGACTACAAAACAGTAATGATTTATTTTCTCAATTATTGTATAATCCTGTGTCCTACCCGGGGCATAGTGTTGCACCCCAAAATTTGACCAACTCTTCTTTACCTAGCTTGTGTTTCATTTCATTCACATTAGCATTATCATTTGCATTTCATAGACATGTATGCAGGAGATCAAGAGGTATGAGTACCAATCAATAACTTTGAAGCTAGCCAAGAAGCTTATTCAAGTGTTCAAGGGTTGATATCCTTGTCAGAGAAGTTAAAAGATCCTCAGAGAGATTGGTTGAGACCAAGGTTGTGTGCCTCCTAGCTTGAGAGTTGTGGAAAGACCTCAGATGATTCTGAATCCATGAAGAAGGACTTGAGGTCTTGAGAGAGCTCATGAGAAGGTTTGAAGATCACTTTTAAGCCTAGATAGGTCATTGTACAAGATTAAGAAGACTCAACCATGAGTGGTATAATTAGGGTTTGACTGGGTCAACCCTAGGTCAACTGATGATTTGAACAAGGTTGAGACCTAATTCAAGAGCCATGTGATCATGGATTGATGCATTGAGATGCTATAAGGATGATTCCAAGGTCAACTCATCGTGATTGAAGAGTTTGAGAAGTTTCAAGCTAGGGTTTCTAAGGCTTGACAGTGTAAAATCCCCTAGTTTGACCCCTATCTTCAAGGTAGTTTAGCTCAAGATGTGATTGTCATCTCATCTTGCCCCTAACATGAATGTTGTAGAGCTTGTTCTTAGATTTAATTTGAGTATTATAAGTCCTTGATAGGGTTTATAGAACTCAAGTTATGATTTTGAAAAGTTACAGGTCATCTGAGGTATGTGAATCTGGGGCCTTGAAAGTCACCCAACGTGCATCAAACTTTTGCTCAAGAAGGATGATTCCTATGAACTTTTGGTCAACATGAATGTTGTTCCTTATCATCTTAGCTTTCTAGAGAGTACTATAAGTCCATGATAGCATTTGTAGAACTCAAGTTATGGCTTTGACAAGTCAAGGGCATTTTGGTCATTTGGAGATTACATGTCATTTCAAGCATAAGGCCATAACTCCTATTTCCAAGCTTCAAATGGAAAAATATTCAACATAAAACTTGTTCAAAATTATGTTTTAAGGCTAGTAAGGAGGTCGTGAGATGTTGGAAATGCTTGTAGCTCAAAGTTGCAAAAATGACCTAAAATAAGGGCATAAGTTAAATAAGTCAAAGTTGGAAATTGATATTTTCAACCTACACATCCAAACCATGGCATGTAATATATCATTTTGACTTTAGAAAACATTTTAGAGACAATGGTTTAGCCACATTTTTGATTTGAGGTCTAAATCATGGACTTGCTTTGAAAAGCACTTGCTTGCATATTAAGTAACATATGCATAACTCAAAATTAAGGCATGAGCAAGGAACTTGGAAAGCTAAACCCTTCCAAAATGCCACTAGGGGAGAAATTGAAGGAGATTGAGATGAATTTCAAACTGAAAATAGAATTGAGCATGGCATGATAAGTGATTCAAAATCTCATGACATGAGATGTGTAAAATCTCATTGGAAGGATCTAGAGGGTTCTAGATCATCCAAACTCCATCTATATATTGAGTAGAATGAATTCATGGCAGAGGTTGGTGATCATTGAAGGTTTGAGCATAGTTTGAGATTGAGTTTTCATAGCTCGCAAGTGCAATCGGTTTCACCAAATTCCTCCATTTCCTTCCATTTTCTTGATTGATTCTTCTTCCATGAGTATCAAGGATTGATTCCAGATCATTTCCAAGAAGAATTGGTGGCTAGATCGTGTGGGAGCAAGTGATTTTCAGCACCTGCAACTCAGCATCGTGTTTCAAGATTGAAGCACTTTCCATTGAATCTTTTGCATACAGAAGCAAGGAAGAGGTTCAGTGATCGTGTCCAGAAGATTTGAGAGCTTGAAGTGGAGATTTCGTGCATCTGTTATTCAAGAATTTCCAGGTTTGTAACCTTCTTCCTATAGCTTGATTCAGGTAGAATTAGGTTGAATTAGGGTGCTAGATTAGTTGTAGAATGGCCTAGGATGGTTTTCAGATGGTTAATTGCTGAATTAGAGACAAATTAAGTGAATCACCATTTTCGGTTGAGATTGGGAGATGATGATTCTTGGGGTTTCAGAAGAAACTAATGGTATGATTGAGTTCGTGGCAAGATTTGGAGTGTGTTTCATGTTTTGACCTCTTGGATTGGAGGCCTCTAGGAAGAACTAGGGTTGAAGGGGACGATCGGAGCTCCATCGACGGTGGCCGGAGCTGGGCGCGAGGCTCAGAGATTTGAAATGGAGAAGATGAAGTTCTCACCATTGGATGATGGATTCACCATTGACTGGGAGAAGATCCAAGGGCCACGTTTTAATTCTGAGTTGTGAAGGGTTTCTGAAAGAAACGCTGCGTTTCATTAATTCAGGCGTTTGGGCTTAGTGAAATAAGTGTTATCCACACCCCCCAGCAAGCCCAACCCATGTTTTTAACTGAAAATGTTTACTTCCTGCACCGCGCGCATCATTATTTTCATTTGATTTTCATTTAATTTCCAATTTATTCATGGTTTTTGTAAAATTCATAACTAATTGAATATTAATCCAATTCAACCCATTATTTTTGCATATTACTCATGATTGAGTCTATTATTTTTTAGAGAAAAAATATTTTCATTTCATATAATTTCTGATTCAATTGGAATTTTGTATTTTAATTGATATTAAAATGTTCATGTTTGATGCACATTTTTGTGGAATTTTGTTTGATCTCATGGTGATGATTTTGAGCCTGAATTTTTGTGTGTGGCTAGGTTAGACATGTATGATCCCATAGAATTTTTCTCACATTTTTGTGATGAAAATAGGTGTTCTTTCTAGATTGATGTTTAGATACTTCCTTTTTAGGGTTTTAGGTTGATACCTTGTAATGTAGGATTTAGTTCTAGGTCCAAATTGATGATTTGATCTTTGAAACTAATGTGATAGAGTCATGATTGACCTAGGTTCCCATAGTAATTTTTGTAGGATTTTACAATTGGTTTTAGTATTTTAGTTAGGACTATCTTTAGTGCTAGGTTTTAGGTGACCCTAACTTACTAATTCAATTAGTTTAACTTCCCTAGTTCCCTTAGATTAGGGTTTGTGTTTGGTTTGCCTTTGGTTGAGATTGAAGACAAGTTGAAGACAAGGAGAAGTTGCTTGAAGTTGCTTGGAGCTTTAGATTTGCTTGTGCCTGAAGGTATCTGATGAAGATTAGGAGATAGGACATAGGGAGAGCTTTGTAGTTAGAATGATTTCTTTCACAAACATGGGAAGCATCTTGTGCTTCCATTCCTCCCAATGATTAAAAGTCCTTCCATGGTATTCACCTCCCTCCTTTGGAGGGATAAGTGATGGTACCTAGGAAGTAGAACTTTTGAGGGAACCATTCTTCTGATGTTAAACCCTTATAGGCCTCCTTTGGTGGTCAATAAGCAGTTTAATATCCTAGCTTATCCAGTTAAGTGATTTCTTCTGGTTTGAGTATCCTGAAAGATGTTGGACTTGAGTTTGAAGATGAAGACTTCATTGAAGAGTGTGGAAGAGGATGATTCCTTGAACATTGCCATTGCAGCTGAAGCTTGAAGAGCAAGAAGAGCAGGTTGATACTTGAGGATCCAGTAAAGATTGAATGAAGAGCTGAGGCTTGAGCAAGAATTGAAGGATGAAGTTGACACTTCTAAGTGATTAAAGACTACTCTGAGAATCTGAAGCTTGTAGGAGAAGAAGACCAAGTTGATACTGGTGAAGCAAAGAGAGATGAAGCTTGAGGACTAAGTTGATACTTATGAAAAGGATTCAATTGAGATTGAGTGTAGAGTTGAGAGTGGAGGAATAAAAGATAAGTTGATACTTGGAGGGCATGAAGGAAGCAAGTTGATACTTGTGGTTAAGGGTGAAGCCTGAGGGTGGAACTGACTGTAAAGCTGGAAGCTTGGAGAAGTGAAGATTAAGTTGAAACTTATGTTGAAGGGTTGAAACCTGGAGAAGCTAATTGATACTTTTCCTGAAAGATGATAGCCTTGAAGGGTGATGGAAGTCTGAAGACTGAATTGCTGTCAGAAGAGCTGAAGCTTGGAATTGGGAGAGAGTTGTTGATCTGCTTTCTTGTGTGTTTTCTTTGATGTGCTGATGTGCCTTGTTTGACTTGCTTGATGCATTAGAATAAGTTCATATCTAGACTGACTTTAATCTAGGAGCATGATTGCACTAGAGGTTGAGTTGCTCCCTCTGCTTGTATTGTTACTGTATGGCTTTGCTTGTGGGTATTCGGTAGAGCCCAGCTCCCTTGCCCATGTGGTTTATTTTGCTTGATAGCATGATTTGATTTTACTGTATGATTGCAGTTTACTGTATTTTTGCTTGATAGCAGATTTTATTTCCCCTGTATGATTACAGTCATTCATATCTGGCTTGAGGTTGAGATGAGCTTGTGGAGGCTGCTGCCCCACACACATTTCCTCCCTCACTTGCATTGCATACATTTTACAATCGTTTACTGTTTATCTGTTTACCGTTTAAGCTGATGCTTTATCTGTTTTTGTGTATCATTGACATGATCCCTTAGGACTCTCATTTCCTTTGATAAGGAAGTGATGATAGAACTTTAGGTTGAAACCTCTGCATGATAACCTCTAGGAGATCCCTGTTTCAAACCTCAACCATAGAATGAATCCTTGGCATGACAACAGTAGGACTTGATAGTCTCCCCGTAGTTGAACCTTTTCTCTTCTCATCTCAAAAAAAATTAAGATACAGTAATCATGAATGATTTCTTTCGTACGTTACGAGCCTTAAGCTATCTGAGAAAGGATTGTTGGAGAGTCTCTTTTCAACAGTCTGGATGTTTAGTATGGCACCCTTTGGGTGACATGCGACGCATTCACTCTCAGGTCATAGTCTTTAGTGCGATTGAAATTGCAAACACAATAAAAAACACTTCTTCCGTAAAAGACAGAAAACAAACTTCAAAACTTTTTGCCCCGTGGGCCCATAATTCAAAGGAAGCTTTTCTGAAGAAAAGAGTGTCGTTAAACTTCAGTTCTACCGCAAACAGGCTTTGTCCCTAACTGTTGGAATTGCTGTTTAACCCTACTCGATAAAACAGATGAATCTGAATCCCCGTAATCCGTAGTATCCCGAACTACGTAAGCTCTGATCTCTCAAGCCTGTTGAGAGTACGTAGGCATAATACTGACGTATTGGTGAGCCACCTTCCCCGTACCCCGTAGTAGGTCGAACTACGTTGACTCTGATTTCTCGTTCTCTGATGGGAATACATAGGCATAAAGCGCGACGCTTTGCCGAGTCATTTTCTTTTCTGTTTAAGCCAGCCTTGATAGGTAGATAGATAAACCAACTCGTCCAGTAAACACAACAAGCGTGGATCCTGTCGAGTACGACGGACGTGAGGGGTGCTAATACCTTCCCCTTGCGTAACCGACTCCCGAACCCAGACAACGGTTGTGATGACCTTGTCTTACCCTTTTCGTCAGGTTTTTTCGATCGTTTCCTTTCCCGCTCTGAGGGATAAATAACGAAAGGTGGCGACTCTTCTATTTTGCCGACACCTTATTTTCGCGGAAGCGACAGCTGGCGACTCTGCTGGGGACTTGATAGTTTCCTGGGATCCAACGTCCCGAATGCGAGTCAGTTTGGGGATCCGACGTCCCCTGCGAGAGTCAATCCTAACACTTGTATGATTACTTGTTAGGTTGTGTTTATTTATCGCATTTTATTTCCCGCACTTTATCTTCAGTATGATATGATTATCCGTGCTGTTGTGGGAGGGGCATTCTGATGAGTGAGAAGCCAGACCCAGGCTTGAGTGAACATAGCATTAGTTGTGGAAATTAGTGGGCGCGTGCTTGCTTGGCAGGCACTAGTGTCTCATGAAATCCACGCTCAGACGAGGTTCTCCTGGTTGACTTCTTTTTCAACCCTTTGGGTTGAGGGGGTTGTTGGTTTGGAGGATTGTCGACTCTGGGGACCGATCATTTGTGATTCAGCCGAGTGAGGCCGCTTCATGAGCTGGTAATGCCACACCTTCTGGGTATCGTATCACCCCTCTTGAATGTCTGTGACGCTGATGAACGCATAGGATGCCGAACTTGAGTCAGTTTAGGTCCATACCTGTGAGCAGGGTTGGGTTTATTGCAGGAAACTTTGACCTTCAGACTACCTGGTTTTCTTGACAGTGAATCCGTTTTGTTGATACCGGAGGTTCTCATCATCAGATATATGATTGTTCTTGACAGAGCAGAGCTTTGGTCCTGTATCAGAGGACCTTATATTCAGAGATGTGTATTTGTTCTTGATAGAGCAGGTTTTTATTGGGATCAGAGAGTCTTATTATCAGATGTTTGTTCTTGACAGAGCAGAATTTTGGTCCTGTATCAGAGGACCTTGTCTTCAGATATATGTGTGTTCTTGACAGAGCAGATTTATGATTGGGGTCTGAGCATCTCATCAGCAGATATATGGTTGTTCTTGACAGAGCAGAGTTTTGGTCATCAAATGTGTGTTCTTGACAGAGCAGATTTTTTGGTCCTGTATCAGAGGTCCTTATTATCAGATGTTTGTTCTTGACAGAGCAGATTTATGGTCCTATATGTGTGTGTTCTTGACAGAGCAAATTTGTGGTCCGACACCAGGGTTTTCTTCTTATCAATGATAGTGGTTGTTCTTGACAGAGCAGTATCGTGGCTTTGTTGATACAGAATCTCCACAGCACAGTTGCCTTGATCTCCTGCTGCATGATTGCATTTTACATTGCTTTGCATACCCATTTGCATTTCATTAACGTGTGTCTGTGTTGCAGGTACCGTTTTCCCCGATCCAGGATTTCTTGCCTCCTATTGTATTGTTATGGGTTCTCTGAGGAAGACTGTGGCTTACAAGCTCCCTGCCCCTGATGTGGTTCAGCTGACTGGTTTGATTGCTTTAGCAGATGGTTCTGTGAGAGATGAGTTCAGAAAATCTTACGGAAAATTGCTCAGTTTGGTTCGTAAACCTTCTGCGTTCGAGTTGAATGGGTTGCACGCTCTGCTGCAGTTCTACGATCCTCAGTTGAGATGCTTTACTTTCCAGGATTTTGTTCTCGCGCCTACGTTAGAGGAATATGCTGATTTGTTAGGTGTGCCTATCAAGAGGCAGATGCCCTTTGTTCATATGGATGCGGAGCCTGATCTGGCTAGTCTAGCTCCTTCACTTCATCTGGATGCCTCCGAGTTGGTGTTGTCTAGTTGGAACAAGGTTCCCGGTTTCTCCTTGCAGTGCTTAGTGGGAAAGGCTCAGCAGTGCGCCAAAGATGGATGTTGGGTCGTGTTCAACGCCATCCTTGCTCTGTGCATATATGGCATCATTTTGTTCCCCAATATGCCTGACTTCGTAGACTTCGACGCATTTCACATCTTTGCATCAGGGAATCCAGTCCCTACCTTGATAGGAGATGTCTACCATTCCGTCCACTACAAAAACGAGAACAGAAGGGGCAAGAATGTCTCATGCTGTGTACCCTTGCTTTATAAATGGCTTGATAGTCATCTGCCCAAGAAGGGTCCCTTTGTTTCGTCTGCAGCCACAGCTGAGTGGTCCGAGCGTTTGATGAGTCTATCTGCAGAGGATATTGACTGGTTTGACAGAGATAGGTTGGGTACCGAGATTATCTTCAGCTGCAGCGGGTTTCCGAACGTGCCTTTGATAGGCAAGAAGGGTTGTATAAACTATAATCCGTATTTGCTGGTCCGACAGTTTGCTTACGCTTTGAGAGCTCCGCCGAAGGATGAAGAGGTACAGGAATCTTTGTACCTCACTGGTCTTCTAGAGGGGGATCTGTTATCTAAGCTTCAGCGCACCTGGAATGGCGTCAGTAAGAGGGGAAAATCATTGCTAGGGAGAAGCAATAATCAAGCCTACCCTCCGTATGTGACTTGGATCAGAGCCAGAGCAGATGCTATAGGGATGTTGTTTCCTCATGCCAAGCCAGAAAGCCCTCCAATGATTGAAGAGCCTACTACCGTGCCCATTCAGCAGCATAATCAGGTGTTAGCTGAGTGAGATGAATTGAAGCGGGAAAATGAGGAACTGGAGAAAGAATTGGCTCAGCTTCGAAGCGAGAGAAACGAAGCCGTTCATTCCTTCAAGAGGCAGACGGAGCTGGTGAACCAGCTAGGGACAGATTTGACTAAGCAGATAGCCGAGCGTGAACGCATGGGTCAAGACTTCAAAGCTGTCAACGACGTACTGGCTACAAAGAAGCAGCACTTCGACGAAGCGTATCGGAGGATATCCAAGTTCAACCAGCACTAGAAGGCTTCCCTAGCCACCAGGAAAGAGCGGGAGGATAAGCTGATGCAACAGATCTCCAAGCTGAAAGTCCAGGTGAAGGCCAGCGAGAAGAGGTTTGATGAAGAAACCGCTCGCAGATACACCGCTGAAGGCCAGCTCAACAGAGCTCTCGCTAACCTGAAGGAGCGCAAACTGACGTTTGAATCCAAGAAGCGGAAGCTAGAAGATTGTTTCAACGAAGGAGCATGGGAAGATTCGATCGAAGGTCTTCAATACACCATTGTGCAGAGGGAGTTACTCGTCGAAGGGTTTCTCACTCGGCCTGATCATCCAGAAACGAAGGGGTTGTTAGAAGAGTTTCGCGCCCGTGGCCGTACTTGACTATTTGTATTCCTTTTGTTTTGATCGTTGTTGTATGCTGACCATCACCAGGCTTGTTGGTCGAGGTCACGCTATTGGTTCTGCTTGTACTCACTGATGTCGTGTACTGCCTTGATGGGCTTCTTCCCTTATATATGAGATTATTATTTCCATGACTGGACTCGGACTTCTTATTATCATCACTGGCACTCAGGCACTAGGATCAGGGGAGATCTCCCTAACGCACAGACACACGTTTGCATTTGCATGAAGCATTTGCATAACGAGCACTTTGTCGTTTTTCCTAACCCTTTTGTGTTTTGACAGGTTGTTTCAGGTTGATCCAGGATTGATCAGAGACCTATTCACCGCTATCCGACCAGAGCTAATCAAACCAGGATCATGGAGCAAGTGCAAACTGATGTTCAGGAACTCCGCGAAAGAATGGATCGCTTCATGGAGCTCATGCAAGCGGTCGCCAATGGCCAGGATCAGCTTAGAACCTTGGTCCAGCCTCTGATTTCAAGGGTCGATAGCAACGACGTACTCCATGGTGGGACTGTTCCTACTCCTCCACCAGTTGAAACTCCACAGAATGGTGTCCCCGTAACCGGGGGAAATGGCAGTGCCAACGGCAATGTGATAGCTAACACGAGACTCAACGGTAATACGACGGGCGTCGGTAATGGGAGTCTGGAAGCTAATGTCAATGTTGGGCTGGGCAACGGCAATGCAGGTGTTGGGAATCTGTTTGGGCCTCAGTCGTGGTTAGAAGATCGTCAGGATGATGTGTTCTCTCAGAGAGGTGTTGAAGGGGAGCTGATTGTTGAAGCACGTCTAAGGTTCAAGGCACTCGAGGATAAGATGAGAAACATCGAGAATCAGAACACCCTGGGCGTTGACATGTCCAAGTTGGGATTGATTGTTGATTTCAAGGTGCCTCCCAAGTTCAAGGTGCCTGACTTCGAAAAGTATAAGGGCACCACTTGCCCTCGCGTCCACCTGAGATCATATTACAGAAAAATGTCAGCTCATTCTGATGACGAGAAGTTGCTGATGCACTTCTTTCAAGACAGTCTGTCCGGACCATCCCTCGAGTGGTACATGAGTCTGGAGCCTACCAGTGTGCGCACGTGGAAAGACCTTGCTGAAGCATTTGTGCACCACTACCAATACAACAGCGACTTGGCCCCGAACCGAGTCCAATTGCAGAATCTGTCGCAAAGGAGCAACAAAGGTTTCAAGGAATACGCCCAGCGGTGGCGTGAATTGGCAGCCAGGGTTCAGCCGCCGATGGTTGAACGTGAGCTTGTGCATATGTTTGTAGCCACCCTCCCAAGGGTTTACTATGAGAAGTTGGTCAGCGGTATGTCTGGAACATTCTCAGATCTCATTATCACGGGTGAGCACATCGAAAATGGGATCAAGCTCGGGAAAATTCAAGGTGATTCATCCTCAGCTGGAGGAGGCAGAAAGAAACCTTATAGTGACAAAAGACGGGAAGGAGAAGCGAGCGTTGTGACCAACGCTCGAAGGAAGGGTAAAGGCTCTCACCAACAAGTGGCCAGCATAACTATCCTGGCAGTCCAACAGCCACAGCAGCAGCAGCAGCAGCCGAATCAACAAGGGTACAGAAAGTATCAGAATCGGGCACCTCTGTCGAGCCGTCACCTCGAGACACCGCCCATGTCTTACGCGCAACTATTACAGACTTTGCTTCAGTTATAGTTGATCCAGAAGAGAACCCTGGCTCCCTTGACAGGGGCGCCTCCGCCAGGGTACGACGCGAATGCAACTTGCAAGTTTCACTCAGGATCACCAGGCCATACAATAGAGAACTGCAAAGCCTTCAAGCACAAGGTGTAGGATATGGTGGACGCTAAGATCATCAATTTCTCCGATAATGTGTCAAATGTCACGAAGAACCCTATGCCGAATCATAGGGGAGGTGGAGTAAATGCCATTATTGAAGATGAGAATTTGGATTTGTTGACTGACGTCAGAGATCTGAAGACACCACTTAGCTTCGTTAAAGCTAAGTTGATGAAAAAAGGTTTCTTTCCAGGTTGCGGAGAGCTGTGTATGGACTGTGCCACAAGTCCTGATGGATGTGAACAGTTGGTAGAAGG
The DNA here is from genome assembly GCA_963859935.3 of Lathyrus sativus. Taxonomy (NCBI): domain Eukaryota; kingdom Viridiplantae; phylum Streptophyta; class Magnoliopsida; order Fabales; family Fabaceae; genus Lathyrus; species Lathyrus sativus. Next base: position 184,678,826 of record OZ012739.1, read on the forward strand.
AATTCAAAGTCTGATGACTGAAGGGATTTTACAATTTAGCCGGAGGGCCGAATGTGGATCAGGGGAGGTAGTGCTGAAGCAAGATGATGAGGTCGCCACCATCACCATCCCTCGCCAGACGATAACGATTTCTGCGCCCAGACCGCCCACAATTACTATCACCAAATCTGGGTCGATACCCTTCGAAAGCACTAATGATGTCCCATGGCATTATGGGGCTGAAGTCTACTGCAACGGACAGAAGTTGGAGCTAGAACCGTTTGGGTCGTCTGTGAAGAACCTTACGGGAATCAGTGGTATTACTCGCAGCGGAAGAGTGTTCGCACCACCTGAGGTCGTAACGGATCAAGCGATCAGAGCTGATACAGCTGATAAAGGTAAAAGTAAAGTCGTTGAAGAGATCCCTCGTGGGGCAGAAAAAGACTTACTCGTTAAAGACGTCGAGGAATTTATGAGGTTGATTAAAAAGAGTGACTACAAGATTGTGGATCATCTCCATCAGACACCCTCGAAAATTTCCATCCTGAACCTGTTGCTGTGTTCGGAGGCACACCGCAACGCACTGCTGAAGGTGTTGAATGCCGCATATGTGCCGCAGGAAATATCGGTAAATCAATTGGAAGAAGTCGTAGCCCACGTGAATGCTGGAAATGGGCTAGGTTTCACAGACCTGGAGCTGACGCCGAAGGGGAGGAACCACAATAGCGCCCTGCACATCTCGATAGAGTGTAGGGGAACGATCATGTCGCACGTGCTGGTAGATACGGGTTCGTCCCTTAATGTTCTTCCAAAGAAGGCATTAATGAAGTTAGATACTCGCGGAGTGATTTGCACACCCAGTGATCTGGTTGTGAAAGCGTTCGATGGAACCAAACGCCATGTTTTCAGGGAGGTGACCCTGCCAATCCAAGTCGGGCCGGAAACATTCGACGCGATCTTTTACATTATGGACATCATGCCTGCCTACAGCTGTCTCTTGGGTCGGCCATGGATCCATGCTGCGGGTGTCGTGACCTCCACGTTGCGCCAGAAATTCAAATATGTTGTCGGGGGTAGCATCGTAACTGTTTGTGGCGAGGAAGACATAATGGTAAGCCATTTGTCGTCCTTCAAGTATGTCGAGATGGATGGGGAAATCCACGAAACTCTATGCCAAGCGTTCGAAGCCGTTAAAGTGAAGAACGTAGCTCCTGTAGTCACCGAAAAGCCAGAGATGACTCTCTCTTCCTTCAAGGAAGCCCGGGCCGTTGTCCAAGCCGGATCTACCCTGGGCTGGGGGCGAATTTTGGAGATACCTAACAGGCAAGATAAGTTTGGGTTGGGATATTCTCCTGGAGCTGAAGCTTCTTCTTCTAGCAGTGCGTCGCGAGGTAAGGGGCCGATCCAGTTTACCAGTGGCGGAGTGATTTTCGAAAGCATCAACGCGGTGTCTGAAGACAGCGGAGATAGCGACTGTGACCTCGACTCTTGGATCCAGCCAAGCAAGCCAGGCGAGGGCCTTACCAACTGGTCCGTCAAGGATATCATCCAGATGACAAGCGAAGAGTAATGATTTACTTTTTCCAATCATTGTACAACCGTATGTCCTACCCGGGGCATAGTGGTTTTATTGTTAGGGCCTTGTTGGATTATGTACATGCATTTTGTTAATAAATCAAAGGCGTTTTCTTCATATTCAAATATTGTGATCTCTGTTATGCCTGTTTTATATTTGTTTTGAAAAACAATAAAATGGCAATGGGGTTTGTGCTAACCTGCACATCCTTGTTTTAAACTTAACCCTTGTTATTGCAGGGTCCACATAACAGATGACATCGACTCTGGATCTTCTACGACTCACTTCGACTTCGATTTCCCGATCTATCAAGCCGAAGAAGAGATTCATGAAGACGAAGACCTTCCTGAAGAGTTGGCCCGCTTGTTGAAACAAGAGAAAGTTATTCTGCCTCATGAAGAGGAAATCGAGATCGTGAATCTGGGTTCTGAAGAACTCGTCAGAAACGTCAGGATAGGAGCTGCATTGCAGAGTGATGTCAAGCAGAGATTGGTCGAGATGCTAAGAGAGTATAGTGACGTCTTTGCTTGGTCATACGAAGATATGCCCGGACTTGATACTGACATCATGGTCCACCACTTGCCGCTGCGAGAAGATTGTCCTCCCGTTAAGCAGAAGCTTAGGAGGACACGACCAGATATGGCCGTTAAGATCAAAGAAGAAGTGCAAAAGCAGCTTGATGCTGGCTTCTTAGCGGTCACTACTTACCCTCCGTGGATCGCCAACATAGTGCCTGTACCGAAGAAGGACGGTAAGGTACGAATGTGCGTCGATTATCGGGATTTGAATAGGGTGAGCCCAAAAGATGATTTCCCGCTGCCTCATATTGATGTGTTGGTCGACAATACAGCTCAATTCTCCGTGTTTTCGTTCATGGATGGCTTCTCCGGTTACAATCAAATCAAGATGGCGCCGGAGGACATGGAGAAAACGACGTTTATCACTCCTTGGGGAACATTCTGCTACAAGGTAATGCCTTTCGGTCTGAAGAACGCAGGGGCCACTTACCAACGAGCAATGGTAACTTTGTTTCATGACATGATTCATCATGAGATTGAAGTCTATGTTGATGACATGATTGCGAAGTCCCAAACGGAGGAGGGACATCTAGTCAATTTGCTGAAGCTTTTTGAGAGGCTTAGGAAGTTCAGGTTGAGGCTGAATCCTAACAAGTGTACTTTCGGAGTACGGTCCGGAAAGTTACTGGGGTTTATCGTGAGTGAAAGAGGCATCGAGGTTGATCCTGTGAAGATTAAAGCGATACAAGAAATGCCAGTGCCAAAAACAGAAAAAGAAGTTCGTGGTTTCCTGGGCAGAATAAACTACATTACGAGGTTTATCTCTCAGCTCACGGCCACGTGTGAACCGATGTTCAAACTGTTAAAGAAAGATCAGGCGATTATCTGGAACGAGGATTGCCAAAAGGCATTCGACAAGATAAAGTAGTATCTGCAGGAACCTCCGATCTTGATACCCCCGGTGGCCGGACGGCCATTAATCATGTACTTGACAGTTCTTGAGAATAGTATGGGGTGTGTTCTCGGTCAGCACGACGAGACGGGCAGAAAGGAGCATGCCATTTATTATTTGAGTAAGAAATTCACAGACTGTGAATCTCGTTACTCGATGCTGGAGAAAACGTGTTGTGCACTAGCCTGGGCTGCCAAACGTTTACGACAGTACATGCTCAACCACACCACCATGCTGATTTCGAAGATGGATCCGATCAAGTACGTCTTCGAGAAGCAAGCGCTTTCGGGCAGGATTGCCAGATGGCAAATGGTGTTGACAGAATATGACATTAAGTACGTTTCCCAGAAGGCCATCAAGGGCAGCGTATTGTCTGAATACCTGGCCAGACAGTCGATCGAGGATTACCAGCCTATGAAGTTTGAATTCCCTGATGAGGATATCATGTTTCTCAAAGCGAAAGATTGCGATGAACCGTTGCCCGACGAGGGTCCAGATAGGAAATCCCAGTGGAAATTGATATTTGACGGGGCAGTTAACTCTTACGGAAATGGCATTGGGGCAATCATCACGACTCCCAACGGATCCCACATCCTGTTTACTGCGAGACTGACGTTTCCAGTCACCAATAACGAAGCGGAGTATGAAGCATGCATCATGGCTCTAGAAGAGGCAATTGATTTGAGAATCAAGAACCTAGATGTATATGGTGACTCGGCGCTTGTGATTAACCAGATTAAAGGGGAGTGGGAGAGTCGTCAATCGAATCTGGTGTCGTACATGAATTATGCCAGAAGGCTACTTCCGTTCTTTGATCGAGGGGAACTCCATCATGTGCCCAGGGCCGAGAATTAAATGGCTGATGCCTTAGCCACGTTGGCTTCGATGTATAAAGTCAATTTCTGGAATGAAGCTCCAAGAAATGTCCTTTCTCGTCTTGATAGACCTGCATTCGTCTTCGCGATCGAGGATGCCTCCGACGGCAAACCATGGTTCCATGATATCCAGACCTTCCTTATGACTAAGGAGTATCCTGCGGGTGCATCAACCTAGGATAAGAAGACTCTGAGGAGGCTGTCTAGAAATTTTTATCTCAATCCTGATGGAGTTTTGTATAAAAGAAACCACGATCTCGTGCTACTCAGATGTGTAGATGAGAAAGGGGCGAGTATGCTCATGGAAGAAGTCCATGAAGGCACATTTGGTACGCACGCCGGCGGGCATGCCATGACAAGAAAGATCCTGAGAGTAGGATATTACTGGCTGACGATGGAGTCAGATTGCTTTAAATTCGCGAAGAGGTGTCATAAATTCCAGATTTATGCTGATAAAGTTCATGTGCCGCCGTGCCCGTTAAATGTCATATCCTCCCCGTGGCCGTTCTCCATGTGGGGCATCGACATGATAGGCAAGATCGAGCCTACTGCATCCAATGGTCATCGCTTCATTCTAGTAGCTATCGACTACTTCACCAAGTGGTGGAGGCAGCCTCGTATGCTAATGTGACCAAGCAGGTGGTGGCTAAATTCATAAAGAGGGATATCATCTGTCGTTACGGAATTCCCGAATGGATCATTACTGATAATGGTTCGAATCTAAATAACAAGATGATGAAGGAGCTGTGCCAGAGTTTCAAGATTGAACACCACAACTCATCTCCTTACCAGCCAAAGATGAATGGCGCCGTTGAAGCGGCCAACAAGAACATAAAGAAGATTGTTTAGAAGATGGTTGTGACCTACGAAGATTGGCATGAGATGCTGCCATTTGCATTGCACGATTATCGTACGATGGTATGTACATCAACTGGGGCAACTCCTCTCTCCTTAGTGTACGGTATGGAAGCTGTCCTACCGTTAGAAGTGGAGATCCCTTCTTTGCGAGTTTTGGTTGATGTGAAACTCGACGAGGCAGAATGGATTACGAACCGACTGAACCAACTCAGCCTGATGGACGAGAAGAGGTTAGCATCGATTGCGCATGGTCGTCTGTACCAAAGCCGAATGAAGAAAGCTTATGATAAGAAGGTGCGTCCTAGAAGCTTTCAGACGGGTGATCTCGTCCTGAAGAAGATTCTTCCTCCACACTCCGATCACCAGGGCAAGTGGACTCCTAATTACGAAGGTCCGTACATCGTCAGCAAGGTCTTCTCGGGAGGAGCTCTGTTGTTATCCACGATGGATGGTGAAGATTTTGCATCCCCAGTGAACGCGGACGCAGTTAAAAAAATACTTTGCTTAAAAATGACCCGCTGGAAAGAAAAAGAATAGCCAGGCAAAAAAGGGGCATCCCGGCGAACCATAAAAAAGGAAAAAGGTTCGGGCAAAAATTAGGGATATAAATTAAAAAATGTACACCCGCAAAGTCGAAAACCTGGAAGGGCGACTTTGGCAAAAAAGGGTATCCCAGTGAACTGAAAACCCGCAAAGGGCGGTTCACGCAAAAGTTAGGGATTTGAAAAAGCAAATGACTGCGTTCCGCGTGTGGACTTTCATTGTTTAGATGTTTGGAAGACCTGAGGGCCGTTCATCTGAATCAATCTCTTCTGAAGCTGAAGCGGCGGAGAAGTATCGAAGTCGAGTGGGTCATAGAGGGATCAACTCATGGTTTTCTCTACGCCTCGTTGCCGTCATTTGTATATACTGATGTATATTTATGTTTTATTTTTGCGCGGCTTCCTCATTCCAGGAGCTTGCATCTGTTGTAAAACATTTTTACCCATTCAGGGGTTCGTTATTAATAAAACGTATACTATTCAGCAATTATGCTTGTCTGTTTAGCATTTATATGTTTTGTTTGCGAAAAAGAACGCCGATGTTTTTGACAAAATGCGCATACATAAACTTACTGGCCTAGGCCACTGATTGTTGAAACAATGAATTACTTAAACATTGTCACAAGACGATAACCTTGATAGGTCCCTTTGAGAAGGGCATCTTGTCTGTTTGTTTGTGTTGTTACAGGTGTAGCATATTCCAGACGGTACGCCGTACGCGTCCCCAAGCAGGATGATTCCTCCTTCTCCAGCAAAATTCAGCATCCTCTCCCCATGAAGTCTGACCATGAGATCGTAAGCATTGATATGTTTCCCCGAGCAGAGAAGATTCTCTCCCCAATCAGATGTATCCTGAAGGAACGACATCTCCCCAGCTGAGTCATACGCTGAAGTATGCGGCAATTGATAGCTCCAGACTGAAGTCTCTATCGGAATTGAAATTCCCCGCAGAGCCGTACTCTCCCCCGAAGCCGGATGATTTCTTCTTCCCCAGCCGAGTTTGCAGTTCCCCAAGAGAGTCGAGGCCTTGGAAGCAGTTGGGACCATGATTGGCTTTCCCCAGTAGAGTGTTGAATAGATGACGCTATGTTTCCCCACCGGAGCCGTTATCTCCAAGGGAGTAGCCGTGAAGGCCGTGCAGTTTATTTCTGTGATTGACATCGCTCTCCTCAGCAGGTCCAGGTTCTCGTAGAGCTTCGTTCCCCTGCAGCAGTTAACTGAAGTTCACTTCCCCACAGAGTCCAATTGAGATTGGCGTGACTTTTTCTCCTCAGCAGGATGATTCCTTCCCCTATCAGAGTGGTCCTTTCTCCTTGACAGGAGGATTCTCCCTGCAGCATTTATTTTGCTGACGGGATCGCAGCATTTTGCATGATTGCATAACATTTTGCATGATTGCATAGCATCTATCATAAACGCGTAGCATTTCCACCGTGTGGAGCATTGCGCCATTGTCAAAGCATACACATACTAAACATGAGCTAGGTCGTTACCATTCTTGTTTTACAGGTGTTCCTCCGCAGGTCGGTTGCTCAAGATGATTCTTGAATTCTCCCCACTAGAGTCGCTTGCTCAAGATGATTCTTGAATTCTCCCCACCGGAGTCGCTTGCTCAAGACGAATCTTGAATTCTCCCCCGGAAAAGTCGTTTGCTTAAGATGATTCTTAAAAATCCCCAGTGAAGTCGCCATAGTTGGTTGCTCAAGTTGATGCTTAGAGTCCCCGGTAGAGCGTCTGCTCAGGACGATTCCTGAAATCTCCAGCAGAGTTATCGACTCAGGAGAATTCTTGAAGTCCCCGCGGAGTTATTTGTTCAAGATGATTCTTGATGTCCTAAGCAAAGATGATTCAGTCAGAATGATTTCTGGATCTCCGAAGCAGAGTTACTTGATAGTTCTCCAGAATCCCCAGCGGAGATGCGTCATCCCCAGCAGGTTGCTGAACAGCGAAGTTGAAACTTCCCTCGAAGACTTGACGACTGAAGTCCAACCGTATTGACGAAGCAGTTCTCTCAGCTGAAGCAGAGTTCCTGATGGCAGAAGTTTGGATATTCCCAATTGGTTCATGATTGACCGAGAATTCTATTCCCGACTTACTGATGAAGTCCGGCTGATGCCCGAAAGTCTTCTTTGAATGCCTGATGAGTCCCGAGGAATCTTGATGCCCGACGGCATGATCAACCATGTACTACCGGTTACCGTGTGACCAATTCCCCAGCCAGTTACCGTGCATCTAGTATTTCAGTGTTCGAAGATTTGTTCTCATCAGAGTACCATGTACCTGTGCAGTTGGCAAATTTCCGGGTTTGTTGGTATTCAACCGTCTCGCACCTTGATTGGTTGAGAGTCATTCGCTTCTCACCCAGTCAGGTCCAAGCCGTTTGAATAGGGGCAGCTGTTGCACCCCAAAATTTGACCAACTCTTCTTTACCTAGCTTGTGTTTCATTTCATTCACATTAGTATTATCATTTGCATTTCATAGAAATGTATGCAGGAGATCAAGAGGTATGAGTACCAATCAAGAACTTTGAAGCTAGCCAAGAAGCTTATTCAAGTGTTCAAGGGTTGATATCCTTGTCAGAGAAGTTAAAAGATCCTCAGAGAGATTGGTTGAGACCAAGGTTGTGTGCCTCCTAGCTTGAGAGTTGTGGAAAGACCTCAGATGATTCTGAAGCCATGAAGAAGGACTTGAGGTCTTGAGAGAGCTCATGAGAAGGTTTGAAGATCACTTTGAAGCCTAGATAGGTCATTGTACAAGATTAAGAAGACTCAGCCATGAGTGGTATAATTAGGTTTGACTGGGTCAACCCTAGGTCAACTGATGATTTGAACAAGGTTGAGACCTAATTCAAGAGCCATGTGATCATGGATTGATGCATTGAGATGCTATAAGGATGATTCCAAGGTCAACTCATCATGATTGAAGAGTTTGAGAAGTTTCAAGCTAGGGTTTCTAAGGCTTGACAGTGTAAAATCCCCTAGTTTGACCCCTATCTTCAAGGCAGTTTAGCTCAAGATGTGATTTTCATCTCATCTTGCCCCTAACATGAATGTTGTAGAGCTTGTTCTTAGCTTTAATTTGAGTATTATAAGTCCTTGATAGGGTTTATAGAACTCAAGTTATGACTTTGACAAGTTACAGGTCATCTGAGATTTCTAGAGAGTACTAGAAGTCCTTGATAGGATTTGTAGAACTCGAGTTATGACTTTGACAAGTCAAGGGCATTTTGGTCATTTGGAGATTACAGGTCATTTCAAGCATAAGGCCATAACTCCTATTTCCAAGCTTCAAATGGAAAAATATTCAACATTAAACTTGTTCAAAATGATGTTTTAAGGCTAGTAAGGAGGTCGTGAGATGTTGGAAATGCTTGTAGCTCAAAGTTGCAAAAATGACCTAAAATAAGGGCATAAGTTAAATAAGTCAAAGTTGGAAATTGATATTTTTTAACCTACACATCCAAACCATGGCATGTAATATATCATTTTGACTCTAGAAAACATTTTAGAGACAATGGTTTAGCCATATTTTTTATTTGAGTTCTAAATCATGGACTTGCTTTGAAAAGCACTTGCTTGCATATTAAGTAACATATGCATAACTCAAAATTAAGGCATGAGCAAGGAACTTGGCAAGCTAAACCCTTCCAAAATGCCACTAGGGGAGAAATTGAAGGAGATTGAGATGAATTTCAAACTGAAAACAGAATTGAGCATGGCATGATAAGTGATTCAAAATCTCATGACATGAGATGTGTAAAATCTCATTGGAAGGATCTAGAGGGTTCTAGATCATCCAAACTCCATCTATATATTGAGTAGAATGAATTCATGGCAGAGGTTGGTGATCATTGAAGGTTTGAGCATAGTTTGAGATTGAGTTTTTGTAGCTCGCAAGTTCAATCGGTTTCACCAAATTCCTCCGTTTCCTTCCATTTTCTTAATTGATTCTTCTTTCATGAGTATCAAGGATTGATTCTAGATCATTTCCAAGAAGAATTGGTGGCTAGATCGTGTGGGAGCAAGTGATTTTCAGCACCTGCAACTCAGCATCGTGTTTCAAGATTGAAGCACTTTCCATTGAATCTTTTGCATACAGAAGCAAGGAGGAGGTTCAGTGATCGTGTCCAGAAGATTTGAGAGCTTGAAGTGGAGATTTCGTGCATCTGTTATTCAAGAATTTCCAGGTTTGTAACCTTCTTCCTATAGCTTGATTCAGGTAGAATTAGGTTGAATTAGGGTGCTAGATTAGTTGTAGAATGGCCTAGGATGGTTTTCAGATGGTTAATTGCTGAATTAGAGACAAATTAAGTGAATCACCATTTTCGGTTGAGATTGGGAGATGATGATTCTTGGGGTTTCAGAAGAAACTAATGGTATAATTGAGTTCGTGGCAAGATTTGGAGTGTGTTTCATGTTTTGACCTCTTGGATTGGAGGCCTCTAGGAAGAACTAGGGTTGAAGGGGACGATCGGAGCTCCATCGGCGGTGGCCGGAGCTGGGCGCGAGGCTCAGAGCTTTGAAATGGAGAAGATGAAGTTCTCACCATTGGATGATGGATTGACCATTGACTGGGAGAAGATCCAAGGGCCACATTTTAATTCTGAGTTGTGAAGGGTTTCTGAAGGAAACGCTGCGTTTCATTAATTCAGGCGTTTGGGCTTAGTGAAATAGTGTTATCCACACCCCCCAGCAAGCCCAACCCATGTTTTTAACTGAAAATGTTTACTTCCTGCACCGCGCGCTTCATTATTTTCATTTGATTTTCATTTAAATTCCATTTTATTCATGGTTTTTGTAAAATTCATAACTAATTGAATATTAATCCAATTCAACCCATTCTTTTTGCATATTACTCATGATTGAGTCTATTATTTTTTAGAGAAAAAATATTTTCATTTCATATAATTTCTGATTCAATTGGAATTTTGTATTTTAATTGATATTAAAATGTTCATGTTTGATGCACATTTTTGTGGAATTTTGTTTGATCTCATGGTGATGATTTTGAGCCTGAATTTTTGTGTGTGGCTAGGTTAGACATGTATGATCCCATAGAATTTTTCTCACGTTTTTGTGATGAAAATAGGTGTTCTTTCTAGATTGATGTTTAGATACTTTTTAGGGTTTTAGGTTGATACCTTGTAATGTAGGATTTAGTTCTAGGTCCAAATTGATGATTTGATCTTTGAAACTAATGTGATAGAGTCATGATTGACCTAGGTTCCCATAGTAATTTTTGTAGGATTTTACAATTGGTTTTAGTATTTTAGTTAGGACTAACTTTAGTGCTAGGTTTTAGGTGACCCTAACTTACTAATTCAATTAGTTTAACTTCCCTAGTTCCCTTAGATTAGGGTTTGTGTTTGGTTTGCCTTTGGTTGAGATTGAAGACAAGTTGAAGACAAGGAGAAGTTGCTTGAAGTTGCTTGGAGCTTTGGATTTGCTTGTGCCTGAAGGTATCTGATGAAGATTAGGAGATAGGACATAGGGAGAGCTTTGTAGTTAGAATGATTTCTTTCGCAAACATGGGAAGCATCTTGTGCTTCCATTCCTCCCAATGATTAAAAGTCCTTCCATGGTATTCACCTCCCTCCTTTGGAGGGATAAGTGATGGTACCTAGGAAGTAGAACTTTTGAGGGAACCATTCTTCTGATGTTAAACCCTTATAGGCCTCCTTTGGTGGTCAATAAGCAGTTTAATATCCTAGCTTATCCAGTTAAGTGATTTCTTCTGGTTTGAGTATCCTGAAAGATGTTGGACTTGAGTTTGAAGATGAAGACTTCATTGAAGAGTGTGGAAGAGGATGATTCCTTGAACATTGCCATTGCAGCTGAAGCTTGAAGAGCAAGAAGAGCAGGTTGATACTTGAGGATCCAGTAAAGATTGAATGAAGAGCTGAGGCTTGAGCAAGAATTGAAGGATGAAGTTGACACTTCTAAGTGATTAAAGACTACTCTGAGAATCTGAAGCTTGTAGGAGAAGAAGACCAAGTTGATACTGGTGAAGCAAAGAGAGCTGAAGCTTGAGGAGTAAGTTGATACTTATGAAAAGGATTCAATTGAGATTGAGTGTAGAGTTGAGACTGGAGGAATAAAAGATAAGTTGATACTTGGAGGGCATGAAGGAAGCAAGTTGATACTTGTGGTTAAGGGTGAAGCCTGAGGGTGGAACTAACTGTAAAGCTGGAAGCTTGGAGAAGTGAAGATTAAGTCGAAACTTATGTTGAAGGGTTGAAACCTGGAGAAGCTAATTGATACTTGTCCTGAAAGATGATAGCCTTGAAGGGTGATGGAAGTCTGAAGACTGAATTGCTGTCAGAAGAGCTGAAGCTTGGAATTGGGAGAGAGTTGTTGATTTGCTTTCTTGTCTGTTTTCTTTGCTGTGCTGATGTGCCTTGTTTGACTTGCTTGATGCATTAGAATAAGTTCATATCTAGACTGACTTTAATCTAGGAGCATGATTGCACTAGAGGTTGAGTTGCTCCCTCTGCTTGTATTGTTACTGTATGGCTTTGCTTGCGAGTATTCGGTAGAGCCCAGCTCCCTTGCGCATGTGGTTTATTTTGCTTGATAGCATGATTTAATTTTACTGTATGATTGTAGTTTACTGTATTTTTGCTTGATAGCAGATTTTATTTCCCCTGTATGATTACAGTCATTCATATCTGGCTTGAGGTTGAGATGAGCTTGTGGAGGCTGCTGCCCCACACACATTTCCTCCCTCACTTGCATTGCATGCATTTTACAGTCGTTTACTGTTTATCTGTTTACCGTTTAAGCTGATGCTTCATCTGTTTCTGTGTATCATTGACATGACCCCTTAGGACTCTCATTTCCTTTGATAAGGAAGTGATGATAGAACTTTAGATTGAAACCTCTGCATGATAACCTTTAGGAGATCCCTGTTTCAAACCTCAACCATAGGATGAATCCTTGGCATGACAACAGTAGGACTTGATAGTCTCCCCGTAGTTGAGCCTGTTCTCTTCTCATCTCAGAACAAATTAAGATACAGTAATCATGAATGATTTCTTTCATACGTTACGAGCCTTAAGCTATCTGAGAAAGGATTGTTGGAGAGTCTCTTTTCAACAGTCTGGATGTTTAGTATGGCACCCTTTGGGTGACATGCGACGCATTCACTCTCAGGTCATAGTCTTTAGTGCGATTGAAATTGCAAACACAATAAAAAACACTTCTTCCGTAAAAGACAGAAAACAAACTTCAAACCTTTTTGCCTCGTGGGCCCATAATTCAAAGGAAGCTTTTCTGAAGAAAAGAGTGTCGTTAAACATCAGTTCTACCGCAAACAGGCTTTGTCCCTAACTGCTGGAATTGCTGTTTAACCCTACTCGATAAAACAGATGAATCTGAATCCCTGTAATCCGTAGTATCCCGAACTACGTAAGCTCTGATCTCTCAAGCCTGTTGAGAGTACGTAGGCACAGTACTGACGTATTGGCGAGCCACCTTCCCCGTACCCCATAGTAGGTCGAACTACGTTGACTTTGATTTCTCGTTCTCTGATGGGAATACGTAGGCATAAAGTGCGACGCTTTGCCGAGTCATTTTCTTTTCTGTTTAAGCCAGCCGTGATAGGTAGATAGATAAACCAACTCGTCCAGTAAACACAACAAGCGTGGATCCCGTCGAGTACGACGGACGTGAGGGGTGCTAATACCTTCCCCTTGCGTAACCGACTCCCGAACCCAGACAACGGTTGCGATGACCTTGTCTTACCCTTTTCGTCAGGTTTTTCCAATCGTTTCCTTTCCCGCTCTGAGGGATAAATAACGAAAGGTGGCGACTCTTCTGTTTTTTCGGCACCTTATTTTTGCGGAAGCGACACATAGTGATTTTGTTTGTAGGGCTACCTGCTTATGTGTGTACTTTGTTTAATCATTAATAAAGGCGTTTTTCTCATGCAAATTTTGTGATCCTTATTTTTCCTGTTTTTGTTTAACAATAAAATGGCAACGTGGTTATGTGCTTTGTTTGCATTATTTGAAACATTTAACCATTCTCATTGCAGGATTCATATTTCAGACGACACCGATTATGAACTTCCTATGACTCGCTTCGACTTCGAGCACCCGATATTTCAAGCAGAAGAAGAGATTGTTGAGGATAGTGACTTATCAGAAGAGCTGACTCGACTTTTGAAGCCAGAAGAGAGAATCATTATGCCTCATCAGGAGGAAATTGAAATTATCAACATGGGGTCCGAAGAGGTTGTCAGGACTATCCGGATAGGGGTTGCACTGCAAAGTGATATCAAGCAAAGTTTGATCGAGATGCTTCGAGAATATAGTGATATCTTTGCTTGGTCTTATGAAGACATGCCTGGTTTGGATACTGATATGGTGGTTCACCGTCTGCCATTGCGTGAGGAATGTCCGCTGGTTAAGCAAAAACTTAGAAGAACTCGACCAGATATGGCTGTAAAAATCAAAGAGGAAGTTCAGAAACAGTGGGACGCCGGTTTCCTAGCTGTCACAACTTATCCCTCATGGGTCGCCAATATAGTACCCGTACCAAAGAAGGATGGTAAGGTGCGGATGTGCGTGGACTATCGAGATTTGAATAAGGTGAGCCCAAAAGATGACTTTCCGCTTCCTCATATTGATGTGCTGGTCGACAACACCGCTCAATTCTCCGTGTTTTCCTTCATGGACGGCTTTTCGAGCTATACTCAGATAAAGATGGCGCCAGATGATATGGAGAAAACAACTTTTATTACCCCGTGGGGAACGTTCTGCTACAAAGTGATGCCCTTTGGTTTGAAGAACGTCGGGGCAACATATCAGCGAGCTATGAAAACACTCTTTCATGACATGATGCATAAAGAGATCGAAGTCTACGTTGACGATATGATTGCCAAATCCCAGACGGAGGAAGAGCATCTGGTCAATCTTCTGAAATTGTTCAAGAGGCTTAGGAAATTCAGGCTGAGGCTGAATCCTAACAAGTGCACCTTCGGGGTGAGATCTGGTAAGCTACTGGGGTTCATTGTGAGCGAAAAAGGAATTGAGGTTGATCCTGCTAAAATAAAAGCCATACAAGAAATGCCAACGCCGAAAACAAAAGAAGAGGTTCGTGGCTTTTTAGGGAGGTTGAACTACATTGGCCGGTTCATATCTCATCTAACGGCCACGTGCGAGCCATTATTCAAGTTATTGAAAAAAGATCAGGCTGTGACCTAGAATGAAGATTGTCAAAGGGCGTTTGAGAAAATAAAAGAATATTTGCAGGAACCTCCAATATTGATACCCCCAGTAGCCGGGAAACCATTGATTATGTATTTGACGGTTCTTGAGAAAAGTATGGGTTGTGTTCTCGGTCAACATTACAAGACTGGACGTAAAGAGCATGCGATTTACTACTTGAGTAAAAAGTTCACAGACTGTGAGTCCCGTTACTCAATGCTCGAAAAAGCGTGTTGTGCGCTAGCCTGGGCTGCCAAACGTTTGAGGCAATACATGCTAAACCATACAACCATGCTAATTTCAAAGATGGATCCGATCAAATACGTGTTTGAAAAGCAAGCACTTTCCGGAAGGATTGCCTGTTGGCAGATGGTATTGACAGAATATGCTATCCAGTATGTTTCTCAAAAGGCTATTAAAGGTAGTGTTCTGTCAGAATACCTAGCTGAGCAGCCAATTGATGATTACCAGTCGATGAGTTTTGATTTTCCTGACGAGGATATCATGTACTTAAAAATGAAGGACTGTGAGGAGCCGTTGCCGGATGAAGGTCCAGAGTTAGGTTCCAAATGGCAATTGATATTTGACGGTGCCGTTAATTCATATGGAAGTGGAATAGGGGCAATCATTACTACTCCCCATGGGTCGCACATCCCATTCACTGCTAGATTAACCTTTCCAGTTACCAACAATGAGGCCGAATATGAAGTGTGCATTATGGGGCTCGAAGAAGCTATCGATCTGAGAATTAAAAAATTTTGATGTGTACGGAGACTCTGCTCTAGTTGTGAACTAGATCAAGGGAGAGTGGGAGACTCGTCAACCCAATCTGATACCTTATATGAATTATGCAAGAAGGTTGTTGCCTTTCTTTGACAAGGTGGAATTGCACCATGTACCACGAGCAGAAAATCAGATGGCAGACGCTCTCGCGACTTTGTCTTCAATGTATAAGGTTAACTTCTGGAATGAGGCTCCCAGGATAGTTATCTCTCGCCTTGATAGGCCCGCCTTCATATTCGTTATTGAGGAAGCTTCCGATGGTAAACCGTGGTATTATGATATCCAGCATTTCCTGAAGACCCAAGAGTATCTGGCTGGGGCATCCAGTCGTGATCAAAAGACTCTTAGGAGATTGGCTGGCAATTTCTATCTGAATCCGGATGGGGTTTTGTACAAGAGAAACCACGACTTGGTGTTGTTGCGGTGTGTGGACGAGAAAGAGGCTAAGTTGCTAATGGAAGAAATCCACAAGGGTACATTTGGCACGCATGCCGGCGGACATGCAATGACGAGAAAGCTATTAAGAGCAGGGTATTACTGGCTAACAATGGAAACAGATTATTTCAAATTTGCAAAGAAGTGTCATAAATGCTAGATTTATGCAGACAAGATTCATGTGCCTCCGAGCCCTCTGAACGTTATGTCGTCGCCTTGGCCTTTCTCTATGTGGGGAATTGATGTGATTGGAAAGATTGAGCCCACGGCATCCAACGGACATCGTTTTATCTTGGTAGCTATTGATTACTTCACCAAATGGGTTGAAGCGGCATCGTATGCTAATGCTACCAAGCAGGTGGTAGCCAGATTTATCAAGAAGGATATTATCTGCAGATATGGAATCCCGGAGCGGATTATCACTGACAACGGTTCAAATTTGAATAACAAGATAATGAAGGAATTGTGCCAGAATTTCAAAATTGAACATCACAACTCTTCTCCTTATCGGCCCAAGATGAATGGTGTTGTTGAAGCGGCCAATAAAAACATAAAGAAGATCATTCAGAAGATGGTTGTGACCTATAAGGACTGGCATGAGATGTTGCCTTTTGCTTTGCACGGTTATTGTACGACGGTACACACATCAACCGGGGCAACTCCGTTTTCACTGGTATATGGTATGGAGGTTGTCCTACAATTGGAGGTTGAGATTCCTTCTCTAAGAGTTTTGCGTGATGTCCAATTAGATGAGGCAGAATGGGTGAAAGATAGATTGAATCAGCTCAGTTTAATGGATGAGAAGAGGCTGACTTCTCTAGCATATGGTCGGTTGTATCAGAGCCGGACGAAGAAAGCTTATGATAAAAAGGTGTGTCCTCGAAGCTTTCACACGGGCGATCTTGTGCTGAAAAAGATTCTCCCACCACAATCAGATCACAGGGGCAAGTGGACTCCCAACTATGAAGATCCATATGTTGTTAGAAAGGTTTTCTCTGGAGGAGCCTTATTGTTGTCCACCATGGATGGTGAGGATTTCACATCCCCTGTGAACTCAGACGCAGTTAAAAAATACTTTGCTTAAAGAGACCCGCTGGACAGAAAAAGAAAGTCTAGGCAAAAATGGGGCATCCCGGCGAACCATAAAAAAGGAATAAAGGGTTCGGGCAAAAGTTAGGGATAAAATTGAAAAATATACACCCGCGAAGTTGAAAACCTGAAAAGGGAGACTTCGGCAAAAAAAGGTATCCCGGTGAATTGAAAACCCGCAAAGGGCGGTTCACGCAAAAGTTAGGGATTTGAAAAAGCAAATGACTGCAGTCCGAGTTTGATACTACGTTGCTTAGTGGTTTGGGAGTACCTGAGAGTCGTATATCCAAAATAATCTCTTCCGAAGATCGAGTATCGGGAAAGCGTCAGAGTCAGGCGAGTCATAGGAGGATTAGCTCATGGTGTTCGTCTGTACCACGTCGGCGACATGTTTACAAATTTTCTTGGTGCTTCTGTAATATTTGTATTTTACTTGTGCGTAACTTCCTCTTTTCAGGAGTTGCATCCAGTGTACAAAATTTTGCCTATTTACAGGCCCGTTATCAATAAAGCATGTTATTCAGTACTTGATGCTTGTTCTTTACTGTTTTGTTTGTGAAAAGCGCCGATGTTTTTGATAAACTTGTGTGTATATAAACTTGCTGGCCCTTGCCAATAATTGCTAAAACTTGGAATTGACTAAACGAACGTCACAGATACTAACCGGAATAGATCTTATTGTATAGATTTGTTTTTGCCTCGTTTGTGTTTTGCAGGGTTCTCACCCTTGGAGCAAATAGTCAAGGAATTCGTGTTCCCCCGGCCGGAGTCCTGTGCCAAAGTGATGGTATCACTCCTCAGCAGATGGAAGTCATATCTTATCCAAGAGAGATTTGAGATGGCACTTATCCCTATTGGATATGGGTTGTCCTCCCTAGAAGAGTATTCCCCAGGAAAGTTGCCAGGAGAGTATCCCTGGTGGATCTTGATGTCCCCAACAGAAAGTGCATTCCCAGCACTGAGTATGTGCACACTCAATACCCAGCATGGGTAACTCCCGCAGGGTATAACCATGTCGTCTTTGGTTCAGAAGAATTATCCCCGCGCAGGATTCTTTCTCCTTCTCCCCAGCAGGTTTTTTTTCCTTCGACAGGATGAACATTCTCATCAGAGTTCGTAATCTCAAGCTTGTGAGCCATTCCCCAACAGGATGATTATCCCCAGCGGAGTTGGTTACACCGTTCCAGCATTTATTTTGTTGGAATATGTCTATGAACCCGTTTATCCCCAGCGGGTTTGGTTTTGTCTTTAGCATTTATTTTGCTGAAGCGCCTCTTGGCATCTTTGCATTTTGCATATATCATCATATTTGCATCCACCCAAACGCGTAGCATTTCCATGCCATGTGGAGCATTACGCCATTGTCAAACATACACATTTTGAAACATAAGCCAGGTTGTTTACCTCTTTGTTTTCAGGTCTTATCCCTTGCAGAGGAGTGGTATTCTTGCTCAGAAGGATCTCTAGATATTCAAGATTCTTAGCGTGAGATAGGTGATGATAACGTTCGTCCCTTATTAGAGTTGCTTGGTTAAGTTTTTCTCCTCAGGTTGCTGTTATGTCAGCATTAGAAGATTTCATGACTCATACTTCTGGAGTTATCGCTAGTGATTTCCCCAGTAGAGTTTTCCCCACAGAGTGGTTTGGTTAAGTCTCTTGTATTCCCCAACAAAATATTCTTCAAATGTATCCGTGTTGACGGAATTGTTTCCCCGTGCCGACGGTGATTGTTGTCCGTATTGACGGATCATACCTGTGTTGACAGCGATTGTTCTCTGTGTTGACGGAATTGTACCTGTGTTGACAGTGATATTTCCCCGTGCTGACCGAGATTGTTATCCGTGTTGACGGAAGTGTTACCTGTGTTGACAGTGATTGCTACCCGTGCTGACGGTGATTATTATCCGTGTAGACGGTCGTACCTGTGATGGACAGAGATTGCACCTGTGTTGACAGTGATGGTTACCTGTGGCTGACAGAGATCATACTTGTGATTGACAGAGATTGTACCTGTGTTGACAGTGATGTTTCCCCATGCTGACGGTGATTGTTGTCCGTGTTAACGGAACTCTTCCCTGTGTTGACAGTAATTGTTGTCCGTGTTAACGGAATTCTTCCCTGTGTTAACAGAGATCGTTATCCATGTTGACGGAATCGTACCTGTGATTGACAGTGATTGCGCCTGTGTTGATAGAGATGATTACTTGTGGCTGACAGAGATCGTACCTGTGTTGACAATGATTGTTATCCGTGTTGACGGAGTCGTTAACCGTGATTGACGGAGTTGTCCCAGTGAAATCGCCGGAGATTGTTATCCGTGTTGACGGATTTGTTACCTGTGTTGACAGTGATTGTTGTCCGTGTTGACGGAAGTGTTACCTGTGTTGAAAGTGATTGTTACCCATGTGGACGGAGTTATTATCCGTGATCGACGGAATTTTCCCCAGTAGAGTTGTTACCTGTGACTGACAGAGATCGTTATTCCAGTTATGAACGGAATTGTACCCATGGTGATGGAGTCTTTCCTCGTGTTGACAAAGTTTAGTCCAGTTGTGGATGGAGTTGTTTCTTGCAAAGTTAATTCGATGCCTGTGGCGTCACACAGGGGGTTAATGTTGAAATCCCAAGTTTTATCAGATGATTGATTAGTTGTTGCCGTAACAATTGGGTTCAGCACAACGGATGTTGTTCCCCAAGCAGTTTTTACTGTATATTTCTGCGATTGGAAAATTTTCGGGTTTCTTGGTATTCAACCGTCTTCTACCTCGATTGCTTGAAGTTTGTTCGCTCTTCACCCAGTCGGGTCCAAGCCGTTTGAATAGGGGCAGTTGTTGCACCCCAAAATTTGCTCAACCTTGTCTTACCTAGTTTATGTTTCATTGCATTAACATTTGCATGGTCATATCATTTGCATATCATGGTATCATTCATATAGCAGGGGATCAAATGTGTTTCTTCTCAAGAGAATCCTAACAAGAGGTCTCATTCAAGATTGAGGAGTGGTCAAAGTCATCAGAAGGTGGTTTGAATGCCTAAGGGCTTAGATGTTTGAGTATGAATCTTCTCCTATCTTGAGGATCAACTGAAGACCATCAGAGGGTTGTGAGGTGTTGAATGTGAGAAGAGGATATGTATGGATCTCATAGAATTCCTAGAGGTCCATGGGAGAGTTTGGTCAAGTCATTGTGTCAAATGCAAGAGCCACAGTTGAGGTGCAAGCAATTAGGGTTTCATCTGGATCAATTCTAGGTCAACTGGACAATTGAAGAGTATCAAGGCCTACTTTTAGGTTATGGAGTTCATGAAATGATGTGATAAGACATTTGTGGTGTTGTGCCAAGATCAAATCAAGAAGAATCAAGAGTATGGGAAGTTGCTAAGTTAGGGTTTTAGTGTAAAATCCCCTGTTTAGTGCCTAACTTCAAGACCACATAAGTCAAGATACAAGTTTCAAATGGATCTTTGGCCAACATGGAACTTGTAGAGCATCTCAATAAATTTAATTTGAGTACTAGAAGTCCTCAAGAATATTTATAGAACTCAAGTTATGGCCCAGACAAGTTACAAGTCCTCAGATGCCTCTGAAATTTGTCTGTGAAAATCATATGACTTCAAAGCTATTTTTGACCTAGAAGTAGGTTTCACCTGAACTTTTCGCCAACATGAAGTTTTTCCTCATGATCTTAGCTTTCTAAATTGTACTAGAAGTCTTTCATATGATTTGTAGAACTCAAGTTATGAGGTTTACAAGTCAGGGGTATTTTGGGAAAGTGAGATTATAGGTCATTTTCAATCATAGGCCAAAATCTCCAACTTACACTTGTCAAATGCAATTTTGTTCAACATGAAAGTTGTCCAAAATGGGGTTTTTAGGCTAGCAAAGAGGACATGATGGATTGATTGAGCTCATAGCAAGACTTGGTTTGAAATGGTTTGAATAAGTGAGATTTTCAAATGAATTAAGGAGGGAAAACTGGTTTTTTGAGTTATAGGACCAAAACATGTCAAGTGACCACATTTTTTGAATGGAAATTGAATTTTAGACACTTTGGCATTACCAGAATTTTGAGTTTAGGTCAAGTTTTGTGAGTTGTCATTTGGTTTCTTCATTTGTAAGTC
Source organism: Lathyrus sativus (assembly GCA_963859935.3). NCBI lineage: Eukaryota > Viridiplantae > Streptophyta > Magnoliopsida > Fabales > Fabaceae > Lathyrus > Lathyrus sativus. Next base: position 184,699,761 of record OZ012739.1, read on the forward strand.
ACACATCAAAATCCTTTACCAATGCAATTCAAGTGCTCCTTTTGGTTTTAATGCATTCACAAGGCAATTTGCAAGTGATTGGAAGATTCTAGAGCAAGCTACATGGCCAGAATACACGACTGTCACATGGCATTTGAAGGAAAAATCAGAATTTGTGAACTACTGAATTGGGCCTCATTCAAGCTTCAAAAGCCCACAAACTCACTCTATATAAGCATATCATTGATTCCATACTCAGTTTGGAGCTCATTTCGTGGTGGAAGCTGAGATTGCATTTGAAATTTCAAGGGAGCAAGTGAGAATCGGGTTTTGATTTCCAAGCTGATTCAGAGCAAATTGAAGATTGCAAACTCTTCCTAGAGCATCATTGAACGTATCTGGAGAGTTTTGAAGGGAGAATCAAGCTCTAAGCATCTCTGTTACTAGATCTACAGCAGGTTAGTAACTTTCAAATTTCCACATGAATTAGCATGATGTAGTTAGAATTGAACTTGTGGTTAGGATCTAGACAAGATGTAGATCGTTTTAGGATCAATTTGGAAGCAATTGGTGATGTTTGATCATGAGGTACCATTTCTGTTTGGACACGAGTTGATCTGATCTTAAGGCTATAACATGATTTGGATAGATCAGGATGAACTAGGAAGCAGGAGGATGATTTCTATACTATTAGTTTTGCAAATTGTGCTGATCAAATTGGATGTGTTTTCTGAATATTGCTTCGAATTTTAAAATCCATGGAGATTTAGAACATATGGATAGGAGATTTGAATTCATGTTGAAATTCTAGAGAGATTGATGTAAGGAGTGCTGACGTTTGACCACCTGCAACTACTTGCTCGCCGGAGAAGACGACCGGAGTCTTCTCCAGCCACCGTCCCTGATCTCCACCTGGCCAGCCTGAATTTTGGAGAAGATGAGTCCATAGCCATCAGATCTTACTTTTGACCTTGACTAGACCACAGATCCAATGGCCACGACTTAAAGTTTTTGTTGACTTCTGAGGATCAAAACGCAGGCGTTTCTTTAAATGAGGTGGCATGCCCTCAGCGCTTGGATCAGTGGACCAGTCTCCTCATCCAATGGCTCTTGTTTTATTCTGAGTTTTGTTTTATTTTATTTGATTTTTATTATTTTAAATGCTTTATTGATTCAAAAAATCATAATAAATTCATTCTTGATCCAAAAATTATTTTAAAAATATCTCCATGATCTTGACAGAATTTGTGATTTTCTGAAATCAATAAAATGCATTTTCATGCACTTTTCATTTTAATTTGATTTTTCTTATTTTTGTTAATTCTTTTAATTTTGCATATTTGGTCATCTGTTTTGCTGAATTTTGTTCTTCCAATTGGTGATGAATTTGGCTTTGATTTTTTAGTATGTGTTAGGGTAGACATGTATGTTCCCTCAGGAGTTTTGTTAGAAGTTTAGAACAACTTTAGGTTCTATTTTAGGTGTTGATATTAGAGCCTGTCCAATCTTGTGGATTACCTTCATATCTTTCAATCTAGAAATTATTTAGGTGACTTAGAAGTTGAATTAGGCTTTAATATTTTAACCCTAGGTTGTTCAAACATTCATGTTCCCCTAGGATTTTTATTAGAATTTTACAAATTTGTTTTCTATTTTTAGTTGTATTTTGCAAGTTGCTTGTGCTTGTGGTGTCCTATTTTGTGTGCCTTTGCTTGTTTGGTTTTGTTGGTGACTTTGGGGCTGGATTTGCTTGGATTCCTTTTTGGGAGGTCTTCTGGACTTGGTGTAGCTGCTGTGGCTTGAAGATTGGAGCTTGGAGTTGAAGTTTCCTTTTCTTTTAGGAGTTGTTTTAGGAGCTTAGGAAATTAGGGTTTTAGGAAGAGCCATTAGGACTAGTTTTGATTTCTTCATCAAACATAGAATGCATTATGTGCTTCTATTCTATCCAATGATGTAAAGTCCTCCTAGGGAAACTCCATCTCTCCTTTGGAGGGATGAGTGGTATGCCCATAGTTGAGTAGAACTTTGAGGATGCCTTTCCATTTCAATGATGGTACTTGATGATTTCCTTTGGTTTTCATTAAGTTTTCAACATTACAACCTTGATCTTGATGATTAATCCTTTGCTTGGAGGGTGCTTGCTAGAGCTTGAAGATGAAGTTTGATGAAGCTTAAAGATAGGAGCTAGCTTGAAGATGAAGTTTTGTTGTCAAATTTGTTGTCTTTTCAACTGTGTTGTTTAGAGCTTGAAGTTGCTGTCAGCTGTAGGAGTTTGTTGCTGCTGCTTGGGCTGCCTCCTCTGTATCTTTTGTTTTTCTCTGTATTGTCTGTTCGCTTGTGTTGATTACCTCTAGGTTTGAGGTGGAGCTTGTCTCCTCTTTCCTGGTGTTTTCTCTCTTACCTCACTGGTACTGTTGCATAGCATGCATTTTACTGTTTGCTTTTTTTGCTGTTTCGCCTAGGATCTCTGATTTCCTCTGTGCAAGAGGGAATTATGACAGACATTAGGTTTTGACCCATGCATGATAACTGTAGGTAGATTCCCCTTTCAACCATAGTTTTAGGGTGTCTTTCTCCTCTCATCTCAAAATAATTCAAAAAGCACAGTAATAAGGTTAATTGAAGTCGTGCGTTACGAGCCTTAAGCTATCTGGGAAAAGGTTGGTGGAGGGTCTCTCTCCAGTAATCTGGATGTTAGTGTGGTGCCCTTTGGGTGACATACGAGGCATTCACTCCTAGGTAATAGTCTCTAGTGCGACTGAGATTGCAAACATCCTAAAAAACAGTTCTTTCGTAAAAGACTCAAACAAACATTCAAACTCTGTTTTTGTCCTCTTGGACCTTTAATTTGGAAAACCCTTTCTTAAGGAGATAAAAAAAACTGTCAGACAAACTTGTGTCTTCCGTAGCCCGAACTACATTTGCTCTGATCTTTCATGCCGTATGAAAGTATGTAGGCACGAGATGCGACATCTCGGCGAGCAACCTTCCCCTTAACCCGTAGTTAGGCGAACTACGTTGACTCTGATTTCTCGTTCCAGACGGGAATACGTAGGCATAAAGTGCGATACTTTGCCGAGTCATTTTCTTTTCTTTTTAACCCATACCTTTAGAGTAGATAGATAAACACACCCTTAGATAGAAAACAAGCGTGGATCCCTTCGAGTACGACGAACGTGAGGGGTGCTAATACCTTCCCCTTGCGTAACCGACTCCCGAATCCAGGATTTGGTTGCGATGACCATTCCTTTCCCTCTTTGCGTTAGGTTTACTCTGAGTGTTTCCTTTCCCTCTTGTGGGATAAATAACATCTGGTGGCGACTCTTCTGTCATAGCTGGCGCCAATTTTCGCAGTAGCGACATATAGAAATTAGAGATTGCATAACTTTGGAAGGAATTTTATAGAAAGAAAGGAAGTGAACCGGCAAATTTGTAATAACAAAATTTACGAGGGTAACTCTTCCCCCCATGGACAACATATTTCCTTTCCACTTCGATAATCTCGTCTTCATATAATATTTTATCGGTTTCCAGAAATTAATTATGTGATGTTGCCTCCTACATATACTCTTAAGAATTTGAAATGCGGCACTCCAATTTTGCATCCTATAAACACTTCAGCAGACTTTAGGAAAAAGTCTTCCATACCTAAGCCAATTATAGAACTTTTCCAACATTTATTTTTAAGCTAGAAATCAATTTGAAACCCTTAAGGATAGATTTTAAAGACCATAGATTGGACCAGGAACCATCACATATCAAAACTGGGTCATCTGTGTTTTGCAGTATGTTATAGGAAGTGTGATCATTGATTTTAAAGTCCCTAAACATCCCTATAGAAACAACTTTAGATATCATAAGTGCCAAGGTTTCTTCGACCAATGCAAAAAGGAAATGAGATAAAGGATCCCCCTGTTGAAGTCCTCATGTGACATTTGTTGCGGTGAGAGTCAAAAATCAAGCTATTGAATGAACTTGAATTGCAAATCTTTGAATTTATAACTGGTCTTTGATTTATCTGAAGGAAAGGTTAAAGAAAGAAAAACCTAAATTGCATAATAAACATAATGCGGGGAGATCTAGGGTTCGGGGGTTGGTTATACCTAAGGAAGGTGTTAGCATCTTAAGCATCTGAAGTACTCTACAGGAACCTCTTGCTTTATTATGTTATTTGCTAATCTATCGGATATCTGCTAAAGGGTTAAAGGTAAAGAGAGAAACCTAAGGGGTTAGTCCTAATTATACTCGCCAAGAAATCGCATCCTATGCCTACGTATCCTGACGGGAATGGAATCAGAGTATTCGTAGTTCCCCTCGAAAAGGGTGAGGAATTTCTCGACTGTGGTCAAGGTTCCAAGGGGAAGTAAGTGTTTATAGTCAGATACTTACATGGAGTGTGGCGAGTCCTAATCTAAGTTAGAATAAGTTGAAAAGATGGGTAAGTAAGTGAGTATCCACGACGGGAATTTACTTGGAGTACAATGACTCCTGATCTTGAGACTAGGAATAAAGGGTAATAACATGTCCATGGCAGGATGTTTATGTGGAGTACCGCGACTCCTATTTAGGATAGGATAAGGGGAAAGATTTAAATTAGGATTGACATGGCAGTCAATGGGAGGAGAATCCTTTCTTTGGGGTGTGTAGTAGGCAGATGGCAATGGCGGGGGGCCAAAAGGTAAAGCTCGCAGCAACCAGAAAACAAAATATGGAGGAACAACAATAACTAATCAGAAAAAACTCAGAAATTCCACCTCAAATCTTCAAGAGTCAAATCAGATCCTACATCAATTATCTCAATATTCTAAATGAGGTTCAAGGTCGATAACAAAATCTTATAGCAAAGTCAAAAATATCAACCAAACTAAATACAACAATTTATAGGAAACAATAACTGTGAACATACATCCCTCTTTATTATTAATATAAATATAATGTTTTATTAGAACTGAACAGAACGAGAAAATAATTAATAAACTAAAACCAAAATTGAATCAAAACCTTATAAAAAAAGTAAAGCAAAGGCCACCAATTAGAACTAGGGCCCAATGGGCATCCGGCCCACATCTAGAAACCCGGAGCGGGTAACCTGAAAACACGGGTCAGTTGGACCCAATTAAATGATTCTACACCAAGAGAAATTAAACCTAGAACGAAAAACAGAGAAATGGCTATGTTCAGAAGCTAAACGCTACTTGGAAAGAAAATTCGGATTCATCCTTCCCCTTCTCTGATGGCGCGCTTCCCTCTCTCTCCACTTACATCTCAGACCAAACTCACTCGCTACTGCACGAGTCCCTCCAACCACAGCGGATTCAAAGTTTTCCGATAAAGTCTTTTAATAAAGTCTTTTACAATAAAGTCTTTTATAATTTCAGCAACATTTACATTTCCTCTTTCGAACCACTTGTGCAAGTGTTACCTTTTTGCCTTTACCTTCCCTGCATCCTTTACTCCAATTCCTCTTTTCCTTTAAACTTTTTACCTTCTTCGATCAGCCTTTTACAAATCTTTTACAGCGTTTCTTTAAGTTTATGCACTTTAAAATACCCAGTTGAAGTCTTTTTCATTACAAGCACATTTACCAATTCGTTATTACAAGTACTTTAAATCTAATTCTAAATGATGAATACTTTAGCACATGTCCTAGGATCAATCTGATTGATCCTGTGAGTCACCAAAGTCAAATTTGGAAGATCAGCGGTTGTTTTCCGATTTTCAAGGGAAACAAAATGGCACACCCGGTGGGACAGTGCTAAATATCCCCGCGATTTAGAATTAAAATATTCTCATTTACAAGTCTTAATAATCTTCGTAGAAAGTATATTATATGTTACTAAGAAGTGGTAGAATTACCGCTGCTAACGAAGAAAGACGAACAATCCTTAGGAATATGGCGACGGAAACGAACCAGCCAAACAATCCTAACCCACAAGTCGAAGGTTCTGGCGAAGGAACCAGTAACAACATGGTCCCACCGCCTATACCATCGACAGGAGAGCAAGTAGCGCCTACCATAAGGTCAGAACAAACCTTCGCCCCAGTAGGATCTGGGACAACGATAGTTAGGCCTTACACACAACCCGTATTGGAGTATATTGGGCCACCAGTGTCGAATCCCCAAACTCCAATAGCAGGACCATCAGTGTCAAGGAAGTTTGCCCCTTTTGGTCTTTCGCAGTTGCCAAGGAATCCCCCGTATGGGATGCCAACGACTGTAATGCAGGGGCTGCAAAATGCGCCCCCAATATTTTCTGAAAACACAATGGCGTCACCTTTGCAAGGATCAGGACCTGGTTCAAACATTGGTCGAAACCCTCAGAGTTTATGTCTAGGATATTTGACTTAAGGTCCCAATCTAACCAATACGTTCGTTGCCTGTTTGAGGCAGTAGATGGATGAGAGTAACTTACAGATGGTTCAAACCCTCTCCCAGACTATGGGTGAGATCTTTCAGCCATTAATTCGAGACACAACTCACGCTAACCAACAACTGACGACACAGTTAACACGCTTGACTGAATTTATAGGGGTACCTCTGTTAGAAAGGAACCAAGCCCCTATGGAGAATACTCCACAACAAATTCCAAGAGTGGCGCCAGAAGCCAATTTAGAGAACCAAGGAGGAATAGACCCTTATGTTGTCGAAACTCCCAGAGTCCAGGTCGAGAGAAACCCATAAATAGTTATGGTGAATCGAAACCAGGATGCAGACAATGTGGTCCAGCAAGTACGACGCAACAACCTCGCGGTCGAAAACAACTTGGCTACGATGGTAGAAAGAATCATGATTCGAAATGGCCTAAACACTGGGTTTACTAGGCCAAATTATACTTCACCAATAGTCGACTACATCCTTCGAGCGGAATTACCCCCTAGGACCAAGGTGCCTAAGTTCACTAAGTTTTCAGGGGACACGACAGAGTCCACCGTCGAACACGTAGCACGCTACATAATTGAGGCTAGGGAGATAGCCAATGACGAAAGCCTTAGGATAAAATAATTCCCAAGTTCTCTTGCAAAGAACGCCTTCACGTGGTTTACCACTTTACCACCAAGTACAATATGTAACTGGACGTAGTTAGAACAACTCTTCCATGAACAGTTTTACATGGGCCAGACGAAGATTAGTTTGAAAGAGTTGGCCAGTGTAAAGTGTAAGTTTTCAGAGCCAATCGAAGAATACCTCAATAGGTTTCAACTACTTAAGGCAAGGTGTTTTACACAGGTGCCTGAACATGAGTTGGTCGAAATGGCAGCAGGAGGTTTAGATTACTCTATTAGGAAGAAGTTAGATACGCAGTATCTGAGAGATATGGCCCAATTGGCCGACAGAGTTCGACAGCTAGAAAGGCTGAAAGACGAAAAGGCGAGCTTTAACAAAGGCAAGAAAGTAGCTTTTGTCGAACTCAACGAAAGTAGCGAAGGGGCTTGCGAAGAGTCCCCCTACTTCGAGGAGAACGAAGTCGATCTTGCTGAATTAAAACAGGGTCCCCCATATTCTTGTCGAGTATTGGCCCCTCCTCAAGGAAAGGGCTTTGTCGAATCAGAAAAGAACGACAGGTTCCCTAAGAAAACTTACACCTTTGACATCACGAAATGTGATGAAATCTTCGATTTGCTAGTAAAAGATGAGCAGATGATAGTGCCGCCTGGTGCTAAAACACCGCCCTTAGAGCAGCGGAAAAAGAGAGGATTTTGTAAGTACCATAATTTTCTGGGTCATAAAACATCTCAATGTTTTCTTTTCAGGGATCTCGTCCAGAATGCGATACAGGAGGGACGCTTGAAGTTTGGAGATAAGGAGAAGGGCCAGATGAAGGTGGATGTTGATCCGCTGCAATTGGCTGATGCTCTTTATGCTGAACCTATGGAAGCAAACATGATAGATGCTACTGAGGGCATCGAGTTTTCTGTTAACATGATGGAGGTCACTGAGGACCTTATTTCAGCACCAGTGATGGCGAAATTCATCATGGGTTTCGGTTTGGACGATGTGGCAGTCACAGTCAAGGAGAATACTGGTCGAAACGATAACGATTCAAGTCTAGGGGTTCAAAGTCATCCAAGTTACGCCATGGTAACCAAGGAAACAGCTGACCATTTCGTCAGAATGGACCAGGCCACTGAGGGCTTGGAAAGAATGGAGCTGGCTAGGATGGTCGAAGTTAATATGGTCGACATTAACCCATCGGAGACCATGGAAGAGAAAGAATTAAAACACCATGAGGGATGTAGCAGGTTAGCATACCCAGAGATAGAAGAGTCAGTCGTTGGTTTTTTACATTGGTGCAAAGACAATGGATCGAGTGTGATGCTGTGCCCCAGGTGTAGCGCCATTTTCGATAGAAAAGCAACAGAGAAGTTAGAGGGAGAACGTCGACGTCGATTGAACAGGGGTGGCCATGGTTTTGATCAACGAAAGAGCTACCACAGGAGGACAGAAGACAAACGGTCTGAACCTCGAATCAGGCCACCAAGTACTAGGCCCGCCAGTTTCAAACCTGTTTTCGATTCCGCTGATGGAAAGTGGAGGAAGCCTAATGAAGAGAGGGCGCAAGGGCAGCAAAGGTGAAATAACTTCGAAGTGAATCGAGGATCTTCGGTCTCCTACAGCAAGGAGTATCAATCCTCAAAAACAGCGCACGTATCTGAAAACTATAAAGGTAAGAATCCTATGACTAGATCTCAATGGAGGAGAGAGCAAAGAAGAAGAAAGGCTCTCAGTGAAGAGATGGAGAAAAATCAGTCAAAGAATAGTTCAAACCCCCCCGAAAAAGAAGGACAGCAGTCGAAGATAGCTGAAAAGTTACCAGTTGGGCGAAGGCTGTTTTCGCTTAAACAAGACAGACCAACGGAAGGGGACGAAGACATGACAGATAACTTTGACTCCGACTCCAATGACTCTTTGAACCTGGTGGTCAACGTGGTGTCGGTGATGCCCCAGGAGTTCGATAGGGTTTCTGAGGTCGAAGAACCAGGCGCAGACGCTGAATTGGAAATGGCAGCGCATAAACCTGTATGCTATTACGTGATGAACAACGGCTGTGTCGAAGAGCAAAACGCTTTCTTCGAACGGCCCACTGAAGAAATGAGGACCCACCTGAAACCGTTGTATATTACAGCAAAAGTGGAGAACATCCTCATCAACAAAATACTGGTGGATTGTGGTGTTGAACCCCAAAATTTGACCAACCGGTTCCCATATCTGGTTTATGTTTCGACGCATTTCGCATTCACATTCGCATACTGTATGCATTGCATTTTTCTCAGTCAGATCGATTTTATTAGGATTGCAGCCCCTGGCGTTTCAGGCAGTTCAGGCCGGTTTGAATAAGCGTATTTTGAGAATTGGTGCTCGTTCCCTGTGTTTTCAGGCCATCTCGGGGCCCAGGTTTCGTTATGCTTGTGCAATCGTTTTATGATCGATTTAATTGGCCTCCTGGCATTTTTTAGGATTTTTCTTTTATTTTCAAGATTTTTAATGCATTTAATAGATTTTTAATAGGGTTATTTGCTTTTTAGATAGTAAATAGGTTAGTATTTTGTTTTTAGAATTTAGTAGATATTGTTTTAATAGTTTTTTAGATTTTTAAATAAATATTCCTTTTTTTAGAGATTTAATAGATTTTAAATTTTTTTAGATATTAGTTTTATCTTTTAATAGAATTTTTTTAAAATAGATATAACTAGATATTACTTTTATTAATAGAATAGATTTTTTTAAATAGATATTAATGTTTTTAGATTTTATTAGATTTTATTTGATTTTTCAGATTTAATTAGAATTTTTAAATAGTTTTTTTAGATATTAAATAAATCTTTTCTGTTTTTTTTAATAGATTAATTAGGGTTTTATTGTTAATTTTCGTTTATGCTTTAATTAGGATTAATTAGAGATTTTAATTAGGTTTTTAATTAATTTTCGTTTTAGTTTAATTAGGGTTTTATTATTAAATTTTGTTTAGTTAATCAGTAATACCCATTTTGTTTAGTTAATTGGTCCTTAATCATGTTTAAGTCTTAGCATTAGTAATTGGGCCATTATCCAAGTCAGAAAGCCCAACTCCCAGGTCCAATTTCGTGCCACATGTCGTATAAATAGAGTGCCACGCGTGGGTCCACTCTTTCAGCCACCTCATTTCTCAGACTCCCTCAGAACCTGCCACCTCACTCTCCACTAAGTCTCTCTCTCTACCACTTGGCTACTTCTCTCCCCTCCCCTTCGCCGCCGGCCATGCAGCCGTCGTCCCATCTACTGTAACTTCTCGCCGGAGCCGCCGCAACCGTCGTCGGAGAACTGCAAATTCGCCGGAAACTGCAAATTGCAACGTTCTTCATCAACTTCATCCAATTCTTCATAGATTCAACCGATCATCACCAGAATCAACATCACAAGATCTTGAACTCCATGTATTCATCCTTCTTCAGATTCAACAATAAACATTAAGAAGTCATCAAAGCATTCATAGCTTCATCGATCAACATTCAACCTTCATCCAAGAATTCCAGATTAGCAAGATCTTCATCTCCTCCGATCAAAAGCCTCCACAGAAATCCTCACGAACTTCATCAGAGTTCACCGTTAGTTCATCATCCAGAACGCGTTCATCGTATTTCTTGGACTTTCAAGAAACTTCAACGAAGATCTTCAACGAGCGTCAGGTATCTTCAATCAGTTTTTCCAGATTCCGTCCATGTTTCGTAGATCTTCATAGAAGCTTTCTCCAAATTTTCTTCAAGACTTTCGTCATCCGTGGATCCTCTCAGCATCATCCAGGTTTCTTTTCCTTTTCACCTAATTCATTGCATGTTCGTAGTATGCTGGTTAGCTGTAGATTTAGGTCTTGAGGATAATTAGGTTGAAACGATTAGGTTAAAACCTTGTGTCTCGGTTTGAATATCAACGTTTTGTGAGGCGAGTAGGTTAGGGATTATTGTTTTTGAACTGAGTTTGGGGGGATTAATCGTTGATAATGATGGATTGTTGAAGAATGTTGCTGGCGTTGGATTTGGGAATGAAGTTTGTTGTTAGATTTAGGAGGTATTGTTGGTTTCAGAGAGAGGTTGAGGTTGGGGGATCTGCACCGTTTAGGGTTTAGCTGAAGAAGGTGAACAGTAGCGAGGGGAATGTTAGGGGAATTAGGTTTTGCTTGGCTGAGGATGGGTTGGATTGAACTCGGGCCTTAAGCCCAAATGTGTAGTTTGCTGATCCATCCCGCATGTTGTCCCAGGCGCCCCCCTCTCCTACTTGCGTTTTGGTCTGGGCCTAGCCCAGATTTGCTGTCTGCACCCCCCGGTCTAGGGTCCAATAGAATAACAAAGTGAATCTTCGCTATTCGCCCCCCCCCCCCCCCCCCCCCCCCCCCCGTTTTTTTTTTTTCATTTTTTTCTTTGGTGTTTTTCTGAAGCAGTCTGGGCCCAGCACAGTGATATCTGCACCCCCCTCCTGGGCCCAATGCATTTCTGCAGTGTAAATAATTGCTTTCTGCCACACCTGCTTTTTAATTTTGTTTCAATTTTCATATTGTTTTATGTTTGCATATAGTTTACTCAAAAAATCATAATAATTTCAAAAATAGTCATTTTCACATGGGATTTTTTTCCTCATTCTCAATAATGTCTCAAGGAAATTATCAAAAAATAAAAGTAGCATTTTAATCATTTTTTCTATTTTTGGTGAATTTCCATATTTAGTTGCTTTTATTGCATTTTAGTTTGTATATCCATTTTGTTGAATTTTGTTTAGCCATTTCCTTTCATATTTCGATGTGATTCTTTTTCATATGGTTAGATTAGAGTATTAGGTTCCCTTAGAGATTTATCTCAGGTTTTTGTGATTTAATCTTGTTTAGTTTTGAGCCATCAACATTAGGGTGACTAGAATTAGGGTTAAACTTGACATAGGTGCATCATAACACTTAGATTTTGGGTTTTTAGCTTGAATCAGGAGCTGGGAAATATAGGGTATGTCGGGTAGATATATAAATCCCCTTAGAATTAATTTTAGGATTTTTAATAATATACTACTATTTTACTTGATTTTTGTAAATAGTGTGATTGTTTGGTGTGGCCATTATGGGCTTTTGTATTGTTTGCTTGGGGTTGGGCTTTGCTATGGGGTATGGGGCTTGGATTGGGGGCTTGAGGAGCATGAAGGAGCATAAGAGAAGATTGAAGATGGAGATCAAAGTGGGATGCATGGATATTCTTGTGCTTGAAGATGTTTTTGAAGGCATAGGAAATATGCATAAGCAGAGCCTTAGAATAGACTAAATTCTTTGTACAAGCATGGATAGCTTCTTGTGCTTCCATTCCTCCCAATGAATAAAAGTCCTTCTAAGATATTCACATCTCTCCTTTGGAGGGATAAGTGGCTTATCTTAGAAGTAGAACTTTGAGGGAACCAGTCTTTCATGATGATAAACATTTATAGGCTTCCCTTGGTTGTCAATAAGCTGTTTTATCATTCCAACTTATTCTGTTAAGTGATTCTCTTCTGGAGTGCTTGCCTTGAAGATGGAGCTCACCTAAAGCTTGGAGGCCATTGAAGTTTGATTTTGGGGTTCACTTGAGGATGTTACTGTTTTGCTGTTAATCAACTGTCAGAGTTGGATGTTTTTCAGAGCTGCTGCTGTAGGAGCTGGTGTGCTGTCAGAGCTGGTTTTGGGGTTATTTTCTTTGTTGTATTATTTGTTAATTTTCCCCTTAGGTTTGAAGTGAAGCCGTTTCACTTTTCCTATTGTTTTCTAGGTTCGAGGTTGAGTGGGACTCCCTTGCCTCGCTTGTATTGCTGCATCTCATGCATTTTACTGCTTTACTGTATATTTGTTGTTTATTTTCCGTTTATCCCCTAGGATGTCTGTTTCTCTCTGCGCAAGAGAGAAATATGACAGACATTAGGTGTTAATCCATGCATGACAACATTAAGATAGTTTTGATTCCCATTTTAACCCTAAGTTTTAGAGTTCTTTCTCTTCTATCTCAAAACAATCAAAAAATACAATAAGAGGTTAAACATCAATAAAAGACAGTTCTTGCGTAAAAGACTGAAAACCAATCAAAGTGTCATTTTTGTCCGCTTGGACCCGTAATCAGGAGAAAACCTTTTTCAGAAGGATAAAAGATAAACAGACAAATCTGTGTCTTCCGTAGCCCGAACTACGTTGGCTCTGATCTTTCATGCTGTATGAAAGTACGTAGGCATAGGATGCAATATCCTAGCTAGCAACCATCCCCTCCTTTCCCGTAGGTAGGCGAACTACGTTGACTCTGATTTCTCACTCCAGACGGGAATACGTAGGCATAAAGTGCGATACTTTGCCGAGTCATTTTATTTTCTTTTAACCTCAGACTTGTAGAATAGATAGAATAACAATCCGTACTAGAGAACAAGCGTGGATCTCGTCGAGTACGACGGACGTGAGGGGTGCTAATACCTTCCCCTCGCGTAACCGACTCCCGAATCCAGGATTTGGTTGCGATGACCATTCCTTTACCGTCTTTGCGGTAGGTTTACTTCGAGCGTTTCCTTTCCCTCCGTTGGGATAAATAACGCATGGTGGCGACTCTTCTGTTCAGCCGGCGCCGATTTTCGCAGTAGCGACAGCTGGCGACTCTGCTGGGGATTCCAACGGTTCCCTACGCGAGTCAATCCTAGCGCTTGTTTTCCCGTCGTGGATTTTGTATGGATTTACGTTTTCTGTATTTTACATTCAGCATTATATTATTGTTATTATTGCTGTGGGTATTAGGGGGATCTATGATTGAGAGATAAGTCGGACCTAGGCTTGAGTGCACCTAGAATTAGAGTGGAAATTAGTGGGCGCGTGCTTGCTTTGCAGGCACTAGTGTCTCATGAAATCCACGCTCGGACGAGGTTCTTCTGGTTGACTTCTTTTTCAACCCTTTGGGTTGAGGGGGTTGTTGGTTAGTTGGATTGTCGACTCCGGGGACCGATCATTTGGAAGTTGGCTAAGTGAGGCCTCTTCAGGACATGATGATGCCACACCTTCTGGGTATCGTATCATCCGTCTTGAAAGTCTGTGACACCGACGACCGCATAGGATGCCGTACCTTGTGTCAGTTATTAGGACACCTACCTGTGAGAGGGGTTGGGACATGCAGGTAACTTGACCTCCAGATTACCGGTTTTCTTGATTGAGATTCAGTGGTGTAATATTTGAGGACAGTGTTATTGGGTCTGTCAGAGACCAGGGTGGAGCATTGTGGATGGTCTTGAGCAGTTTGTGGGTCTATTTGAGGCCAATATTGTGGATTGGACTTCTCAACCAGGGGCACTTGGTCCCTTGTTGCATTGCTTGCATATTGCATTGTTTGCATCATCATGTGCATATCATTAACGTGTGTCTGTGCTGCAGGTGCATTTTCATACTTCCCGATTCTAGTGCTCCGGACTTCTATCTGTCACCATGAGTACTTTGAGGAAGACTGTTGCGTATAAGTTGCCTACTCCTGATGTGACTTCTCTGTTGGGTCTGATTTCCCTAGCTGATGATGATGTGAAGAGAAGCTTTAGGAAGAGCTATGGAAAGCTATTGAATTTGGTTTGCAGACCAACCACATATGAGCTGAAGGGGTTATACACATTGATGCAGTTATATGATCCCTCCTTGAGGTGTTTTATGTTCCAGGACTTCATTTTGGCTCCGACCATGGAGGAGTACGCTGAGTTTCTAGAGTTGCCAGTTCAGAACAGAGTGCCCTTCATTCACTTTGATGTTAAGCCTAAGCTGGAAGACTTAGTTGTTCCCTTGCATATGGATCCTGTAGAGTTGTTGTTGACTTCCTGGCATGGAGTTTCGGGGTTCTCTCTCAAGTTCTTGGTTAGCAAAGCTCAAGAATATGCCAAAAGTGGCTGCTGGATCGTGTTTAACGCTGTCCTTGCCTTGTGCATCTATGGGATTATATTGTTCCCTAATCTGCCTGAGTTCGTGGATTTGGATGCGTTCCACTTGTTTGCTGCAGGCAACCCGGTGCCTACCTTGATTGGGGATTTCTATCATTCCTTGCATTATAAGAACAAAAACAGAAGGGGGAAGAATGTCCATTGTTGTGTACCATTGCTGAATATGTGGTTCGAGAGCCATCTACCCAAGAAGGGTCCTTTTGTTGAGTCTGCAGGTACAGCTGAATGGTCCAAGCGTCTAATGGGACTTTATTCAGAAGACATTGTCTGGTTCGATAGAGATTTATTGGGGTTAGAGATTATCTTCAGTTGCACCGGGTTTCCCAACGTTCCTCTAATTGGAAGGAAAGGTTGTATTAATTACAACCCATCTTTGTTGGTTCGACAGTTCGGGTATGCTTTGAAGAGTCCATCGAAGGAGGAAGAAATACAGGAATCTCTGTATTTCACTGGTGACCTGAGTGGGGGAATTATTGGCCAAGCTTCAGCACGCTTGGAATCATATCTGCAGGAGAGGGAAACCATTACTAGGCAAGAATGATTGTCAAGCTTATATGACTTACAAGATGTGGATTCAAGAGAGGGTAAGACAGGTGCAGATGCCTTTTCCAGCAGTATCACGTCACGTTCCCATTCCAGTTGAGGAACCGACTACTGTGGCTATTGAGGTCTATGAGCGGGTTGTGAAAGAAAAAGAAGACTTGATAAAGATCAATGAAGAGTTAGAGAAGGAATTGGCTCAAATCCGGAGTGAGAAGAACAAAGTTGTGTATTCCTTCCAACAACAGACTGAGTTGGTAAACAGGCTAGGTGCCGAATTGACAGAAGAGACAAAGAAACGTGAACGCATGGGAAAAGAATTCAGAAGCTCTCATGATATGTTAGAGTCCAAGAAGAAGTCACTTGATGCCGCCTACCGGGAAATCGCTTCGTGCAACAGAACGTGGAATGCTACGCTAACCAACAACAAAAAGAGGGAAGACAAATTGAAACAGCAAATTTCTGAACTCGAAGATCAGTTGAAGGCTAGCAAGAGAAAGTATGAAGAGGAGGTTATGACAAGATATAGTCTTCAGAACTCATTGAACAAAGCCGTCGAGTGCAAGAAGGAGGCTGTGTCTCAGAAACGGAAGTTAGATGACCGCTTCGGAGAAGGGGCATGGGAGGAATCTATTGGTGATTTACGACGTGTTCTCAAGCGAAGAGATCTCCTTGTCGAGGGTTTGCTTACTCAACCAAATCATCCCGAGACTAAGAGATTATTAGAGGAGTACCAGGCGTATGGTCGCACTTGACTATCTCATGTATTGATGTGTATGCTTTATTTGCATTGTGTTGGCCATCACCAGGATTGTTGGTTGAGGTCATGCCTTCTTATTGTACGCTCATTAATATTGTATTCCTGACTTGATGGGATTTTCTGCAATGTATGATATGTTTTTCTATGATTGGGTTTCGAGCTTCTTATTGCTATCACCGTCACCGCACTGGCACATTGGCACTAGAATTGGGGAGTGATATTCCCTAATGCACAGACACATGTTGCATTTGCATACACATTCATATTGCATTACCAGGTAATTATTGAACTGTATCTCATTTCCTGCATCTCGCCAGGTTTCTCCAGGATTGAAAGTCAACGTCCTCACCGATACTCTACTCGTACCAACTGCAAAAGAGTCATGGACCAGATTCAAAACGAGATGCAGAAGATGCGTGAAAAGCTGGCGCTATTCATGCAGACGATGGAGACAATTGTGAAGAGGCAGGAAAACTTGCAAACTTTGGTACAGCCATTGCTGGCGAGAAATGCCGGGAATGGAAACGAAGACCACAATTCTGTACGTGTTGACACCATTCATGGGGATGGTACTCCTACGCCTATAGCTCCACCTGTGGTGAATATACCTGTTGTGAATGTGAACAATGGCGTTGGCGCCGGGAATGGTAATACAGGAGTTGGTAATGAGACTGTCATTAACAATGTTGGATTCGGAGACGCCAATCTGGGCGGTGATAACAATGGAGGTAATGGCTTTGGTAACAACGGACTCGGCTATAACGACCAGGGGTTTGATTATGTCAACCAGGATGGGAAGTTTGGCTTCAACGCTCAGGGTTTCAGATATGATGGTTTTGGTAATGCTAATCAGGCCTAGGGTGGATTCGGTAATGGAAATGGTGCTGGAACAATGCCTTTTGGACCTGCCGGGGTCGCTCAAGGGTATGGTAACAGAGGACGGGGCCCTATGATGAATCAGACTAGGTTTGGTCGTAACAATGGGTATGATGGGTACGGAAATGAGAATGTTAATTGGATGGAAGACCAACAAGAAGATGCCTTCTCTAGTAGGAGTATGGATGGACCTGTGGATCCTGTTCAGAGAATCAAAATGTTAGAAGAACAGATGAAGGGGGTTGTTAATCAAAATACTTCTGGTTTAGACATGACTACAATGGGATTGGTGCCTGGCGTAAGGGTACCGCTGAAGTTTAAAGCTCCCACCTTTGATAAATATAAGGGAGACACTTGTCCGAAGGTGCATGTTCGCTCTTACTACAGACGGATGTCCGCTTACTCGAACGATGAAAGAATGCTGATGCATTTCTTCCAAGACAGCTTATCCAGACCGTCACTTGAGTGGTATATGGGGTTGGAGCCTACTCAGATCAAAACATGGAAGCAACTGGCTGAGGCGTTTGTGACACATTACAAGTATAACAGTGATCTGGCACCGAACCGGGTCCAGCTGCAAGGCTTGTCAGAGAAAACTGGGGAGAGTTTCAAAGAATATGCGCAAAGGTGGCGCGACATGGCGGCAAGAGTGCATCCTCCTCTAGTGGAGAAGGAGATGAACGATATGTTCATTGGAACATTCACGGGGATATTCTACGAGAAGTTGTTTCCTGTTGCGTTGGGCAGTTTCTTTGATCTGATCTTGATGGGTGAAATGATTGAGAATAGTATTAAGGTGGGAAGGTACCAAGCTGGGGAGTCTACTTCGTCGGGAGGTAATAGAAAAGCATTGGGTGGTCGTCGTCAAGGTGATTCTAGTGCAGTGTTTGGTGGTCGGGGCAGAGGCAGAGGAAGACATCAGTATAATCAGCCGCAACAGATAGCTAGTGTCACGATTCCGATTCCTCAACAGAGACAACAACAACAACCGCAGCAACAACAACAGTAGCCACAGCAGCAGCAGGGGCAGAATGCTGGCCAAAGAAGATTTCCGAATGCGAAGCCGAAAAGAGTGTTTGAAGCGCCTCCTTCCACGTACGCGGAACTCTTTCAGACACTTTTGGGGCTGAATTTAGTTGAAAAGAGGACCTTGGCACCGCCCACGGGACCAACCCTTCCTTATGGGTATGATGTTAACAAACATTGTGACTTCCACTCCGGGGCACCCGGGCATGACATAGAGGCCTGTCATGCGTTTAAACATAAAGTTCAGGATTTAATGGATAGCAAGGCCATAAATTTTGGACAAGCGGGTCCGAATATAGTACAACAGCCTATGCCCAACCATGGGGAAAATGCTATTTTGACTGAGGAGGGTTTGAATCTGGTCATGAATGTTGATGAACTGAAAACACCATTGTGTGAAGTAAAGAGCAGGTTATTGAAAGGAGGTGTGTATTCGGGCTGCGATGAGTTTTATCTAGAATGTTGGACCCAAGCTGGGGGTTGTGCTGAATTGAAGAAGGGTATTCAGACCTTGATAGACGAAGGCACGTTGCAATTTGATAGAACGGCAGTTGAGAAACCTGCAGAGGTGTTAGCTGATGAGCAGAGTGATGTTGCTACGGTGACAATTCCATGGAAAACAATAACTATAAGAGCGCCAGCCAGGCGACCGACGATCACTATTACAAAGGCAGGGCCAATCCCTTATGAGAACACCAAGGAAGTACCATGGACTTATGGGCTGGAAGCGTATTGTGATGGGGAGAAAATTGATATCAGTAAACGACCAGCTGGGGTTGTGGACAATGTCGTCGGGACTAGAGGGATGACAAGGAGCGGGAGAATTTTTATATCGCCTGAAGTAGAGGCTGAACGATTGGCAAAAGGTAAAGGTAAAGTGAATGAGAATGTTCCAGTGCAGAGGAATGAAAAAGAAACGTCACTGAAAGATGTAGAAGAGTTTATGCGTCTTATCCGTAAGAGTGACTATAAAATTGTTGAGCACCTTCAACAAACACCGTCGAAGATCTCCATATTGTCACTGTTATTGTGTTCCGAAGCCCATAGGAATGCGTTATTGAAAATCCTGGACACGTCGTTTGTACCCCAAGATGTTTCTGTGAATCAGTTGGAGGGGGTGATGACGCACGTGAATGCAGGCCATAGTTTGGAATTTACGGATTTTTATTTGATCCCGAGGGGAAGAGAGCATAATATGGCGTTGCACGTCTCCGTTGAATGCAGGGGCACGGTCATGTCCCGTGTGTTGGTAGATATTGGGTCTTCCTTAAATGTGTTGCCGAAGAAAGCAATGATGAAGTTGGACATCAGGGGGATCATTTGTACGCCTAGTGACTTGGTGGTCAGGGCATTTGATGGTACACGAAGGTCAGTCTTTGGATCTATAACTTTGCCTCTGCAAGTGGGGCCGGAGGTTTTTGAAACTGAATTCTATATTATGGACATCCAACCAGCGTATAGCTGTCTTCTTGGACGACCATGGATCCATGGTGCTGGGGCAGTCACATCTACCTTACACCAAAAGCTGAAGTACATGGTGGGGGACAGTGTTGTCACAGTTTGTTGAGAGGAGGATATACTGGTCAGCCATTTGGCGTCGTTCAAGTATGTGGAAGTCGACGGCGAAATCCATGAAACACCCTGTCAAGCCTTTGAGGGGTTGTGCATTAAGGACAAAGTTCCAGGGCCAAGTAAAGCATCAGAGGTGGCAGTGTCGTCATACAAAGAGGCTCAGGCTCTAGTGAAGACCGGTGAGACCAAGGGCTGGGGCAAGGTTTTGGATATTCCCGTGAAAATGGATAGATTTGGGCTTGGATATCAACCTTCATCATCAACGCCTACTGCAGGGGCACCCCGTTTCAAAGGACCAATAACAATTACGGCTGGTGGGGTATATCACGAGATCATCAATGCTGTTTCAGATTCCGAGGAAGGAGATAGCGACTGCGACATGGACGCTTGGATTCAGCCGAGCGTACCAGGACAAGGGCTTTGCAATTGGTCTATTCAGGAGACTGTTCCTGTGACAACTAAACAGTAATTCTTTGTTTTCTTAATTGTTGAACAATCCGGTGTCCTACCCGGGGCATCGTGATTTTGCTTAGGGCCATTCTGTTATGTACATTGCACTGTTTAATCGTTAAATAAAAGGCGTTTTTCTGTACAAATATTGTGATCTCTGTTTTTCCTGTTTTTATTTTTACAATAAAATGGCAACGTGGTTATTTGCTTTGTATGTGTTTTGAAGCATTTAACCATTCCCTTTGCAGGATTACTATTTCAGATGACATCTATGAACCGCATATGACTTACTTTGACTTTGAGCACCCGGTATTTCAGGCCGAAGAAGAGATTGTTGAAGATGGCGATGTTCCAGAAGAGTTGTCTCGGTTGGTAAAACAAGAAGAAAGAATCATTCTGCCTCATGAGGAAGTCATTGAGATCATCAATCTGGGGTCGGAAGGGGTTGAAAGGAACATCCGTATAGGGGCCGCGCTGCAGAGTGACGTCAAGCGAAGATTGGTTGAAATGCTCAAAGAGTACAGTGATATTTTTATTTGGTCGTATGAGGATATGCCTGGGCTGGATACGGATATGGTTGTGCACCGTCTGCCGCTAAAAGAAGAATGCTCGCCGGTTAAGCAGAAGCTCCAAAGAACTAGACCGAACATGGCTGTGAAGATTAAGGAGGAGGTTCAAAAGCAGTGGGATGCTGGTTTCCTAGCTGTTACCAAGTATCCCTCATGGGTCGCTAATATTGTGTCAGTGCCAAAGAAAGACGGTAAGGTGCGAATGTGTGTAGACTACCGTGATTTGAACAAAGCGAGTCCGAAAGATGATTTTCCACTTCCTCACATTGATGTGTTGGTCGATAACACCGCTCAATTCTCCGTATTCTCCTTCATGGATGGATTCTCGGGCTATAATCAGATCAAAATGGCGCCAGAAGACATGGAGAAGACTACCTTCATTACGCCCTGGGGAACATTTTGTTATAAAGTGATGCCCTTCGGATTGAAGAATGCTGGGGCAACGTATCAGCGTGCAATGACGACTCTCTTTCATGACATGATGCATAAAGAGATCGAGGTTTATGTTGATGATATGATTGCCAAATCCCAGACGGAGGAGGAGCATTTGGTGAATCTGCTGAAATTATTCAAGAGGCTTAGGAAGTTCAGGCTGAGACTGAACCCTAACAAGTGCACCTTCGGGGTGAGATCGGGTAAACTGCTGGGGTTTATCGTGAGTGAAAAAGGAATAGAGGTTGATCCTGCGAAAGTAAAAGCAATACAAGAAATGTCGACGCCTAAAACAGAAAAAGAAGTGCGTGGGTTTTTAGGGAGGTTGAACTACATCGCTCGGTTCATATCTCACCTAACAGCTACGTGTGAACCATTATTCAAGTTGTTGAAAAAGGACCAGGCTGTGACCTGGAATGAAAATTGTCAAAAGGCGTTCGATAAAATAAAACAGTATTTGCAGGAGCCCCCTATTTTGATACCTCCAGTGGCAGGGAGACCCTTGATTATGTATTTGACGGTTCTTGAGGGGAGTATGGGTTGTGTTCTCGGTCAACATGACGAGACAGGGCGTAAAGAGCATGTGATATACTACCTGAGTAAGAAGTTTACTGACTGTGAGTCTCGGTACTCAATGCTCGAAAAAACTTGTTGTGCGCTAGCATGGGCCGCCAAGCGTTTAAGACAGTACATGCTAAATCATACAACCATGCTCATTTAGAAGATGGATCCTATCAAATACGTGTTTGAAAAGCAGGCACTATCTGGGAGAATTGCCCGTTGGCAGATGGTCTTGACCGAATATGACATCCAGTATGTTTCACAGAAGGCTATAAAAGGGAGTGTGTTATCGGAGTATCTTGCTGAGCAGCCTATTGAGGACTACCAATCGATGAGGTTTGATTTTCCTGACGAGGATATCATGTACCTGAAGATGAAAGATTGGGAAGAACCGTTGTCGGATGAAGGACCAAAGACGGATTCCAAGTGGCAGTTGATCTTTGACGGAGCTGTGAATTCCTATGGTAGAGGAATAGGGGCAATCATCACTACTCCACATGGGTCGCACATCCCATTTACTGCTCGATTGACCTTTCCGGTTACCAATAATGAAGCCGAATACGAAGCTTGTATTATGGGGCTTGAAGAAGCCATTGATCTGCGAATCAAACATTTGGATGTATACGAAGACTCAGCTTTGGTGGTGAATCAAATAAAAGGAGAATGGGAGACACGTCAGCCCAATTTGATACCGTACATGAATTATGCAAGGAGATTGTTGCCTTTCTTTGACAAGGTTGAATTGCATCATGTGCCGCGAGCAGAAAATCAAATGGCTGACGCCCTAGCTACATTGTCTTCCATGTATAAGGTTAACTTCTGGAACGAGGCTCCCAGGATTGTTATCTCTCGGCTTGACAGGCCCGCATTCATATTTGCCATTGACGAAGCATCTGATGATAAGCCCTGGTATTTTGACATCTAGAATTTCCTGAAGAACAAGGAGTATCCGGCTGGGGCATCCAGTCGCGATCAGAAGACTCTCAGGAGATTGGCTGGTAATTTCTATCTAAATCCGGATGGTGTCCTGTACAAAAGAAATCATGACTTGGTGTTGCTACGCTGTGTAGACGAGAAAGAGGCGAAGTTGCTCATGGAGGAAATACATGAGGGTACGTTTGGTACACATACGGGTGGGCATGCTATGACCAGAAAGCTGCTGCGGGCAGGTTATTACTGGCTAACTATGGAAACTGACTGTTTCAAGTTTGCGAAGAGGTGTCATAAGTGCCAGATTTATGCGGATAAGATCCATGTGCCTCCGAGTCCTCTAAACGTGATGTCATCACCGTGGCCATTATCGATGTGGGGAATTGATATGATTGGAAAGATTGATCCGACGGCATCTAACGGACACCGGTTCATTTTGGTAGCAATTGATTATTTTACCAAATGGGTGGAGGCGGCATCATATGCTAGTGTGACCAAGCAGGTGGTAGCCAGGTTTATCAAACGAGATATCATTTGCAGATATGGAATCCCTGAGCGGATTATTACCGATAACGGTTCGAACTTAAATAACAAGATGATGAAGGAGCTGTGTCAGAATTTTAAGATTGAGCATCACAACTCTTCTCCTTACCGACCCAAGATGAATGGCGTTGTTGAAGCGACCAATAAGAACATAAAGAAGATTGTTCAGAAGATGGTGGTGACCTATAAGGACTGGCATTAGATGCTACCTTTCGCTTTGCACGGTTATCGTACGACGGTACGCACATCAACCAGGGCAACCCCATTCTCGTTGGTATACGAAATGGAAGCGGTGTTACCATTGGAAGTTGAGATTCCTTCTCTGAGGGTTTTGCGAGACGTCCAACTTGACGAGGCAGAATGGGTGAAAGACAGGTTGAATCAGCTGAGTCTAATGGATGAGAAGAGGCTAGCTTCTCTAGCATACAGTCGGTTGTACCAGAGCCGGATGAAGAAAGCGTATGATAAGAAGATACACCCTCAAAGCTTTCATACGGGCGACCTTGTGTTGAAGAGGATCCTCCCGCCACAAACAGATCACAGGGGCAAGTGGACCCCTAACTACGAAGGGCCATACGTTGTCAGAAAAGTCTTTTCAGGAGGAGTATTGTTGTTGTCCACCATGGACGGTGAAGACTTTACGTCCCTTGTGAATTCGGACGCAGTTAAAAAATACTTTGCTTAAAATTGACCAGCGGGACAAAAAAGAGAGTCCAGGCAAAAATGGGGCATCCCGGCGAACCAAAAACAGAATAAAAGGTTCGGGCAAAAGTTAGGGATAAAATTAAAAAGATGTACACCCGCGAAGTCGAAAACCTACCCTGGGCGGCTTCGGCAAAAAAGGGTATCCCGGTGAATTGAAAACCCGCAAAGGGCGATTCACGCAAAAGTTAGGGATTTGAAAAGCAAATGACTGCAGGCCAAATTTGATGCTGCATTGCTTTGTGGTTGGGAGAATACTTTGGGGATTCGTTTATCAGATACAATCTCTTCCGAAAGATGAATACCGAGAAAGCGCCAGAGTCAGGCGAGTCATAGGAGGATCAGCTCATGATGTTTGTCTGCACCCCGTTGCTGACATATGCGCAAATTTGATTTGTCATTGTATTTATGCTTCCTGTGCATACTTGTATATTTGTTATGCGTAACTTCCTCTTTTCAGGAGTTACATCCAGTGTACAAAACTCTGCCTATTCAGAGGCCCAATCAATAAAACATGTTATTCAGTATTTGATACTTTGTTCTTTACTATTTTGTATGGGAAGAACGCCAATGTTTCGATAAAACTAGCAGTTGCATAACGTTGCTGGCCCTTGCCAATAATTGCTAAAACTTCGAATTGACTGAAAACAATGTCACTAACGCTAATTTGAATAGATTTGATTGTATAGACTTGTTTTGTCTCGTTTGTGGTGTTGCAGGGTTCTTGCCCATGAGAAGTGGACGACCAGAAAATTGTAGTCCTAACCAGAGGCTCTTAATGAAAGGACTTGATCATTATGTGATGTGAATCCCCATGCAGGTCGCGCTTCATTTCCCGAAGCCGAGATGACACTGTTCCTCACTAAAGAAGGATCAATTTCCCCAGCTAGTCGCAGCTTATCCCCAAAGGATATTCTCCAGCAGGTCAAAATCAATGCTCCCCACTGGATATCTATCCTCATTCCCGAGTTTGTAAACTGTGGCCAGATGGTTTACTTTCCCCAGCAGGGTCGATTACCCTTAGTAGAGTTTGATAATTTTAGAGTTTGTAAGCTGTACTCAGACAGTGGTGTTTCTCTAAAAGGATTCTTTATCCTCAGCGGAGTCGTTTAGTTTTCAGTGGATTGATAATTCCAGAGTTGTAAACTGTACTCAGGCAGTTATTACCCCCAGTAGGGTTGTTTATTCTCCCCAGCGAAGTCATTCCCTGTTTCCAGCGGAGTTGGTTAAGATTCCCCGAGAGAGTCGTTTCTTCCCCAGCGGAGTTTTCACTCCCCAGCAGGTGTTATTCTTTCCTCCCAGTGGAAATCGAAGGTTTAAAGCTCTCCCCGGCAGAGTTGGTTGTATGTCCCAGCATACTTTGAGATACTTGTTCATTCCCCCCAACAGGGTGGTATCTGTCCTCAACGGCCGTGTTAAAGCCAGCTTACCAGAGGTCTCCGGCAGCCTGAACCTGCATTTGCATTTGCATGCATTATCATATTTGCAGCTACCCAAAACGCGTAGCATTTCCATGCTGTATGGAACATTATACCATTGTCAAACATACGCATCTTGAAACATAAGTCAGGGTGGTTAACCTTTTGCTTTCAGGTGTGTTTCTCAACAGGAGTATGGAGTTCTAAAGTCCATATGTCTTTTTAGACAATCAAGGTTTTGTCGTGAGACGTATGATGATGTGATTCAGTTTATTATCATCCCCACAGAGTTGCTGATTGGGGTTTTTCTCGTATCCAATCACCGGACTGTTTTGTCAAGTTTGTTGTTGCAGTAGCATCTCAGGGTTCCATGAATCAAAACTTCAGAAGTGGCCGCTTGTTGTCAGAATGGGTGTCGGTCATTGGTTTTCAGAATATCCCCAGCTATGTTAATAGGATGTATTCGTGTTGATGAACTGCTCCCTCCGTGTTGACAGAATGTGCGTCCTGATGAGGACAAGTTATGCCTATGTTGATAGGATTTCTTCGTGTTGACGAATTGATTTCCCCGTGTTGGTGGAATATGGAGTCCTAATGAGGACAAGTTTTATCCCTCCGTGTTGACGGAATGTGCGTCCTGATGAGGACAATTTATGCCTAAGTTGATAGGATTTCATCGTGTTGACGAATCGATGTCCCCGTGTTGACGGAATATGGAGTCCTGTTGAGGACCAAGATTGATCTCTCCGTGGTGACGGAATATGGAGTCCTGTTGAGGACAAAGTTTTCTTTCTCCGTGTTGACGGAATATGGAGTCCTGATGAGGACAAGTTTTATTCCTCCGTGTTGACGGAATGTGCGTCCTGATGAGGAGAATTTATGCCTATGTTGATAGGATGTATTCGTGTTGACGAGTTACTCCCTCCGTGTTGACGGAACGTGCGTCCTGATGAGGATAATTTATGCTTATGTGGATAGGATTTCTTCGTGTTGACGAAATGGGAGTTCAGATATGTACAAGAATGGTATTCTTATGATGATAGGATTTATTTGTGTTGATGAATCTATTTTTTCCTCGTGTTGACGAGACGTGAGTCCTGACATGGACAATTTATTCCTATGATGATAGGATTTCTTCGTGTTGACGAAATGATTTCTCCGTGTTGACAGAATGTGGAGTCCTGATGAGGACAAATTTACCTTTCTCCGTGTTGACGAAATGTGGAGTCTTGATGAGGACAAATTTACCTTTCTCCGTGTTAACGGAATGTGGAGTCCTGATGAGGACGAGGTTTATTCCTATGATGATAGGATTTCTTCGTGTTGACGAAACGATTCCTCCGTGTTGACGGAATGAGGAGTCCTGATGAGGGCAAGTTTTATTCCTATGATGATAGGATTTCTTCGTGGTGACGAATTTATGTCTTTTCGTGTTGACAAAATTTGAGGACAATCGTGGATAAGGTTTCCTGTGATGACGGGATCTTTACTCGTGTTGATGAGTTTGTTTCTCTTCTTGTTTTGATAAGGTTAGTCCAGTTGTGGACATAGGTGTTTTTGCAAAGATAGTTCAGTACCTGTGGTGTTACATGGGTGGTGGGAGTCAAAATCAGAGTTATTCTCCGACGAATGATCGGTTGTTACCGTAACAATCAGGTTCACTCGACGGATGTCGTTCCCCAAGCAGTGGTGCAGTTTATTTCTGCGGTTGGCAAATTTAGGGGCTACTTTGGTATTCAACCGTCTCGTACCTAGAATGTTTGAAGGTCGTTCGCTCTTCACCCAGTCGGATCCAAGCCGCTTGAATAGGGGCAGCTGTTGCACCCTAAAATTTGACCAACCGGTTCTCATATCTGGTTTATGTTTCGATGCATTTCGCATTCACATTCGCATACTGCATGGATTGCATTTTTCTCAGTCAGATCGATTTTATTGGGATTGCAGCCCCTGGCGTTTCAGGCAGTTCAGGCCGGTTTGAATAAGCGTATTTTGAGAATTGGTGCTCGTTCCCTGTGTTTTCAGGCCATCTCGGGGCCCGGGTTTCGTTATGGTTGCGCAATTGTTTTATAATCGATTTAATCGGCCTCCTGACATTTTTTAGGATTTTTCTTTTATTTTTTAGATTTTTAATGCATTTAATAGATTTTTAACAGGGTTATTTGTTTTTTAGATAGTAAATAGGTTATTATTTTGTTTTTAGAATTTAGTAGATATTGTTTTAATAGTTTTTTAGATTTTTAAATAAATATTCCTTTTTTTAGAGATTTAATAGATTTTTAATTTTTTTAGATATTAGTTTTATCTTTTAATAGAATTTTTTTTAAATAGATATAACTAGATATTACTTTTATTAATAGAATAGATTTTTTTAAATAGATATTAATGTTTTTAGATTTTATTAGATTTTATTTGATTTTTCAGATTTAATTAGAATTTTTAAATAGTTTTTTTAGATATTAAATAAATCTTTTCTGTTTTTTTTAATAGATTAATTAGGGTTTTATTGTTAATTTTCGTTTATGCTTTAATTAGGATTAATTAGAGATTTTAATTAGGTTTTTAATTAATTTTCGTTTTAGTTTAATTAGGGTTTTATTATTAAATTTTGTTTAGTTAATCAGTAATACCCATTTTGTTTAGTTAATTGGTCCTTAATCATGTTTAAGTCTCAGCATTAGTAATTGGGCCATTATCCAAGTCAGAAAGCCCAACTCCCAGGTCCAATTTCGTGCCACATGTCGTATAAATAGAGTGCCACGCGTGGGTCTACTCTTTCAGCCACCTCATTTCTTAGACTCCCTCAGAACCCGCCACCTCACTCTCCACTAAGTCTCTCTCTCTGCCACTTGGCTACTTCTCTCCCTTTCCCTCTGCCACGCGTCTAGCTCTGAGACCCGCCGGTCCCCTTCGCAGCCGCCGTCCCATCCACTGTAACTTCTCGCCAGAGCCGCCGCAACCGTCGTCGGAGAACTGCAAATTCGTCGGAAACTGCAAATTGCAACGTTCTTCATCAACTTCATCCAATTCTTCATAGATTCAACCGATCATCACCAGAATCAACATCACAAGATCTTGAACTCCATGTGTTCATCCTTCTTCAGATTCAACAATAAACATTAAGAAGTCATCAAAGCATTCATAGCTTCATCGATCAACATTCAACCTTCATCCAAGAATTCCAGATTAGCAAGATCTTCATCTCCTCCGATCAAAAGCCTCCACAGAAATCCTCACGAACTTCATCAGAGTTCACCGTTAGTTCATCATCCAGAACGCGTTCATCGTATTTCTTGGACTTTCAAGAAACTTCAACGAAGATCTTCAACGAGCGTCAGCTATCTTCAATCAGTTTTTCCAGATTCCGTCCACGTTTCGTAGATCTTCATAGAAGCTTTCTCTAGATTTTCTTCAAGACTTTCGTCAGAAGCTCTTCGTCATCCGTGGATCCTCTCAGCATCATCCAGGTTTCTTTTCCTTTTCACCTAATTCATTGCATGTTCGTAGTATGCTGGTTAGCTGTAGATTTAGGTCTTGAGGATAATTAGGTTGAAACGATTAGGTTAAAACCTTGTGTCTCGGTTTGAATATCAACGTTTTGTGAGGCGAGTAGGTTAGGGATTATTGTTTTTGAACTGAGTTTGGGGGGATTAATCGTTGATAATGATGGATTGTTGAAGAATGTTGCTGGCGTTGGATTTGGGAATGAAGTTTGTTGTTAGATTTAGGAGGTATTGTTGGTTTCAGAGAGAGGTTGGGGTTGGGGGATCTGCACCGTTTAGGGTTTAGCTGAAGAAGGTGAGCAGTAGCGAGGGGAATGTTAGGGGAATTAGGTTTTGCTTGGCTGAGGATGGGTTAGATTGAACTCGGGCCTTAAGCCCAAATGTGTAGTTTGCTGATCCATCCCGCATGTTGTCCCAGGCGCCCCCCTCTCCTACTTGCATTTTGGTCTAGGCCTAGCCCAGATTTTCGCTATTCGCCCCCCCCCCCCCCCCGTTTGTTTTTTTTCGTTTTTTTCTTTGGTGTTTTTCTGAAGCTGTCTGGGCCCAGCACAGTGATATCTGCACCCCCCTCCTAGGCCCAATGCATTTCTGCAGTGTAAATAATTTCTTTCTGCCACACCTGTTTTTTAATTTTGTTTGAATTTTCATATTGTTTTATGTTTGCATATAGTTTACTCAAAAAATCATAATAATTTCAAAAATAGTCATTTTCACATGGGATTTTTTTCCTCATTCTCATTAATGTTTCAAGGAATTTATCAAAAAATAAAAGTAGCATTTTAATCATTTTTTCTATTTTTGGTGAATTTCCACATTTAGTTGCTTTTATTGCATTTTAGTTTGTATATCCATTTTGTTGAATTTTGTTTAGCTATTTCCTTTCATATTTTGATGTGATTCTTTTTCCTATGGTTAGATTAGAGTATTAGGTTACCTTAGAGATTTATCTCACATTTTTGTGATTTAGTCTTGTTTAGTTTTGAGCCATCAACATTAGGGTGACTAGAATTAGGGTTAAACTTGACATAGGTGCATCATAACACTTAGATTTTGGGTTTTTAGCTTGAATCAGGAGCTGGGAAATATAGGGTATGTAGGGTAGATATATAAATCCCCTTAGAATTAATTTTAGGATTTTTAATAATATACTACTATTTTACTTGATTTTTGTAAATAGTGTGATTGTTTGGTGTGGCCATTATGGGCTTTTGTATTGTTTGCTTGGGGTTGGGCTTTGCTATGGGGTATGGGGCTTGGATTAGGGACTTGAGGAGCATGAAGGAGCATAAGAGAAGATTGAAGATGGATATCAAAGTGGGATGCATGGATATTCTTGTGCTTGAAGATGTTTTTGAAGGCATAGGAAATAGGCATAAGCAGAGCCTTAGAATAAACTAAATTCTTTCTACAAGCATGGATAGCTTCTTGTGCTTCCATTCCTCCCAATGACTAAAATTCCTTCTAAGATATTCACATCTCTCCTTTGGAGGGATAAGTGGCTTATCTTAGAAGTAGAACTTTGAGGGAACCAGTCTTTCATGATGATAAACACTTATAGGCTTCCCTTGGTTGTCAATAAGCTGTTTTATCATTCCAACTTATTCTGTAAAGTGATTCTCTTCTGGAGTGCTTGCCTTGAAGATGGAGCTCACCTAAAGCTTGGAGGCCATTGAAGTTTGATTTTGGGGTTCACTTGAGGATGTTACTGTTTTGCTGTTAATCAACTGTCAGAGTTGGATGTTTTTCAGAGCTGCTGCTGTAGGAGCTGGTGTGCTGTCAGAGCTGGTTTTGGGGTTTGTTTTCTTTGCTGTATTGTTTGTTAATTTTCCCCTTAGGTTTGAAGTGAAGCCGTTTCACTTTGCCTATTGTTTTCTAGGTTCGAGGTTGAGTGGGACTCTCTTGCCTCGCTTGTATTGTTGCATCTCATGCATTTTACTGCTTTACTGTATATTTGTTGTTTCTTTTCCGTTTATCCCCTAGGATCTCTGTTTCTCTCTGCGCAAGAGAGAAATATGACAGACATTAGGTGTTAATCCATGCATGACAACATTAGGATAGTTTTGATTCCCATTTTAACCCTAGGTTTTAGAGTTCTTTCTCTTCTATCTCAAAACAATCAAAAAATACAATAAGAGGTTAAACATCAATAAAAGACAGTTCTTGCATAAAAGACTGAAAACCAATCAAAGTGTCATTTTTGTCCGCTTGGACCCGTAATCAGGAGAAAACCTTTTTCAGAAGGATAAAAGATAAACAGACAAATTTGTGTCTTCCGTAGCCCGAACTACGTTGGCTCTGATCTTTCATGTTGTATGAAAGTACGTAGGCATAGGATGCGATATCCTAGCGAGCAACCTTCCCCTCCTTTCCTGTAGGTAGGCGAACTACGTTGACTCTGATTTCTCGTTCCAGACGGGAATACGTAGGCATAAAGTGTGATACTTTGCCGAGTCATTTTATTTTCTTTTAACCTCAGACCTGTAGAATAGATAGAATAACAATCCGTACTAGAGAACAAGTGTGGATCCCGTCGAGTACGACGGATGTGAGGGGTGCTAATACCTTCCCCTCGCGTAACCGACTCCCGAATCCAGGATTTGGTTGCGATGACCATTCCTTTCCCGTCTTTTGCGGTAGGTTTACTTCGAGCGTTTCCTTTCCCTCTGTTGGGATAAATAACGCACGGTGGCGACTCTACTGTTCAGCCGGCGCCGATTTTCGCAGTAGCGACATGTGGCACTACGGTAAACCTGATGCCACATTCTTTGCTGACCAAAATAGGAAAGCATGACGCTAATACAAAGCCATACAATATGGTTTTGTCGAATTATGAAAGAAAAGTAGGAACCACCAGGGGTGTGATTCAGGTGGACGTAACCGTCGGAACAATTACAAGACCAACGATATTCATGGTGGTCGAAACCACGGCCAACTACAATTTATTGCTTGGTCGAGAATGGATACATGGCATTGGAGCAGTGCCATCATCGATGCATCAAAGGATTGCCATCTGGAGGCCAGATGGCATAGTTGAAAATATTGAAGCTGATCAAGGATACTTCAGGGTGCCAAGAAGGCAAGTATATCTGTTCCAATTCGACAGGCACTTGGCCAGCATAGGCCCTTGTGCTCCAGCGGACTTTGAGTTCGCACCAAATGACGAGGTGTACTACTCACTATACCTCCACCCTGTCGACGGATTTCGTTGGGATAGGGAAATACCTGGGGAGAGACTCCCATACCTGGGGGCAGCCCCAGTTGACCCCACTGGGTGGGGCAGTGAGTTTGATGACTGATGCAGCGGTGCTGCAAAGAATTTCGGCCTATGTGGCTGAAACCAAATTACAAACGGCCGTAATGGCCGCCCATGACAAAATGGCTGAAGAAGCCACCAAAATGCAGCGGGAGAGCTAGAGGCTCGACGCCATCTATGATGACGAACCTCTGGGGTTCAAAAGAGATCCTTTGGAGAACGACATCAAAATGCTCGCACAGGATCCGTTGGAGGAAATTGATTTAGGAGAGGGTCCAACCAGGAGGCCAACGTACATTAGTGCTAACCTCGACCCTCAACTGAAGATCGAAGTCATCCAGTTGCTCCGGGAGTATAAGGATTGTTTCGCCTGGGACTATGACGAAATGCCTGGGTTGCAAAGGGATTTGGTGGAACATAAACTACCAATAAAACCTGGAAAGAAGCCAGTCAAACAGGGCCCAAGGCGTTTTGCTCCAGAGATCATGTCGAAGATCAAGGAGGAAATCGAAAGGCTCCTTCGTTGCAGATTCATTCGCACAGCGAGGTATGTCGAAT
This sequence comes from Lathyrus sativus, assembly GCA_963859935.3. Taxonomy (NCBI): domain Eukaryota; kingdom Viridiplantae; phylum Streptophyta; class Magnoliopsida; order Fabales; family Fabaceae; genus Lathyrus; species Lathyrus sativus. The sequence goes on from OZ012739.1 coordinate 184,732,359, forward strand.
GGCTGGCCAACATTGTCCCAGTCATCAAGAAGAACGAGTCCCTAAGAGTGTGCATTGATTTCAGAGATTTGAATTCAGCCACTACCAAGGACGAATATTCGATGCCAGTGGTGGAAATGTTAGTTGATTCAGCCGCTGGCCATGAGTACCTTAGTATGTTGGATGGTTATTCTGGATATAACCAGATTTTTATCGCGGAAGATGACGTTCCCAAAACAGCCTTTCGTTGTTCAGGGGCCTTAGGCACTTACGAATGGGTAGTAATGCCATTTGGCCTAAAGAACGCTGGGGCAACGTATCAGCGAGCGATGAATTCTATATTCCATGATTTCATTGAATCTTTTATGCAAATATACATTGACGATATTGTGGTGAAATCTGTTTCAGGAAAAAGCCATCTGGATCATCTGCGACAATCGTTCGCCAGAATGAGGAGGTTCGGCCTCAAAATGAATTTGTTGAAGTGCGCGTTTTGTGTACAGGCGGGAGACTTCTTGGGTTTCGTTGTCCATAAGAAGGGAATCGAAATAAACCAGAATAAGACGAAGGCTATCTTAGAAACAAAAGCGCCGTCAAACAAAAAAGAGTTACAATCGCTGCTAGGGAAAATTAACTTTCTAAAGAGGTTCATCTCCAACTTAAGCGGCAAGATGCAAGCCTTCTCACCTTTGCTTCGAATTACTAGGGACAGATTCGAGTGGGGAAAAGAGCAGCAGGAAGCCTTTGACAAAATCAAAGACTACTTGGCTCACCCCCTAGTCCTTTCGCCTCCGTGTCGAAGCAGGAGTATGCGATTGTACATAGCAGCGTCGGATAGAACTTTAGGGAGCATGTTGGCTCAGGAGGATGAGAATGGCGCCGAAAGGGCTATTTACTACCTCAGTAGAGTTTTAAATGACACAGAAACTAGATATAGTGAAATCGAAAAGCTATGTCTATGTTTATATTTCTCATGTACAAAGTTAAAGCAATATATTAAACCAGTAGATGTTTGTGTTTCTTCGCACTTTGATGTTATTAAACACATGTTATCAAAACCTATTTTGCACAGTCGAATTGGAAAATGGGCACTGGCATTGACAAAATATTCTTTGACTTATAGACCGCTAAAAGCAGTCAAAGGGCAAATAGTGGCAGACTTTATCGTCGACCACTCTATAAACGAGAATGCCCTGAATATAGTTGAAGTGGAACCATGGAAATTATACTTCGATGGCTCTAGCCACAAACATGGCACGGGTATTGGTCTGTTGATTATTTCGCTAGATAAAATTCCAATAAAATTCAAGTATAAAGTCGAAGGGTTGTGTTCCAACAACGAGGCTGAATATGAAGCTTTAATAGCTGGACTTGAAATTTTGTTAGAATTGGGGGCAACCCAGGTCGAAATAATGGGCGATTCGGAATTAGTGATAAAACAGTTGATAAAAGAGTACAAATGTGTTAAAGAAAATCTCATCATGTACTTCGTAGTGGCCAATAGGTTGCTTAAAAAATTCAAAGCGTCAACTATTCGACATATACCGAGAATACAGAACCAAGTGGCCAACGATCTAGCACAGATTCCCTCGGGATATAGGGTCTCGAAGGAAGACTTGCAGGAAGTAATCGAAGCTAGAGGCAAGGTAGTGTCGGTTGGGTTGAAGCCATCAGACTTAGAGGCTACAAAGTTTTGATATATGGATGAAGAGACTTTCGAAGTCTTTATCATCGGAGAATTGTTGGACAATGACTGGAGAAAGCCTTTAGTCGAATATCTCCAGAATCCGTCAATAGCCTCAGATCGAAAGATAAAATATCAAGCACTGAGCTACGTCTTGATGGGCAACGAATTGTTCAAAAAGACCCCTGAAGGAGTTTTGCTGAAATGCCTGAGTGAATCAGAGGGATACTTGGCTTTGTCAACAGTCCACAGTGGGGCATGTGGTGCACACCAAGTTGGCCATAAAATGAAATGGTTGTTATTTCGACAAGGTTTGTACTGGCCTACGATGCTAAAGGATTGCATCGAGTTCTCTAAGGGGTGCCAGGAGTGTCAAGTTCATGCGGGCATACAACATGTCCTAGCAAGCGAATTACATTCCGTAATTAAACCATGGCCGTTTAAAGGTTGGGCTTTGGACCTGATTGGAGAAATTCGACCAGCATCCTCGAAAAACCAAAAGTATATCTTAGTGGGGATAGATTACTTTACCAAGTGGGTCGAAGCAGTGCCTTTACCTAAAGTGGATCAGGAAGATGGGATTGAATTCATTCAGAAAAATATCATCTTTAGGTTTGGACTGCCAGAGACAATAACGACGGATCAAGGGTCGATCTTCACGGGTAGAAAGATGCAGGATTTCGCCAGAGAGATGGGGTTCAAACTCTTAACTTCGACCCCTTATTACGCGCAAGCTAACGGGCAAGTCGAGGCAGCAAATAAAGTGGTCATTGGCATGATAAAGAAGCAAGTAGGAACCAAGCCAAAGAATTGGCACAAAGTGTTGGATCTGGTTCTATGGGCATGTCAAACGTCACCCAAAGAGGCAACCAACACCACCCCATATCGTTTGACCTTTGGTCACGATGCAGTGTTGCCAGTCGAAATCCACATACAGTCGATTAGGGTTCAAAGGCAACACAAAATTCCTAGAGAAGTCTATTGGGATATGATGCTCGATGAGGTCATAGACTTAGACGAAGAAAGATTGAAAGCTCTAGAATTGCTGAGAAGGCAGAAAAAGAGAGTGGAAAAGTCATACATTAAGAAGGTTAAAGCAAGAACCTTTTTAGTTGGAGACTTAGTTTGGAGAGTCATTCTGCCTATGGATCAAAAGGCCAAGACGCTGGGTAAATGGTCCCCAAAGTGGGAGGGACCCTTCCAAGTGTCGAGGGTTTTCTTTAATGGAGCCTATGAAGTGGAAGAATTGGGCGAAGATAAGAGGATATTAAAAGTAAATGGTAAGTACTTGAAAAAGTACAGGCCTATGCTGCAAGAAGTTAAGATAACAACGGAGTAACAGAAAGTATAAAGAAAATACACAAATGGTATTAATATTTGCCAAAATGGCGCGATAAGTTACAATAACAAAGATGGCTTCAAAGGCCAGCAAAATATAGTCTGTTACAATATGTCAGTAAATTAGAAAGGAAGATTGGCCTTCATTTTAAGGTAGTTCGCCTTCTGAGATTCAATACGTTGTTGGCACGAGGCCCTTTCGTCAATTAATCTGGCAACTTCTTCTTCTAAGCTTCGAGCCTCTTCTGCAAAAGTGATAGCATGTTCGAGTTCAGCAGCAAGGGTCGAATCGTCTTTGGAAGACAGTTGAGAAATCTTCTTTTCTTCTTTCTTGATCTTGCTTTGAAGTTTCTTGATCTTGCTTTTCCAACAGACGGTGTTTTCCTTACTGGAAGCAATCTCTAGTTGGTCTCTCTTTTTTTCTTCCTCTAGCTCTTCGATCCTTTGTTCTGATTCTGCTGCACTTGTCCAGGCAGCTGCTTCACAACCAGATTTCATCGAAATGTCACCTTCGAGGCGGGGCAGCAACGTAAGGTCTTTGTAGACTTGATCTATCAAAATTCCCACCTCTCGAATGACGTTAGAAGCTTCAGGGGATATGGAATCAAGTCTCACTTGTTGAAGAAGCGCTTTCAAAGATAGATGGGTGACGGAATCCATCTGCAGCAACATGAAAAGGTCTCCTTTAAAGATTTTGGCTTTGATCTTCGCCAAAATGTCATCTGAAGGTTTGCTAGAGACCTGGCCCTCAGAAGTTGAAGCACTCTGAGTTTTACCAGAAGAACTGCCTCGACTGCGCAGCAGTAATTGAACGTATTGACGAGGATCACTTTCTTTTAGTGCAGCCATTTCTTCCTTAGAGAGGACCATTTCGCTTTGAAGAGCCATTGCCTGTGGCACCTCGACGGGAGTAACTTTGGTAGCATCAATACAAGCAGGATCATCAGATTTTCCTTTTGTAATTATTTCCCCTTCTACAGGGGCAGTTTTTATGGAGTCTTGAGCCAAGGTAGCTTCTTTTTCCTCACCATCTGACTCACCTAGCTCAGACTGGTGCATGGCTTCTTCCTCACATGTGTTGGCTTCGTTCGCATCAACGTCGTCATTAGCAGGTTTTGTTTGATCAAGAGGGGAACTTGTTGTGGTGGCAGGGTTGGTGTCCTCAGGTTTGGGGTTTTCGTCTTCATCTGCCACGACTATTGTCTCAGGAGCTTTCTCTTCCTCATGGTCAGACCCATCAGTTTGTGATTGTTGGGTAGTAGTTTTTAGGGGCGAAGGGGCTGCATAAAATTCAGGTTTGTTAATTTCACCAAGAGAACTCACACCAGAACCCAAATCAGATGTAGGGATATAAGTGGGTTCACCTTGGCTGTTCAATGGATAAATAGGCAAGGGAGACGGTTGCATCGAAGGCTTGGAGGCCTCGGTAGTAGTCTGCAGTTGGGAAAATAAACCTCATGAGACGCGAGATGAAAGAGACAAGAGCTTGATATAGAAAGGTCAGAGATTCTTTCACAATACCTTCGTGGCTTCCTCAGCCGGACTAGAGTTATCACTCTCTATGGGAACGGCAGAAGGATTTGGATCATTTATTGTGGGAGCTTTGACAGGAGATTCAGGAGGCGTGTTTTGTTTTTGTATTTTGGCGGGAGATGGAGGAGATTCGACGCTCTCTAGCCCATGAGTTACCCTTCGTTTTCTTTTTAGGGAAGTATCTTCACGAGGGGATTCATCATTGTCGGAGTCTATGATGACTTGGGCTGCAACTTTTCTTCTTTTTTGAGGGGTTGGAGGTTTACGGCTAACCTGGGAAGATCGAAGTGATTAGCAAAGGACAAAAAAGCTTCAGGTGAATAAGAGCATGTAAGAATTTACCTTTGAACTTTCGATCTTTCCTTCTGTTTTATTGGTCGGAGCGTTTCTTTTGGGAGCAGCTGCGAATAAATAAATATAGAAGATATAGGTTAGTAACGTTGAAGCTCCGTGAGAGGAAGCCAAATCGAAGGGAGATGACCTTCAAGGATTTCGGTCTCGATGTGAACATCTTCGATACTGACATGAAGGTGCCCTCTAAAGGTATCAAGTGTATGCTTAGTCGGAACCACCCGCTGCGCCTTAGGCTTCGACTGCTGTCGAAGTATTTTTATACTATCCTCACAGATAAACCAGTCTGGAAATGGAGGGGCAAGAGCCACGCCAAAATCAGCGGTTGGTAATCGAGGGGTCTTTGGGGGAAAGAGTTTAAAAGCAACCTCATATCGTCTATCGTAAGGGATAGATGAGGGGATTTTCAGATTCTCCATTCGTTTAGAAAAATTTTCTTTTAAAGTGACAGCAGCCTCGCGGATGGTTCGACTAACATCATTTGGTCGATAGACATTTTCGAAGTACTTCTGGAAAGCTTGTATCTCTTTGATATGAGTAGACGTACCTTTCTTGACCTTTTCCTGCACATCAATAAAAGCCTGGTCAATCAAGCGTGAAAAACTTGAAACATCAAGAAAATTGTTGGAGTAATGGTTGGTCCACCAGTTATAAAAATCTGGGGTACAAAAGTGAGAGGGTTCAAAATAGATTGGAGTAAAATGGGACTTATGGGCATAACGGGTGTCGCTTGCGCGAAAATAAGGTGTCGGCACAACAGAAGAGTCGCCACCTTTCGTTATTTATCCCTCAGAGCGGGAAAGGAAACGATCGGAAAAACCTAACGAAAAGGGTAAGACAAGGTCGTCGCAACCGTTGTCTGGATTCGGGAGTCGGTTACGCAAGGGGAAGGTATTAGCACCCCTCACGTTCGTTGTACTCGACGGGATCCACGCTTGTTGTGTTTACTTGGACGGGTTGGTTTTATTCTATTTACCTATCAAGGCTGGCTTAAAAAAGAAAAGAAAAATGACTCAGCAAAGCGTCGCACTTTATGCCTACGTATTCTCATCAGAGAACGAGAAATCAGAGTCAACGTAGTTCGGCCTACGACGGGTTATGGGGGAAGGTAGCTCGCCAAGACATCGCCATCTTGTGCCTACGTACTCTCAACAGGCATGAGAGATCAGAGCTCACGTAGTTCGGGAAACTACGGTTTATTTCCTGTCTTTTACGAAAGAAGTGTTTTTTATTGTGTTTGAAATCTCAATCGCACTAGAGACTATGACCTGAGAGTGAATGCGTCGCATGTCACCCAAAGGGTACCATACTAAACATCCAGACTATGGAAAAGAAACTCTCCCACAATCCTTTCTCAGATAGCTTAAGGCTCGTAACGTACGAAAGAAATCATTCATGATTACTGTATCTTAAACTGTTTTGAGATGAGAAGAGAACATGCCCAACTAGGAGGGAGACTATCAAGTCCTACTGTTGTCATGCCATGGATTCATCCTATGGTTGAGGTTTGAACAGGGAACTCCTAGAAGTTGTCATGCATAGGTTTCAACCTAAAGTTCTATCATCAAGTCCTTATCAAAGGAAATGAGAGTCCTAAGGGATCATGTCAATGATACACCAAAACAGACAAAGCATCAGCTTAACAGTAAAATGCATGCAATGCAAGTGAGGGAGGAAATGTGTGTGGGGCTTCAGCCTCCACAAGCTCATCTCAACCTCAAACCAGAATGGATAACAGTAATCATACTGAAATATAAATCATGCTATCAAGCAATAATAGTAAACTGCAGTCATACAGAAGAAAATGAAATAAAATGCCATCAGACAAACAAACACATGGGCAAGGGAGCTGGGCTCTACCGAATACCCGCAAGCAAAGCCACACAGTAACAATACAAGCAGAGGGAGCAACTCAACCTCTAGTGCAATCATGCTCCTAGATTCTACTTATTCTATATGTGAACTTATTCTAATGCATCAAACATGTCAAACAAAACACATCAATACAACAAAGAAAAACAGAAGAAAGCAGATCAACTCCTCTCTCAACCCCAAGCTTCAGCTCTTCCAACAGCAACTTAGTCTTTAGTCTTCAATCACTCTTGACAAATATCAATTTGCTTTTCCTGGTTTCAACCCTTCAACATAAGTTTCAACTCATCTTCTCTTTTGAGCTTCAGCTCCTTGATCAGCTTCACCTTCAGGCTTCACCTAATCTCCAGGGGTCTTCAAGTATCAACTTGCTCTTGTTGCTCTTCAAGCTTCAGCTGGAATGGCAATACTCAAGGATTCATCCTCTTCAACACTCTTCATTGAAGTCTTCATCTTCAAACTCAAGCTCAACATCTCTCAGGATAATCAAACCAGATGAAATCACTTACTGGATAAGCTGGGGATATTGAACTGCTTATTGACCACCAAAGGTAACCTATAAGGGTTCAACATCAAGGGAGTGGTTCCCTCAAAAGTTCTACTCCCTAGGTTCATCACTTATCCCTCCAAAGGAGAGAGTTGTATACCATGGAAGGACTTTGAATCATAGGGAGGAATGGAGGTGAAAGATACCATCCATGTTTAAGAAAGAAGTTAACTAGGTCTAAACTCTTCCTAATCCCTAACCCTAAAACAATCAACAAAACCAATTAGATCAAGCTCTCAAGCTCCTCAATCAATCTTCAAGTCTTCTACTATGCTCCTCAAGGCAATACCAAGCTCTCCAAGCCCACCAAGCAAAGCAAACAAAAATGCAAGCCCACAAGGGCAACACAAACAATCATCAACTACAAAAATCATCTAAAAATAGTATACTACTATATTAAATCCTAATATAATTTCTAAGGGATCCTACATACCTACCCTTAATGCCCTATATGTCCCATAGTCTAATTTGTCCTAAAAACCCAAAATTCTAGTGTTATTATGGACCTATGTAGAAGTTTGACCTAATTCTACACAACCTAATGTCATCTAATCAAAACCAACCTAAACTTCATCACAAAATTATGGAATAAATCCAGGGGGAAGCTAAAGCATATATCTAACTATCCTAAAAAGAATGGCCTAAAAATGTTAAGGGAACTACCTAAACAAAATTCTACAAATTCATAGATCAACATAAAAAGAAATAAAATGCAATAAAAGTAGAAAATATACAAAAAATACTAAAAATGCATGAAAGGAAAATATTTATATTTTATATTTTTCTTGACAGAAATATGAAATAGGAGAAAAAATTCCCATTAAAAAATCATTAATTTTCAAATTGATATGATTTTTTAAAGATTGAAATAAAATGGAAGAAAATAAAAATGAAAATATGAAACTGGGGTGCAGGAAGTAACCAACTATAGTTCAATACACGCATGGGCCCAGATTGGGGGTTCAAAAAGTAAAGCGCGCTGGGCCCAACTCACTCAGAAAATCAATTAATAAATCATACAGAAAATGAAAAATAAACGGTGCAAATAGTCATGGTTTTTAGTTCAAAATTGATTGGGCCTCGTGAAGGGGGTGCGGGAAGCAATCCAGCCCAGATCCCTTTAAATGAAACGCTGCGTTTCCTCATGTTTCAGAATTCCCTCCCAAATGAAATTGAATCGTTCCCGTTGGATTGTTTCTCAGGTCAATGGTCAGCTCCCCATCCAATGGTCATGAGCTCATCTTCAACCTCTAGCTAGGGTTCCAAGGAGACTCCATGAAAATGCAGAGCTTCAAGCTCTTTCTTCCTCAAACACGAACTCCCTCAATTCCTCATGGAAAATGGAAATTCAAGACCCTATCCTGCCTAGAATTTTATGCTGAATCCAACCATGATCTCAAAATCAACTGAATCCTCCTAAATCACTGAACCCGATCCAAGATCCAAAATGTACTCAGTCATCAATCTTAACAATTCTTGTAATTAACTATCTCAGATCACTCACCAACTCACCCTGATTGATTCTTGATGTCTAACTCATTCTATATCTCAATATAACACGAGTTCTTGGTCATCAAAGAAATGGGGTCCCTAGTTCAATCTTCACCAATTGATCCCTAACTCTCCAAAATCCATCTCTTATTGGTCTCTAACCTTTCTACACTAACAAATTAACCTAATTATGCCTAAAACATGGTGCAGGGAGAAATTTGCAAACCTGGTTAATCTTGATGAACAGATGATGAAATCCTCCAATTCAGACCTTGAAACTCTTCAGAAAGTTTCCTTAGATGCCAATCTTGCTACTGTTTGCAACAATTTTGATGGAGGAAGCCTCAATCTCAGAATTCGATTCTGACTTGCTACCTTGAAAGTTCAATCACCAACTCTTCAATTCACCATGGATTTGATCTCAATTCAATCTGCACAGCTTCACTATGATGTATGGAATGTGTTTGAATGGAAAGAATGAATGGAAATGAAGAAGAATGTGAAATTGAAACTTGACTTGCAATGGAAGATTCTTGATCTCGCTCTCTCTTCTCTGCACCAATTCTCACCAACCTTGCATCTGAGCAAGTTATACATGTTATATAGAGTGTTTTAGAATCATCTAGAACCCTCTAGGACAATCCAATGAGTATTTGGAAATCTCATGTCATGACATTTTGATTTCAATTCTCCTTATGTGCTATCTCATGCCATGGTCCTTGTACCCCTCAATTATGACTTGAAATTCTCCCCATATGAGATTTATGATGAGTTACAATGCATAACCAATTTGCTTATTGAGTTTTGTTGAGTTTTGCTTTGGTACCTTAATATGCAAGTAAGCCATTTCCAAAGCAGCCCTATAATCTAAGCCTCAAATCAAAATTATGGCTGAAACATTGTTCTTATAATGTCATTTGGAGTCAAAATGACCTATTATATGACATGGTTTGGATGTATAACTTGTGATTTCCAATTTTCAATTTCACCTTAATTAACTTATGCCTCCATTTTAGGCCATTTTCATCACTTTTTGATACAAGCCTTTTCAACATCTCATGACCTCCCTACTAGCCTTAAAACATCATTCTAAGCAAGTTTGATGTTGAAGATTTTTCCATTTGAAGCTTGGAACTAGGAGATATGGCCTTATGCTTGAAATGACCTATAACCTCCAAATGACCAAAATGCCCTTGACTTGTCAAAGCGATAAGTTGAGTTATACAAATCCTATCAAGGACTTCTAGTACTCTCTAGAAAGCTAAGAAGATGCTCTACAACATTCATGTTGTGGGGAAGATGAGATGACAATCACATCTTTAGCTAAAACTTCCTTGAAGATAGGGATCAAACTAGGGGATTTTACACTGTCAATCCTTAGAAACCCTAGCTTAAAACTTCTCAAACTCCTCAATCATGATGAGTTGGTCTAGGAAACATCCTTATAGCATCTCAATGCATCATTCCATGATCGCATGGCTCATGGATTAGGTCTCAACCCTCTCCAAATCATCAGTTGACCTAGGGTTGACCCAGTCAAACCCTAATTCCACCACTCATGGCTGAGTCTTCTGAATTCTTGTACAGTGACCTCTCTAGGCTTCATGATGGCTTTCAAGACATCTCATAAGCTTTCTCAAATCTTCAAGTCCATCCTCATAGTCTCAGAATCATCTGAGGAGCCCCTACAACTCTCAAGTTATGAGACACACAGCCTTGGTTTCAACCAATCTCTCTGAGGATCTCTTGAGTTCTCTGACAAAGATATCAATCCTTGAACACTTGAATAACCTTCTTGGCTAGCTTCAAAGTCTCATACAACTCTTGATGGGTAAATAAATGTTGGTCAAATTTTGGGGTGCAACAACGGGCCGTTTGAGTTGAACACTCAAGTGGGTTGAAGATAGTGGAGAGAAGGATAACATGAGACTTCTTATCATACAAGCACCTAGGCAATGATTGAATTAACCAAAATTGCCTCTACACCAAGTTAGGTTGATAAGCGACTAATGTTTCTTGTCTACTGACAAGATTAAGCTTATGAACAATCAAGCGTGGCGTCAAGAATCTCTCCCATATCAGGTTTGATTCTGCTTCTTGTTTTTGCGAAACTGGAGGAAATGACCTGGTGAACCATTCAGGGCCATACAACCTATGAGCAAAAAGGGCCATCCTGGGAGTGAATTCATGCCTTTTTGCAAACAAGTGGATAAAGCTGGTAAGGTTGGCACGAAGGCTTCGACCCTCTTCACTTGGTGTCAACTGAACCAAGCGTGGCCATTCGACTCGGCATTCAGATACCTGGGCTTCATCGACCTCTCCTTTGAAGGGAAGGCTGTGCTCGAAGGTAGCGTTCAACCATAATTGAACCAACCAAAATGGCCCCTCCATTATAAGAGTGCCATGGGTTTTTGGATCCCTTAGTTTATCAGCGCCTTCTCCCAAAGCCTCATACAGGCTAGCTAGTATCATTTCACTGAGACATACGTCCCTTTTAAGGTGTAACTGATTCGCCAGGGTAAGGTACTTCCTTGCCACCTGCAAGGACTTTGTGCAAAAAATACAACGAGACAACCACGTGGCCAGAAAGGCTATGTGCTCCTCGTCTTCGACTACGTCGGTGTCTTTCTTATGATAACGATTTATGAAGGGTGTGTAAGTATGTTTCGTACTACCAAAACCTATGGTGTCCCGTGCATCAATTTCAGGATTGTAAGCCAATCCACATGGTCTTAATCCGACAATAGCAGCCATGTCGAAGAGCGTGGGAGCCACCATTCCGCAGGGAAGATGGAAGGTATGGTGAGTGTTGTCCCAGAAATACAAAGAGGAGGCCAGCATTAACGGACAGTAAGGTGGCCCAACCTTCGATAGCATGATTAGGTCATAAATACCTATTTCTTTCCAATGTTGTGCCTTTGCTTTCTCTATTTTTTCCAACCAGTTAAGGTAAAGTTCAAAATCTTTGAAGTACGGCGTAGATCTAAAGAGTCTTGCTCCATCATGCAAATATTTGAGGTCCACATTGAAGAGAGAAAGGTCATATGGGTTATCAGAAGGGATTTTGCTAGCATCTTTTTGCCCTAAGGGTTTGGTTTTCCAATAAGAAGGGAAAACGTCATTCAAGGTGGAATAATCAAGGTCTGGGGGTGACAATGGGCCAGACATGGCTAAGGGTTTTCCAGCCACATCAACGGGGATGATTACCTGAGATTCGTAGATGTGTCGTTTTTCTTCTGCTAACGGCTCCCTGATGAGTTGTTGGTTCTTCGTGATTTTTGGTCCGCTCAAGGTAGCGAAAGGTGGCAATGCAGACGAAGAAGATGGTCTCCTAGTTTGAGTTTTCTTCTGTTGTTCAGCCATGATTGAAGGTTTTCAGAGAAAAAAGAGATTTTTCTTGTGTTGGAAAAAACGGGTTTCTTCAGCAAAGAGGAGAAGAGTAAAGGTTGGTAAAGAGTAGAAAGTCTTTATGAAAAAACTCTTGGTGATTTTATAAGGATTCAGAAAATTAAGAATTCTTACATGGTTGAAATTAGTGGGCCACGTGTGCGACCTAGTGGAAGAAGTAAGGGGCGGTTGTAACCTATACCCCTAGGCACTAAAAGGGTGATGATCTTTTCTGAATTTTTGTGAGTTCCAAGAAACCTGCCATGATGATGATGAGGTCAGAAGCGTGCAAAGTGGCGTGGTTTTTAATATAAACATTTCTCTTTCTTCTGTTTTATCTTCCAAAGGATAAGAGGCAAACCAAAGGGTATGATAGTATCGAAAAGATGGTGTCGAATGGGATACTATCAAAAAATTCCCTTTTCCTATAATAAGGTCGAAAAAACATTCTTTGGGGGCAATTTGTTAGCTCTCAAATTCGACACTGCCTTGGGTTTCTAAACATTAAGGCATAATTAATGTCTAAGTAAAATGAAGCAAAGAGGTTTCGACAGCCTCTAAGGAATCTTCTAAGCTAAACGGTTGAAATAACTTAGAAAAATTAAGAAACCTAAAGTTTTGAGCATTTCGACCGTGTCAGAGGTAGTTCGACCGAAATTCTGCAGGAGGATTGCTACGTCGTTTTGAAATTCAAAATTTGGAGGGAGCGATTCTGTTCATAAGACACGCGGCGAGTTCTAGAGCAGGAAGTTACATGCAATTGACACTTTTTAGATCGAGGAGATACTAGGAAGTTATTAGCAGTTAATTATTAGCATTATAAATAGGGATTTGTTAGACAGATTTCTGTGTGTTTTACCATTTGTACAAAGTAACTCCAATTAAATTTACTCAAAGTACCCGAGTGTGAGAAAAGAGTATTTTCACGGAGAATGTACGTTATGTAAAATCACCAACTTTTCAATAAAGTCTTTTACAATTTCAGCAACATTTAGATTTCCTCTGTCGAACCACTTGTGCAAGTGTTACCTTTTTGCCTTTACCTTCCCTGCATCCTTTACTCCAATTCCTCTTTTCCTTTAAACTTTTTACCTTCTTCGATAAGCCTTTTACAAATCTTTTACAGCGTTTCTTTAAGTTTATGTACTTTAAAATACCCAGTTGAAGTCTTTTTCATTACAAGCACATTTACCAATTCGTTATTACAAGTACTTTAAATCTAATTCTAAACGAAGAATACTTTAGCACATGTCCTAGGATCAATCTGATCGATCCTGTGAGTCACCAAAGTCAAATTTGGAAGATCAGCGGTTGTTTTCCGATTTTCAAGGGAAACACCGTGATGTATACTTTGCTGTGAATTCTTGTGATTTTTCTCTATTGTGTGTGATGCTATTTTTATCCTCCAAACTGTATGTTCTCCACATGTGGTTTATGTTCATATAAATGGTGTACTCCTCCTACTACTATGAATCCCTTCTCCTTTTATAATCTTCAAACTTCTCGATTTTAACTGAGAGTTATTATGTAAGAACTGCTTTTTGGAAGAAAACATCTTTGTCCAACTTGTTGCCTTGATGCGGTTACACGAACCAAATGCTCTTTCCATTTCCACCTGATCTTGTTGGAACATGTTTGTGATTTCTTATTTTTAAGCATGATTTTGTGATTACATTATTAATGAAACTTGCCCCTTCTATTTATCATGTCTAATCACATTTTAATGCTTATTTTTTCCAGCTCAAGAATGATCCTTGGCAGGTTTATCATGAGGTTTACATTGTCGCTTTATTTTCCTGGCCAGGAGTTAATCATCATGTGGACCTAGTGAGTTTAGGGCGTAAGAAATAATCATCGATAGCGTTTATAATGGTCATTGAGTTGGTGCTTCCTGCAAAAGCTTCCAACAAGTTTAACACAGATATAGAACCATAGTGTAAGATCCTTCTCAATTGCATGTTGATCCGGCCTCCGGGTTCATGCTCGCTTTTATTTAGCGAATGCTTGCTGGTTAGCAGAAGTTTCTCAACTGTGGGTTGAGCCGGCCTTCGAGTTCGATATCTGTTTTTGTTTAACAGATGCCTGACGGTGATGTCATATGTCCTTCTCAACTGCGGGTTGAGCCAGCCTTTGGGTTGGATGCCTGTTTTTATTTAACAGATGCCTGACGGCGATGTCAGATGTTTTCTCAGCTTCGGGTTGAGCCAACCTTCGGGTTCGATGCTTGTTTTCAACAAATGTCTGATGGTGATATCAGATGATCTTTCCGACTGAATATCGTTGTCTACGCGTTAGCAGATGTTTCATCCGACTGCGAGTCGAGGATTCATGATTGGTTATCAGTTAGTTTGTTGTCGTTGCAACTATCAGATTCAGTTATCTCTAGAGATTTTTATTCCAAATAACAAGTTTGCAGTTCTATTTTTGTGGTTGGAAAATTTCCGGGTTCTTTGGTATTCAACCGTATTTTACCTTGATTGTTTGAAAGTCGTTCGCTTTTCACTCATTCAGGTCCAAGTCGCTTGAATAGGGGCAGCTGTTGTACCCCAAAATTTGACCAACCTCTTTCTTTGCTTGGCTTATGTTTCATTTCATCTTTAGCATTTGCAATTGCCTAGCATTGTCTTTTACAGGGGATCAAGAGAGGTGTGCCAGTCAAGAGAAGAGTCTTATAGGCTGTCAAGCTCAAGCATGAGTGCTCATTCAAATCCCCAAAGGCTTATAATCATTAGGAGTTGGTCAAAGTTCTTTGGGAAAGAAGATTGATATGTGTTGCTTATCTCCTATCTTGGGGCTCAACAAAGGATCATCAGGGGTTCACAAGTTCATGGTTATGGATAAGAGATGTTTGAGAAGCTCATTGAGTGCTTTAGAAGCCATTGTGGAGCTCATCTAAGCATTTATTTCATCTGCAAGGGGTCACAGTCAAGGGTTGTGCACCTAGGGTTTCATCTGGTTAACTCAAGGTCAATTGAGGGCTTGAAGGAGTTCAAGACATGGTTTTAAGTCATTGAAGGTATAGGAAGTTGTGGTGAGACATCTAGGATATCATTTCAAGTTCAAATAAGGAATAATCAAGAGTTCAAGAGGTTACTAAATTAGGGTTTCAAAGGATCTCAGTGTAAAATCCCTTTTTTTAGTGCCCAACTTCAAGGACAATTTACATCATGATACAAGTTCAATCTTAT
Organism: Lathyrus sativus; assembly: GCA_963859935.3. Taxonomy (NCBI): domain Eukaryota; kingdom Viridiplantae; phylum Streptophyta; class Magnoliopsida; order Fabales; family Fabaceae; genus Lathyrus; species Lathyrus sativus. The sequence continues at coordinate 184,747,729 of OZ012739.1, forward strand.
TTTCTTGTGAACATGAAACTTGTAAGGCATGTTCTTAGCTTTCATTTGAGTACTAGAACTCATTTATTGGGTTTGTGGAATTTAAGTTATGATGCCATCAAGTTATAGGTCTTAGATTAACTTAGTTTTTGGTCAACAAAAGTCAACTCACTTCCAAAGCACTTTTGACCTAGAATCAACTTTCTCCTTAACTTTAGGTGAACATTAAAGTTTTTCCTCATGATCTTAGATTTCAAAAAAGTTCTGGAAGTCCTTGACATCATTTGTGGAACTCAAGTTATGGCTTTGGCAAAGCAAGGGTATTTTGGGAAAGTTTGATTATAGGCCATTTGTTACATAAGTCATTTTCATGCACTTGTGCACTTCAAATGAACTTTCAACCAACATGAAAGTTGCTCCTAAGGACCTATTTTAAACCATGAAACTCAAGGATTGTGTGAATTATGGATGGTTATGAACATTGGGTGAGAATTTCAAGTGAAAAACGAACTTTAAAAGGTGATTTGGATTCAACACATTATAGGTCTTTTTCATACGTTATTTTGGTTCAATTCTCTTCAAGATACATTAACAAGTAAAATGCAATTGTTGGTGTTGGTTCAAGAAGGAAAAAACACGTGCATTTTGGCATTTCTTCACAAAGAAGTTTCACCTCCAAACTTCAAAATTGGATCAAATACAAAACCCAAGCCCATTTCACGTGTGCATGAGTGAATTTTATTTTTGGGAAATTTGCAAATTCATCCAAATGAGGCTTCATGGTCCTTCTAATTGATCAGGTATCCAACATATATAAGCTCAAAACGTGAATGGAGAGCTCAGAAGTGGAAATTGGAGCAAGAGAGAGCAAATTCAGTTTTCAAATTCTCAAGAGAAATTCCAAATCGTGTTTTCATTTTCACAGGAAGTCAACTCCAATTGAGGTGCAATTCATTTTCCTTGTGCAATTTGGAGTAGATCTGGACAGTCTGAAGCAAGCTTGCAAGCATCTGAAGCACCAACGGATTGTCTCTGTTTAGTAAGTTTCTTCTTCATTTTTCTCTCATGTTAGGCCATGATTTAGGTTCATATTGGCTGCATCTGAAGCCCTACCTTGTGTAGGCCATGTTTGGTTACTTGATTTTCATGTTTGCTTAAGTTTTCAAATGTGCGTCTTGAAATTGATTCGTTCAATTCTCTTAATTTAGACATTTTTAAGATGAATGGATCGTGGATTTGAAACCTACATGAGCTCAGCTTTCTTTTGATGTGCATTTTGTGAAGTTTGGTGAAGGTTTGATGATCTGAGCTCCGGCCATCTCGCCGGAGAAGACGACCGGAGCTAGGGCTCTGGCGTCTAGTTTAAAACCCTCAGATCTGATGTGTTTTTATGTTGACTTCTTGAGTGTGTATGTGTGGCCTCCTGATTGGCTTGACATGCATTGTTGGCACATTTGATTCCAGGTTGGATTAATGAAACACTATGTTTCATTAATCTGACCTTGGCTTATTGGATTAGGCTCAAACTACTTTCACACCCCCAAGTTCATGAGCCCAAATGCGCTACCACTGAGTTGCCTTTTATGCTTAAGTTGCTCATACACCTCCCTTGTTCTTCCATTTATTTTCTTTTTATTTTATTTTTTGTTTTGATTTTATTTTATTAAAAATACTTCCAATTGTCATAAAGTTCAACAAAAAAATTTTTTAAACATTTTGAGATGTTAACTAATTTTTCATAATTTTTATTTTGAATTTTCTTTTATTTTTCAATTTAATTTGAATTTTATGATTGGAAGTGTTTATAATTTGGTTTTCATTTGTTCTTGCTTGCTTTGTGGACCATTTGCAATCACCTATGAGTGAGGCTTCCTCTCCATTTTGATGATGGCTTGAGGTGACTTTGAGTCTGATTTTGGTCAAGGTTTGACCCATTTTTGTTTGACTTTGGTTTGCATTTCTTTGACCCTCGATAAGTAACCTTCAAGGTGGAGCACCCTAGTTGATCAATTCATTTGGTGATGCCTTGACTGGAATTTGGTTTGGTTGTTTTGGCCTCTGGTTGCCAACTTATTTAAGAGCTTTGTGCATTTTATTTGGCATTTATTGAACCATTCTCCTATTTTTGGTGAACCTTGCAAGTCAAGTCACCCTAATTGAGGTTCGTATAAACTAGTCGACCTAGTTCTTTTGGGAGATGACCTTTGTGGATCCCATATGCATCCTATGCCTCTTGATTCACATTCTTGACATGTTTAGGATGCTGATTCAATTTTATAGGTCACACAATTGCTTGGTTTTTGTTGCAAGTTACTTTTAATTAGGGCTTTCCATTTGCATTTGAATGTTGAAAGTTGTTTTGAACTTTGGTTCTTTACCTTTCCCTACTTTGTAATTTGTCTTGGCTTTGCTTCTTCTTTGGTTTATGAACCTTCTTCTCTTGTTCTCACTTCTGTCCATTGGACTTTGGAACTCATTCAAGGTGATTTGGTACTCTTTGTTTGTACTTTGAGTTTGCATTGAATGAGATGCCACTTTGAGAATTTGTTTGTGTTTTCTTGTTGCATGATCAATGCGATGCTTTTGGTTGAGATTCTTCTATTGTTGCTTGCTACCCAAGCCTATTCTCCCATCCTTATCTTGATCATGCCTTCTTTCCTTTGCTTATTTGTTTACCTTTTGAGTTTAGTGATTGATGCTTGACTGGTTGTAGGAGTTGTGACTTCTCCCATTACATCCATCTTTTGTTTTAACTTGTTTAAGTCTTTTTGCTTGCATTTCTCTTTTCTTTTGCACCTCTTTGCTTGCTTTCAAAGGTTGAGATGTGCTTGTGAGGGTTGCTGTAACGCCCATTTTAATTATTTGAGTTTTTCGATGTATTTATTTTCGGCATGCTTGCATGGAATTTGTTTGAGAAATTAAGATCCATAATATTAGAAAAATATGATTAATAATAATGATAATATGATGATTAATAGTGTTGTTACTATTATTATTTATATTATTGTTATTATTATTGTATTTAAAAATATTATGGGAATTAATTTTGGATTAAAAGAAAATAAGAATATTAGTTTTGGAATTAAAAAGAGGATTATTTGGGATGAAGGGCATGTTTGGCATTTGGAGAAAAGGGAAAGAAGAGAAGCACGTAGAAGAGGAACGGTAGAAGAGAAGAGCGATCAAGAGTGAGCAAGCTTGAGGAGGAGGTGGACGACCAAAGCTATGGATTACAGATTCTTCATCATCAAACTGCATTTTGAGGTATGGGGCGGGGGGGGGGGGGGGGGGGGGGGAATGATCGGTTAATTTCGGTAGTTGCATGAAATATGTGGTAGGAATGGGAATTCCCTAACCCCATGATTGATGATGAATTGCATGATAAATTGTGTTGTTGATTCTATTGTTAATTGATGTTTGATTGTTGGAAATCCTTGCATGCAATGATTGATGATGATTTGAGGTAATGAGGGTTTCGGAGTAGGATTTCCGTTTCAGCCGGAAGTGGATTAATCGGCAGAATTTGATGTTTTATCGGATGACGTAGGATTTAGTCGGGTAGATTATGTGTAGGATATCAGGCTGATGTTGCCCGTGGTGTTTTGGCGAGAATTGGTGAGAGTGGGGGCTGCTGAATTCTGAACAGCAGAATTATTTTTCTGAAATCGCAGGCATTCGCTGGGCGAATGAGGGGGCGAGCCTTCGCCAGGCGAACTGGGAAGCGAGTGCTACCAGTAGCCACTGTCTGGCTTCGCCAATGGTTTCGCTGGGCGAGTTCTAGCGAGTATTCGCTGCAGGGTTTTGCCAGGCGAATGTGCCAGCGAGGCCGACAACAGTTTGTGTTTTGCTGTTGTTCCGGTTTGATTCCTTTGTGGTTTTTGACCCTTGGTTGTCATGTTTGATGATGAGCTTGTTAGTGAGCTGAGGTGAGTGTATGTGTGGTGTCGGAACGTGAATTCTGTGACATTCGTGTGAATATGATATTTGAATTGGTGTATGTTATGATGTATGACTGTGGTGATGGGCGAGACATATTTGATATATGATGAAATGGATCAGTAGGATCGTATGCACCTTGTGTGCTTGATGTGTATGTGATATATAATGAAATGGATCAGTAGGATCGTGTGCACCGTGAGTGCTTGTGTTATTGTGCATGGTGTCTGCATAGCGTGTGGACGGGATGGAATTATGGCTCAGATGGGGCGTATGTGATTCACCCGTGCTCCAAATGGGGAGCCTGGACGGGAGTTGAATTGTTGCTCAGATGGGGCGTTTGTGATTCACCCATGCTCCAAGTGGGGAGCGTTGGTAGGGATCGATCGTTCCTCAGATGGAGTGTATGCGATCTATCCTGAGATTTTATTATATGGGCTCAGGAGGAGCGTGGTAGGGATAGATCGTTGCTCGGATGGAGTGTATGCGATCTATCCTGAGTTGAGTCGGTACCGCATATCATTGTGTCAAGTTGCATGTGTTGCATTGTGATGTGTGTTGTGTTGGCATGGGACAGTAGGTCTGGATTTGATGTATATGAAATGATGTTTATATGTTTCTACCTTTTATTTCATGTACATTATTACCATCATATTTTGATCATGATTTCTCACCCCTGTTGTTGTTGTGGTCTGTGCTTCTTCGGAAGTACAGACAATCCAGGTGCTTAGCTATCTTGGATTGTGGCGAGTCGTAGGGATGCTCTGATACGTAACACCGGGTTGTTTGGGAGTGTTTTGTTTATTTGATGTTTTGTGTGCCCCTGTGGCGTATCTTAGTGTGTTGAGATTTGAAGATGATATTTTGTGTACTTTGGGCAGATGGCCGACTTGATGTATATGATGATGTGTGTGTGTGTGTGTGTGTGTATATATATATATATATATATATATATATATATATATATATATATATATATATATATATATATATATATATATATATATATATATATATATATATATATATATATATATATATATATATATATATATATATATATATATATATATATATATATATATATATATATATATATATATATATATATATATATATATATATATATATATATATATATATATATATATATATATATATATATATATATATATATATATATATATATATATATATATATATATATATATATATATATATATATATATATATATATATATATATCAGATATCTTTTTCCACTGCTTTTTTGTTGAAAATCATTTTAAGAAATGTTTGCTGTGGAATTTTGGTGAAAATATGACATCTTGTTTTAGGTGTGGAAACTCTGATAATTGTTTATTTAATTGTTTTATTTTATTTTGGGGAACGGGGTGTTACAAGTTGGTATCAGAGCAGGTCAGTCCGTCCGGCCAGTGTTGTAGTTGAGTCTGTCTGTAGGATAGATTTTGGTTGTTTTCCGTTAACTTGTTGTTGTGGTTGTTGAGTAGTATGGAGGGGAGAAATGATGTTGCGTTGGCTGCAGCTATGTAAGCAATGGCACAGGTGGTGGCCAATCAGAATCTGGCTGTGGGCGCACAGTTCAGAGACTTGACGCAGTTCCAGAGTAACAAGCCACCAAAGTTTGAAGGTGGGATTTTGGATCCGGAAGCTGCACAGAAGTGGCTGAAGGCGATAGAGAAGATCTTCAGAACCATGGGGTGCAGTGATGAGTAGAAGGTGAGGTTCGGTACTCACATGTTGGAGGCTGAAGCCGAGGCCTGGTGGGACAACTATCGCTAGAGGTTGGAGGCTTCGGGAACCCCAATCACTTGGGAGGTGGTTCGAACGAGTTTTCTGGAAAAGTATTTTCCAGAGGATATCAAGAGTGCTAAAGAGGTTGAATTTCTAGAGCTGAAGCAGGGCAATATGTCAGTGGCCAAGTATGCGGCTAGATTTGAAGAGTTGGCACAATATTGTCCCCATTACAATACGGAAGAGGCCATGACTTCTAAGTGTCTGAAGTTTGAGAATGGGTTGCGACCGGAGATCAAGATGGGAATAGCTTGTCAAAAGATCAGGAGTTATCCTGAGTTGGTGAGTAGAAGCCGAATTTATGATAATGACAACCGAGCAAGGATTGCACACTACAAGGCGGTGAATGGCCGTAAGGGTAAGCAAAGATTCGGTGGTACACCTTACAGTGTGCCGACCGATAAGGGATAGCAGAAGGTTGTGGATGATAAGAAGTTTAGAGAGAGGAAAACATCGATGGATTTGAAATGTTATCGGTGTGGTGTTGTGAGGCATCGTGTCAACGATTGTCCTCATGAAGCGAAGAAGTGCTTTAAGTGTGGGAAGTCGGGCCATGTGATGGCGGATTGCAGGACTAATATGCCTACTTGCTATAACTGCGGTGAGAAAGGTCATATTAGTACTCATTGTGAGAAACTGAGGAGGTCTCAAGCGCCTCAGGTCAGCGGTAAAGTGTTTGCTGTGGTGGGGACTCAGTCAGCGGACGAGGAGCGTTTGATCAAAGGTACTTATTTTATCAATAATGTTCCTTTGACTATTATGATTGATACGGGTGCGACCCACTCGTTTATCTCTGTTGATTGTGTGAAGAGGTTTGGTTTGGTGCCGTCTACTCTTGAGCGGCGGATGACTATTGAAACTCCCTCGATTGGTTCAGTGACTACTTTGTTAGTGTGTTTAAAGTGTCCACTGACTATTTTTGGCCAAGATTTCGGAGTGGATCTGATTTGTTTACCACTTGGCGGTTTGGATGTTATTCTGGGTATGAACTGGTTGGAGTTCAACCAAGTCTACATCGATTATTATCGGAAGGTGTTATTGTTTCTGACTCCAGAAGAGGAAGCTTTGGCAGATTCCTTATCTAGTAAGGAATTGAGAACTTTGTTGGAAGATGACGCTAAGGTGTTTGCTTTATTTGCATCGTTGTCGGTTGACAACAGGGCGTTGTTAGATGAGTTAGCCGTGGTGAATGAGTTTCTAGAGGTGTTCCCTGATGATATTACAGAGTTGCCTCCGAAGAGAGAAATTGAGTTTGGCATTGACCTTGTTCTTGGTACGAGGCCTATTTCTATGGCGCCGTACAAGATGTCGACAACGGAATTGGCCGAGTTGAAGTCTCAGATTGGAGAGTTGTTGGATAGAAAGTTTATCAGGCCAAGTGTGTCGCCGTGGGGAGCTCCAGTGTTGTTAGTGAAGAAGAAGGATGGTGGCATGCGGTTGTGCACCGATTACCGTCAGTTGAATAAAGTGACCATTAAGAACAAATATCCTCTTCCAAGGATTGATGATTTGATGGATCACTTGGTGGGAGCTCGTGTGTTTAGTAAGATTGACTTGAGGTCGGGTTATCATCAGATCAGAGTGAGAGAAGGTGATATTCAAAAGACGATGTTTAGGACTCGATATGGACATTACGAGTATGCAGTAATGCCTTTCGGAGTGTATAATGCGCCGAGAGTGTTCATGGAGTATATGAATCGTATCTTCCATTCTTATTTGGATTAGTTTATTGTCGTGTTCATTGATGATATACTGATTTATTCTAATTCTGAGGAAGAGCATGCGGAACATTTGAGGATTGCCTTGCAAGTGTTAAAGGATAACAAGTTGTTTGCTAAGTTATCGAAGTGTGAGTTCTGGTTGAAGACGGTGAGTTTCTTGGGGCATGTTATTTCCAGTGATGGTGTTTCGTTAGACCCATCGAAGGTGAGTGTGGTGTTACAGTGGGAACCGCCGAAGACAGTAACTGAGGTTAGAAGCTTTTTGGGTTTGGCAGGGTATTACCGAAGATTTATTGAAGGATTTTCTAGATTGGCGTTACCATTGACTCAGTTGACGAGGAAAGACCAAGTATTTGTGTGGGATGCTGCTTGTGAAGAGAGTTTTGAAGAGCTGAAAAAGAGATTGACTTCAGCGCCGGTGTTGGTGTTACCGAATCCAAGTGAGCCTTTTGTAGTGTATTGTGATGCGTCTAAGATGGGATTAGGCGGAGTTCTTATGCAGAATGGGAAGGTGGTAGCTTATGCTTTGCGGAAATTGAGGGTACACGAGCGGAATTATCCTACTCATGACCTTGAATTGGCTGCGGTGGTTTTTGTGCTGAAGATCTGGAGACACTATTTGTACGGTTCAAGGATTGAGGTGTTCAGTGATCAAAAGAGCTTGAGGTATCTGTTTGATCAAAAAAATTGAATATGAGGCAGAGGAGGTGGTTGGAATTCCTGAAAGATTATGATTTTAGTTTGAGTTATCACCCAGGAAAAGCGAATGTTGTTGCGGATGCCTTGAGCAGGAAAGCGATTCATATGTCAGCTTTGATGGTGACAGAGATGGAGCTTATTAAGCAGTTCCGGAATTTGAGCATGGTTTGTGAGTTTACGGAAGATGGTGTGATGTTGGGTAAATTTCAAGTGAAGCATGATTTCTTGGATATGATTAGAGAACACCATAATTTGGATGTGAAACTTGTGGATTTGATGCGAGGAGCTGAAGGTGACTCCGGTAGTGATTTCAAGTTGGATGGGGCTGGTGTGTTGAGGTTTTGGGGCAGAATTTGTTTGCCGGATAATGACGAGCTTAAGAAGTCAATTTTGGACGAAGGACATCGTAGTAGCCTGAGTGTTCATCCAGGAGCTACGAAGATGTATCAGGATTTGAAAAAGTTATTTTGGTGGTCATGAATGAAAAGATATATCGCTCGTTTTGTTTATGCTTGTTTGATATGTCAAAAATCAAAAGTTGAGCATCAGAGACCTTCTGCGATGATGCAACCGTTAGAGATTTCGGTTTTGAAATGGGATTGTATCACCATGGATTTTGTTACAGGATTGCCGAATACGGCGAGAGGATTTGATGCGATTTGGGTAATTGTAGATCGACTTACGAAGTCTGCACATTTTGTGCCGATTAGTATCAGTTTTCCGTTGGAGAAGCTGGCAGAGATCTATATTCGGGTGATCGTGAAGCTGCATGGTGTGCCGTTGAGTATTGTGTCGGATAGAGATCCGAGGTTCACTTCAGAATTTTGGAAGAGTTTGCAAGAAGCTTTGGGTACCAAGATGAAGCTGAGTTCAGCCTATCATCCGTAGATGGATGGACAGTCAGAGAGGACTATTCAGACGTTAGAGGATTTGTTACGGGCTTGTGTTTTGGAGAAAGGTGGTACGTGGGATACTCATTTGCCATTGGTAGAGTTAACGTACAACAACAGTTACCATTCCAGTATCGGAATGGCACCGTTTGAAGATCTTTATGGTCGGAGGTGCAGGGCTCCTCTGTGTTGGTACGAGTCAGGTGAGAATGTTATTTTGGGGCCATAGTTGGTACAGCAGACTACTGAGACAGTGCAGATGATCCGTGAGAAGATGAAAGCATCGCAGGATAGGCAGAAGAGTTATTATGATAACGGAAGGAAAGAATTGGAATTTAGTGAAGGTGATCATGTATTTTGAGGGTTGATCCAGTGACTGGTGTAGGACGTGCATTGAAGTCCAAGAAGTTGGATCCAAAGTTTATCGGGCCGTATCAGATTTTGCAGAGGATTGGTGATGTGGCTTATAGGGTGGTGTTGTCGCCGGAGCATTCGAACTTGCATGACGTGTTTCATGTGTCGCAACTTCGAAAGTATGTACCAGATCTGTCTCATGTGATTCAGAGGGATGAAGTTCAAGTTAGAGAGAATCTAACTGTGGAGACGATGCCGTTGAGAATCGAGGATTGCAAGATGAAGCGACTCAGAGGGAAAGAGATACCCTTGGTGAGAGTGGCTTGGGGAGGTGCTGCAGGAGGCAGTGTGACCTGGGAACTGGAAAGCAAGATGCGAGAGGCGTATCCAGAGCTGTTTCCATCAGGTATTTTCGAGGACGGAAATAATTAAAGTGGGGGAGAGTTGTAACACCCATTTTAATTATTCGAGTTTTTCGATGTATTTATTTCCAGCATGCTTGCGTGGAATTTGTTTGAGAAATTAAGATCCATAATATTAGAAAAATATGATTAATAATAATGATAATATGATGATTAATAGTGTTGTTACTATTAATATTAATATTATTGTTATTATTATTGTATTTAAAAATATTATTGGAATTAATTTTGGATTAAAAGAAAATAAGAATATTAGTTTTGGAATTAAAAAGAGGATTATTTGGGATGAAGGGCATGTTTGGCATTTGGAGAAAAGGGAAAGAGGAGAAGCACGCACAAGAGGAACGGTAGAAGAGAAGAGCGATCAAGAGTGAGCAAGCTTGAGCAGGAGTTGGACGATCAAAGCTGTGGATTGCGGATTCTTCATCATCAAACTGCATTTTAAGGTAAGGGGGGAATGATCGGTTAATTTTGGTAGTTGCATGAAATATGTGGTAGGAAGGGGAATTCCCTAACCCCATGATTGATGATGAATTGCATGATAAATTGTGTTGTTGATTCTGTTGTTAATTGATGTTTGAGTGTTGGAAATCATTGCATGCAATGATTGATGATGATTTGAGGGAATGAGGGTTTCGGAGTAGGATTGCCGTTTCAGCCGGAAGTGGATTAATCGGCAGAATTTGATGTTTTATCGGATGATGTAGGATTTAGTCGGGTAGATTATGTGTAGGATATCAGGCCGATGTTTCCGGTGGTGTTTTGGCGAGAATTGGTGAGAGTGGGGGCTGCTGAATTCTGAACAGCAGAATTATTTTTATGAAATCGCAGGCATTCACTGGGCGAATGAGGGGGCGAGCCTTCGCCAGGCGAACTGGGCAGCGAGTGCTGCCAGTAGCCACTGTCTGGCTTCTCCAGTGGTTTCGCTGGGCGAGTTCTAGCGAGTATTCGCTGCGGGGTTTTGCCAGGAGAATGTGCCAGCGAGGCTGACAGCAATTTGTGTTTTGCTGTTGTTCCGGTTTGATTCCTTTGTGGTTTTGGACCCTTGGTTGTCATGTTTGATGATGAGCTTGTTAGTGAGCTGAGGTGAGCGTATGTGTGGTGTCGGAACGTGAATTCTGTGACATTCGTGTGAATATGATATTTGAATTAGTGTATGTTATGATGTATGACTGTGGTGATGGGTGAGACATATTTGATATATGATGAAATGGATCAGTAGGATCGTATGCACCTTGTGTGCTTGATGTGTATGTGATATATAATGAAATGGATCAGTAGGATCGTGTGCACCGTGAGTGCTTGTGTTGTTGTGCATGGTGTCTGCATAGCAAGTGGATGGGATGGAATCATGGCTCTGATGGGGCGCATGTGATTCACCCGTGCTCCAAATGGGGAGCGTGGACGGGAGTTGAATCGTTGCTCAGATGGGGCGTTTGTGATTCACCCGTGCTCCAAGTGGGGAGCGTTGGTAGGGATAGATCGTTTCTCAGATGGAGTGTATGCGATCTATCCTGAGATTTGATTATATGGGCTCAGGAGGAGCGTGGTAGGGATAGATCGTTGCTCGGATGGAGTGTATGCGATCTATCCTGAGTTGAGTCGGTACCGCATATCATTGTGTCAAGTTGCATGTGTTGCATTGTGATGTGTGTTGTGTTGGCATGGGACAGTAGGTCTGGATTTGATGTATATGAAATGATGTTTATATGTTTCTACCTTTTATTTCATGTACATTATTACCATCATATTTTGATCATGATTTCTCACCCCTGTTGTTGTTGTGGTCTGTGCTTCTTCGGAAGTACAGACAATCCAGGTGCTTAGCTATCTTGGATTGTGGCGAGTCGTAGGGATGCTCTGATACGTAACACCGGGTTGTTTGGGAGTGTTTTGTTTATTTGATGTTTTGTGTGCCCCTGTGGCGTATCTTATTGTGTTGAGATTTGAAGATGATATTTTGTGTACTTTGGGCAGATGGCCGACTTGATGTATATGATCAAGTTCATTTCAAGAAGGGAAATAACTTAGAAAATTTCTAAGTTATTTGGCCTTTTAAGTAGGTTTTTTCAACAACTTGGAGGGGTTTTTCAACCAAGTTCCATATAGAATTTGAAAATCTCAAAAACATTAAAGTTATAGGGCTACTTGAGGGCTTTCTAAAATGTGGTAGAACTCCTCAATAGCATTTGTGAGCAGAAAGTTATGGGTCATGGAAGTTGGGGCTGCCACACTTGAAGTCACTACTTCAACATTTTCCAAAATTCAAAATTCATCAACTTGGGCCACCCTCAACCATTGGATCATGTTCTATTCTGATATTATGAAGCTTAGATGATTCAAAAACCAGAAGAAATGAAGAATTGGTGGGCTGTTGCAACTTGGAGCAAGTGGCCATTAAAATAATCATTAAAAGGCCATGAAAGAGAAACTTTTTCAAAGAGATTGGGCAGCTGCAGTCCCCTAACCCTCCTAGCTTCACTTCAATCATCTCATCTCTCCCATCTCACTTCATTTTGGCTTAGCATTTTCCCATGGAACTGATGTGTAGAGTTGCCACAAGATTTTGGCAAGATTTCATTTCAAAACTTCATAATCTCCCTCCAAAATGTGGAAAAGTCAAAGTTGCCCTCACCCTCATTTTCCTTATAAATAGAGACCTCTCTCTATGTTAAAAAACACACCAGAGCTATTAATAACACACAAGAAACTCATAGCTCTCTCATTCTCATCCTTGCTTGAAATTGCTTAAGTTCACAAAATCACCAAAAACACCACTTTTCACTTTTCATGCTAGTTCTTTTTCCAAACATCAAAACACTTCAAATATTATCTACACACCCTTAAAATGGTCATTTGAAACTATTCCAACCATTACTTTCATCAAAAAACTCATCAATCTAAAAGTCAACCTTCATACCTTCATATGTTGACTTTCATGCACTTTGGAAGCCAAGTCTTTACTTAAGGCCTTTCCTACCACTTCAACACTCCCAACACCTCATATATATCATATTTCAACTGTCCAAAGTCTCAAAAACCAGCTGGGAAGTTCATAACTCAAACTGTCTTGAAAGATAGTTTATTGCTTCAAGAGGAAGAAAGTTCCAAATCTTTGCCAACAAAGAAGATCTCTGGGTTTCTTAGCTTTTTGGCTTGTTCAAGAAAGTATACAAGAGGTATGTAATGCTCAACCTCTTTATCATACATACATTGTCATGTTTTACAATTTTGAGGTGCTTGTTGTGAAAATATAGTCATGTTGTCCCATATTGGTTCTTTGTCAAGAGCTTATGTTTTGTGGCTATGATATTGCTTTTGTTAAGGTATGTTATTCATGTATGATGTGTTGATGATATGTTACCAATATTGAACTTTGATTTTGTGTACAACTTGCTTTGAGGATTTTGTCTGTAAGGTAGTTTTAGAGATCCAAACATGATAATTTTGTTGTGCTTGCCCTAGATCTGTCAGCCCTTGTTGTTTGTGATATTTGGATAACTTGTTAGTTGTTTCATGTGCTTCCCCTGCCCCTAGGTCATGTTTGAATCTAGTTTGACTTGTTGTGATATTTGATACATTTTGCTATACCATGGTCATGAGTCTTTGTGTTGAATGTTATGTGCCTACAAGGTTGTACCTCACATGTTTGAATTGTTGATCTGTTCTGATTTGGTCTTGTTTGTATTATTGGAAACTTGTTGAAATGATGAAAAACATGAGATTTGGTTGTTAAGGCCAGTTGTGAGGCTTTGTGTGTTTTTGCTGTCAAATGTTTGCAACAGCATACCAGTTTTTATTTGGAGCAGTTTGTGTTTGATTTTAAGTTGTAGAATCACTTGCTAGCATGTTTAGAGGTTGTGTGTGGTGCTTATATGATCAAACTGGCCCTACTTGTTCAAGACTACTTTTCATTCTCCACTTTTATTTTTCAAAACTTCATGATACCAACAACATGCCATATTCTGTTTCAACCTGTTTTTGCTTGAACCATGTGCCTAGAATATTCATTCTACATGTTTGAAATTTGTATGTGATGCTAAATTATCCCAACTGTCATGACAGATCCTACTTGCTTTTGAATGTTGACAATCTTGTTTTTCATGCTTTACTTGCAACCAGTATGCCATGTTCTGTTTGGTGTGGATTTGATTTGATTTTGAGGCATGATCTCATCTTTTAGCATGTATGTGGTATGTGTATGTCATTTGTTTTAGCATAGAACTCTTTACTTGCCAGATGCCCTGCTGTACCACCAAGTTTGTTTTAAGACAGTTTTGCATTTCTTACCATCAACATGTCAAATTTCATTTCTGTTTGTTTAGGCCTGATTTCTTGAGCATGATCTCATTCTTTTTTATGTTTGTGATGCGTGTATATTGCTTGTATGATCTGTTTCCACTTGTTTCCTCATTTCATTCTTAAATTGCATTTTCATGCCAAAGTATGCCATGACCATATCAAATTCTATTCCAATTGCAAAGTGCTTGATTTTTGAGTTTGACTTCATTTGCTTTTATGTTTATGATGTGTATGACATGAGACCACTCACTTTTGGCTAGACCAGCTTGCATTTCACATACCTCATCATTTTGCTGCCAAAACTGTTTTGAAAGACCACAGCTGCAGCACACACTTCACTTTGCTATTTGTGATGTTTTGATTTATTCCATGAGCATTAGACCTCTAGATAGTATGTTTAGGATTTGTATGTGCACATGAACCAAACATCTTTGTGAATGCTATGCTTTTTCTGCTTGACAGCATGCTTACCATTGTGTTACAATTGCAACTTGATGGCCAATTTATGTTATGTGCATTTCATGATCAATCTTAGGTGTTAGAATCATTCATTGATGCATTTAAAACTTGTGTATGATGTTTGTCTGGTCTAACCTATTCCAATCATGTCTTTGTCTTCAATTATGCATCTTTATGTATTAATGAGCAGCTGGTATATGACTTTCACTCCTATCTTATTTGTGGCCAACCTTGAAGTGTAGAAACACTTAATATCATGATTTGAGTTTGTGTGTGAAGCCTGTTCAACCTGATTATGCGTATTCCATGATTTAGCTTTCAACTTGCATTTCTTTCAATTTCACATAGCTTGGCATGATGACAGTTCTATTTGGTGTTTGTCTTGGCATTTTATTGTTATCCTCTTGTTCCTCTTTGCATCTTATTTGGTTTGGTTGAGATGCCTTAAGTTTTCTTGTTCTGTTTTGATTCAAATGAAAGCTTCATCCATGTTTGGCCCTTGTGTTAAAATTCTGGACAGCAATATCATGTCTATCATTGCAATTCATATGCCTCTTGTTGATCCAATACTGTGTTTATTGATATATTTGCTAGAGTTCATTCATAATCATGTTAGTAACTTGCTCATCTCTTTTTTTAATCCTAATTGCATCTGGTTGGTTCCATGTTCATCAAATTGCATCTCAAAATGCCAATATGCATGTGCTATCGTGTTTTAATGTGTGTTTGTTATTTCAAAATTTTGTTGTGACCATCATAATCCTCATCAAAAATCAATCAAGTTTCGCTAAAATTTCATGGAAAAAGATTAAGTTTTAACAAAGTTTGGATCCTTCACACATTTGGTTTTGTTGACTTGCTTTTTGCCCAGAAAATCCACCATATTTAGGTTTATCTATTTATGGGGGTGGCTAAATACTTGGATGTATAGCCACCCTAGTGGTAGACACTTGCGTGCCTTATACCCTTTGCCATGCCTGACCTGAGTTCGATCCTTGGTGATCAACTCTTTTGGTTTTTATTTTTTCAATTGTCATTGTTTATCATTTGCTGCTCTCTTTCCATTTTATTCATGCGAGCGTGTTATGGCCTGTTGGTTTGTGTTGTGAACACAAAGGGAGTGGGTTCAATCCCTTCCCATGCCACTTCCTTTTATTTACTTGTTTCATTCTTATTTTATTTTCATGAAAAATCAAAATATCATAACTTTTGTATGCCTTATCGTTTTTAATCCGTTCTTTTTGCCAATTGTTCATTGTAATGTCTACTTTCATTTAATGGATTAAAATCTCAAATTGTTTATATTTACAATGCCTTTTGCCTACTTGTTAGTTGATTCATTCTTAGGCCATTACCTTACGTCTTGATTGAATTTCTTTAATACCATGCTTAATTTATCTTGTAAGATTTATTTGTATGTGTTTCCTATGTGTTAGTTAACATGTTAGGTTTGCCTTCCTTTGGTTGTCACCATGAAATTGTTGTTCTCTTCCTAAATCTTGAACTTAACCGTTGTGAACATTCCTTGCGTATTTGATTGTCATCAATGCCTAAATGTTGTTACATTTGAATTTATAACATGATCATTTTAAGTCGTGACTTATTTGTATGATTGTTGTTCTCATATTTGTTAATATGTCTCTTGATTTGTTACTTCCATCTTTGTTAAGATGTTTTGATTCTCGGTTGTAACCATTTGTATCAATCTAATCTTTGCTTATTGTAATATGCATGCTTGCTTGGTTGTAACCATATTCTTTGTATTCAGCATGCTTAATTGTTGATTGCTTTGTTAAAGTATTTCTTCCCCAAGTGATGGAACTTTTTAGTTCTCATCCAAGTTGCCTCCTCTCTCTCCTTCCAAAGGAAAAGTCTCTCCATTGACCCTTGTGTCATGGATAGCTCATTACCCTCTCCCTTGACTTTGTGAAGTCCTCTTAAACCATAGTATAAGCCATTAGACTTTGCTTTAAGTCTAAAAAACCCACCTTTTCTAGGAGTGCTCTTCAACTAGAACCATAGGATAGAGTTTGTAAACTCTATGTAAGAATCATAGTAATGATTACTTACTCCATTTTCTTGAGTGTTATAACATAGATTTAGAGAGTTTTGTCAAACTCTACACAAGCATTGTAATGTTTGTTCCCCTTTGAACCTTGATCATAATCAAGTGTTCTTTAACTCTAGTGATGTGAACTACGATTGCTCTGATTCTATCCTAGTTAGGATACGTAGGCAGAGGATGCGATGTCTTTGCGAGCAAGCTTAAAAACTATCTTTAGGTTTTAACCTTCACCTTTTACCCAATTCCAACCCTTAGCAAACATTTAACAAACTTAGCATGCAAACAAACAAAAGGTTCCTGTAGAGTACTACAGATGTTTAGGATGTGAGATACCTACCCTAGGCATAATCAACCCCCGATCCCCGAATCTCTTAGCGTTGTTGTTACATCGCGCAAAAGGTTCTTTCTTTCTTTAGACCTTTCCTTTGGATAAATTAAAGTCCGGTTGTGAATTTAAGAATTAAAGATTCAAGTTAACCAATAGCTTGGTATCACGATTCTCACCGCAACAGCTACGAGCCTTAACCATTTGGGAAATGATGATTGGGAGGCCTCCTCTCAATTGTCTAGAGTGTTTTGCGTATGCCCTTTGGGCAATATGCGACGCATCCGCTCCTAAGTCATATTCTTTAGTGCAACATGAATTTTAAACACAATTCAATTCACTTCTTCTTCATAAAAGACTCAAAAAAAACATCAAACCTTTTTATCCTTCGGGATTAATTGAAAACCATTTTCAAAGAGAATGTTGTTAACTCTTAGTTCTACCGCAAACAGGTAACGCCTAAGTCTCCAATGGTCGAGCAGTAATACACCTAACTGCTAGAAAGAAAGATTAACCCTACTCGGTTAAAACATTTGAACCAACCTGTGGTCGTGTCAGCCCGAACTATGTTTGCTCTAATGTCTCGTACCAGACGAGGATACGTAGGCACAAGACGACGATGTCTTGCCGAGCAACCTTCCCCCACCTTCACCTGTAGTTTTCCGAACTACGTTGACTGTGACTTTCCCATTGCATGAGGGAGTACGTAGGCATAGAGCAGCGATGCTCTATCGAGTCTTTTTCATTTCTTTTGTCCTTGTGACCTATAGCTTAGATAGATTAACACCCTTTAGATAGATAATAAGCATGGATCCCATCGAGTACGACGGACGCGAGGGGTGCTCATACCTTCCCCTTGCGTAACCGACTCCCGAACCCAAGATTTGGTTGTGATGACCTGTCTTCTCCCTTTTTCGTAGGTTTTCTCTAATCGTTTCCTTTCCCTCTTTTGGGATAAATAACGAATGGTTGCGGCTCTTCTGTCCTTGTCGGCCCCTCCTTCACAGCGATGCGACAGGTGGCGACTCTGCTAGGGAGTAAGAGCATTCCCTATGTGAGTCAATCCTAGCGCTTTTGTGTTTATCTTTGGGTGTGTATATATGTGTTGTACTTTATCTGAATTTGCATTTTTACGTTCCAGCATTGTTATATATCATTATTGTTGTGCTGTTGGGTGGAAATGTTCCACTTTTTGATAAGCCAAAACCCAGGCTTGAGTATAACCATAGCATTAGAAGTGGAAAATAGTGGTGAACCTGTATGTTTGGCATGCACTAGTTCCCACAAAATTCGCGCTCAAACGAGATTTTCTTTGATGACTACCTTTACAGTCTGTTTCGGACAGTTGAGAGGATGTTGGATATGAGGATTGTCGACTCTGGGGACCGATCATTTGGGAGTCAGCTAAGTGAGGCCGCTCCATTAGACTATGATGCCAAACCAAAAATGGTGAACGTATCATCGTTTCTCGAAAGTCTGTGACACTGATGACCGCATAGGATGCTAGACCTTATCAGAGATAGGTTCATACCCGTGAGTGGGGAGGGTTATGCAGGAAAATTTGACCTTTAACTTACCCGGTTTTCTTGTCAGTGTGAGCTTTTGGTCCTTGATACAGTGGGTCCTTATATCAGTGTTGTGTTATGTTCTCGCCGAAGCGAAGCGCTGGTTCATCTCAGTCAATAGCACAACCATCTTGATCCCCTGTTGCCTTTGCATTTAACATTGACATGTATTTATGTTGCAGGTGTATATTTTCCTCTCGATTCTAGTGAGCTTATCCCACTTCCGACATGGAGCCTAGTTTTAAGAAGACTGTTATGTATAAGTTTCCTACTCCTGACATAGCACCTTTGTTCAGTTTGATTTTTGTTGCTAATCGTAATGTGATGGAAGATTTCAAGAAGTCATATGGGAAGCTCTTGGGTTGTGTCTGCAAAGCTTCAGTATTTGAGTTGGGAGGTCTTCACACCTTGCTTCAGTTCTATGATCCACAGTTGAGGTGTTTCACTTTCCCGGGTTATGTGCTGATGCCTACTTTGGAGGAGTTCTCTATGCTGCTAGGAGTTCCTATTCTAGATCAAATGCCTTTTTATCATATTGAAGCTGGACCTTATTTGACTAAGCTTGCTAATGCTCTTCATCTAGATACCTCAGAGTTAGAGGGGAAGTTGGTTAAAAGAAATGGAATGCCTGGATTTTTATTATCTTTCTTGGTTGGTAAAGCTCAACACTTTGCGAAAGAGGGTTGTTGGATTTTCTTTAATGCCATCTTAGCTCTGTGCATATATGGTGTTGTTTTGTTATCGAATATTCCTGACTTCGTGGATCTGGATGCTTTCCACATTTTCATCTCAGGAAATCCTGTGCCTACACTTCTGGGAGATATTTGTCATTCTGTGCATTACAAGAATAAGAATCGGAGGGGAAAGAATGTGTCTTGTTGTGTACCTCTCTTATACAGATGGTTTGTGAGTCACCTTCCCAAGGTTAGTCCTTTTGTTGACATTGTAGGTACCTGTGAATGGTTAGAGAGACTTATGGGTTTGACTTCTGAGAACATCGTATGGTTTGACAGAGATCAATTGGGAACAGAGATTATCTTTAGTTGTGGTGGTTTTCCTAATGTCTCGTTGATTGGAAGGAAATGAGGTATTAACTACAACCCAGCTCTTGTAGTGAGGCAGTTTGGGTATGCTCTGAGGGAACCTCTGAAGGAAGAGGAAATACAGGAATCTCTGTATTTCACTGGCTTGCTTGAGAATGAGACCCTAATCAGAGTGGAGAAAGCTTGGAAAAAGATTCACCGTAGAGGGAAGGTTTATTTGAGTAAGAGCAACAACAGAGCTTATGAACCTTATATGGCTTGGATTCAGGAGAGAGCTAGGAGATTATTGATGCCATTTCCAGCTTGTGAGCCTTTATATCCTTTGATGATTGAGGAGCCGACTACTGTTGATATCCAAAGATATAATCAGCTATGGTTCGAGAAGGAAGAGTTGCGTAAGGCCAACGAAGAATTGGAAAAAGAGATTATTTAGCTCCGAAGCGAGAGAAATCAAGCCACTTTTTCATCTAAGAAGCAAACTGAATTGGTGAATAAACTAGGTAGAGAGCTAACTGCAGAGATTTGCGCTAGAGAGAGTGTGGGCTTAGATCTGAAGAGTGTCAGTGATATTCTTAGTTCTAAGAAGAAAGAGTTGGATAGAGCCTATGTAGAGATCTCCAAGTTTAATGACCAATGGAACACCATTCTAACTAACAACAAGGAGCGAGAAGACGGACTGCGACAACAGATTACTAAGTTGAAGGCTCAGATCCAGGTGAGAGATGAGAAGGTTATAGCTGAATCCTCGCGCTGACGCGAAAGTGACTGCAAATTGAATGAAGCTCTTACAACCTTGGAGGACTATAAGACAAGAGCAGATGTGAAGAGATCTAAGCTTGAGGAAGTGTTTGGTGAAGATGCTTGGGATGATTATGTTCAGAGCTTGGCCAGAGAGAGTTACTCATCCAGGGCTTGGTAGGCAGGCCAGATCATTCAGATACGAGAGAATTGTTTGAGGATTTCCAGGCCCTCCATTGTATTTGATGTTTTCTCTCTTTGTAGTTTGTTGTTATGATGTATCTTGACCATCACCAGATCTGTTGGATGAGGTCATTTTGATTCCCTTGTATTCAGTGGTGTGTTGTACATTGACTCTTGGCTCATTTTATTTATGAGGAGTAGTTTGCTACGCTTATTTGTTGGCTTTCCATTGTCTTGTTGTTCTCACGGAACTAGAATCGAGGGGAAATTTTTCCATAACGCATATTTACATGTTTGCATACTGCATCATTTCTCATTTTTACATCGCAGGTGCTCCAGAACCGTTAACCTTATCTTTGTGGTTTGTTCAGCTTGTTTTAAGATTGACAACCAAGCAACTCATCACTATGCTACTCGGGGAAATCAACGCAAGATTATGGATTAGATTCAGGCTGGGCTTTAGGAATTCCGTGACAGGATGGCCCAGTTAATGGATATGATGCAAGGGGTCACCAATGGCCCAGGACAGCTGAGAACTTTGGTCCAACCGCTAATTGCTAGGGTTGACGGGAGTGGTGTGCTTCATGGTGGAACCGCTGCTATACCTCCCACTGCTGAAAATGTCACCCCACATGCTAATACTGGTCCTACAGTTGTTATCCCTCCTGGCGGAGGAAATCAGATAGGAGTTCATGTTCCTGGACCTACGTGTGCTTTGCATGGGAATACTGCCCCTTAGTGGGAGGAAGATGATCAAGAGGATGTGTTCTCTATGAGAGATGTTGGTGATGGTCTGCCATCTGACGCGGACATGAGGTTTAAGCTGCTCGAGGAAAAGATGAAGAGTTATGAGAATTATAATTCTATGGGGTTGGATATGGCAAATTTAGGGCTGATTCTAGATTTGAAGGTTCCTCTGAAGTTCAAATTCTCGGACTTTGATAGGTATAAGGGGACAACCTGTCCGAGGGTTCATCTTTGTTCTTACTACCGCAAGATGTCCGCCTATTCTGACGATGAGAAGCTGCTTATGCACTTTTTCTAGTACAGTCTTTCTGGTCCGTCCCTGGAATGGTGCATGGGGCTACAACCAATTAACATCTGAAGCTAGAAGGACTTAATTGAGGCGTTTGTTAAGCATTACCAATACAACAGTTATCTAGCACCGAACAGGGTCCAGTTACAAAACTTATCTCAGAGGAATAATGAATGCTTCAAAGAGTACGCCCAGAGATGGCGTGAATTGGCAGCCAGAGTGAAACCTCCTATGGTGGAGAGGGAGTTGATAGACATGTTCGTTGCTACATTACCGGGGGTGTATTACGAGAAATTGATCGGCAACATGTCGGGGAGTTTTTTAGATCTAATCATTACAGGAGAAAGAGTCGAGAACAGAATCAAATTGGGTAAAATTTAAGCCGGTGAAGGACCCTCAGCTGGAGGAGTTAAGAAAAGTTTTGGCAACAAAAGGAGAGAAGGGGAAACCAATGCAGTCTCGGGTTCCCAAAACAGAAATAAGGGTAGAGGTCAGTAGTACCGTCAACAGCAACCTCAGGTTGCTAGCATTACGATTCCTGCAGTACCATAACAACAACCACAACAGCCGCAACAAAATTATGCTCCTTGCAGATTTCAGGATCAAGGCAGAGCAGTAAACAGGCAGTTTGATGCGTCGTTGATGCTATACTCGCAGTTGCTTCAAAACCTGTTGCAATTACAATTGATTCAAAAAAGAACTCTGGCTCCTTTGACTGGTGCTCTACCACCCGGATATGATGCTAATGCTAGATGTGATTTTCATTCTGGTGCTCCTGGCCATAATATCGACAATTTTAAAGCATTTAACATAAGGTGCAAGACCTTATAGACAGCAAAGCCATCAATTTCTCTCACAATGCGCCCAATGTCGTGCAGAATCCCATGCCTAATCATGGGGCAGTGAGGGTTAGTGCCATTATTGAGGATGAGGGTTTGAACTTGGTAGCTGATGTTGAAGATTTGAAGACTCCGTTGAGTTTTGTAAAGGATAAACTGCTGAGAGAAGGGGTATTTCTGGGTTGTGGTAGAGCTTGTGCAGAGTGTTTGATCCATCCTGAGGGATGCGAGAAGTTGAAGAGTCATGTTTAGAAACTGTTGAATGATGGTATTCGAGAAGAAAGATGAGGAAATAGTTGATGAAGAAAAGAATGAAGTTGTGACAATTTCGATTCCTTACAAGACAATCACTATTTTTGTGCCTCCAAGGCCGCCCACTATCATAATTACCAAAGTTGGACCCATATCCTATGAGAGTACTAAGGCTATTACGTGGAATTGCGGAGCTGAGGTCTATTGTAATGGTCAGAAGCAAGAACTAAAAGGTTCACTGTTGGATTCTGTTGACAATCTGGTAGGTGCCGGTGGGATAACCCGAAGCAGAAGAGTATTTTCACCTCCCGAAGTGAGTGCTGAGAAATCTGATAAGGGTAAAGGAAAAGCGGTGGTCGAAGAGAGCTCTCAGGCTGGTGAGAAAGAGTCCTTGTTGAAGGAAGCGGAAGATTTCATGCGGCTGATCAGGAAAGTGACTACAAGATCGTAGATCACTTACAGCAAACGCCGTCAAAGATCTCCATTATGTCATTATTGTTGTGTTCTGAAGCACACAGAAATGCTCTCTTAAGAATCTTGAATACAGCATACGTGCCACAGGAGACATCTGTGAATCAGCTCGAAGGAGTAGTGGCACATGTTAATGCGGGTAACAGGCTGGGCTTTACTGATTTGGATTTGACGCCCAAAGGAAGGAATCATAATCTAGAGCAGCATATATCCATTGAATGCAGAGGGTCTATAATGTCACACGTGCTGGTAGACACTGGGTCATCATTGAATGTGTTACCCAAGAAGGCTTTAATGAAGCTGGATGCCCGAGGGATAATGTGCACCCCAAGTGACTTGGTGGTTCGAGCTTTTGATGGGACCAGAAGGTCCGTGTTTGGGGAATTGACTCTTCCGATCTAGGTCGGTCCAGAAGTTTTTGATGTTGTGTTTTATATCATGGATATTCAGCCAGCATATAGTTGTCTGCTGGGACGACCCTGGATCCATGCGGCAGGCGCTGTTACGCTAACTATGCACCAAAAGTTGAAATATATGGTGGGTGGCAGTGTTGTTATTGTTTGTGGGGAAAAATATATTATGATAAGTCATTTCTCTTCATTCAAATACGTCGAAGTTGACGGTGAGATCCACGAGACTTTATGTCAGACTTTCGAGACTGTACAGATTAAGGAGAAAACACCGGCTGCAGACAAAGTACCTGAGGTTGCCATGTCATCTTTTAAAGAAGCACATGCAGTGGTGAAATCGGAGCATCTCAGGGTTGGGGCCATGTTCTGAGCATCCCCAACAAACAAGACAAGTTCAGACTAGGGTACAACTCATCCTCCTCTTCACAGAGCGCGCCGCGCTACAAGGGACCCGTCCAATTCACCAGTAGTGAGGTGATTTTTTAGCAGATCAATGTTGTGTCTGATGAAGAAGGTGACAACAACTGCAAAATGGATTCATGGATTCGGCCATGCATTCCGGGTCAGAGCCTAAGCAACTGGACTGTCAAGGAAGTCATCCAAGTGACTAGAGAAGAGTAATGATTTATTTTCTTGATTATGTGTAGCCCTGTGCTCTACCCGGAGCATAATGGTCTTTGTATGCAGGGCCTAATCTTTTAGGTTGAACAATCGTTTTATCAATTAATCAAAGGGCGTTTTTCTCGCATTCAAATATTGTGATCTCTGTTTTTCTTGTTTTATTTTTAACCATAAAATGGCAATGTGGTTTGTGCTTGTTTGCATATCATTTTAAGCATTAAATCATCATCATTGCAGGTTTCACATTGCAGATGACACCGCTCCAGAATCGTCTATGACTCGCTTTGACTTTGATAATCCGATCATCCAAGTCGAAGAAGAGATTGAGGAAGATGAAGACCTACCTGAAGAGTTAGCCAGGCTACTGAAACAGGAAGAGAAAGTCATTCTGCCTCATTAGGAGGAAATTGAGGTCGTCAACTTGGGTACTGAGGAAGCCAGAAGGGAAGTCAAGATAGGGGTTGCATTGCAGAGTAATGTCAAGCAAAGATTGGTTGAAATGCTCCGAGTGTATAGTGATATCTTTACTTGGTCATACGAAGATATGCCCGGTCTTGACACGAATATCGTGGTTCATCGCTTGCCTCTCCGTGAAGAGTGTCCACCTGTCAAGCAGAAGCTCAGAAGAACCAGACCAGACATAGCATTAAAAGTCAAAGAAGAGGTCCAGAAGCAGTTGGATGTAGGATTTCTCGCCGTGACAAATTACCCTCCGTGGGTCGCTAACATCGTGCTTGTACCAAAGAAGGATGGTAAGGTAAGGATGTGTGTTGATTATAAAGACTTAAACAAGGCAAGCCTGAAGGATGATTTCCCGCTCACCCACATTGACGTACTTGCTGATAATACCGCGCAGTATTCAGTATTTTCCTTCATGGACGGTTTTTTCGGATATAATCAGATTAAAATGGCGCCAGAGGATATGGAGAAAACAAATTTTATCACACCGTGGGGGACTTTCTGTTATAAGGTAATGCCTTTTGGGTTGAAGAATGCAGGGGCAACCTATCAGCGGGCAATGGTGACTCTCTTTCAAGATATGATTCATCATGAGATCGAAGTCTATGTTGATGACATGATTGCAAAGTCACAGACGGAGGAGGAACATCTGGTGAATCTTTTGAAGCTGTTTGAGAGGCTAAGGAAATTCAGACTGAGGTTGAATCCGAACAAGTGCACTTTTGGTGTACGGTCAGGAAAGTTGCTGGGGTTCATTGTCAGTGAAAAAGAAGTTGAGGTCGATCCTGCAAAAATAAAAGCAATTCAAGAAATGCCAGTGCCGAAAACAGAGAAAGAGGTTTGTGGTTTCTTGGGTAGATTGAACTACATTGCAAGGTTCATATCTCATCTTACAGCCACGTGTGAACGCATGTTCAAATTGTTAAAGAAAGATCAGGCGGTCGTATGGAATGAAAATTGCCAAAGGGCATTTGAGAAAATAAAAGAGTATTTGCAAGAACCTCCAATACTGATACCTCTAGTAGCTGGAAGACCATTGATAATGTATCTAACGGTTCTTGAAAATTCCATGGGTTGTGTTCTCGATAAACACGACGAGACTGGAAGAAAAGAGCATGCCATATACTACTTGAGTAAAAAGTTCACAGATTGTGAGTCCAGGTACTCAATGTTGGAAAAGACGTGTTGCGCACTTGCTTGGGCTGCCAAACGCCTGAGATAGTATATGCTAAATCACACAACCATGTTGATTTCAAAGATGGATCCGATTAAATACGTCTTTGGAAAGCAAGCACTTTCGGGAAGGATTGTCAGGTGGAAAATGGTCTTGACAGAATACAATATTCAATACGTCCCCCAGAAGGCTATTAAGGGCAGTGTTCTGTCAGATTATGTTGTAGAGAAACCGATTGATGACTATCAACTGATGAAGTTTGAATTTCCCGATGAGGATATCATGTTTCTGAAGATGAAAGATTGCAATGAGCCACTACTTGATGAAGGTCCTGAGAAAAGCTCCCAGTGGCAAATGATTTTTGACGTTGCTGTCAACTCCTACGGTAGTGGAATTGGGGCAATCATCACGACTCCTCATGGTTCTCATATCCCATTCACTGCCAGGTTAACATTTCCTTGCACCAATAATGAAGCCGAATACGAGGCGTGCATTATGGGGTTGGAAGAAGCCATTGATCTAAGGATCAAGAACCTAGATGTGTATGGTGATTCAGCTTTAGTTGCTAATCAAATCAAAGGAGAATGGGAGACTCGGCAGCCTAATCTGATTCCTTATATGAATTATGCAAGGAGGTTGTTTCCCTTCTTTGACAGGGTGGAGTTTCACCATGTGCCGAGATCGGAGAATCAGATGGCAGATGCTTTGGCTACATTATCCTCAAATGTACAAGGTGAACTATTGGAATGATGCTCTAAGAATAGTCATATCGCGGCTTGATAGGCCGGCGTTTGTGTTCACAATAGAGGAAGCTTCTGATGGAAAACCATGGTATTATGATATCCAGAATTTTCTCAAGAACCAAGAGTATCCGCCAGGGGCATCGACTCGAGATAAGAAGACCTTGAGGAGGTTGTCTAGAAATTTCTATCTAAACCAAGATGGTGTACTCTACCGGAGGAATTTTGACTTAGTGTTGTTAAGATGCATGGACGAAAAAGAAGAAAATCTGCTTATAGAAGAGGTCCACGAAGGTGCCTTTGGTACACATGTCGACGGGCATGCCATGTTGTTGCACCCTAAAATTTGCTCAACCTATTTCACCTGGTTCATGTTTCAATTGCATTATCATTTGCATAGTTACATCATGTACATAGTCCCATCATTTGCATATCATAACATGGCAAGTCATCTAGCAAGGGATCAAGTGCCATTATTATCTAAAGAAGCACATCAAGGGGCCTTATTCAAGCTGAAGAACATCCAAGTCATCAAGAAATGGGTTGAAGCTTTGAGGAGATTTGAATGCCAACAAGTGGATTCCTCTCCTAACTTGAGGTGTAATGAAGATCATCAACATGGGATTATGAATTTGAGGTGTGTATGGATCCCATGGGAGGCCTAGATAGCCCTATTGAAGCTTAGACAAGTCATGGTATCAAGGTCAAGAACCACAGTTGACGTGTGCACAAGTAGGGTTTCATCTGGGTAACCCTAGGTCAAGGAGAGCAAAGAAAGGGCATCAAGACCTAGTTCCAAGTTATGGAAATCATGGATTGATATGTTGAAGCATGTGTATGGGTGAGTCAAGATCAATTTCAAGAGCATCAAGAGTGGTTGGAGGGGTTTGAGACAGGGTTCCTAGGGTAAAATCCCTTGTATAGCACTAGACTTCCAAGCCACACAAGTCCAAATACAAGTTTCAAATGGATTCTTGGCCAACATGAAACTTGTAGAGCTTATCAATAGATTTAATTTGAGTACTAGAAGTATTCAAGGAGATTCGTAGAACTCAAGTTATGGTTCTTGCAAGTTCTGGGTCACCAGATGGCACTAAAATTTATCTATGAAAGTCACTTGATTTCCAAGCAACTTTTGCCCATCTAGGATTTTTCAAATGGATTCTTGGCCAACATAATAATTGTAGGGCTTGATCTTACCTTTAATTTTAGTACTAGAAGTCCTCAAGAAGATTTGTGGAACTCAAGTTATGATCTTGGCAATCCAGGGGTATTTTGGGAAAGTTGAATTATAGGTCATTTTTCAACATAGGTCAAAATCTCTATCTTCCACTCCTCAAATGAAAAAATTTTCAACATGAGATGTGCTTAAAATGATGTTTTTAGGTCAGAAAAGAAGTCATGGGTGATTGGAATGGCTTGCTTCACAAAATGATCCAAAATGGCCTAAAATAAGGATGGATTTTAAATGAACCAAAGAAGGAAATTGTGATCTCTGAGCTATAGGTCCAAACCAGTCCATATGACATACCAAATTGATCAGGAAATGAATTTCAAACACAATGACATTACCACATTTTTGAGTTGAGGGTTAATTTCATGACTTCCTTTGTAAAGTGATTACTTACATTATAAGTCACAATGTCAAAATAAGAATTAGGGCAATTCAGGCCAAGCTAACTATCTAAACACACTCCATAACCAATTTGCAATTGAATAGAACATTCTAGGACTTCCTGGAAGCTCAGAATTATGACTGGTAGGTTGCATCTTCAAGAGGAAAATCAGAATTTTGGATCAATGGATTTTGGCCTGAATTGGATTGGATAAGCCCATAAACACTTCATATTTAAGCTCTAGAATGTTTCCAGATGATTTTTGGTGCCATTTTCGTGCAAGAAAGAGAGATAGCAGTTGGGGTTTCAAGAGCTTCAACAGAAATCATGTTCTGAGTTCCAAGAGGATTCAAGCCAAATTGAGTGTGCAAAAAGCTTCTACTATCACTCTTGATCGTGTCTGGGAAGTTTTGGAGCTTTAATCGAGTGTTTCATCCTTCTGCTCATCCAGTTTTACCAGGTATGTAACTCTCATAATTCCTCATGATCTAGGGAGAGTTAGATAGAATTGACCATGTGGCTAGGACCTAGAGATGATAGGGAACGTTTCTGGATTGGTTTGGAGTTGATTGGTGACAATTAGGTTTGATGATCACTTTCTGTTTGGATGCGGTTATGCACGATCTTAAGGTTTCAAATCAAGATAGATAGCTCATGATGATCACTGAAGGATGGTGATCATTTCTATGGATTCAATTTTGCAAATGGTGAGGATTGAAAATGTGACACCTTCTGAATTTTGATTCGTGTTTAGATTTCCATTGAGAGTTGAATGAAATGGATGTGATATTCGTGATCCTGTTGATTTTCTGAGTGAGATTAATATAAGGATTGTGGTTTTTAGTTGACTGTGATTGCTTGCTCGCCGGAGAAGACAACCGGAAGTCTTCTCCGGCCACCTGAATAGTGTTCCCTCCATCAGAGGTTTGAATGAGGACGATGAACCACGTGCGTTGGATCTTGCTTGGACCTTGACTCTTTCAGCTCATCCCACGACCACGTTTTGTTTTTGATTTGACTGACTTTGGCTGCTAAACGCAGCGTTTCATTTATCCAGTCAGCTGGTGACTGGACCCCCCACGTGGACGCGCCCTCAGCTATCAGATTTGATTACCCAGTCTTCTCATCCTACGCTCCTTGTTTAATCCAGTTTTTTATTTCTTTTATTCTTTTTAATATTTTCTTTTATTCCATTTTATTTCTAAAAATCATAATAAATCCAATATTGATCCAAAAAATATTTTAAAAATACCTCCATGATCTTGGATTTATTTGTGATTTTATGAAATTAATAAATCTCATTTTCACCCATTTTTCAATTTTATTTGATTTTATCCATTTTATTATTTTCTTTAATTTTGTACATTTGTTACATGATTTTGTGGATTTTATTGTGACTGACTGGTGAATGATTTTGAGTTGATTCTTGTTGGATTGATTAGATTAGGGAAGCATGTACCCTTAGAAATTTTCTCACATTTTTGTGAATAAAATTTAGTTTAGTTTGGGAGGTGCATAGGAGAGGTGTTAGAATTAGGGTTTCAAACACATAGTTGTAGTTTTGTGCTTAGTTTGGAGATTAAGTGAGTGATCTAGGGTTTGGGGTTCCTATGGGGTATTGGGTATAGGGTTAGGTTCCCTTAGAAATTTACCTAGGATTTTATGATAAGCTTTAGCATTTTATCTAATTTTTGTAACTTGTGTGATGATTTTGGGTTTCTCCTTTGGATATTGGATTTGGTTATGCTTGTGTGGGGCTATTTTGGAGTGCTCTTGGCTTGGGGCTTTGCTTGGAGGACTTGAGGATCAAATGAAGTTGCTTTGGGATGGCTTGAAGAGGCTTGGAGTTGAAGACTTCTCTTTTGTTAGAGGGCTTGTCAGAGGCTTAGGGATTAGGGTTCATAGGAAGAGCATTAGAGTAGTCTTGTTTCTTCTGTCAAACATAGGGAGCTTCTTGTGCCTCTATTCCATCCCATGACACAAGGTCCCCCAAAGAAGTTCCATCTCTCCTTAGGAGGGATGTAGAGCATGCTTTGGTTGGGTAGAACCTTGAGGATACCTTTCACTTGCTATGTTAAGATCTTAGTGATTTCCTTGGGTTGTCACTGAGCCTCTTAACATCTCAACTTCATCTATTATTAATTGTTTTTCTGGAGTGATTGCATTGAAGATGAAGTTCATTAAAGATTGGTGAAGATGAAGCTTGTGCCTGTCAAATATAGTTATCTGTTGATACTAGGGTTTTGGCTGCTGATTGAAGCTATCTACTGGTTGAGGTTCATGCTTGCTAGAACTGGGATATTCTTGGAGACAGGAGCTTATCTAAAGCTTGGGGATCATTGAAGAGTGAAGATGGGATCTTGCTTGAAGTTGTTATTGTCAACTTTTTTGCTGTTAATCAACTGTAGCTGTCAGGGCTGTTGCTGGTTGAGCTGCTTACTGTAGGAGCTGGTGTTGCTGTCAGAGCTGGTGTTGGATTTTATTTCTTTTTCTGTATTGTTTGTTGGCTTGTTCATCTTGCCCCTTAGGTTTGAAGTGAAGCTGTTTCACTTTTCCTATTGTTTTCCCAGGTTCGAGGTTGAGTGGGACTTCCTTGCCTCGCTTGTATTGATGCATTGCATGCATGTTTACTGTTTACTGTATATCTGTTTCTTTTGCTGTTTATCCCCTAGGATCTCTGATTTCCTCTATGCAGGAGGGAATTATGACAGACATTAGGTTTTAACCCATGCATGACAACTTTAGGGTAGTTTTGATTCCCCTTTCAAACCCTAGGTTTTTAGAGCTTCTTTCTCTTCTATCTCAAACAAATTCAAAACACAGTAATAAAGATAATCAATGTCGTACGCTACGAGCCTTAAGCTATTTGAGAGAGGATTGCTGGAGGGTCACTCTTCAGTAATCTGACTGCTTAGTGTGTTACCCTTAGGGTGACATACGACGTAGTCACCCTCAAATCATAGTCTCTAGTGCGTCAGAGATTGTGAACATACTAAAAAACACTTCTTTCGTCAAAGATCCAAAACAAACATCAAAGTGTCATTTTTGTCCGCTTGGACTCCTAATCAGAAGAAACCTCTTTTCAGAAAGATAAAAAACAGTCAGACAAGCATGTGTCTTCCGTAGCCCGAACTACGTTTGCTCTGATCTTTCATGCTGTATGAAAGTACGTAGGCATAGGATGTCGTATCCTAGCGAGCAACCTTCCCCTCCTTTCCGTAGGTAGGCGAACTACGTTGACTCTGATTTCTCGTTCCAGACGGGAATACGTAGGCATAAAGTGCGATACTTTGCCGAGTCATTTTATTTTCTTTTAACCCTAGACCTTTAGAGTAGATAGAATAACAATCCGTACTAGAAAATAAGCATGGATCCCGTCGAGTACGACGGACGTGAGGGGTGCTAATACCTTCCCCTTACGTAACCGACTCCCGAATCCAGGATTTGGTTGCGATGACCATTCCTTTCCCATTTTGCGTTAGGTTTAATCTGAGCGTCTCCTTCCCTCCTTTGGGATAAATAATGCACGGTGGCGACTCTTCTGTTTAGCCGGCGCCGATTTTCGCAGTAGCGACAGCTGGCGACTCTGCTGGCGACTACTTTGGTTCCCTACGCGAGTCAATCCTAGAGCTTGTTTTCCCGTCGTGGGTGTTGTATAGATTTACTTTTCTGTCTTTTCTTTCCGCATTTTATTATCAGCTTTATATTGTTATTGCTGTTGTGGGAAGGGGGTGATCTGTTGAGAGAAAAGTCGGACCTGGGCTTGAGGTTACACCTAGACTTAGAAGTAGAGAGTAGTGGTTAGCCTGCTTGCTTAGCTCGCACCAGCTAGCCGCAAAATCTGCGCTCGGACGAGATTTTCTTTGATGCTTCTTGCTTGGCCCTTAGGGCTCGACAAGTTGTCTGACCCGAGGATTGTCGACTCTGGGGACCGATCAATTGGAAGTTGGCTGAGGAGGGCCTCTTCAGGACAGGATGATGCCACACCTTCTGGGTATCGTATCATCGGTCTTGAATGTCTGTGACGCCAATGACCACATAGGATGCCATACCTTGTGTCAGTTGATAGGACACCTACCTGTGAGAGGGATTGGGGCATGCAGGAAACTTGACCTCCAGATCACCTGGTTTTCTTGATTTTGGATCAGTATGTGTGGTTACCTGAGTTTCTTCATCAGAGCTTTGGTATGGGTCTGTTGAGACCAGGTTGGAGCATTGTTTTGGGTCTGTCGAGGCCAGGTTTGAGCAGTATTGTGAGCCTATGAAGACAGATATTATGGATGGATCTCCTCAGCAATATGTCACTTCATCCCCGCTGCATTATTTTTGCATATTGCATTGTTGCATACTCATCTTGCATATCATTAACGTGTATTTATGTTGCAGGTGTGATCATTCCCCTCTAATTCTAGTGTATTTTCTGGCCAGACATGGAGTCCCTGAAGAGGACAATTGCTTACCGGTTGCATTCACCAGATATCAGTTCTTTGCTGGGATTAGTTGCTCTAGCAGATGAGAGAGTGAGGGTTAAGTTCAGATTATCCTATGGGAGATTGTTTAGTTTGTTATACATCCCTTCCGCATTTGAGACGACTGGGGTATATACTTTGATGCAATTTTATGAGCCGCAGCTGAGATGTTTCTTATTTCCCGACTATATTCTGGCACATTCTTTGGAGGAGTATTCTGCTATGTTGGGAGTTCCTGTGTTAGACTAGATGCCCTTTATACATGTTGATGCTGAGCCTGAGTTGGCTACACTTGCTGAGATTGTCAATTTAGACGCTTCTGAGTTCCCTGGAGGTTTGGTCAAGCTGAACGGAGCTTATGGATTTCACCTGTCTGTCCTGGTTGAGAAGGCTACACAGTGCGCAAAGAGTGGATGTTGGGTTGCCTTCAGTGCTATTCTAGCCGTCTGCATCTATGGGATTGTCCTGTTTCCCAATGTGCCATATTTTGTTGACTCAGATGCTTTCTTGATTCTTGTCTCGAAGAATCCAGTTCCTACTCTATTGGGCGATGTTTATCATTCCATTCACTACAAGAATGAGAAACATCGGGGCAAGAATGTTTCCTGCTGTCTTCCTCTCTTGTACAGGTGGTTCCAGGGGCATCTTCCGAAGACAGGACCTTTTGTTGATGTTGTTGATACTTTGGATTGGTCTTCCCGGTTGATGGGGGTGTCTGCTGAGAACGTCGTTTGGTTTGATCGGAGCATGCTTGGCACCGATATTATATATAGTTGCAGTGGATTTCCGAATATCCCCTTGATTGGACGGAAAGGCTGTATTAACTATAACCCTTCACTGCTGGTAAGACAATTCGGTTATGCTTTGAGGGACGCTCCTATTGAGAAGGAGATACAGGAATCTCTGTATCTCACCGGCTTATTAGACACGGCTGTTTTGATCAGATTGAGACATGCATGGGCTAACATCCATAGGAGAGGGAAAGCTTTGCTTGGTAAGAGCAACAACAAAGCTTATGATCCTTATTTGGCTTCGATCCGCGAGAGAGCTAGGATTTTCTTGATGCCATATCCTGCTGTGGAACCTCTGTATCTTCCAGTGATTGAGGTACCTACTTCGGTGGAGAGGGAGAAGTATAACAAATTGTTGGCTGAAAACGAAGAATTGAAGAAAGCCAATGATGAGTTAGAGAAAGAGATCTTTCAGTTGCGTCATGAGAAGAATGAAGCTACCTTCACTGTGAGGGAACAAACTGAATTGATTAATAGGTTGGGTTCAGAGTTGACGGAAGAGACCAACAAGAAAGAAAAAATGGGAATAGCCTTGAACGGTGTTAGCAAGGTGCTTACTTCCAAGAAGGAGTTGTTAAGAAAAGCTTATTCTCGCCTCAGCAAGTGGGAAGCGTTGTGGAATGCCACGCTTACCAAGCGGAAGGAGCGTGAAGATGAACTGGAGCTGCAGATTGCCACGCTAGAGGCACAGATTAGAGCCCAAGACGCAAAGATTGCCGAAGAGACATCATTTAGGAGCGTTGTTGAGCTTAGAGTAAGTGACCTTGACGAGAAGCTGAGAGGTTATGAAGTGAAGGCCGGCTCCAAGAGATGCAGACTCGACGAGTGTTTTGGCGAAGGAACCTGCAAGGACGACGCCAAAAAGCTGAGATCCACGGCTGAGCGACATGCATTACTGATACATGAGATGATCTCCCGATTAGGGCATTCGGAGACGATGAGGATATTGGAAGATGTCAGAGCACGCCATTTGGCCTGATTTATCTTTACCTTGCTTTTGTTATTTGTACTTGTATTTTGACCATCGCAAGGCTTGCTGGCCGAGGTCTCTTCAGTTGTACTCTTGTACTCAGCCTCTTGGCATTTGTTTATATATGAGGGTTTTCTGATTCCTTGCCTGCTTGATGAGGACTCCATTGTCGTGATGGCCTTCTCTCTGAAATTAGGATCGGGGGGAATATAACCTGTAGCATATTTACACATTTGCATCTGCATTTATCTTGCATGACCGGTATTCTCGAATCTGTATCTTATTTCCTGCATCACAGGTTTTTCAGGATTGACGAACAAAGAGTCAACCGCTACTCAACCCGAAACAACTGCAAGAGAATCATGGATCAAGTCCAAGTGGAGATGCAGGAAATCCGCGAGAAGCTGAATCTGTTCATGCAAGCAATGGAGAACATTACTAAGGGCCAGGAGAGCCTCCAGACTTTGGTACAGCCGTTGCTGACGCGGACTAATGGGAATGGCAACAATGACCATAATTCTGCGCATGTTGAAACAATTCCGGAGGATGGGCCCCCTACGCCGGTGGTTCCACCTGTAGTGACCCCACCTGTTGTGGTTGTAAACGATGGCACTGGCGCTGGCAATGGTAACACAGGGAATGGAAATGAGACTGTTGTTAACAATTTTGGATTTGGGGACGCCAACCAAGGCGGTGGTAACAACAATGGCGGTAATGGTTTTGGCAACAATGGTTTTGGCTACAATGATCAGGGATTTGATTACGTCAATCAGGACGAGAAACTCGGCTTCAACACTCAGGGTTTCGGTTACGACGGTTTTGGTAACGCTAACCAGGGGTATGGTGGGTTTGGTAATATGAATGGTGTTTGGGTGATTCCTGTCAACACTGGGTTTGGACCTGTTAGGGTCAACCAGGGTTTCGGTAACGGGGGACGAGGTCTCATGATCAATCAGCAAGGGTTTGGTCGCAACACTGGTTATGACGAATATGGAAATGAAAATGTGAATTGGGGTGAAGACCGCCAGGAGGACGCCTTTTCTGGAAGAGGCATGGGATTTGAAGGACCTGTTGATCCTGTGCAGAGGATCAGAATACTTGAAGAACAGATGAAGGGGGTAGTGAATCAGAACTCCACCGGTTTGGATATGACTACAATGGGCTTGGTACCGGGGCTGAGGGTGCCGTTGAAATTCAAGGCTCCCACTTTTGACAAGTACAAGGGGGACACTTGCCCTAAGGTCCATGTCCGCTCTTACTACAGGAGAATGTCCGTGTATTCAGATGATGAAAGGATGCTCATGCATTTCTTTCAGGACAGCTTATCAGGGCCGTCGCTTGAATGGTATATGGGGCTGGAGCCCACGCAGATTAAAACCTGGAAGCAGTTGGCTGATGCTTTCGTGACACATTACAAATACAAAGCGATCTGGCGCCAAACCGGGTCCAATTGCAGGGTTTGTCACAGAAGAACGGTGAAAGTTTTAAAGAGTATGCGCAAAGGTGGCGTGATATGGCAGCGAGGGTGCATCCTCCTTTAATTGAAAGGGAGATGAATGACATGTTCATTGGGACATTTACGGGGGTGTTCTACGAAAAATTGTTTAGTGTGTCATTGAGCAGTTTCTCAAATTTGATTCTTATGGGGGAGATGATTGAGAACGGGATTAAAGTTGGAAGGTTCCAAGCGGGTGAGTCTACTTCAACAGGAGGTGCCAGAAAAGCATTTGGTGGTAGACGACAGGGTGATACTAGTGCCGTGTTTGGTGGCAGGGGCAGGGGCAGAGGAAGAAATCAGTATGTTCAGCCGCAACAGATAGCTAGTGTCACTATCCCTTTTCCTCAACAAGGGTAGCCTCAACAACAACAATAACCACAGCAACAGCAAGGACAGAATCCTGGCCAAAGAAGGGTACAAAATGCGAGATCGAAAAGAGTGTTCGACGCACCTCCTTCCACGTATGCAGAACTCCTTCAGACCCTGCTAGGGTTGAACTTGGTTGAAAAGAGGACTTTGGCACTGCCTACAGGGGCAGTACTTCCTTACGGATATGATGCCAACAAGCATTGCGAATTCCATTCCGGGGCACCCGGGCACGATGTAGAAGCTTGTCAGGCATTTAAACACAAAGTTCAGGATTTATTGGATAACAAAGCTATCAACTTTGGACAGGTGGGTCCAAATATTGTACAACAGCCTATGCCTAATCATGGGGCAAATGCCATCTTGACGGAAGAAAATCTGAAGCTAGTGATGGATGTCAATGAGCTGAAGACGCCGTTGGGTGAGATTAAAAGCACGCTGTTAAAAGGGGGTGTATTCCCGGGTTGTGATGAATTTTGCTTGGATTATTGGACCCAGCCAGAGGGTTGTAATGAGTTGAAGCAGGGTATTCAAGCTATGATGGATGAAGGTACCTTGCAATTCGATCGAACCGCGGTTGAAAAGCCTGTAGAGGCGTTGTGTGATGAGCAGAACGATGTTGCGACGGTGACGATTCCGAGGAAAACGATAACGATAACGGCACCCGCCAGGCGCCCGACGATCACAATTACCAAGGCAGGACCAGTTCCTTTTGAGAGTACTAAAGCAGTGTCGTGGACTTATGGGTTGGAGGTATATTGCGATGGTGAGAAAATTGAAGTCAATGGACAACCAGCTGGGGTTGTAGATAATGTTGTCGGAACAGGGGGTATGACTAGAAGCGGAAGAATCTTCACGTCACCCGAGGTAGAGGCAGAAAGATTAGCCAAGGGTAAAGCCAAGGTAGTTGAGGGTGGTCCGTCTCAGTCGAGTGAAAAGGAAACGTCACTTAAGGATGTGGAGGAGTTTATGAGGCTCATTCGTAAAAGTGATTACCAAATCGTGGAGCACCTCCAGCAAACGCCGTCAAAAATTTCCATCCTATCATTGCTGTTATGTTCTGAGGCCCATCGGAACGCTTTGCTGAAGATTCTAGACACGTCGTTCGTTCCTCAAGAAGTTTCTGTTAATCAGTTAGAAGGGGTGATGGCACAGTTTGGGCTTCACAGACTTTGATTTGACTCCGAGAGGGCGAGAGCACAATATGGCATTGCATGTGTCAGTCGAATGTCGGGGCACGGTCATGTCCCATGTTTTAGTAGACACTGGATCTTCCCTGAATGTGCTACCGAAGAAAACCATGATGAAGTTAGATATCAGGGGGATTATCTGTACGCCCAGTGATTTAGTGGTGAGAGCGTTCGATGGAACAAGGAGGTCGGTTTTCAGATCAATAACATTACCGTTGCAGGTGGGGCGTGAAATATTCGAAACGGAATTCTATATAATGGACATCCAGCCAGCGTATAGTTGTCTTCTTGGGCGCCCATGGATCCATGCTGCCGGGGCAGTCACATCCACGTTACACCAAAAGCTGAAGTATATGGTTGGGGATAGTGTCATCATTGTTTGAGGAGAAGAAGATATTCTGGTTAGCCATCTGTCTTCGTTTAAATATGTCGAGGTCGACGGCGAAATACACGAAACACCTTGTCAAGCCTTCGAGGGGTTGCGAATTAAAGACAGGGCTCAAGGTTCCGGTAAAATATGAGACGTGGCAGTGTCATCCTACAAAGAGGCTCAGGCTCTAGTGCAGGCAGGCAAAACCAAGGGCTGGGGTCAGGTGTTGGAGATTCCCGTGAAGAATGACAGGTTCGGGCTTGGATATCATCCTTCGTCATCAGTATCCTCTTCAGGAACGCCCAAGTTCAGAGGGCCGATAACCATTACACCAAATGGGGTGAGCTTCGAGACCATCAATGCTATTTCCGATGCTGAAGACGGAGATAGTGACTGTGATATGGACGCGTGGATCAAGCCAAGCGTGCCAGGACAAAGTCTCTGCAATTGGTCTATCCGAGAAACTGTTCCTGTGACAACTAAACAGTAATGATTTGTTTTCTTAATTGTTGAATAATCCTGTGTCCTACCCGGGGCATAGTGATTTTGCTTAGGGCCATTTGGTTATGTACATTACATTGTTTAATCATGAAATAAAGGCGTTTTTCATATACAAATATTGTGATCCCTGTTTTTCCGTTTTTGTGTTTTACAATAAAATGGCAATGTGGTTATTTGCTTTGTATGAGTTTTGAAGCATTTAACCATTTCCTTTGCAGGATTACTATTTCAGATGACATCTATGAACCGCCTATGACTCACTTCGACTTTGAGCACCCGGTATTTCAGGCTGAGGAAGAGATTGTCGAAGATGGTGACATGTCAGAAGAGTCGACCTGGTTATTGAAACAAGAAGAAAGAATCATTCTGCCTCATGAGGAAGTCATTGAGATTATCAATTTGGGGTCGGAAGAGGTTGTGAGAAACATCCGTATAGGGGCTGCGCTGCAGAGCGACATCAAGCAAAGGTTGATTGAGATGCTCAAAGAGTACAGTGATATATTTGCTTGGTCGTACGAGGATATGCCTGGGTTGGATACGGATATGGTTGTTCACCGTCTGCCACTGCGAGAGGAATGTCCGCCTATTAAGCAGAAACTCCGAAGAACTAGACCGGATATGGCTGTGAAGATCAAGGAGGAAGTTCAAAAACAGTGGGATGCTGGTTTCCTAGCTGTTACAAAATATCCCTCATGGGTCGCTAATATTGTGCCAATGCCGAAGAAAGACGGTAAAGTGCGAATGTGTGTAGACTACTGTGATTTGAACAAAGCGAGCCCGAAAGATGACTTTCCACTTCCTCACATTGATGTGCTGGTTGGTAACACTACTCAGTTCTCCGTATTCTCCTTCATGGACGGCTTCTCAGGCTATAATCAGATCAAAATGGCACCAGAAGACATGGAGAAGACTACCTTCATTACTCCCTGGGGAACATTTTGTTACAAAGTGATGCCCTTCGGGTTGAAGAATGTTGGGGCAACATACCAACGTGCTATGACGACTCTCTTTCATGATATGATGCATAAAGAGATCGAGGTTTATGTTGATGATATGATTGCCAAATCCTAGACGGAGGAGGAGCATTTGGTTAATCTGCTGAAACTGTTCAAGAGACTTAGGAAGTTCAGGTTGAGACTGAACCCTAACAAGTGCACCTTCGGGGTGAGATTGGGCAAACTACTGGGGTTTATCGTGAGCGAAAAAGGAATAGAGGTTGATCCTGCGAAAATAAAAGCAATACAAGAAATGCCGACGCCTGAAACAAAAAAAAAAGAAGTGCGTGGGTTCATATCTCACTTAACTGCGACGTGCGAGCCGTTATTTAAGTTGTTGAAAAAGGACCAGGTTGTGACCTGGAATGAAAATTGTCAAAAGGCATTCGACAAGATAAAAGAATACTTGCAGGAACCTCTTGTTTTGATACCCCCGGTGGCCGGGAGACCTTTGATTATGTATTTCACGGTTCTTGGGGAAGGTATGGGTTGTGTTCTCGGTCAACACAATGAGACCGGGCGTAAAGAGCATGCGATCTACTATTTGAGTAAGAAGTTTACCGACTGTGAGTCCAGATATTCAATGCTCGAGAAGACGTGTTGCGCGCTAGCCTGGGCCGCAAAACGCCTAAGGCAGTATATGCTGAATCATACAAAATATGCTAATTTCAAAGATGGATCCAATCAAATACGTGTTTGAGAAGCAAGCACTCTCCGGAAGAATTGCCCGATGGCAGATGGTGTTAACCGAATATGATATCCAGTATGTCTCGCAAAAGGCTATTAAAGGTAGCGTCCTGTCAGAGTACCTTGCGGAGCAGCCTGTTGAGGACTACCAATCGATGAGGTTTGATTTTCCTGACGAGGATATCATGTACCTGAAGATGAAAGATTGTGACGAGCCGTTGCCGGATGAAGGACCAGAATTGGGTTCCAAGTGGCAGTTAATATTTGACGGAGCTGTAAATTCCTATGGGAGCGGAATATGGGCAATTATCACTACTCCTCAGGGGTCGCACATCCCTTTACTGCCCGATTGACTTTTTCCGTTACCAATAATGAGGCTGAATATGAGGCTTGCATCATGGGTCTGGAAGAAGCTATTGATTTGCGAATCAAGCATCTGGATGTATATGGAGACTCAGCTCTGGTAGTGAATCAGATTAAAGGAGAATGGGAGACACGTCAATCCAATTTGATACCATATATGAATTATGCAAGAAGATTGTTGCCTTTCTTTGACAATGTGGAATTGCATCATGTGCCGCGAGCAGAAAATCAAATGGCTGACGCCCTGGCTACATTGTCTTCAATGTATAAAGTTAACTTCTGGAACGAGGCTCCCCGGATTGTTATCTCTCGGCTCGATAGGCCTGCATTCATATTTGCCATTGATGAGGCTCCCGATGGTCAACCCTGGTACTTTGACATCCAGAATTTCCTAAAGAACAAGGAGCATCCGGCTGGGGCATCCAGTCGAGATCAGAAGACTCTCAGGAGATTGGCGGGCAATTTCTATGTGAATCCTGACGGCGTCCTATACACAAGAAACCACGACTTGGTGTTGCTACGTTGTGTAGATGAGAAAGAAGCAAAGTTGCTCATGGAAGAGATACATGAGGGTACGTTTGGTACACATGCTGGTGGGCATGTTATGACGAGAAAACTGCTGCGGGCAGGTTATTACTGGCTAACTATGGAAACAGACTGTTTCAAGTTTGCAAAGAGGTGTCATAAATGCCAAATTTATGCGGACAAGGTCCATGTACCCCCAAGTCCTCTGAATATGATGTCATCACCGTGGCTGTTCTCGATGTGGGGAATTGATATGATTAGTAAGATTGAGCCTACGACATCCAACGGACACCGGTTCATCTTGGTGGCAATTGATTACTTCACCAAGTGGGTGGAAGCAGCATCATATGCCAATGTCACCAAGCAAGTGGTCGCCAGATTTATCCAACGAGATATTATCTGCAGATATGGAATCCCTGAGCGGATTATCACCGACAACGGTTCGAATTTGAATAACAAGATGATGAAAGAGCTGTGCCAGAATTTTAAGATTGAACATCACAACTCTTCTCCTTACCGACCCAAGATGAATGGCGTTGTTGAAGCGGCCAATAAGAACATAAGGAAGATTGTCCAGAAGATGGTTGTGACGTACAAGGACTGGCATGAGATGCTACCTTTCGCTTTGCATGGTTATCGTACGACGGTACGCACATCAACCGGGGCAACCCCTTTCTCATTGGTATACGGGATGGAGGCAGTGTTACCGTTAGAGGTCGAGATTCCTTCCCTGAGGGTTTTACGAGATGCCCAACTTGACGAGGCAGAATGGGTTAAAGATAGACTGAATCAGCTCAGCTTAATGGATGAGAAGAGGCTAGCTTCTCTCGCATACGGCCGGTTGTATCAGATCCGGAAGAAGAAAGCATACGATAAGAAGATATGTCCGCGAAGCTTTCAGACGGGCGACCTTGTGCTGAAGAGGATTCTCCCGCCACAAACAGATCACAGGAGCAAGTGGACCCCTAATTACGAAGGTCCCTACGTTGTCAGAAAAGTCTTCTCTGGAGGAGCCTTGCTACTATCTACCATGGATGGTGAAGACTTTATGTCTCCTGTGAATTCGGACGCAGTTAAAAAATACTTTGCTTGAAAGTGACCCGCTAGACAGTAAAAAGAGAGTCCAGGCAAAAATGGGGCATCTTGGAGAACCGTAAAAAATGAATAAAAAGGTTCGGGCAAAAGTTAGGGATAAAATTGAAAAGATGTACACCTGCGAAGTCGAAAACCTGCAAAAGGCGACTTCGGCAAAAAAGGGTATCCCAGTGAATTGAAAACCCGCAAAGGGCGATTCACGCAAAAGTTAGGGATTGAAAAAGCAAATGACTGCGATCCGGATCTGATACAGCAATGCGTAGTGGTTTGGGAGTACCTGAGGGTTCGTTTATCCAACACAATCTCTTCCGAAAATTAAATACCGGGAAAGTGCCAGAGTCAGGCGAGTCATAGGAGGATCAGCTCATGATGTTTGTCTGCACCGCGTTGCCGACATGTATACAAATATTGTTTTGTATTTTTACTTTATGTTTTTGTGTATATATGTATGTGTGCGTGTGTAACTTCCTCTTTTCAGGAGTTACACCCGATGTACAAAGCTTCGCCTATTTACAGGCTCAATCAATAAAACATGTTATTCAGTATTTGATGTTTGTGCTTTATTGTTTTGTATGTGGAAAACCCTGATGTTTCGATGAACTCGCATGTGCATAACTTTGCTGGCCTTGCCAATGATTGATAAAACTTTGAATTGACTGAGGAGATGTTGTGGACATTAACCCGAATAGATTTGGTTGTGTAGATTTGTTTTGTCTCGTTTGTTTTTTGCAGGGTTCTCGCCCTTGAAGCGGACAATCAGAAAATAGTGGCCCCAGCCAGAGGCCCTGGAAGAAGGACTTGACCTTATTTCCCAACAGGTCGTACCTCATCCCCAGAGGTTGAGATGATGATTATCCCTTACCGAAGGAAGGATTATTTTCCCCAGAAGAGTATCCTCATGGAAGTTGTCCATAGGATATCCCCAGCAAGACAAGATCAGTGTCCCATGCAAAGGTTATATTCCCCAGAGAGCCGAGTATGTGCACGTTCAATCCCCAACTGGGAGGATTTCCGCGGCACGTAACCAAGTCATAGTAGGTTCAGAAGGATTATCCCCACCGAGGATGGTTTTTCTTTCTCCCCGCAGGTCGTCGTGCTTTCATCAGGATGATTATCCCCAACGGAGTGGTAGCTTCGAGTTTGTAAACTGTACCCAGACAGTTGTCCCCCCAGAAGGGTTGATTCTCCCCCAGCTGAGTTAATCTTCCCAGCAGGTGTTATTCTTTCCTCCCAGTGGAAATCGATGTGTAATCTCTCCCCGGCAGAGTTGGTTGTATTTCCGGCATTTATTTTTCCAAAATACTTTGCGATACCCGTTCATCCCCAACAGGGTGGTATTTGTCCTCAGCACCCGTGTTGAAGCAAGCTTGTCAGAGCTTCCCCCAGCAGCCTGAACCTGCATTTGCATTTGCATATATTATCATATTTGCATCTACCCAAGAAACGCGTAGCATTTCCATGCCGTATGGAACATTACGCCATTGTCAGACATACGCATTTTGAAACACAAATCAGGTTGGTTAACCTTTTGATTTCAGGTAGGTTTCTCGGCAGAAGTTTGAAGTTATAGTTCAGATCTATTACCAGATGATCGAGGTCTCGCCGTGAGACATATGATGATGCAATTCTTGTTATCATTCCCCACAGAGTTGCCGGTTGAAGTTTCTCTTATCCGACCAGCGGAGTGTTTTTCTTCAGGTTTGTTGTCGCGGCAGCATTTCAGGGCTTCATGAATC
Organism: Lathyrus sativus; assembly: GCA_963859935.3. NCBI lineage: Eukaryota > Viridiplantae > Streptophyta > Magnoliopsida > Fabales > Fabaceae > Lathyrus > Lathyrus sativus. The sequence goes on from OZ012739.1 coordinate 184,791,398, forward strand.
AAGATTTCAGAAGTGGTCACTTGTTGTCAAAACGGGTGTCGGGCAGTTATTTTCAGAATATCCCCAGTGGAGTTAGCTACTGCAAAGAATAGGCAAAGAAGCTATAGCCAAGTTACCTTTCCTGTATGAATCAGGCAGATGTATTTTCCCGTATGAGGCAGGCGGATGAACTTTCCTGTAAGAATCAGGCAGATGTATTTTCCCGTATGAAGCAGGCGGATGAACTTTCCTGTAAGAATCAGGCAGATGTGTTTTCCCGTATGAAACAAGCGGATGAACTTTCCTATAAGAATCAGGTAGATGTGTTTTCCTGTATGAATCAGGCAGATGTATTTTCCCGTATGAAGCAGGCGGATGAACTTTCCTGTAAGAATCAGGCAGATGTGTTTTCCCGTATGAAACAGGCGGATGAACTTTCCTATAAGAATCAGGTAGATGTGTTTTCCTGTAAGAATCAGGCAGATGAATTTTCCCGTATGAAGCAGGCGGATGAACTTTCCTATAAGAATCAGGTAGATGTGTTTTCCTATAAGAATCAGGCAGATGTATTTTCCCGTATGAAGCAGGCGGATGAACTTTCCTGTAAGAATCAGGCAGATGTGTTTTCCCGTATGAAACAGGCGGATGAACTTTCCTATAAGAATCAGGTAGATGTGTTTTCCTGTATGAATCAGGCAGATGAAGTTTCCCGTATGAAGCAGGCGGATGAATTTTCCGGTACCCAGATAGATGATTCTCCCGTGATAGACAGACTATGTGAGTTGTGTTCCGATATCTGACAGAAGTATTTTCCCCAAGGAAGTCGCCGTGATTTCCTCGTGTTACTGTCCCTAGTAGAGTCCTCCTCGACGTCTTTTATGGGTTGGGACCAACGGAGTTGGCTACTGCAGAGGTAGGCAGAGAAACGGTATTCTGATACTTTTCCCGTATGAAGCAGGCGGATGGATTTTTCCTGTGATCAGTCAGATACTTTTCCCGTATGAAGCAGGCGGATGGATTTTTCCTGCGATCAGGCAGATGACTTTTCCCGTATGAAGCAGGCGGATGGAGGTTCCTGTAATCAGGCAGATGACTTTTCCCGTGTGAAGTAGACAGATGGGGTTTCCTGTGTATAGGTAGATGATTTGCCTGTAGGGATAGGCAGATGAGTTCCCTGTGATTAAACATAAATGTTTCCCCAGCGAAGTCGTCGGGATTTTTCTGTATTGGCAGAATATAGCATCCTAACATGGACAAAGTTTTATCCCCGCGATGATAGAATCTTTTTCGGGTTGATGAAAATGACCCTCAGCATGGTCGCTAAGTTGTTTTCTCCGTATTAACGGACGGTGGATTTTTAACATGGACAAAAGGCGGGATGTTTCGATAAGAGGGAGTTCAAAGCCTGGGGCGTTACACAGGCGATTGACATTGAAATCATATTTTGACATCAGGTGATTGATCAGTTGGTTGCCGTAACAACCGGATTCAGTCAGCGGATGTTGTTTTCTAAGCAGGTGCCTTTGGTACACATGTCGACGGGCATGCCATGTTGTTGCACCCTAAAATTTGCTCAACCTATTTCACCTGGTTCATGTTTCAATTGCATTATCATTTGCATAGTTACATCATGTACATAGTCCCATCATTTGCATATCATAACATGGCAAGTCATCTAGCAAGGGATCAAGTGCCATTCTTATCTAAAGAAGCACATCAAGGGTCCTTATTCAAGCTGAAGAACATCCAAGTCATCAAGAAATGGGTTGAAGCTTTGAGGAGATTTGAGTGCCAACAAGTGGATTCCTCTCCTAACTTGAGGTGTACTGAAGATCATCAACATGGGATTGTGAATTTTAGGTGTGTATGGATCCCATGGGAGGCCTAGAGAGCCCTATTGAAGCTTAGACAAGTCATGGCATCAAGGTCAAGAACCACAGTTGAGGTGTGCACAAGTAGGGTTTCATCTGGGTAACCCTAGGTCAAGGAGAGCAAAGAAAGGGCATCAAGACCTAGTTCCAAGTTATGGAAATCATGTATTGATATGTTGAAGCATGTGTATGGGTGAGTCAAGATCAAGTTCAAGAGCATCAAGAGTGGTTGGAGGGGTTTGAGACAGGGTTCCTAGGGTAAAATCCCCTGTATAGCACTAGACTTCCAAGCCACACAAGTCCAAATACAAGTTTCAAATGGATTCTTGGCCAACATGAAACTTGTAGAGCTTCTCAATAGATTTAATTTGAGTACTAGAAGTCTTCAAGGAGATTTGTAGAACTCAAGTTATGGTTCTTGCAAGTTCTGGGTCACCAGAGGGCACTGAAATTTATCTGTGAAAGTCACTTGATTTCCAAGCATATTTTGCCCATCTATGAGTTTTCAAATGTATTCTTGGCCAACATAATAATTGTAGGGCTTGATTTTACCTTTAATTTGAGTACTAGAAGTCCTCAAGAAGATTTTTGGAACTCAAGTTATGATCTTGGCAATCCAGGGGTATTTTGGGAAAGTTGAATTATAGGTCATTTTTCAACATAGGTCAAAATCTCTATCTTCCACTCCTCAAATGAAAAAATGTTCAACATGAGATGTGCTTAAAATGATGTTTTTAGGTCAGAAAAGAAGTCATGGGTGATTGGAATGGCTTTCTTCACAAAATGATCCAAAATGGCCTAAAATATGGATGGATTTTAAATGAACCAAAGAAGGAAATTGTGATCTCTGAGCTATAGGTCCAAACCAGTCCATATGACATACCAAATTGATCAGGAAATGAATTTCAAACACAATGACATTACCAAATTTTTGAGTTGAGGGTTAATTTCATGAATTCCTTTGTAAAGTGATTACTTACATTATAAGTCACAATGTCAAAATAAGAATTAGGGTAATTCAGGCCAAGCTAACTATCTAAACACACTCCATAACCAATTTGCAGTTGAATAGAACATTCTAGAGCTTCCTGGAAGCTCAGAATTGTGACTGGTACATTGCATCTTCAAGAGGAATATCAGAATTTTGGATCAATGGATTTGGGCCTGAATTGGATTGGATAAGCCCATAAACACTTCATATTTAAGCTCTAGAATGTTTCCAGATGATTTTTGGTGCCATTTTCGTGCAAGAAAGAGAGATAGCGGTTGGGGTTTCAAGAGCTTCAACAGCAATCGTGTTCTGAGTTCCAAGAGGATTCAAGCCAAATTGAGTGTGCAAAAAGCTTCTACTATCACTCTTGATCGTGTCTGGGAAGTTTTTGAGCTTGAATCGAGTGTTTCATCCTTCTGTTCATCCAGTTTTACCAGGTATGTAACTCTCATAATTCCTCATGATCTAGGGACAGTTAGATAGAATTGACCATGTGGCTAGGACCTAGAGATGATAGGGAACGTTTCTGGATTGGTTTGGAGTTGATTGGTGACAATTAGGTTTGATGATAACTTTCTGTTTGGATGCGGTTATGCACGATCTTAAGGTTTCAAATCAAGATAGATAGCTCATTATGATCACTGAAGGATGGTGATCATTTCTATGGATTCAATTTTGCAAATGGTGAGGATTTAAAATGTGACACCTTCTGAATTTTGATTCGTGTTTAGATTTCCATTGAGAGTTGAATGAAATGGATGTGATATTCGTGATCCTGGTGATTTTCTGAGTGAGATTAATATAAGGATTGTGGTTTTTGGTTGACTGTGATTGCTTGCTCGCCGGAGAAGACAACCGGAAGTCTTCTCCGGCCACCTGAATAGTGTTCCCTCCATCAGAGGTTTGAATGAGTACGATGAACCACGTGCGTTGGATCTTGCTTGGACCTTGACTCTTTCAGCTCATCCCACGGCCACGTTTTGTTTTTGATTTGACTGACTTTGGCTGCTAAACGCAGCGTTTCATTTATCCAGTCAGCTGGTGACTGGACCCCCCACGTGGACGCGGCCTCAGCTATCAGATTTGATTACCCAGTCTTCTCATCCTACGCTCCTTGTTTAATCCAGATTTTTTTTTTCTTTTATTCTTTTTAATATTTTCTTTTATTCCATTTTATTTCTAAAAATCATAATAAATCCAATATTGATCCAAAAAATATTTTAAAAATACCTCCATGATCTTGGATTTATTTGTGATTTTATGAAATTAATAAATCTCATTTTCACCCATTTTTCAATTTTATTTGATTTTCTCCATTTTATTATTTTCTTTAATTTTGTACATTTGTTACATGATTTTGTGGATTTTATTGTGACTGACTGGTGAATGATTTTGAGTTGATTCTTGTTGGATTGATTAGATTAGGGAAGCATGTACCCTTAGAAATTTTCTCACATTTTTGTGAATAAAATTTAGGTTAGTTTGAGAGGTGCATAGGAGAGGTGTTAGAATTAGGGTGTCAAACACATAGTTGTAGTTTTGTGCTTAGTTTGGAGATTAAGTGAGTGATCTAGGGTTTGGGGTTCCTATGGGGTATTGGGTATAGGGTTAGGTTCCCTTAGAAATTTACCTAGGATTTTCTGATAAGCTTTAGCATTTTATTTGATTTTTGTAACTTGTGTGATGATTTTGGGTTTCTCCTTTGGATATTGGATTTGGTTATGCTTGTGTGGGGCTATTTTGGAGTGCTCTTGGCTTGGGGCTTTGCTTGGAGGACTTGAGGATCAAATGAAGTTGCTTTGGGATGGCTTGAAGAGGCTTGGAGTTGAAGACTTCTCTTTTGTTAGAGGACTTGTCAGAGGCTTAGGGATTAGGGTTCATAGGAAGAGCATTAGAGTAGTCTTGTTTCTTTTGTCAAACATAGAGAGCTTCTTGTGCCTCTATTCCATCCCATGACACAAGGTCCCCCAAAGAAGTTCCATCTCTCCTTAGGAGGGATGTAGAGCATGCTTTGGTTGGGTAGAACCTTGAGGATACCTTTCACTTGTGTCGCTACTGCGAAAATCGGCGCCGGCTGACAGAAGAGTCGCCACCGTGCGTTATTTATCCCAACGGAGGGAAAGGAAACGCTCGAAGTAAACCTCGCAAAAAACGGGAAAAGGTATGGTCGTCGCAACCAAAACCTGGGTTCGGGAGTCGGTTACGCAAGGGGAAGGTATTAGCACCCCTCATGTCCGTCGTACTCGACGGGATCCACGCTTGCTTGGTTTGTCTAAAGGATGCAAAATAATCTATCTACGACTGCTAAATCTAAGCGGAAGGGAATTGACTCGATAGAGCGTCGCACTCTATGCCTACGTATTCTCAAGAGAGAAAGTCAGAGTCAACGTAGTTCGGGACTACGGGGAAATTGGCTCGCCAAGACTTCGCGTCTTGTGCCTACGTACTTCCACACTGCATGGAAGATCAGAGCTTACATAGTTCAGGCTAACTACGGCTAAACAGGGTGTTCTCGCACAGCAGTGAGAAATTAAACTGGTTTTACAGGTATGGGAACCTATGGGAAAAACTACGGTCTGGTCTCAAATGCACTCGGGCAAGAGAAAAGGATAACATCAGTCGTCAGTGGGAAAGTCTCGATCGCACAGCAGCGAGAGAACAAAAGGTTAGTTGTTAGTGTGCTCGCTAGGATATCGCATCCTATGCCTACATATTCTCGTCTGGTACGAGAAATCAGAGCAGCTGTAGTTCGGCTATTTTCGGGACTACAGCTCAAATCTCATTTTATTAACATTCTGAAAAATGGTTACAATGATTGAATAGGGAAAGATAAACTCCTAAAAAAATCTATCCTATGAAAAATCAAATGGAAAATAGTCCCCTAACAAATGGACTTCTAAGACTACCTCTAAAAATGTGAAATAAACTCCTATGAAAAATTATATCCTAAGAGAAATTATCACCTAAATCTATGCTAAACATTAAAGTGCATTAGGAAAAATAATACCTGAATTCTTTAAAAGAAATTGAAACTAATCTCCTAAATGAAAATGTAAACCTCCCTAAAAGTATATTCAAAGAATTGAAATGAAACTGAATATTTTTATCTTTATTTTCTCAATATTCTTCTCTTCTTTTTTCTCATGTATTTCTTTTAATATTTCTTTTTCCACAAATATTCTTTTTCTCACTTCTTTTTTCTTTTTTTCAAATATTCTTTTTCTCACTTCTTTTCATATATTTTTTCATATATTTCTTTTATTCTCATATCTCTTCATATTTTTTATTCTTTTCTATCACATATTTTTCTTCTAAAAAAAACTAAACAAATAAAATAAAGAAAAGAAAACAAGGGGGGGACGCTGCAGTTACAGGGGGGTTACAAGCAGTAAAAAAACCAACTGGAATTGGGCCCAGCCCAACAAAAAACATAAGCAAGAAGAAAAAACGGGGAGGGGTGTGAAATGGAGGGTGTAGCAGCCAGCAGAAAAACTTGTTGGGCCCAGCCCAATATTCACCCACCCAGGAGAAAAAAAAACGGAGGGAGGTGTAGGAAAACAAAAAAACTTTGGGCCTATGCAAAGCCCAACGCTTAATCCAACCAAACCCAATTCACCTTCTTTCTGCACCAAACCCTAATTCCCCTTCCTTTTCTTTCCACTGTTCACAGCCGCTACCTCTCTCCCTCTCTCGTTGATTCCCCCCAATCTCCTCCCTTCTCAACCTTTCTCAGCCTCACTCTCCTTCAACTCTCGTTCTTCATCTCTTCTTTCAAATCCAAAGAACCTTCCGAACCTCATAACACCAACGAAATAACAACAACACCGTAATTGATATAAATCTGGATATGCAAACTAACCCATGGCTTGAAGATCGAAGGTTCATAGATCCGTTGTTCTTGAAGATGAAGACGGTTAACGGTAGATCTGGACGATGTTGATGGGGGTTAATCTTGGACGAACGAAACTAGAAGGTTGTTGGAGGATCTCGTTTGAAGACGAGACGAAGATTGAGTGGCGTGCGAAGCTTAGTTGGTTAATGATGTTGATGAAGACGTTCATGGTTGGAGATTTCTGGAATCTTGATGAACTTCTGGAGTTTTGCTTGAATGTTCTTGAGGAGTGATGAACACAGATGAACATGATGATTGTTGGACGAAAAGATCTGGAGAATCAGTGATGAACACAACGAACATCTCGAGCGGTTTCTGGAAAACGCGTTGATGATGGCTGAGAATTCTTGAACAAATCCATGGAAAAAAACAGAGGAATCAGATGAATGCTGAAGAACACAACGAATTCTTGAAGATTGCTGGAAAAATGTTGATGAACACGAAGAACGCATCAGTTTTCCGGTGAGCACACGCAACTTCCGGCGAGTTTCCGGCCATGGACTGAAGAGTTGATTTTACCGGTGAAGTTTGTTGAGGTTTCCGGTGGCATTTCTGGAGATTTGATTTGAAGATCGGATCAGAGAAGAAGATGATTAGAGAAGGAGATGAATTTCTGGGTTTTTTGAGTTTTCCGGCGTCTGGTATGGCGGCCGGAAGAAGTTGTTGGTTAGTTACGGTGGCCGGAACTGGAGGTTACGGTGGTTGCATGGCCGCCGGCCATGCAACTGGCGAAGCTCAGGCGAGAGACATGTGGCGTGGTTGGGTGGCAGAGTGAGCTTGCATGATGGCCACGTGTTGAGGGGGAGAAAGTGGATTACGCGTGTCCTCTGAGTGTGAAGTGGAAAAAACGTGATGTGGCTCCCTCCTTTGCGTACACGTGTGCTGAACTTTATATATTGCTGGCAAGGATTTTTCTGGACCTGCAGAACTGGGCCTTACTCGAAAATACCTGGATAAAAAGCCCAATATGGGGATTAGCTGGACTAATATGGATTAAAGCAGATTAATACTCAATTAAAAACTGAAAACCTAATTAACTAATTGGAAACTTGATTAAAATGCAATTAAGACTAAAAAACCACCATTAACTAATTAAAACTACCATTAAATGCTAACTGAAAATTAGACTAATCTAAATCCTAATTAATTCTGATAAATCCTAATTAACATCTAAACAAATGATTAAGACCTAATTAAACTAACTAAATCCTAATTAGATCTAAAAAGAGAATTAACCTAAAAAACTCTATTAATTCCAATTAATTTCTAAACTAATAAAACTCTAATAATTCTCTATTTAAAATTTTATTACATTTCTATGAAATCTCTAATAAAACCTATATTATTTATTTAAAAGAAATTCTATTATTCTAAAAACATATTAAGAGCCCCTAATAACTAATATATTCTAAAAAAAAGATTAAAACTATTAACTTCTATTTAAAAATCTATAAAGTCTATGTTAATATCTAATTAAAATCTAGAAAAATGATTAATGCTTTTTTAAAAGATTTTCTATTTTCCTAAAATGATTTAAAACCCAAATTAATATCTAAAAATCTATTAAAACTCTAATAACAGCCAATAAAATCCAGAAAATTCACAATAATTCCAGAGGGAACAAAAAAAGTACAAAACGACAAATAGACCGACGAGAGCGCACCAAAATAGCCGGTAAAAATCAATGGACACTGAAATATCCCTAAAAACAACAGCGCGAGCTGAAAACACCGGGAATAGCACGACTTCCCAAAAAACGATTCTACCTATCTAAACTAATTAAAAAAACACCTGAAATGCGAGGAGAGGGTTGTGATCCCGATAAACTCAATATAACTGAAAAATGCACTGTATACGATATGCGAATGCGAATGCGGTCATGCATCGAAACATAGAGCCAGATACGGGACCCGGTTGGTCAAATTTTAGGGTGCAACAGCTGCCCCTATTCAAGCGGCTTGGACCTGAATGGTTGAAGAGCGCCCAACCTTCAAACATTCAAAGGTAGATGACGGTTGAATACCAATGAAACCCTGAAATTTGCCAACCGTGGAAATATACTGCAAAACTGCTTGAGGAATAGCCTCCAATGAACTGAAGTTTGGTTGTCACGGCAACGACTGGTCGATTATCTGATAAAAATTTCTCTCCTTTTCAACATCAATCACCTGTACGACGCCACAAGTATTGGAATAATGCTTCGGGAAGCAAACAACTTGATTCCCATCTCTCTTATGGGATCAAATCCTGTCATCTCACAGTTCACAGCGAACTTGAGGAAAATTCTCCTGGGGAACTTCTGAATCGGCTGCTCGGCACCCATTCTGTCAACAGGACACAGCTTCAGAAATCTGATACATGTCAATCTTTTTTTCAGTGTCGACGTAACAACCAAATGTGAAGAATCACTCTGCTGGGGGAGAAGAGAAGCTTAGCCAAACAACTCTGCAAGGGAACATGCTTGAAATCCAATAGGTAACCAACCTGGTCCATGTTTCGAAATGCGTATGTCTGATAATGATGCAATGTCCTACATGACATGTAAATGCTATGCGTTCTGTTTGAAAATGCGAGGCCCAGACGGCATGGAAATGTCATATGTTCGTATAAATGCTATGACGGTATATGCAAATGCTAATGCAGGCTCGAGCTGCCAGAGAACACCAGGTCTACAACCACTTGGCAAAATAAATGCCGAAGGTAGACGTCAACTCCACTGAAGGTAACCTGATATCACAGAATCATCTCAGCAACATAAATGCTGGAAAAAGGGAAACCAAATCCGCTGGGGATAACCGTCCTGCTGGAGAAATGGAAAAGTAACCCTGCTTGGGGAGAAAGAAAGACAACCCTGCTTGAGGATGCTCTCTTCAAACCATTGGCAACTGATTGTGCTCTGTGGGGATTGACCCAAACTGGGGTTGATTGCGCGCAGCACACTGCTGGAAATGCCCCTACTATCAAGGATATCAATCTTAATCTACCGGGGATACTCCTGATCCTACTCTGATGCGGGATAACAATACAATCTCAACTCTTCCAGGGATAATACACAACTTTCATCTGCTGAAGAGTAGCAATTCTGATTTAACAACATCCATAAGGAATTCAAACATTAATCGGAGCACTGGTATCCGTCGAGCTTCGTATCGGGGAACATGACAACATGCAAGTCATTGGGAACTACTGTGTCAGATACCTTTAGGTTTTTTTTTCCGGTTTAGGATAAACATGGATTATGTACAAAACGGAAGATATGGAAAATACTAGACGAGAACTAGCATTCGGAGGTAGACTACAAGGCGAGAACTGATAGCAAAATAGGTTATCGGACGAGAATTGATTTGCGATGACATGTACCAGACGAGAACTGATACAACACTTGAAGAAATGATGACCAGACGAGAACTGGTTACAATAAACTACACCAGACGGAAACTGATGCTTACAATAAACTAAACCAGACGGGAACTGATGCTTATAATAAACTACACCAGACGGGAACTGATGCTTACGGAAAGATTGAAGCAATGATGACCAGACGAGAACTGGTTACCGGTTTGCCAGGTGATAACTGGACTTTGGGAACGACTGGTTACTGACACGCAACAGGTTTAGACTGCAGGTCAATGATCCAACGACAGCAAGGCCTTTTTTGAAATGTTAAGGTTTTCTGATGAGAGTAATGACATGATTCCCCGATACTCAACTCTGGCTGGGGATAAACAGATTGGTTTGAACAACCTGCCCCCAGTACAATTCAACTTGCCCCAATCTAACTCTTGGGAGTATTGCTCTGAACAGCTTGCTACGAGACGACCTCGAGATTACTTGCCCCGGTATCTATATGACAACAGAATTCAATCTCCATTAAACCCCTATCAACCCAGTTGGTTTCAACACTCTCTGTGGTGACTTGCCCCTGAATGAGCGTTCTAGCGACTTAACCCGATCTGATTATCCACCTGAAGTATCTGCTTTCAAATCTCCACGTTCTGTATAATTGCCCCTGATTGGCTCTCGAGAAGACTCACTTCTGATAAACTGTTTCTCAAACAAACTGCCCCTGATCAACTGAAGCTTCGAGACTTGTCCTCAGATTAACTGATTCCGAACTCACTGGAAGTCAATGCCCCTGATTCACAAGGCTTCACAACATACACCATCTTGGTTCAAACTGCTGAATTACTCAGTCCTGCTTGACTATTCCCTGTTGGAATTTCCTTCATGTCAACTACTAACCTGCCATTAAAACTGTCTATTCACGAATGATAATCTTAATGCAGTGTTTATGCAGATTTTGAAAAAATTTGTGCTGTCACTCATTTACATGTCATGATTGTGAGTGACGAATGAACCAAAGTTCAAATGTAGTGCTTACGTGGTCAGTGAAAAACACAACAAGGATGTGATTAGCAAATCAAGAAGGAGTCAGGTTACTCAACCTTATCGTAATGCGCTTTCAGAATAAACCCTACCTCAATTAGGTCTTTTAAGGGTTGTATCATGGTCGGGTTCACGGTTCGTGAAACAAAGGATATTTGGCTCAAATTTTGATTTGTACCCACCCATTCTACGTGATGATCTCCGATCCTAAGGTTCAGTTAACCTGGCACAAGCACTCACCTCTTCGAGAGGTATGTTGAATGGTAAGAACCACAGTTAAGGATCTCACAAGGTTTTTCGAAGTGACAGTTACTCCTTCTTCGCTTTCGGTGTCTGTGTACACGACTTTGTGACTCTACTGGGGAAAAAATTTCTATTGATATCCTTTCTTTTTCGTTCTTTTGATTCCCTAATTTTTTCCTGGACTAACTCCTTTTGAGTTCTTTTCGTTTTTCGTTTTCTTGAAGTCCAGTGGGATGCCCTGATTTTTGCCTAAGTACTAGCCTTCCAGCTTTTTCTTTCTCTTTTACTTAGCGGGCTTTCTTTCTTCTTTCTTTTGGAACAAAGTCATGTGACACTGGTTGTCTTGATTGCTCCGAAAGGATTGTAACTGTTTCACTCCTGATTGGTGAGGTTTAACCACTGTGGTCGACGAGGTACGACCTCTGGGGAAAAATGCGATGTGATTGGTCCTCGAAAGACAACACTCCTCTGTAAGACTTGAATGCTCGGTCAAGCTAACTGACAACTACCCTGCCCCGGGTTAAGATGTGAGGGTTTAAAAGTCCGAAAAAACTTCTACTTCCTGGCTCGAAGTGGTTAACAAGGGACTAACTCCTTATATCTCCAGTGTTTGGGGGATTTGAAACAAGGCCTTGTACGTCATCGGTAAGGTCTTATCTGAAAGCATACGATCATCGGTTATGAGTTTAGTTTCGTCATCCTCCCTCCAATCTTTTCTAGTCACAGTGATAAAGTGGAGTGAATAAAATGCAAGTGTCAGTGCAATGCAGTAAATGAGCGACAGCGACATGATTAATTCAGAAAAATGCATAGTCACTTTATTATTATCACCATTCGAAACATACAATGTTTAAAAGCAGGTAGTAACTAACAGAAAAGAAACTACAAATGCAAATGATAAAAAAGTCTGAGGACTGCCAATGCTGAGGGCGCTTGCCTGTCTGGACCACTGGCTTTTGCTGGGGAATACTTTCTGAATCTACGAGCTTAGACAGCTGAGCGGTTGGTATGAACAAACAGAAGTCCTTCTCGAAAGGAAATGTAATCCTGGTCGATCAACTGTTGTACCTTCGCCTGAAACGCTTTACAATCTTCAGTTGCATGTCCTGGGGATCCGCCATGGTAACCACACTGAACTTGGGGATTATACCCAGGAGGGTAAGGTTCTGGCACGGGCTTGAGAGCTTTAGGTTCCACCAAAGAACTCTGGATCAAAGATGGTAGCATCTGGCTATACGGCACCGGAACTGGATGAGAAGGACCATTCCTTCGTTCCAAATTGTTACGAGGTCTGCTCTGATTCTGACGCTGATTCTTATAACCTCGGCCACGAGTTCGCTGATTTGCAAGAGAAGCGACATAAGACTCCTGATATGGTGCCCCAGGCACAGCTGTCTGTCCAGCATAACAAGGCACAGGAGATACTGATCCAACAGATTTCACCGATTCATCTCGAGGATACCCAACATCTGGCATGACTGCATTGATCCCAACTCCTTCTTCCTTTCGATAGTCGTAAAGAGATTCAGTTTCACTAGCCTGACTGCTTGAATCAATCTGGATTTTTCCAATCTTTATAGCATTCTCAATACGTTCTCCAACTCCCACTAATTCGGAGAAGTTCAGCGAAACTCCAAGCAATCTCTCAAAGTACGAGCTTCGCAATGAGTCTACGAACATGCCTGCTAACTCTCGGTCAGGGATCGGTGGTTCCACTCTGGAAGCAAAATCCCTCCATCTCCGAGCATACTTTTTGAAAGGTTCATTGATCCCCATAGACAAAGATTGCAACTCCATGCGAAAGGGAGCTATGTCCATATTGTAATCATACCGCTTCAGGAAAGCTCTGGCTAAATCCACCCATGATCGAATCTGATCCTTCTCTAACTGCATACACCAATGTAGAGATGCCCCAATCAAACTGTCCTGAAAACAGTAAATCATCAACTTGTCATCACGCACGAACGAAGTCATCTTTCTGCAGAACATCACCAAATGTAGCCTCGGGCAACTATCTCCTTTATACTTTTCAAACTTCGGCGCTCTGAATTTAGGAGGCAACACTAGGTCAGAAACCAAGCACATATCTGAAGCATTGAGACCAACATCGTTCTTAATTTCCAGGGCTTTGACTTGTTCCTCCAATGCGTGCAACCTATTAGCTTGCACAAGAGCTAATGGATTATTAGTCCTCACTATCGGAACTTCTCTCCGGGAGATCAAACCAGCAGGAATAACATTCTGATAATTCGCGGCATCAGAAGAAGAACGTTCACTTGGGATGACAAACTGTTGGTGCAGATTTTGGCCTCTAACAGAAGTCTGCACAAGTTGAGCTGCAGTAAGGTTATTCACTTGCGGAAAGCCTTCGTCAGACGTGGAATCATACAAAGGATTGTTCATCACAATGAACCCTGACAAGGCATCAGCAATCTGGAAGTCGTTTCCTGACATGACTATCAGCAACTTTCAACTGACGGCACTGCTTGATTCTGCTTGATCTGTTTCAACCCCTTGGTCGTCTTCTAACAATCAACAGTTGCTCAGACCAATCACCGGATAATCACCTTCTGAAATCAAACAACGGCTGGATAAGAGCTCTGGCCAGCTGGAGAAATGCTATGCAATATGATGCAAAGATGCTTATGCAAATGCAATGCAATGCAGCAAACACGGGATCACAGCTCCCACAACACGCTCTGAGTACTGCTGTACTGCTGGCGGAGTATGTTCTCTCTAAAAGAGAACGCCAAGCTAGCGGGTAGACTGGAAGTCACGTTTCACGCAAAAAAAAACCCCACTCACGGGTATGGACCTAAGGCACGGCATCCTATGCGGTCATCAGCGTCACAGACTTTCATGAGGAATGATACGATTCCCAGAAGGAGTGGCATCGTCATCTCATGAAGAGGCCTCACTTAGCTGACTTCCAATTGATCGGTCCCCAGAGTCGACAATCCTCACGTCTGGACTCCCCTCAGATCCTCAGGATCGGAAAGAAGCACCTCGGAGAGAACCTCGTCTGAGCGTGAATTTCGTGGGGAACTCTTGCCTGCTCAGCAAACAGGTTCGCCCACTAATCTCCACAACTACGTCTAAATGCATACTCAAGCAGCCCAGGTCCGGCTATCACTCAAAGTATCACCCTCCCCAGCACAACAGCAACAGATAATAGCAATGAAAAAATAAACACCCAAAAGACAAGCAAACAAGCGCTAGGATTGACTCTCTTAGGGGACGTTGGATCCCACATGCATAGGGACTATCGCAGTCCTTAGCAGCCAGGGGATGTTGGATCCCCAGCAGAGTCGCCAGCTGTCGCTACTGCGAAAATCGGCGCCGGCTGACAGAAGAGTCGCCACCGTGCGTTATTTATCCCAACGGAGGGAAAGGAAACGCTCGAAGTAAACCTCGCAAAAAACGGGAAAAGGTATGGTCGTCGCAACCAAAACCTGGGTTCGGGAGTCGGTTACGCAAGGGGAAGGTATTAGCACCCCTCACGTCCGTCGTACTCGACGGGATCCACGCTTGCTTGGTTTGTCTAAAGGATGCAAAACAATCTATCTACGGCTGCTAAATCTAAGCGGAAGGGAATTGACTCGATAGAGCGTCGCACTCTATGCCTACGTATTCTCAAGAGAGAAAGTCAGAGTCAACGTAGTTCGGGACTACGGGGAAATTGGCTCGCCAAGACTTCGCGTCTTGTGCCTACGTACTTCCACACTGCATGGAAGATCAGAGCTTACGTAGTTCAGGCTAACTACGGCTAAACAGGGTGTTCTCGCACAGCAGTGAGAAATTAAACTGGCTTTACAGGTACGGGAACCTATGGGAAAAACTACGGTCTGGTCTCAAATGCACTCGGGCAAGAGAAAAGGATAACATCAGTCGTCAGCGGGAAAGTCTCGATCGCACAGCAGCGAGAGAACAAAAGGTTAGTTGTTAGTGTGCTCGCTAGGATATCGCATCCTATGCCTACATATTCTCGTCTGGTACGAGAAATCAGAGCAGCTGTAGTTCGGCTATTTTCGGGACCACAACTCAAATCTCATTTTATTAACATTCTGAAAAATGGTTACAATGATTGAATAGGGAAAGATAAACTCCCAAAAAAATCTATCCTATGAAAAATCAAACGGAAAATAGTCCCCTAACAAATGGACTTCTAAGACTACCTCTAAAAATGTGAAATAAACTCCTATGAAAAATTATATCCTAAGAGAAATTATCACCTAAATCTATGCTAAACATTAAAATGCATTAGGAAAAATAATACCTGAATTCTTTAAAAGAAATTGAAACTAATCTCCTAAATGAAAATGTAAACCTCCCTAAAAGTATATTCAAAGAATTGAAATGAAACTGAATATTTTTATCTTTATTTTCTCAATATTCTTCTCTTCTTTTTTCTCATGTATTTCTTTTAATATTTCTTTTTCCACAAATATTCTTTTTCTCACTTCTTTTTTCTTTTTTTCAAATATTCTTTTTCTCACTTCTTTTCATATATTTTTTCATATATTTCTTTTATTCTCATATCTCTTCATATTTTTTATTCTTTTCTATCACATATTTTTCTTCTAAAAAAAACTAAACAAATAAAATAAAGAAAAGAAAACAAGGGGGGGACACTGCAGTTACAGGGGGGTTACAAGCAGTAAAAAAACCAACTGGAATTGGGCCCAGCCCAACAAAAAAACATAAGCAAGAAGAAAAAACGGGGAGGGGTGTGAAACGGAGGGTCTAGCAGCCAGCAGAAAAACTTGTTGGGCCCAGCCCAATATTCACCCACCCAGGAGGAAAAAAACGGAGGGAGGTGTAGGAAAACAAAAAAACTCTGGGCCTAAGCAAAGCCCAACGCTCAATCGAACCAAACCCAATTCACCTTCTTTCTGCACCAAACCCTAATTCCCCTTCCTTTTCTTTCCACTGTTCACAGCCGCTACCTCTCTCCCTCTCTCGTTGATTCCCCCCAATCTCCTCCCTTTTCAACCTTTCTCAGCCTCACTCTCCTTCAACTCTCGTTCTTCATCTCTTCTTTCAAATCCAAAGAACCTTCCGAACCTCATAACACCAACGAAATAACAACAACACCGTAATTGATATAAATCTGGATATGCAAACTAACCCATGGCTTGAAGATCGAAGGTTCATAGATCCGTTGTTCTCGAAGATGAAGACGGTTAACGGTAGATCTGGACGATGTTGATGGGGGGTTAATCTTGGACGAACGAAACTAGAAGGTTGTTGGAAGATCTCGTTTGAAGACGAGACGAAGATTGAGTGGCGTGCGAAGCTTAGTTGGTTGATGATGTTGATGAAGACGTTCATGGTTGGAGATTTCTGGAATCTTGATGAACTTTTGGAGTTTTGCTTGAATGCTCTTGAGGAGTGATGAACACAGATGAACATGATGATTGTTGGACGAAAAGATCTGGAGAATCAGTGATGAACACAACGAACATCTCGAGCGGTTTCTGGAAAACGCGTTGATGATGGCTGAGAATTCTTGAACAAATCCATGGAAAAAAAACAGAGGAATCAGATGAATGTTGAAGAACACAACGAATTCTTGAACATTGCTGGAAAAATGCTGATGAACACGAAGAACGCATCAGTTTTCCGGTGAGCACACGCAACTTCCGGCGAGTTTCCGGCCATGGACTGAAGAGTTGATTTTACCGGTGAAGTTTGTTGAGGTTTCCGGCGGCATTTCTGGAGATTTGATTTGAAGATCGGATCGGAGAAGGAGATGAATTTCTGGGTTTTTTGAGTTTTCCGGCGTCTGGTATGGCGGCCGGAAGAAGTTGATGGTTAGTTACGGTGGCCGGAACTGGAGGTTACGGTGGTTGCATGGCCGCCGGCCATGCAACCGGCGAAGCTCAGGCGAGAGACATGTGGCATGGCTGGGTGGAAGAGTGAGCTTGCATGATGGCCACGTGTTGAGGGGGAGAAAGTGGATTACGCGTGTCCTCTGAGTGTGAAGTGGAAAAAACGTGATGTGGCTCCCTCCTTTGCGTACACGTGTGCTGAACTTTATATATTGCTGGCAAGGATTTTTCTGGACCTGCAGAGTTGGGCCTTACTCGAAAATACCTGGATAAAAAGCCCAATATGGGGATTAGCTGGACTAATATGGATTAAAGCAGATTAATACTCAATTAAAAACTGAAAACCTAATTAACTAATTGGAAACTTGATTAAAATGCAATTAAGACTAAAAAACCACCATTAACTAATTAAAACTACCATTAAATGCTAACTGAAAATTAGACTAATCTAAATCCTAATTAATTCTGATAAATCTTAATTAACATCTAAACAAATGATTAAGACCTAATTAAACTAACTAAATCCTAATTAGATCTAAAAAGAGAATTAACCTAAAAAACTCTATTAATTCCAATTAATTTCTAAACTAATAAAACTCTAATAGTTCTCTATTTAAAATTTTATTACATTTCTATTAAATCTCTAATAAAACCTATATTATTTATTTAAAAGAAATTCTATTATTCTAAAAACATATTAAGAGCCCCTAATAACTAATATATTCTAAAAAAAAAGATTAAAACTATTAACTTCTATTTAAAAATCTATAAAGTCTATGTTAATATCTAATTAAAATCTAGAAAAATGATTAATGCTTTTTTAAAAGATTTTCTATTTTCCTAAAATGATTTAAAACCCAAATTAATATCTAAAAATCTATTAAAACTCTAATAACAGCCAATAAAATCCAGAAAATTCACAATAATTCCAGAGGGAACAAAAAAAGTACAAAACGACAAATAGACCGACGAGAGCGCACCAAAATAGCCGGTAAAAATCAATGGACACCGAAATATCCCTAAAAACAACAGCGCGAGCTGAAAACACCGGGAATAGCACGACTTCCCAAAAAAACGATTCTACCTATCTAAACTGATTAAAAAAACACCTGAAATGCGAGGAGAGTGTTGTGATCCCGATAAACTCAATATAACTGAAAAATTTACTGTATACGATATGCGAATGCGAATGCGGTCATGCATCGAAACATAGAGCCAGATACGGGACCCGGTTGGTCAAATTTTAGGGTGCAACAACTTGCTATGTTAAGATCTTAGTGATTTCCTTGGGTTGTCACTGAGCCTCTTAACATCTCAACTTCGTCTATTATTAATTGTTTTTCTGGAGTGATTGCATTGAAGATGAAGTTCATTAAAGATTGGTGAAGATGAAGCTTGTGCCTGTCAAAGATAGTTATCTGTTGATACTAGGGTTTTGGCTGCTGATTGAAGTTATCTACTGGTTGAGGTTCATGCTTGCTAGAGCTGGGATATTCTTGGAGACAGGAGCTTATCTAAAGCTTGGGGATCATTGAAGAGTGAAGATGGGATCTTGCTTGAAATTGTTATTGTCAACTTTTTTGTTGTTAATCAACTGTAGCTGTCAGGGCTATTGCTGTTTGAGCTGCTTACTGTAGGAGATGGTGTTGCTGTCAGAGCTGGTGTTGGATTTTATTTCTTTTTCTGTATTCTTTGTTGGCTTGTTCAGCTTTCCCCTTAGGTTTGAAGTGAAGCTATTTCACTTTGCCTATTGTTTTCCCAAGTTCGAGGTTGAGTGGGACTCCCTTGCCTCGCTTGTATTGATGCATTGCATGCATGTTTAGTGTTTACTGTATATTTGTTTCTTTTGCTGTTTATCCCCTAGGATCTCTGATTTCCTCTGTGCAGGAGGGAATTATGACAGACATTAGGTTTTAACCCATGCATGACAACTTTAGGGTAGTTTTGATTCCCCTTTCAAACCCTAGGTTTTTAGAGCTTCTTTCTCTTCTATCTCAAACAAATTCAAAACACAGTAATAAAGATAATCGATGTCGTACGCTACGAGCCTTAAGCTATTTGAGAGAGGATTGCCGGAGGGTCACTCTTCAGTAATCTGACTGCTTAGTGTGTTACCCTTAGGGTGACATACGATGTAGTCACCCTCAAATCATAGTCTCTAGTGCGTCAGAGATTGTGAACATACTAAAAAACACTTCTTTCGTCAAAGATCCAAAACAAACATCAAAGTGTCATTTTTGTCCGCTTGGACTCCTAATCAGAAGAAACCTCTTTTCAGAAAGATAAAAAATAGTCAGACAAGCCTGTGTCTTCCGTAGCCTGAACTACGTTTGCTCTGATCTTTCATGTTGTATGAAAGTACGTAGGCATAGGATGTCGTATCCTAGCGAGCAACCTTCCCCTACTTTCCGTAGGTAGGCGAATTAAGTTGACTCTGATTTCTCGTTCCAGACGGGAATACGTAGGCATAAAGTGCGATACTTTGCCGAGTCATTTTATTTTCTTTTAACCCTAGACCTTTAAAGTAGATAGAATAATAATTCGTACTAGAAAACAAGCGTGGATCCCGTCGAGTACGACGGAAGTGAGGGGTGTTAATATCTTCCCCTTGCGTAACCGACTCCCGAATCTAGGATTTGGTTGCGATGACCATTCCTTTCCCGTTTTGCATTAGGTTTACTCTGAGCGTTTCCTTTCCCTCCTTTGGGATAAATAACGCACGGTGGCGACTCTTCTGTTTAGCCGGCGCCGATTTTCGCAGTAGCGACACATGTCTCGAAAGTTGTTGCGAGCAGGGTACTATTTGTTGACTATGGAGTCTGATTGCTTCAAGTAT
Organism: Lathyrus sativus; assembly: GCA_963859935.3. Lineage (NCBI taxonomy): Eukaryota > Viridiplantae > Streptophyta > Magnoliopsida > Fabales > Fabaceae > Lathyrus > Lathyrus sativus. The sequence continues at coordinate 184,811,427 of OZ012739.1, forward strand.
GCGAAGAAATGTCATAAGTGCCAAATTTATGCTGATAAGATTTATGTGACGCCGAGTCCTTTGAATCTCATGGCGTCCCCTTGGCCCTTTTCCATGTGGGGCATTGACATGATTGGCAAGATCGAGCCAAGCGCATCTAGTGGACATCACTTCATCTTAGTGGCAATTGATTATTTCACTAAGTGGGTTGAAGCAGCTTCCTATGCCAATGTCACTAAGCAAGTGGTAGCCCGGTTTATCAAGAAGGACATCATTTGTCGTTACAGAGTGCCTGAAAGAATCATTACTAATAATGGTTCGAACTTGAATAATAAGATGAGGAAGGAACTATGCCAGAGTTTCAAAATTGAGCATCACACTCTTATCCCTATCGTCCGAAGATGAATGGCGCTGTTGAGGTGGCCAACAAGAATATAAAGAAGATAGTGCAGAAGATAGTTGTAACCTATAAGGATTGGTATGAGATGTTGCTCTTTGCTTTGCATGGATATCATACTACGGTGCGTACTTTAACTGGGGCAACTCCTTTCTCGCTGGTGTACGGTATAGAAGTTGTCCTACCACTGGAAGTCGAGATTCCTTCTTTGAGAGTTCTGGTCGACGTCAAGCTTGATGAGGCAGAATGGGTGAGAAACAAATTAAATCAGCTCAGCCTGATGGATGAGAAGAGGTTAGCATCTGTTGCGTATGGTCGTTTATATCAGAGCAGGATGAAGAAAGCTTTTGATAAGAGGGTGCGTCCCGGTAGCTTTCAGGCAGGCGAGTTGGTGTTGAAGAGGATTCTCCCTCCACAAACAGATCACAGGGGCAAATGGAATCCCAACTATGAAGGTCCATATGTTGTGCGAAAGGTTTTCTCTGGAGGAGCCTTGCTGTTATCAACCATGGATGGTAAGGATTTCACATCCCCTGTGAATGCAGACGCAGTTAAAAAATACTTTGCTTAAAGAGACGCACTGGAAAGAAAAAAGAATATCCAGGCAAAATGGGGCATCTCGGCGAACCACAAAAAGAATGGGTTCGGGCAAAAGTTAGGGATAAAAAAGAAAAGATGTAAACCCGCAAAGTTGAAAACCTGAAAAGGCGACTTTGGAAAAAATGGGTATCCCGGTGAATTGAAAACCCGAAAGGGAAATTTAGGAAAAAGTTAGGGATTTTGAAAAGCAAATGACTGTGGTCTGCGTATTGATCTTCAGAGTATAGTTGATTAAGGGAGGACCTGAGGGCCATTCATCCGAATCAATCTCTTCAGAAGACAAAGCATCAATGAAGTATCAAAGTCATCCGAGTCATAGATGGATCGATACATGGTGTTTGCCTGTGCAACAGTGCCGACATTTTGTATATTTCTGTGCATTTCTGTAAAATTTTGTGCAGCTTCCTCTTTTTAGGGGTTGCATCTGTTGTAAAATCTGCCTATTTACAGGCCATTTGTCAATAAAATGTATACCATTCAGTAAATTGTTGTTCTTGCTTTGGATTTACTATTGTTTGCAAAAAAACGCCCGATGTTTTGATAAAACTTTGCATACATAAACTTGCAGGTTTTTCCAATAATCATTAAAACTTTGATTCATTTGAACAATGTCATGGATGATGACCGAGATAGTTTCCATTGTGCAGGATATCTGGTTGTTTGTTCATTGTACAGGGTTGTTACCCTTGGGGCAAGTTTTTCAGAGGTGTACCCCCGGTAGGATCACCATCCCCACAGAAAGAAGGTGTGTAGTTGAGACTCATTTATCTCCAGCAGCGGTCTTAATGCACCTTGTCCCTAGCAGGAGTTTGCTTCTACAGGAAAGGATATGCAAGTGCGCGGTTGAGTGTATACTTATTCCCAGCAGTTGTCTGTATGCACCTTTTCCTCAGCATTTCCAGTTTGGTTTATTCGGAAGAATAAAGTCATCCCCAAAGGGTCAAGATTGATATCCGCCATGCAGGTCAAGTGTGTGTGCTTATCCCCAGCAGATTATAGGTATACATTTATTCCCCAGAGTGTCAAGATTGGATTTCTTTCCACCAGGTAGATGTGGAACTTTTTCCCAGGCATATTCAAACATATGTATTTGAAACATAAGTCAAGTTGTTACCTCTGTGTTTTCAGGTATATCTTCAACAAACGAATGATTTTACTTTGCTCGCATGGTATTCAGACCCCGACAAATGATATTATATCCCTTTAGCGTGCGGTATTCAGACCCAGCATATTATTAGTTAATTCCTGAGCCTGTGTTATTGTTATATTCAGACCCAGCATATTCAGACCCAGCATATTATATCCCTTCTTGTGAATTATTGTTATATTCACTTATCAACTGCGTGCGGTATTCAGACCCAGCATATTATTAGTTAATTCCTGAGCCTGTGTTATTGTTATATTCAGACCCAGCATATTCAGACCCAGCATATTATATCCCTTCTTGTGAATTATTGTTATATTCACTTATCAACTGCGTGTTGATCCGGCACTCGGGTTCGATGCTTGCTTTTATTTAGCAAATGCCTGCTGGTTAGTAGATGTTATCAAATTTGCGTTGATCTGGCCCTCAGGTTTGATGTTCGCTGTTATTTAGCGAATGCCTGCTGATTAGCAGATGTTCTCAACTTCTTGTTGAGCCGGCCCTCGGGTTCGATGCTCGCTGTTATTTAGAGAGTGCTTTCTGATTAGCAGATATTCTCAATTGCGTGTTGATCCGGCATCTGAGTTCCATGCTCGCTTTTATTTAGCGAAAGCCTGCGGGTTAGCAAAAGTTTCTCAACTGCGGGTTGAGTCGGCCTTCGGGTTCGATGCCTGTTTTTATTTAACAAATGCCTGACGGTGATGTCAGATGTCCTTCTCAATTGCGTGTTGAACCGGCCTCCGGGTTCGATGCTTGCTTTTATTTAGCGAATGCCTGCTGGTTAGCAGAAGTTTCTCAACTGCGGTTGAGCCGGTTTCGGGTTTGATGCCTGTTTTTATTTAACAGATGTCTGACGGTGATGTCAGATGTTTTCTCAGCTTTGGGTTGAGTCGGCCTTCGGGTTTGATGCTTGTTTTCAACAAATTCCTGATGGTGATATCAGATGATCTTTCTGACTGAGTTTCGTTGTGTACGCGTTAGAAGATGTTTCTTCCGACTACCGGTCGAGGCTTCGTGATTGGTAATCAATTAGTTTGTTGCCGTTGCGACTATCAGATTCAGTTATCTCCGGAGATTTTTGTTCCCAATAACAAGTTTGCAGTTCTATTTTTGTGGTTGGAAAATTTTCGGGTTCTTTGGTATTCAACCGTCTTTTACCTTGATTGTTTGAAAGCCGTTCGCTTTTCACTCATTCAGGTCCAAGTCGCTTGAATAGGGGCAGTTGTTGTACCCCAAAATTTAACCAACCTCCTTCTTTACTTGGCTTATGTTTCATTTCATCTTTAGCATTTGCATTTGCATTGCATTGTCTTTTACAGGGGATCAAGAGAGGTGCGCCAGTCAAGAGAAGAGTCTCACAGGCTGTCAAGCTCAAGCATGAGTGCTCATTCAATTGCTCAAAGGCTTACAATCATCAGGAGTTTGTCAAAGTTCTTTGGGAAAGAAGATTGATATGTGTTGTTTATCTCCTATTTTGGGGCTCAACAAAGGATCATCAGGGGTTCACAAGTTCATGGTTATGGATAAGAGATGTTTGAGAAGCTCATTGAGTGCTATGGAAGCCATTGTGGAGTTCATCTAAGCATTTATTTCATCTGCAAGGGGTCACAGTCAAGGGTTGTGCACCTAGGGTTTCATCTGGTTAACTCAAGGTCAACTGAGGGCTTGAAGGAGTTCAAGACTTGGTTTTAAGTCATTGAAGGTATGGGAAGTTGTTGTGAGACATCTAGAATATCATTTCAAGTTCAAATAAGGAAGAATCAAGAGTTCAAAAGGTTACTAAATTAGGGTTTCAGAGGATCTCAGTGTAAAATCCCTTTTTTTAGTGCCTAACTTCAAGAACAATTTACATCATGATACAAGTTCAATATCATTTTCTTGTGAACATGAAACTTGTAGGGCATGTTCTTAGATTTCTTTTGAGTACTAGAACTCATCCATTGGGTTTGTGGAACTCAAGTTATGATGCCATCAAATTATAGGTCTCAGATGAACTTATTTTTTGGTCAACAAAAGTCAACTCACTTCCAAAGCACTTTTGACCTAGAATCAAGTTTCTCCTCAACTTTAGGTGAACATGAAAGTTTTTCCTCGTGATCTTAGCTTTCCAAAAAGTTCTGGAAGTCCTTGATATCATTTGTGGAACTCAAGTTATGGGTTTGGAAAGGCAAGGGTATTTTGGGAAAGTTTGATTATAGGCCATTTGTTACATAAGTCATTTTCATGCACTTGTGCACTTCAAATGAAATTTCAACCAACATGAAAGTTGCTCCTAAGGACCTCTTTTACACCATTAAACTCAAGGATTGTGCGAATTATGGATGGTTATGAACATTGGGTGAGAATTTCAAGTGAAAAATGAACTTTAAAAGGTGATTTGGATTCAACACATTATAGGTCTTTCATACCTTATTTTGGTTCAATTCTCTTCAAGATACATTAACAAGTAAAATTCACAAGTTGGTTTTGGTTCAGGAAGGAAAAAACACGTTCATTTTGGCATTTCTTCACAAAGAAGTTTCACCTCCAAACTTTAAAATTGGATCAAATACAAAACCCAAGCCCATTCCATTGTGAAATTCAACTCACCAGCCGAAGATTTGAATGATTTTCATGAGTGTATGCAGCTGTTTTCACGTGTGCGTGAGTGAATTTTATTTTTGGGCAATTTGCAAATTCATCCAAATGAGGCTTCATGGGCCTTCTAATTGATCTGGTATCCAACATATATAAGCTCAAAACATGAATGGAAAGCTCAGAAGTGGAAACTGGAGCAAGAGAGAGCAAATTCAATTTTCAAATTCTCAAGAGAGCTTGCAAGCATCTGAAGCAAAAACAAAGTGTGTCCGTTCAGTAAGCTTCTTCTTCACTTTTCTCTCATGTTAGGCCATGATTTAGGTTCATATTGGCTGCATCTGAAGCCCTACCTTGTGTAGGCCATGTTTGGTTGCTTGATTTTCATGTTTTCTTAAGTTTTTAGATGTGCATCTTGAAATTGATTCGTTCGATTCTCTTAATTTAGACATGTTTAAGATGATTGGATCGTGGATTTGAAACCTACATGAGCTCAGCTTTCTTTTGATGTGCATTTTGTGAAGTTTGGTGAAGGTTTGATGATCTGAGCTCCGGCCATCTTGTCGGAGAAGTCAACCGGTGCTAGGGCTCTGGCATCTGGTTTAAAACCCTCAGATCTGACGTGTTTTTATGTTGACTTCTTGACTGTGTATGTGTGGCCTCCTGATTGGCTTGACTTGCATTGTTGGCAGGTTTGACTCCAGGATGGATTAATGAAACGCTGTGTTTCATTAATCTGACCTTGGCTTATTGGATTGGGCTCAAACTGCTCTTCACACCCCCAAATTCATGAGCCCAAATGCGCTACCACTGAGTTTCCTTGTATGCTGAAGTTGCTCATACACCTCCCTTGTTCTTCCATTTATTTTCTTTTTATTTTACTTTCTATTTTGATTTTATTTTATTAAAAATACTTCCAATTGTCATAAAACTCAACAAAACATATTTTTAAACACTTTCAGAGGTTAACTAATTTTTCATAATTTTTATTTTGAATTTTCTTTTATTTTTCAATTTAATTTGAATTTTATGATTGGAAGTGTTTTTAATTTGGTTTTCATTTGTTCTTGCTTGCTTTGTGGAACATTTGCAATCACCTATGAGTGAGGTTTCCTCTCCATTTTGATGATGGATTGAGGTGCCTTTTAGGCTGATTTTGGTCAAGGTTTGACCTATTTTTGTTTGGCTTTGGTTTGCATTTGTTTGACCCTCGATAAATAACCTTTAAGGTGGAGCACCCTAGTTGATCAATTCATTTGGTGATGCCTTGATTGGAATTTGGTTTGGTTGTTTTGGCCTCTAGTTTCCAACTAGTTTAAGAGCTTTGTGCATTTTATTTGGCATTTATTGAACCATTCTCCTATTTTTGGTGAACCTTGCAAGTCAAGTCACCCTAATTGAGGTTCGTATAAACTAGTTGACCTAGTTCTTTTGGGAGATGACCTTTGTGGATCCCATATGCATCCTATGCCTCTTGATTCACATTCTTGACATGTTTAGGATGCTGGATTAAATTTTATAGGTCACACACTTTCTTGGTTTGTGTTGCAAGTTACTTTTAATTAGGGCTTTCCATTTGCATTTGAATGTTGAAAGTTGTTTTGAACTTTGGTTCTTTACCTTGCCCTACTTTATAATTTGTCTTGGCTTTGCTTCTTCTTTGGTTTATGTACCTTCTTCTCTTGTTCTCACTTTTGTCCATTGGACTTTGGGACTTATTCAAGGTGATTTGGTACTCTTTGTTTGTACTTTGAGTTTGCCTTGAATGAGATGCCACTTTGAGAATTTGTTTGTGTTTTCTTGTTGCATGATCAATGTGATGCTTTTGGTTGAGATTCCTCTATTGTTGCTTGCTTCCCAAGCCTATTCTCCCATCTTCATCTTGATCATGCCTTCTTTCCTTTGCTTATTTATTTACCTTTTGAGTTTAGTGGTTGATGCTTGAATGGTTGTAGGAGTTGTGACTTCTCCCATTGCATCCCACTTTTGCTTGAACTTGTTTAAGTATCTTTGCTTGCATTTATCTTTTCTTTTGCATCTCTTTGCTTGCTTTCAATAGGTTGATATGTGCTTGTGGTGGTTGCTGCCCCACACTTTTTTCCTCCCTTTTTTCTTTGTGTTGCATTTCATGTTTGCATCTCTTTCTTCCTTCTCACTTGTGATTGATTTATCTTGTGTTTACTTGGTTTTCTTTGCCATGATCCCTAAGGATTCCTAGTCCCATTTGTTTAAGGTGGGAGTAGGAGAGACATTAAGTGTTCAATCCAAGCATGATAACATTAGGATAGTTCTTCCCTCTTAACATCAATCTTAGGAGCACATTGCATGATAACATTAGGGTTGAGTTAGTTTCCCCTTAGTTGTGTCTTCTCTCTTCTCATCTTCAAACTTCTTCAAAACATGTAATAAAGGATAATGAGTGTTGTACGCTACGAGCCATAAGCATTTGGGAAATGATGATAGGGGGGCCTCCTCTCAATTTTCTAGAGTGTTTAGCGTATGCCCTTTGAGCGATATGCGACGCATTCGCTCCTAAGTCATAGTCTTTATTGCAACATGATTTACAAACACAATTCAAGTCACTTCTTCTTCATAAAAGACTCAAAACAAACATCAAACCTTTTTATCCTTCGGGATTAATTGAAAACCATTTTCAAAGAGAGTGTTGTTAACTCTTGGTTCTACCGCAAACAGGTAACGCCTAAGTCTCCAATGGTCAAGCAACAATACACCTAACTGCTAGAACGAATGATTAACCCTACTCGGTTAAAATACTTGAACCAACCTGTGGTAGTGTCATCCTGAACTACGTTTGCTCTGATTTCTCGTACCAGACGAGGATACGTAGGCACAAGACGACGATGTCTTGGCGAGCAACCTTCCTCCACCTTCACCCGTAGTTTTCCGAACTACATTGACTCTGACTTTCCCGTTGCACGAGGGAGTACGTAGGCATAGAGCGGTGATGCTCTATCGAGACTCTTTTCTTTTCTTTTGTCCCTGTGATCTATAGCTTAGATAGATTAACACCCTTTAAATAGATAACAAGCGTGGATCCCGTCGAGTACGACGGACGTGAGGGTTGCTCATACCTTCCCCTTGCATAACCGACTCCCGAAACCAAGATTTGTTTGTGATGACCTGTCTTCTCCCTTTTTCGTAGGTTTTCTCTGATTGTTTCCTTTCCCTCTTTTGGGATAAATAACGAACAGTGGCGACTCTTATGTCCTTGTCGGACCCTCCTTCGCAGCGATGTGACACTGGGGATGGCAACACACTAGGGAACAGAAATAAACTGGGAAATCTAAAGTGATGGATCAACAGGTTCGGGCATGACCAGTTGACACCTTAGAAAGGGAGACAACAAGAGATCCTCAATGGAGATAGAACTGAGAAGACGACCTCCACTGGGGAATATCCAGAGTAGATGCTCAATAGGTTCAAACATGATCGTTTGACACTCTAGGATAAAAGGTAAAGTAGGATCCACATGGCAGTAGGATCATGCAAACAAAAATGTTGGAGTTTTCAAATAAGAAATATCATCCAAGCTTCTAAAAATTCCTTAAGCAAAGAGATCAAACGGGATCTTTAGGAAACATCAGGAAAAATACAGGGTAATCAAAACTCTTCTGTATGCCAAAATAATTGGACTTCAATGGGGAAATTCCCTGATAAGCTTCTCAAGAGAGACCGCTACTTATCGTTGACAGGGACTTACACCATCAAAAAGGGATAAGCTTCTCAAAGGAAGAGACTGCCACTTGTCTAGGGATATGGATAAAGATGATAAGCTTCTCTAGATATACTGCCACTTATCTGAAAAGGTAATGGAAACAAGCTTCTCGAGGGAGACTTCCACTTGTTGCTGGACATAATGAAATCAGATAAGCTTCTCAGGCGAGACTGCCACTTATCGGTGCGGTAAAAATGATAGTGATAAGCTTCTCGGGTGAGATTGCTACTTATCCGACAAGTAAAGTGTAAAAATGATAAGCTTCTCAGGTGAGACTGCCACTTATCAGCATGAAAGGTAAGCAATGATAAGCTTCTCAAGTGAGACTGCCACTTATCTGGTAAGTAAAATGATAAGCTTCTCAGAAAAGACTGCCACTTATCAGCAATAAGGACTTGTAAAAGGCTCTGCTTGATATATAGTGCAAAATAAATGCACGTCCAGGTTAGGTTCGGTGACCGATGGGGACCAAAGTTCAATCTAGAATTGAGCTAGAAAGAAATTGTTAAACAAGACTCCAACCATCGAGTAATGAACTCAAATGGGGACTTATCTTATCCAAGCATGGAAAGGATAACTGAAATAACCATCATCCACGAGGGTTGAACTCTGTGGGGAAATTAGGCATAGTAGGTATTTTATGCCTAAAGTTGACGACCTCTACTTGGAGAGCATGGAAAAACCCAAATACTTGGTGATAAACACAGCCAAAGTAGATGACAAAAGACAACAAGGATAGCAAACATGTTGATGCTAATGTGTATGTCTATGTGAAATGAATGAATGGCATGCTTATGCTGACAAAACACAACAAGAAGAAGTAAGATGGAGATGAAACAAACATCTCGACGAGGATACGCGGTGACCTCTGCAAAGGTGCATTTATCAAGAGATGGAAAATTAAAGGTGGAACCACAATCCTGCCTCAAAGTTCCAAATTCTCTATGGAGAAAAATATTCCACTTGGGGATATAAATTGTCATGACTTCACTTGTGGGATTGCCATCATGAATCTGAATTTCTTATCAAAGAGGACCTGTTCACTGGGAAGAGTCATCTTAGATTAGAGACTTCAAAGGGGATAAAATAAATATCCACTTCCTCGGGGAGGTATAGAGCTAAAGTAGCTTGCTAGAGAAAGTATAGCAACTTTAGTGAGAAAAAGAGATGATTCCATTGGGGAATGGATCCTCAATACTTGATGAATGCTGGGGAGATTCTTCGTAGTCTTGAAAATCACTGGAGATTACAGGATCTGTCCAAAAGTGTTGTCAGCTTATGCTTCATTGGGAAATTTGCTAAACAATGGTCTAAAAGTGCTTCTGCAACATTAAGACTTTCTAGGGAACAACGATTTACTTAGGATATTTCCACAGGTCAAAGCAACTTTATATTCTTTTCAATGCGTTTTCAAAAACAATTTTAAGTTTGAAAACTTTTCACTTTCAAAGTTACTATTAACAAATGACACTTTGTATAACAACAAAAAGTAGAGAAAGCATAAAAATGGCAAAAAGTCTGATTTTATTGAAGAATGGTAGCTTTCTAATGGCGAAGCTCCATGGAATATTACAATTGAAATTGGCAATAGGGAAAGGTTACATTGAATCCAACAAACTCTACTGACCCTAATAACTAAGATTACCCAAAATCTTGCTTCTGACAAGAGCGGTTGGATTGGAATTCTGTAAAGATGAACGTCATTTGATGCAGTGAAATTCCTTTGTCCCTAACTTTTGCCTGGACCGCCCTTTCGGGTTTTTAATCCACCGGGACGCTTATTTTTGCCTAATCTTCCCTTTCGAGTTTTCAGTTTAGCGAGCTATTATTATCTTTTTTTATTTTTCATCCCTTATTTTTGTCTGGATCTCCTTCATAGGTTATGATCCACCGGGATACCCATTGTTGCCTAAGTCGCCTTTCTAGGTTTTCGACTTAGCGGGTTCTTTTAGGTATAATATTTTCAGACTATATCTGAGTTCACAGGATGTGCAAGCTCTTCACCATCCATTGTTGTGAGAATTTATGATCCTCCTGAGAAGACTGTCTTTACAACAAATGGGTCTTCGTAGTTTGGCATCCATTTCCCACGCATGTCTTTATGAATTGGCAAGATTTTCTTGAGTACAAGCTCTCCTTGACGAAATTCTCGGATTCGAACTTTCTTATCGAAGGCTCTCTTCATCGGTTTTTAGTACAACTGACCATGGCACATTGCAATCATGCGCTTCTCGTATATGAGGTTTAGCTGGTCAAATCTTTCTTGAACCCATTCTGCTTTGTCGAGCTTGGTTTCCATCAATACCCTTAAGGACGGTATTTCTACTTCGATGGGGAGGACGACATCTATTCCATACACTAATGAGAAAGGGGTTACCCCTGTTGAGGTTCGCACTGAAGTTCTGTATCTGTGCAAGGAGAATGGTAGCATTTCAGGCCATTCATTGTAAGTCTTCACCATCTTTTGCAGGATTTTCTTAATGTTTTTATTCGCAGCTTCAACAGCTCCATTCATTTTAGGATGATAAGAAGAAGAATTGTGATGTGCGATCTTGAAACTTTCACACAAATCCTTCATGGTTTTATTATTCAAGTTGGTCCCATTATCTATTATGATACGGCTTAGAATTCCATAACGGCAGATAATCTCTTTCTTAAGGAAACGAGAAACTACTTTCTTGGTTACATTGGCATAAGAAGCAGCTTCTACCCATTTGGTGAAGTAGTCGATGGCAACTAGAATGAATCGATGACCGTTGGAAGCTTTAGGCTCAATTGCCCCAATCATTTCAATACCCCACATTGAGAAAGGGCACGGTGATGATAAAACATTCAACGGCGCTGGAGGCACGTGGACCTTATCAGCATAAATTTGGCACTTATGGCATTTTCTAGCATATTGGATGCAATCAGATTCCATGGTTAACCAGTAATATCCAGCTCTCAAGATTTTCTTTGACATAGCATAACCGGTGTGAGTTCCAAATATTCCTTCATGAATTTCTTGAAGTAACATGTCTGCTTCACGTCTGTCAACACATCTGAGCAGAACCATGTCGTGGTTTCTTTTGTATAACACATCATTGGTGAGGAAGAATTTGGATGCTAATCTTCTCAGAGTCTTTTTGTCGAGATTAGTAGCATAGGCTGGATACTCTTACTTTAGCAGATAATTCTTAATATCGTGGAACCATGGCTTGTCATCAGTTTCTTCTTCAACCAGTTGACAGTAGGTTGGCTTGGTCTTTCTTTCAATCCTAATAAGTGTAGCTTCATTAACGAATCTAACTTTCCCCATTGAGGCTAACATGGCTAACGCATCAGCAACATGGTTTTCAGTCCTTGGGACATGTTTGAAAGTGATCTCATCAAAATACTCAATCATTTCAACAATGCAAGCTCAGTACGGGATCAGTTTTTTGTCTCGTGTTTCCCGTTCATCTTTGACCTGATAGATTACTAAAGCTGAATCTTCACTCACTTCAAGAATTTTGATTCTAAGGTCAATTGATGCTTCAAGAATGCATGCTTCATATTTGGCAATATTGTTTGTATATTCAAAATCTAACCTTGCTGTAAATGGGGTGTAGCCACCGTCTAGATTCATCAGAATGGCGCCTATGCCATTCCCATTGTAATTGGAGGATCCATCAAACATCATCTTCCAACGGGAACCCGACTCGGGACCTTCATTAGGACCTGGCTCTTCATAGTCTTTCCCTAACATAATGTCTTCGTCAGGGAAGTCAAACTTTAGAGTCTCATAATCTTCAACAGGTTGGTCTGCGAGATAATCTGATAAGATACTTCCTTTAATAGCTTTCTCAGTCACATACTGGATGTCGTATTCGGATAACAACATATGCCAATGGGCAAGTCTTCCAGTCTGAGCAGGCTTTTCAAAAATATACTTTACTGGATCCATTTTCGAGACAAACAAAGTAGTGTGACAGATCATGTATTGCCTGAGACTAATAGCGGCCCATGCTAAAGCACAACAAGTCTTTTCCAAAAGTGAATATCTGCTTTCACAATCAGTAAACTTCTTGCTCAAATAGTAGATGGCATGTTCTTTTCGTCCAGTCTCATCGTGTTGACCTAGTACACAACCCATAGACTTCTCAAGAACAGTTAGATACATGAAGAGTGGTCTTCCTGGAACAGGAGGAATCAAGATAGGAGGTTCTTGTAAGTAACCCTTGATCTTCTCAAATGTTTACTGACAATCAGAATTCCAATCAATAATCTGACCCTTACAGAGTAACTTGAATATTGGCTCACAGGTAGCAGTCATATTGGAAACGAATATGGAGATATAGTTTAGGAGTCAAAGAAAACATCTGACATGTGTTTCAATTTGTGAAGTTGGCATGTCCTGAATGGCTCGGACTTTATCAGGTCTACTTTAATTCCTCGTTGGCTGACGATAAATCCAAGTAACTTTCCAGATCTAACACCAAAAGTACACTTAATAGGATTCAGTTTCAACTGGTACTTCCTGAGTCGTTCAAACAGTTTCAGCAAATGATCCAATGGTCCTCCTCACTTTGGGACTTAGCAATCATCTCATCAACATACACTTCGATATATTTATGCATCATGTCATGAAAGAGAGCGACCATAGCTCTTTGATATGTTTCCCCTGCGTTCTTCAAACCGAAGGGCATAACTTTATAGTAATAGGTTCCTCAAGGAGTAATGAATGTAGTCTTTTCTCGATCAGCAGGGTCCATCTTAATCTAATTATAACCGGAGAAACCATCCATGAAAGAGAAAACTGCAAAACTGGTTGTATTATTCACAAGTGTACCAATATGCGGCAGAGGGAAATCATCTTTTGGGCTTGCTTTGTTCAAATCCTTGTAGTCTACGCATATTCTGACTTTACCATCCTTTTTGGGTACTGGCACAATGTTGGCTACCCATTCGGGATACTTTGCAACTGTTAGAAAACCTGCGTCCAGTTGTTTCTTAACCTCATTTCGAATATTCAAAGCCATGTCGGGTCTAGTTCTTCGAAGTTTTTGCTTTACCGGCGGGCATTCTGGTTTAAGTGGAAACTTGTAAATAAAGATATCAGTGTCTAAATTGGGCATATCTTGATACGACCATGCAAACACATCAACATATTCCTCTAGAAGCTTGACCAATCTCTGTTTGACATCAACCCCAAGTTTTTTACCAATCTTGACCTCTTTCTTTTCTTTATCAGTGCCAAGATTAATCAAATCTACCTGCTCTTTGTATGGTTAAAGCTCAGTGTACTCATACTCAACCAGTCTTGCCAATTCATTGGGGACTTCGAAATTTTCCTCACCCTCATCTTCAGCTTGATAAATGGGCGAATCAAATTAGGAGTGAAAGTAGGGTCATTGGATTCAACAGGGTTTGGGATAGTTATGCATGTTTAGGAGGTTTACTTTATTAAATGCACAAGGACAAATGCAAAAGAAAAGAAATGTTTTTTTTTCTAGTTTTGAAAGATTGCCAATTTATTTTAATGGTAAAAGCGGAAAAAACGGTAAGTGAAACAATAAGAATTTAACAAAATTCATTTATTGATAATCATTTGAAAGAGAAAAGGTAGCCTTACAAAATAGTCCATTAGCCTTGGGCACAACTATGGAATTTTTGAAAACAACAAACAAAAAGCATTTAATTACTTTGACAAGGGAAAAATCATTGGGATCTCTACTGCTTCCCAATTGTCCAGAGCTGCATCGCACTTGAACACCAAGTTGCTCAAGTCTTCGTCTTCATTATCATTTCCAACAGCATTGACCTGGAAACCTCCGCTGACAAACACTTCCTGCACAGTCTTCGAGCGACCTTTGGCAGTTGTAGAAGCTCTATCGTTAGTTGGTTTGTAACCCAACCCATGGTGATTCACGTTGGTCTTGACATCTATCACTTCTCCCCAACCTCCAGGTATGCCTCCTTCGATTGTTGATCTGGTGCTCTTGAAAGATGTGAAAGATGGATTACTCTTGCCCACTGGTTCTTCAACTTCCAATAGGACAACATTGGCGATCTCAAGTACTTGAAAGGAACTTTCTAAAGCATCTTGATCAGCTTCTATGTAACGGAATGAAGACAAGTTGCTTACCATCAAATCCTTTTCACCATGTATAATAACTAGCTTATCATCAACCACAAACTTCATCTTCTGATGTAACGTTGAAGTTACGACACCAGCACTATGAATCCATGGCCTTTCAAGTAAACAACTGTAATTAGGATTTATGTCCAGCACTTGGAATGTAATGTCGAATACATGCGGACCAATCAAAACCGGTAGCTCCACTTCTTCAATCATAGTCCTACGGGAACCATCAAAAGCTTTGACTATCAAAGAAGTAGATCTCATTTCAGTCTCTTTGTAAGCCAACTTCTTAAGAACCCTCTTAGGTAAAACATTCAAAGAGGAACCAGTATCCACAAGCACCCTTGAAAAATTATCTTCCTGATATTTCACGGACACATGTAAAGCACATTTATGATTCTGGCCTTCTCTTGGTAACTCCTAATTGCTAAAGCTAAGAGTATTGTAGGCAGTAATATTGGAGATCACATTGTCAAACTGACCGGTAGTAATATCTTGGGCAACATGAGCTTGAGCCAACAACTTCTGTAATGCAGTTCTATGAGCAGGTGAATTCATCAACAAAGATAAGATTGAGATCTTAGAGGGAGTCTGGTGAAGCTGATCAATGAATTTGTAATCACTCTTTCTAATGATTCTTAAGAACTCAGCATCTCCATCGTTTGTAACCACTTCTTTCCCTTTGTCTTTGGCAGGCGTAGTGGCAACAGTTTCTTTAGGTGGAGCCTCATTGAAATGGGGGGTATAAATACGACCACTTCATGTCATCTTGCTTACCCCATCTATATTGGTTACATCTTCATTAATACTCTTTAATTCTTCCCTCGGAATAACCTTCCCAGATTCTTTGTCGATCATGGTCATATCATATTTCTAAGGTACAACTTTAGGGTCACTGAAATGAAATGGACTGGGCTTCTGAATGATCATTGGCTTTGGTTGATTAACTGCAGAAGCAACAATGGATTTTGGCATATTGAACATAGGCTTTGGTGTACTTGACTTTGGCAAATTAAAAACAGGCACTTTAGCACATAGTTCTGGAAAGTTGAAGACGAGTTCAATCACAACAACTTCCTCCTTCTTCATTTTGCTACTTACTTGTAAGAAACCATCATTGATCAAATTTTGAACATCATTCTGAACCAACATACAGCCTTTGACACTAACATCACAATTTGTACAATCATCATGGCAAACATTTACTAAACCTGCCTTAAATAACTTTGAATGGAAGATTCAAAGAGGAGTCTTAATCTGAGAAACATCAAGAATTAGGCTTTCGTCAAATACCTCATCAATAGAATTAACAGACCCATGAGTAGGAAAAGGATTGCTTTTAACATTAGGTTGAGGATCATCAAAATACAAAATCTTATTTTCCATTAATTCTCTTACAAGGTGTTTGAGAGCATAGCAACTTCCTAGATCATGGCCAGGTGCACCCTCATGAAATAAACAATGAGCATTTGGATTGTAATTAGCCGGCAACGGATTAGGAGGTGGACCTAAAGCTTTTGTAGTTATCAAACCTTGTTGCACTAATTAAGGGTACAACTCAGTATAAGTCATCGGAATAGGAGTACATGGCTTGTATTGTCTCCTTGTAGGAACATTCTGGCGAGGTGCCTGATTCTTTGGTTGCTGATAGGCAGGAGCGTTGAGCGCTCAATGATAATTAGATAGAGCTTGTGCAGGCTTATAACCAGGAGGAGGTTGATAAACATGGAACTCGTAGAGCATGTTCTTAGATTTAATTTGAGTACTAAAAGTCCTTGATTGGATTTATAGAACTCAAGTTATGATCCAGACACGTTACAGGTCATCAGAGGGATGTGATTTTGGTCAACAAAAGTCAACCAACTTCAAAGCCATTTTTGACCTAGAAGGATGCTTCTCCTCAACTTTTGGCCAGCATGAAAGTTGTAGGTCTTGGTCTTAGCTTTCCAAATTGTACTAGAAGTCTTTCATCTGATTTGTAGAACTCAAGTTATGAGGTTTACAAGTTAGGGGTATTTTGGGAAAGTAAGATTACAGGTCATAAAATTATAGGTCCATTTCACCAACTTGCACACTTCAAATGAAGATTTTTCCAACATCAAACTTGCTCCAAATGATGTTATTTGCTTAGCCAAGCATTGAGAAGCTAAGGAATTGGCTTGGTTTGAGGTCTTGGTATTTAGAATTTTCATGGGAGAATGTTTAAAAGGACAAAATGGTAAATATTGCATTTTTAATCATTTTGGTGCAAATAGGTGCATTTTCTGATTGCAAACAATATTTTGAGCACATTGGCATTTTTACAATTTTGGTTTGAGGTGTTTAAGTGAGCCATTTCCAAGCTTTCTTCATGTTGAAGCAACACTTTCAAAATCAACCATTGAGATGGAAACAAGGACCAAATCTCAGCCATTCACACTCCAAACACTCCCAGCAGTTGAAATGAAGCAATTTGAAGCCAATTTCATGCAAAATTCGTGTACCTTCATGAGGAAAAAGTGAGGAAAATGTGAAAATTCATTTGGACTTTATGCACTGAGATTGGGCATAATTTTGATCAAGGTCCATCATATATAACATTTCCAACCTTCACAAAGCTTCAGAATGGGTTTTGGGCAAGAATTGGAACAAGAACAAAGTGGAAAAAGTGAGCAAAATTTAATTTTCGAATTCTCAGATTTACTCCATTTTAAGGCAAATTGAAGGTTGCAAAAGCTTCATTAAGGATCTCTGAACGTGTTTGAATAATTTTTTGCAAGTTTAAGCTCCATTTGAAGGCTCAGTGGAAGTTCTCCACTAGGTAACTTGAATTCAACCTTACGCTCTCAATATGTCATGATTCTCTGCCATTTTTCTTGCATTGTGATCCATGAACCATGTAGATCATTTCTGGATGTTAATCGTTCATGTTCATGACGTTTGAAAAATGGAGCTCCAAACTTTGTTGATTTTGTATGAACTGTTTTTGCGTGTTTTTGCTTCAATGTTGCTTGATCTATAACCTCCATGACATGAGGATGATGTTAGAGTAAAATTATTTGAGTTTTGATGAACTTTTGTTTTTGTGCACCAAGCTTGTTGTTCGATTTTCTCTTTAATGGTGAGGTTTCAATACAAACTAAGGCTAGATTCTTGTTCCTCTCGGAGAGTAGATGAATTTTCATCTAAAGAAGTTGAAAAATGGTTGAAAAACAAAGGAGCCGTGTGTTGTTGTAATACCGCGGCGGCCGGAGTTGACGGAGGGGGTGACCGGACTTTGTTCTGGCGGCGGTGAGAGTTGGGAGGTAGGAGATGATGTTTGGACCGTTTGATCTTCATCGTGCGATCATTATTAAGACCTAGGTGTACCGCGTGAGTTTGGTTGCATGTGAATATTACTCTAATTCATTAATTGACATGTCTTGTTGTGAGCTGTTGGATTAAAATACTTTTGATCATGTGG
Organism: Lathyrus sativus; assembly: GCA_963859935.3. Lineage (NCBI taxonomy): Eukaryota > Viridiplantae > Streptophyta > Magnoliopsida > Fabales > Fabaceae > Lathyrus > Lathyrus sativus. The sequence continues at coordinate 184,829,402 of OZ012739.1, forward strand.
TTGTGTGTTGAGGTTCTACCATGGGCTTTTGTTGACTTAATGCATGGGATTTTCTGAATTTATTTTAGTTTTGATTTTCTCATTGGGCTATGCTGCTACGCACTACCCACACCCCCTGGGAAGGCCCATACGCGTTTTGCACTAGTAGTGCTTGCTGTTTGCACCACTTAATTTTCATTTAAATAGTATTTTCATTTTAAATTCTGCTTTGTACGCTGTTTCATTTTAATTCAAATAAAATAGTTCCAATATCCTAAAAATTTCCCAAAAATATTTTTTATGAACTTTGAGATGTCTAGTTTTTTCTAGATATTTTTATTTTATTTTTTGACTTTATTTTAAATTAAAAAATGAATTAAATATTGGGGCTGTTTTATTTGAATTAAATTGTAGCATTGCTTTCTTTTGATTTTATTTCTAGGTGTAAACTCCTTATTTTTGCATAAAAAATTTTGAGCATTACATTAACATGTTGAATGATTTTTGCATATTTTTATTTCTGTTTTTTTATCAAATTTTGCTTAGTGTTTTGGTTTGGTTTTGTGAACCCTTCCTTTTGCCCTAGTTTAGGGCATACCTTGTGTGTTTGCCTTCAGTTGAGGTAGCTTGGCTTTGAGTTCTGATCTCTAATTTGGACCCCTGGTTCCTAACACCTTGGGGGTCCAATGAGATTTTATTTGGTACTTTTAGGGGCTGTTTGCTATTTTTCATGCCTTTTGCATTTTATATCTACATTGTGTGATTGTCTTTTGCTTATGTGACTTAAGTGTTGACTTGCATGCTTGTTTTCTCTTGTGATGTGTTTGCTATTGCATTTGTGCATTCTCTCCTCATCCTCTATTATTTCCTATGACTTCGGAATACTACTTAAGGTTGCTTGGTCCCTCCTTAGGAGGAACTTGAAGCTTACCTAAAGTAATGAATCCATGAGGACTTTTTCTCATTGTTTTTGTTACTTGTTTTTGGTGCATCTTCTTCTCTTCTTATCTTGTATTTATTCATACTATGGCTTGAGGTTGAGATGAGCTTGTGGAGGCTCCATCCCCACACATTTTTCCTCCCTCACTTGCATTGCATTCTTGTCTTCCTTGTCACATTTGTGTTTACATTCTTCATTTGCATTGTTTCTTCTTATTGTTTCTTCTTCTTTTTGTCTTCCTTCCCTTAGGATTTCTAACCTCTCTTGTTCAAGAGAGGTTATGATAGACATTAGGGTTCTAACCATGCATGATAACATTAGGTAGTTCCCTTTCAAACTCAACTTTAGGTGCACTTTGCATAACAACTTTTAGGGTTCGGTCTAGTCCCCTTTAGTTTGTCCCCTTTCTCTCCTCATCTTCAAACAACTTCAATTTACTTAATAAATCTAATGAATGTTGTGCCATGAGCCTTGTACTTGGGAAATGGTGATTGAGTGGTTGCCTCTCAATTGCCTAGAGTGTTTATTATACGTCCTTAGGACGATATGCATCGCATTCGATCCTAGGTTTTAGACTTTGTTACAACATACATTATGAACACTCTAATTCAAAACACTTCTTCTTAAAAAACACAAAAACACTTCAAATCGTTTTATCCTTCGGGATCTTAATTAGGGAAACCTTTTCATAAAAAGAGTGTCGTTAACTCCTAGTTCTACCGCAAACGGTAACGCCTAAGTCTCCAACGAGCGAGCTGCATACACCAAACTGCTAGAACTGTTTGTTAACCTTACTCGGGTAAAAAACTGTTGAACCAACCTGTGGTCCTTTGAGCCCGAACTACGTTTGCTCTGATCTTTCGTACCAGACGAAAGTACGTAGGCACGAGACGTGATGTCTCGGCGAGCAACCTTCCCCCTTCTTTAGTCGTAGTTAGGCGAACTACGTTGACTATGACTTTCCCATTGCACGAGGGAGTACGTAGGCCCAGAACAGCGATTGATCTGTCGAGTCCTGTCTTTTCTTTTTCTTCTGTCCTTAAGCCTTTAGCTAGATAGTATCAACACACCCTTTTAGATAGAAAACAATGCGTGGATCCCGTCGAGTACGACGGACGTGAGGGGTGCTAATACCTTCCCCTTGCGTAACCGACTCCCGAACCCAGACATGGTTGCGATGACCTTGTCTTTCCCTTTTTCTTTAGGTTTTTGCGATCGTTTCCTTTCCCTCTCTTTGGGATAAATAACGAAAGTGGCGACTCTTCTGTTTTTTCCGCCGGTTGTTTTTTCGCAGTAGCGACAGCTGGCAACTCTGCTGGGGACCGGAATATCCCCTATGCGAGTCAATCCTAGTACTTGTGTGTTTGTTTTTGGGTGTTGTATTTATGTACTTTATTTACTTCCGCATTTTACTTTCCCGCATTTATTTTCCGCATCATATATCATTTGTGTTGTGCTGTGGGAATGGGGAGTTCTGATGAGTGATAAGCCGGACCTGGGCTTGAGTACATACCTAGCATTAATAGTGGAGACTAGTGGGGGGCCTGTTTGTTTAGCAGACACAGTTCCCCATGAAATTCACACTCAGACGAGATTCTCTTTGATGACTTCCCAACTGGCCCTTAGGGCTCGGCGGGAGGTTGGATCTGAGGATTGTCGACTCTGGGAACCGATCATTTGTGAGTCAGTTAAGTGAGGCCTCTTCAGGAGATAATGATGCCAAACCAGAAATGGTGAACGTATCATCATTTCTTGAAAGTCTGTGACGCTGACAAACGCATAGGATGCCATACCGTATCAGTGAATAGGTCCATACCTGTGAGCGGGACTGGGGTTATGCAGGAAACCTTTGCCTTCAGATTACCCGGTTTTCTCTGCAGTTTGAATATGGATTATTGGTATCAGTTGGTTTCCAATCGGAGCAGTGATGTGTTCTTGCTGAAGCAGAGCTCTGATCTTCTTCAGTCTACAGCACAGCAGTCTCGATCCCTTGTGTGTGCATTAGCATTTTTCATTTAGCATCGTTTGTATTTGCATTTTATTTTGGCATATCCATCCTCAGTTGGAACAGGGAGCTTACCCATCTTTTGTCTGCTTCGTCAGTTGATTTCCTGACATTCGTATTGGACTTGAGGATCATAAACTCAGAAGAGCAGAACTTGGTTGTGACGATAGCAGAGTTTGAATTGATGAAGAATCAGTTGAGTCAGCTTGTGGAAGCCATGTCAGCTATGACTAGAGGAGATACCGGTACTCAGAAGACTCCAGTGAATAATATTGCTCGAGCTCATCCTGTGCCAATTCCTGTTGAAGAGCATCCCATTGCCAGAGATAGATATTCTTCTTCTCTCTATGACATAGAATATCATAGTTTCACCTTCTCTGTGCCAGATTCTCAGAGGATTGTTCCAAAGGCCAATGTTGAAGACCCGAAGACTGTTGAGTTTATGGGAAAATGTCAGTTGTTGGAGAAAAAGCTTGATGCCTTGATGAGTCAGAATACTCTCAATTTGAATGCTTCGAGCATGTGCTTAGTGTCAGGTCTTGTGTTGCCGACGAAGTTCAAAATGCCGAATTTTGAGAATTTCAAAGGAGATAGTTGTCCGAAGCAGCATTTGGTGATGTTCTGCAGAAGAATGACTTCACATGTTCACAATGATCAGCTTATGATTCACTACTTTCAGGACAGTCTGAGTGGAGCATCGTTGAGTTGGTATATGTAGTTGGAGAGTGGTTGTATCCGATCATGGTCAGATTTAGCCAATGCCTTCGTGAAGCAGTATGACTATAATCTCAATATGGCTCCTAGTCGCATGCAGTTACAGGAATTATCTCAGGCGGAGAATGAATCCTTTAGAGGGTATGTGTAGAGATGGAGAGAGTTAGCTGCTCGTGTTCAACCACCGCTTCAAGATAGAGAACTGGTTGACATCTTCTTGGGTACTCTGAAAGGCCATTACTTTGACAAGCTGATCAGCGGTGGAATGTCAAACTTTGTTGACTTGGTGATAATGGGTGAACGTGTTGAGAGTGGACTCAAGAATGGGAAGATTAGAGACATTCCCTTTATCTCAGTTGAGGAGAATGAGTCAGTTGTGAGTTCACAAGAAGAATGGGAGAAAGGAAGTGATATTATCTCAGAATCTTCAGCATCTCAGGTTCAGTCTTCAGACGTGTCAAGTGTTCAAAGCCAACAGTCTTACCGTCATCAGCCGCGTCAGCATGCTCGACGAAGACTAAGGAAACCCGAAAGGCAGTTTACTCAGCTACCAGTGTCATACGGTCAGTTGTTGCCGGATTTGGTCAAAAGTGGGCTGATAGTGCCAAAAGAGACTAATCCAATGATCCCGCCATACCCTTCAGGCTTCGATGTCAATGCTCGCTGTGAGTACCATTTTGGGGCGCAGGGGCATTCCACGGACGATTGTAAGGTGCTTCGAAGCCAAGTGCAGACTCTGTTAGACTCTAACAAGTTTTCCATCACGCCGCAGGGTATTATTCAGATTAATGATTCACCTTTATCCCGCCATGAGGGCACAGCAGTCCTTGTTATGGAAGGATCCACCGAGAGTGTGTGATCTGAAGAGTTCCAAACTGAAGGCTCAGTTGAGTATGAGGGGAGTTGCTAGAAGGTTTCCTGTACCGACCGCCACATCTGTTTTCTTTGCTTATGTGATTAGTTTCTGTTCATTATTGTTTGCTGACCATCGCCAGGCCTGTTGGTCGAGGTCACTCTGTTTGTATTCGGTTATTTCTGGTTGGTGTGATACTTGTGTGATGGTTATCCCTGATTGGATCTTGGGTTCCTTGTTGCCTTGGTGCTATTCTGAAATTTCCCTATTGCATGCTTGTTTGCATCTTGCATATTGTTTTTGTGTAACAGGTACCTCGGAGCTGTTAATCTGACTTCATGTACTCACTAGTTTGTTGCAGGTTATATAATCAGGTAGTCATAGGAATTCCCGCAAAGTCATGGAGCAAGTACAAGCAGAGCTGAGAGAAGTCAAGAGTCAGATGGGGCAGTTCATTCAGGACATGCGAGCGTTGCGCTTGGATCAGAATGCACTCAGAGAGGAGAACCAGCAGTTGAAAACTCAAGTGGGTTTAATCATGGAAGTGATAAGAAGTGTGCTTAGGAAAGAAGGTGATCAGATGCTTGAGGCTGCAGCAAAGATGCTTGTTCCACTTTTGTCTGCGGAGCCTGTGCCAGAGCATGATGTATTTCAGAAGTCTGTTGCACAATCGGAGATTCCAAAGTTCCCGTGTCATCAGATGCGTCCTGTTTCTCAGGAGAATCCCAGGATTAGAAGATATGGTCAGAGGATAAAATTGCAAGATAGGATCTTCGATCAGATCCCCATGGATTATGCTTAGTTGGTGCAACTCTTGCTCCAACTTCAGTTGGTAAAGCCTCGAACTTTGGATCCGCTTACTGGCCAGCCACCACCGGGCTTCGATGTCAATGCTTATTGTGAGTTCCACTTTGAGGGACAAGGGCACGACGTCGCGAACTGTAAAGCTTTTAAGCATAAGGTTCAGGACTTGATCGATGCGAAGACAATTGAATTCACGCCGAGCGGCATGAAGGTATCAGGCGAAGTTATTCCCTATCATGGAAAAAGGATGGAGGCTCCCACTTCTAAAGCTGCAGTAGGACAAGAGTATATCCTTCAATCCTTGGTGTCAGAATCCCCTTGCCCACAGTTGTTGCCTGTTCCTGGATCAAGCTTAAGGATGAAAGCACCTGAACAAAAAGGAGTCCCTGATAATTCAGACTCAACCTCCGAGTGTTTCAACTGTTCAGGGTTAACGACCCATCCAGCCTTTACAACGGACATCAGTTTCTCCCCGGAATCAGCATCCTCATAGTTATAGCTCAAGTTTTCATGTCAGGCAAAGACCAAAGAAGCCAGAAAGGCAGTTTGCTCGGTTGCCCATGACGTACGGTCAGATGCTACCAGATCTGATCAGAGGAGGACTGATAGTGCCAAAGAAGATCGATGCAGTGATTCCTCCATATCCGCCCAGTTTTGATGTCAATGCCCGCTGTGAGTATCATGCTGGGGCGCAGGGGCATTCGACCGACAACTGCAAGTTGCTTAAAAGCCAGATTTAGAGTCTGCTGGACTCTGATATGTTCTCGGTCACACCTCAGGGTATCCAGATCAACAAGTTCTGCCATGTGGGTTCAGCAGTTCGTGTCATGGAAGAATTCACCGACGACAAAGGTTCAGAAGAGCATCGGGATGGTTTCAATAAGCAACTTTAAAGATGGTTGGTTCAGCGGCAAATCAGTATGGAAGCCCAGTTCCCAGAAGCTGGCAATTTTCATTTTATCCTGTTATTTCTTTATGTTTGTATTTCCCTTTCCTATTTAAAGTACAAAATCATTTGTAAAACTTGTTGTTTCCGTTAATTGATATTAATGAAATGAATATGCATGTTTTGATTTAATCCATTCGTGTTCACTAATTGCTTTTTATAGATGTCATACGCTTGTTTAAGCGGAATCCGGGGAGGATGACGAAGTTTAAAGACGCGCAGGCTTCCGATTGTATGCTTTTGAAATAAAACATGTTGATGATGTACAGGCATTGTTTCAAATTCCCAAACACCGGAGATATAAGGATGATAATCCCTTGTCAACCTCTTTGAGCCTAGTAGTAGGAGTTTATTTCTGAAAACGAAAAACCCTCAATCTTAACCTGGGGCAGGGTAGGTGTCAGCTAATTTTGGCCGAGCATTCAGATTGCAAAAGGAGTTGTTCCCGTTCGAGGATAAATCATACCTGTATAGGTCATGCCTAAAGAACCACAATGGTTAAACCTTGCCGATAAGAAGTGAAACAGTCACGTTATTCCCCAAAGAGTCAGACAGGCCGGTGTCACGCGATTTGTTTGAAAAGAAAAAAATTAAAAGAAAAAAGAGAACAAAGCCTGTTAAGTCGAATCTTGAAAAAAAAGGGTGACTTAGGCAAAGATTAGGGCATCCCGCTGGACCTTGAAATCAAAAGAAACTCGAAAGAGCCAGTCCAGGCAAAAGTTAGGGAAATAAAAAAAAATGATGATGAAAAACAAGTCGTGTGATCTAGGCACCAAAAGACGAAAAGGCGAGTGACTATCACTCTGGAAAACTTGTGGTTTCCGGAACCAGCACTCCTGTCATTCAACCTTTGAAAGGGGAGCGCTAGCGTCGAATTAGCTAAATATAGGATTGGAGAACATCACGGAGAATGGATGGGTTACAATAAACTTTGAGCCTTTATCCTTTCCTTGTAAACCGTGAACCTGACCATGTTACAACCTGAAAAAGTCCTAATTGAAGCAGGTTTGTTTCGAAAGCATACTTCGGTAAAGATCGCATCGAAACTGACTCCTAAAAGGATTCCTCTTACAGCGTTGCACTAATGTTGGCATGTTGATATTTGATTTCACACACTTTATGTCAAAAAAAAAATTCCAGTGAATAGATTGGAATGTCAAAATTGTTATATGTGTTGCATTTAATATATCTTTTATGCAGGACAATTTGTTTTACTTGCGAGTAAGCACTTGACAGCGGGAAAGTTTCCACAGTGGAAAGATTGATCAGGATAGAATGCGGGATGCCTGAATACTCCATCAAACTGGCGCAAGTTATGTCGAATGATCATGGGAGTCAGCCATCCAGAAGTCAGTTAATCTGAGGTAGTCAGGTCGAGATTCGGTGAATCTCTTGCAGCCAAGAAGCACTCTCCCCACAGATCAGCCAATCTGGGGCAAAGTCATTGCATACTGGGGCAGACCACCCCAAGAGCGCAGAAGCTATTCGTTACCCGTGGGGCAATTAATGTGTAACACCTCTCAGAGGTTCAAGGTGTTTAGCCAGTGCATATCAAGCCATCAGGGCATGAGATTTCATATTTCCTTTTGAAGAATATCCCCGCAGAGGTCCCACGAGCTGGGGCAGATTGGAAGTGTAGGATTTGCTCCTCTCCATGTCTTCAAGAGTTGTTCAAGCAGGTTCAACTAGCTTTCGAGTACAAGAAGAATGTCGGGAAGTCATGTTAATCAATCACCGTCAGGTTTCACCTGTCTTCCCCAGCAGAAGCCCAATCATCATTGGCACGTGTAAGCTATCTCCAGTAGAGTCCAATCGTACTCGGCATCTGGTTATCCCCATCGGAGTTGGCTCCCTTTCCAGCATTTATTTTGCTGGAATGTTATGTTGTATCTAGCTTTCCCCGGCAGCCCGTGCCTGCATCTGCATCTTTGCATATATCATCATATTTTCATTTCATCCTTAAACGTGTAGCATTTCCATTTCGCATGGAGCATTACGCCATATTCAAACATACGCATATGCATTCGAAGCATAAGCCATGTTTCTGTCAGCCTTCCGTGGCAACTTTAATCACTTCGCAATCAGTGCAGGGGCATTTATCCAGCAGCTTTGTCCAGTTAGCTCTTTGGTTCACTTGGATTTCAGATCATCCGTCGGTTATGATTTTGTCCATCAGTCTTCTGATGATGGCATTCCCAAGCAGATTTTCTTTTCGTCAGTTCCTATCGATGACGTGTTTCCCCAGCATGGTTTTCTCTCGTCTATCATTAGACGATACGAGCTTTGGATATGATCTTTTCTCTCGTCTATCATTAGACAATGCGAGCTTTGTGTATGGTTTCTTCTCTCGTCTATCATTAGACTATGCGAGCTTTGTGTATTTTTCCTCTCATTTATCATTAGACGATGCGAGCTTTGGATATGGTTTTCTCTCCGTCTATCTTTAGACGCTGGGAGGTTTCAAGACGATCTTTCAGATTTAGCTTTCTTTTTGTTTATTGGTTGAGATGACATTCCAAGAAGGGTTTTTCCTGGTTGTCGATTCTTATTGACGTTGGAGTTTTTTGAAGAATGTTAGGATTTCCTAGTTGTTGATTCTTATTAACGACATAGCTCTTTGAAAGTGGGTTTCTTCCTGTCAGTTCTTATTGATGATGTGGCCCTTTGAAGATATTTTCCTTTCTATCAATTCCTATGGACGAAAGGATTCTGAAATTTTGATGGGTGGTTTTGAGGTTCATTGACGTGGTCTATGATTTTCCTCTCGTCTATCATTAGACGATGCGAGATTCGGATGTGATTTTCCTCTCGTCTATCATTAGACGATGCGAGATTTGGATTGGATGTTCCTCTCGTCTATCATTAGACGATGCAAGCTTTGGATATATTATTTATCTTTCTGTCTATCATTAGACGATGTGAAAGGATCAAGTGCATGTTGATCCGGCTTTAGACGATGTGAACCTTCGGGATTGTGTTTCTTCCTGTCTATCATTAGACGATGTGAAAGGATCAAGTGCATGTTGATCCGATTTTAGACGATGTGAAAGGATCAAGTGCATGTTGATCTGGTTTTGGATAATGGAAAGGATCAAGTGCATGTTGATCCGGTCTATGGGTTCAATGTTTGTGGCGTTACACAGATGACTGGCAGCGACGTCAGGTTTTCTTTATCGGATGATCAGTCAGCCGGTTGCCGTTGCAACTATCTGCGTTCAGTTTTTCTGGATATTTGTTCTTCAATCAGTGTGTTGCAGTTTATTTCTGCGGTTGGCAAATTTCCGGGTTCTTTGGTATTAAACCATCTTTTACCTCGATTGTTTGAAAGACGTTCGCTTTTCATCCATTCGGGTCCAAGTCGTTCGAATAGGGGCAGCTGTTGCACCCTAAAATTTGCCCAACCTTTTTCTTTGGCTGGCTTTTGTTTCATTCATCTCTTTCTAGCATTTGCATTGCATGGCATTTTGCATTGAACAGGGGATCAAGAGCGTGTGCACGTCAAGAAGAGTCTACTCAGGGGTTTGAGCCTAGGCAAGGGGTTCTACTCAAGTTTGGATGGTAATCAAGTCATCAGGAAGTGGACAGTGGTTGTATGAAAGAAAGGATGGGTGTATGTGGGTCAGCTCTTAACTTGGAGGCTAATTGAAGAGCATCAGAGGATTGTGAATGCATGATTTTGGGTATGAGATGTTGAAGGAGCTCATTGAGTTTCTTGAGGGTCATTGTGGAGCTCATCCAAGGGTGAAAGGTTACAGTTGAAGGTGTTGCAGTTAGGGTTTCCATCTGGTTAATCCTCAACCAACTGTGCAATTGAAGGATATTAAAACTCAATTCAAAGTCTCTATAGTAATGGGATGTTGTGTTAAGATATATGAGATACCATTTCAAGTTCAATTGTTCAAGGATCAAGTGTTAGAGAAATTACTAAATTAGGGTTCTCATGGTAAAATCCCTTATTTAGTGCCTGACTTCAAGACCACCTATCTCAAGATAAAAGTTTCATCTCACCTTTTTATCAACATGGAACTTGTAAAGCATGTTCTTAGCTTTAATTTGAGTACTATAAGTCCTTGATTGGATTTATAGAACTCAAGTTATGATCCAGACAAGTTACAGGCCATCAGAGGGATGTGATTTTGGTCAACAAAAGTCAATCCACTTACAAGCCATTTTTGACCTAGAAGGATGTTTCTCTTCAACTTTTGGTAACCTTGAAAGTTGTAGGTCTTGGTCTTAGCTTTCCAAATTGTACTAGAAGTCTTTCATCGTATTTGTAGAACTCAAGTTATGAGGTTTACAAGTTAGGGGTATTTTGGGAAAGTAAGATTACAGGTCATAAAATTATAGGTCCATTTCACCAACTTGCACACTTCAAATGAAGATTTTTCCAACATCAAACTTGCTCCAAATGGTGTTATTTGCTTAGCTAAGCATTGAGAAGCTAAGGAATTGGCTTGGTTTGAGGTCTTGGTATTTGGAATTTTCATGGGAGAATGTTTAAAAGGACAAAATGGTAAATATTGCATTCTTAATCATTTTGGTGCAAATAGGTGCATTTTCTGATTGCAAACAATATTTTGAGCACATTGGCATTTTTACAATTTTGGTTTGAGGTGTTTAAGTGAGTCATTTCCAAGCTTTCTTCATGTTGAAGCAACACTTTCAAAATCAACCATTGAGATGGAAACAAGGACCAAATCTCAGCCATTCACACTCCAAACACTCCCAGCAGTTGAAATGAAGCAATTTGAAGCCAATTTCATGCCAAATTCGTGTACCTTCATGAGGAAAAAGTGAGGAAAATGTGAAAATTCATTTGGACTTTATGGACTGAGATTGGGCCTCATTTTGATCAAGGTCCATCATATATAACATTTCCAACATTCACAAAGCTTCAGAATGGGTTTTGGGCAAGAATTGGAGCAAGAAAAAAGTGGAAAAAGTGAGCAAAATTCAATTTTCGAATTCTCAGATTTACTCCATTTCAAGGCAAATTGAAGGTTGCAAAAGCTTCATTAAGGATCTCTGAACGTGTTTGGATCTCTTTCTGCAAGTTTAAGCTCCATTTGAAGGCTTAGTGGAAGTTCTCCACTAGGTAACTTGAATGCAACCTTACACTCTCAATATGCCATGATTCTCTGCCATTTTTGTTGCATTGTGATCCATGAACCATGTAGATCATTTCTGGATGTTAATCGTTAATGTTCATGACGTTTGAAAAATGAAGCTCCAAACTTTGTTGACTTTGTATGAACTGTTTTTGCGTGTTTTTGGTTCAATGTTGCTTGATCTATAACCTCCATGACATGAGGATGATGATAGAGTAAAATTATTTGAGTTTAGATGAACTTTTGTTTTTGTGCACCAAGCTTGTTGTTCGATTTTCTCTTTAATTGTGAGGTTTCAATACAAACTAAGGCTAGATTCTTGTTCCTCTCGGAGAGTAAATGAATTTTCATCTAAAGAAGTTGAAAATTGGTTGAAAAACGAAGGAGTTGTGTGTTGTTGTAATACCGTGACGGTCGGAGTTGACGGAGGGGGTGACCGGACTTTGTTCCGGCGGCGGTGAGAGTTGGGAGGTAGGAGATGATGTTTGGACCGTTTGATCTTCATTGTGCGGTCATTATTAAGACCTAGGTGTACCGCGTGAGTTTGGTTGCATGTGAATATTACTCTAATTCATTAATTGACATGTCTTGTTATGAGTTGTTGGATTAAAATACTTTTGATCATGTGGTTATGTGTTGAGGTTCTACCATGGGCTTTTGTTGCCTTAATGCATGGGATTTTATGAATTTATTTTAGTTTTGATTTTCTCATTAGGCCTATGCTGCTACGCGCTACCCACACCCCCCTGGGAAGGCCCATACGCGTTTTGCACTAGTAGTGCTTGCTGTTTGCACCACTTAATTTTCATTTAAATAGTATTTTCGTTTTATATTCTGCTTTGTATGCTGTTTCATTTTAATTCAAATAAAATAGTTCCAATATCCTTAAAATTCCCCAAAAATATTTTTTATGAACTTTGAGATGTCTAGTTTTTTCTGGATATTTTTATTTTATTTTTTGACTTTATTTTCAATTAAAAAATGAATTAAATATTGGGGCTGTTTTATTTGAATTAAATTGTTGCTTGCTTTCTTTTGATTTTATTTCTAGGTGTAAACTTCTTATTTTTGCATGAAAATTTTTGAGCATTGCAATAACATGTTGAATTATTTTTGTATATTTTTATTTCTATTTTTTATCAAAATTTTCTTAGTGTTTTGGTTTGGTTTTGTGAACCCTTCCTTTTACCCTAGTTTAGGGCATACCTTGTGTGTTTGCCTTCAGTTGAGGTAGCTTGGCTTTGAGTTCTGATCTCTAATTTGGACCCCTGGTTTCTAACACCTTGGGGGTCAGATGAGATTTTATTTGATATTTTTAGGGGTTGTTTGTTATTTTTCATGCCTTTTCCATTTCATATCTACATTGTGTGATTGTCTTTTGCTTATGTGACTTAAGTGTTGACTTGCATGCTTGTTTTCTCTTGTGATGTGTTTGCTATTGCATTTGTGCATTCTCTCTTCATCCCCTATTATGTCCTATGACTTCGGAATACTACTTAAGGTTTCTTGGTCCCTCCTTAGGAGGAACTTGAAGCTTACCTAAAGTAATGAATCCATGAGGACTTTTTCTCATTATTTTTGTTACTTGTTTTTGGTGCATCTTCTTCTCTTCTTCTATTGCATTTATTCATACTATGGCTTGAGGTTGAGATGCGCTTGTGGATGCTCCAGCCCCACACATATTTCCTCCCTCACTTGCATTGCATTCTTGTCTTCCTTGTCGCATTTGTGTTTGCATTCTTCATTTGCATTGTTTCTTCTTATTGTTTCTTCTTCTTTTTGTCTTCCTTCCCTTAGGATTTCTAACCTCTCTTGGACGTTATGATAGACATTAGGGTTCTAACCATGCATGATAACATTAGGTAGTTCCCTTTCAAACTCAACTTTAGGTGCACTTTTCATGACAACTTTTAGGGTTCGGTCTAGTCCCCCTTAGTTTGTCCCCTTTCTCTCCTCATCTTCAAAAAACTTCAATTCACTTAATAAATCTAATGAATGTTGTGCCATGATCCTTGTACTTGGGAAATGGTGATTGAGTGGTTGCCTCTCAATTTCCTAGAGTGTTTAGTATACGTCTTTAGGACGATATGCGATGCATTCGATCCTAGGTTTTAGACTTTGTTACAACATACATTATGAACACTCTAATTCAAAACACTTCTTCTTAAAAAACACAAAAACACTTCAAATCTTTTTATCCTTCGGGATCTTAATCAGGGAAACCTTTTCATAAAAAGAGTGTCGTTAACTCTCAATTCTACCGCAAACGGTAACGCCTAAGTCTCAAACGAGCGAGCTGCATACACCAAACTGCTGGAACTGTTTGTTAACCCTACTCGGGTAAAAAACTGTTGAACCAACCTGTGGTCCTTTGAGCCCGAACTACGTTTGCTCTGATCTTTCGTACCAGAAAAAAGTACGTAGGCACGAGACACGATGTCTCGGTGAGCAACCTTCCCCCTTCTTTAGTCGTAGTTAGGCGAACTACGTTGACTCTGACTTTCCCATTGCACGAGGGAGTACGTAGGCCCAGAACGGCGATTGCTCTGTCGAGTCCTGTCTTTTTTTTCTTTAATCCTTAAGCCTTTAGCTAGATAGTATCAACACGCCCTTTTAGATAGACAACAATGCGTGGATCCCGTCGAGTACGATGGACATGAGGGGTGCTAATACCTTCCCCTTTCGTAACCGACTCCCGAACCCAGACATGGTTGCGATGACCTTGTCTTTCCCTTTTTCTTTAGGTTTTTGTGATTGTTTCCTTTCCCTCTCTTTGGGATAAATAACGAAAGTGGCGACTCTTCTTTTTTTTCCGCCGGTTGTTTTTTGCAGTAGCGACAATTTGCATATGTTGATATGTCGGAACTTGTTGATTGAAAGCAGGTGTAACAGCAGCTACATACGGTTGTTGAGCAAACTGATCAGGGTAACCTTGTTGTTGAACATAGTTTTACTGATGTTGCCAAGGTTAATTCCTTCTCCTGCTTGATATCACCACATTAGTTTCACCTTCTTTCTTCTTGTGAGAACTAAATAAAGGCTTATTGGCATGGTCTTTGTCAGAGCTTGAACTACCAGCAATACTTGACATTTTTCCACTTTTCAGACCCAGTTCTACCTTCACACCAACATCAACGATGTCAGAAAAATTTGCAGTCACACTACCAACCATTCTTTTGTAGAACTCAAGACGAACAGTGTCAACAAACGAGTCAGCTAGCTCTTTTTCAGTTAAAGGAGGTTCCACTTGCGAAGCGATTCTCTCCATCTCTGAGCATATTCTTTGAATGATTCATAACTCTTTTGGGACATACTCAGTAGTTGACTTCGATCAGGAGCCAGATCCATATTGTATTTGTAATGTTTGATAAAGGCATCAGACAGATCTTGGAAACTCTTAATACGGGACTGATCCAGATTTAAATACCACTTTGACGAAGCACCCTTCAAATTGTCTTGGAGACAATGAATCATCAGCTTATCATTATCAACATGAGCAGCCATTTTTCGATAGTACATAATCAAATGACTCTTTGGACATGTAGCTCCTTCATAATGATCAAAGATATGAGTTTTGAACTTCGGAGGGATAACCAGACCAGATACAAGACACACTTCTCTGGAAGCAGCACCAAATATTTGATCTCCTTCCATCATTCTCAACCTTTTGTCAATAATTTCCACATTTTCTCTGAGTTTCTCATGATGTTCATCTTCATCTTCCTTCATATCAGAGATATCATATACTAGTTGATGGTCATTGAAGTATGGTTGTACATGAGTATGAACAACAGCTAGTGTGAAAGTAGGAATCACCTGAGGAGTTTCAGTAATAAAAGGAAAAACTTGTGGAACTTGTTGAGCAATAGGAACTGCAGCAGGTGTCGGCACAAAACCAGGTGGAAGGCCGTACAGAGGTATACTTGCAGTAGTAGCAACAAATGGTTGAGGATCCACAAACGTATTGGCAAACTCAGAAACAACAGTGGGCTGAGTATCCATCCTCGCACGTATAACTTGTAGCATCTCCATAATTTGCCCCACACTTCCCTGAAGATCTTCTAATTCATTGTTGACACGTTCAAGCTCTTGATTTTGTTCTGCCATCTTTTTAAGAGCTCGAGCTTTGGTGTTGTACTGGTGCAGAGGACTCAGGGTGAAAGAACTGGAGACGAGAGAATGGAATGAGAAAATGGAAGGAAAATACGCATGAAAAGACATGGATGCAATGCAGTGCAGTGGTTTCAAGGAATCCAACAGCAAGTTGCAATGTTTTTGGGAAAGCTGAAAAAGTTTAGATTTTAAATTCAAGATCTTTATCGAATTTTCAAAGGACTAACAATTGAATTCCTTGAAACCGAAATGTTATGAATGCTTGAATGTATGGATGCACAAACACGCATATACAGATATTCATAAAAATTCCTAGGTTATAGGTTCATAAGCATGGGGTCATGGTCTACCCATCCCGAAAGGTATGTACTAAGGGTTATTGTACCTGCAGAACAAGGGGTTCTAAGAAGTTCCCAAAGTCATCAGTCCATCTTTCGGATTTATCAATTTCCCGAATACTCGGTGGTTAATAATATTCTCAAGAGAACCTCTTTTTAGTATAGTATCGTGTATCAACTACTTTGGGACTACTCTCTCATAGTCATCACACTACGTCCTAAGAAGGCCAAAGTGGGGGTAAAAAGGTAACTAAAGGCCCTCAGTATCATAGGCTCTTAGGTCGAGAATAGTAAGTGTTTTCACGAATACTCGTTCAACAATACCATTCCCAAGAGGGCCTCAACTGAGCGGTGATTCTCAAGTCAGCTTGGTCGAGAATCACTCCCTATAAGCCTCGTTAAATATATCACCTTCCTATCATAAGTATGCTCAAGTCCGGGTGTAGGACTTATCTCACAACAGCATATAACCCAAGCAAATACAATCATATAAATATATATACAAACAGATATTCAACAAATAACACAGATAAACAAGTTAGGGGTAACCCTCGAAAGTATCATTTTTATCTGTATCCCTAGTGAAGTCGCCATTTCCTATTGCGGTGAGAATCAGATATCAAGCTATTGAATGAACTTGAATCGCAAATATTTGAATTCACAACAGTCTTTGATTTATCCGAAGGAAAGGTTAAAGAAAGAAAAACCTAATTTGCATCGTAACACACAATGCAGGGAGATCTAGGGTTCGGGGGTTGGTTATACCTAGGGAAGGTGTTAGCATCCTAAGCATCTGTAGTACTCTACAAGAAACTCTTGCTTTATTGTGTTATTTGCGAATCTATCGGTTATCTGCTAAAGGGTTTTAGGTAAAGAGAGAGACCTAAGGGGTTAGTCCTAAGTATACTTGTCAAGAAATCGCATCATGTGCCTGTGTATCCTGACGGGAATGGAATCAGAGTATTCGTAGTTTTCCTCGAAAAGGATGAGGAATTTCTTGACTGTGGTCAAGGTTCCAAGGGGAAGTAAGTGTTCATAGTGAGACCCTTACGTAGAGTGCGGAGACGCCTAATCTAAGTTAGAATAAGTTGAAAAGATGAGTAAGTAAGTGAGTATCCACAGCGGGAATTTACATGGAGTACGTCCACTCCTGATTCTAAGGCTAGGAATAAAGGGTAATAAGATGTCCATGGCAGAACGTTTATATGGAGTATGGAGACTCCTATACTAAGGCTAGGATAAGGGGAAAGATTTAAATTAGGATTGACAAGGCAATCAATGGGAGGAAAATCCTTCCTTTGGGGTGTGTAGTAGGCAGATGGCAATGACGGGGGGCCAAAAGGTAAAGCTCGCAGCAACCAGATAACAAAATATGGATGAACAACAATAACTAATAAGGAAAAACTCATAAATTCCACCTCAAATCTTCAAGAGTCAAATCAGATCCTACATCAATTATCTATATATATTCTAAATGAGGTTCAAGGTCGATACCAAACTCTTATAGCAAAGTCAAAAATATCAACCAAACTAAATACAACAATTTATAGTAAATAATAACTGTGAACATATATCCCCTTTATTATTAATATAAATTTAATGTTTTATTAGAACTGAACGGAACGAGAAAATAAATAAATAAACAATAATAATAAACTAAAACCAAAATTGAATCAAAACCTTATAAAAAAAAGTAAAGCAAAGGCCACCAATTAGAACTAGGGCCCAAAGGGCATCCGGCCCACATCCAGAAACCTGGAGCGGGTAACCTGAAAACACGGGTCAGTTGGACCCAATTAAATGATTCTACACCAAGAGAAATTAAACCTAGAACGAAAAATAGAGAAACGGCTATGTTCAGAAGCTAAACGCTACTTGGAAAGAAAATCTGGATTCATCCTTCCCCTTCTCTGATGTTCGTCCAAGATGAAACTTGTCACAACATAGCCCTCAGCCGGTGACGACGCGCTTCCCTCTCCCTCCGCTTACATCTCCAACCAGACTCACTCTCTACTGCACGAGTCCCTACAACCACAACGGATTCGAAGTTTTCCGATTTGAAGGAAATTCGCACTATTTGACTTACCAATGCATCGAATATATGATGAATATGTGATATGGGAGCAAGGCAGAGAGAAATTACCTACCAGATTTCGTCCGGCGCATCTTCAGCGCGAGATTCGATTATGTCGGTACGCCTTGAATATTTCTCTTCTACTCCCTTGTGTGTGTACTGTACTGGGGTATTGTTCTTCTTCTTCCAATGCGTTAGTATATGCAGGTTGGTGTATTGCTTCTAATCTTGTTGCGATGCGTGAAACTCTTTCTTTGTTTGTATTGTTATTGTCTCAATTCTCGCCGTCGTGATGTATATTTTGCTGTGAATTCTTGTGATTTTTCTCTGTTGTGTGTGATGTTATTTTTCTCCTCCAAACTGTATGTTATCCACGTGTGGTTTGTGTTTATATAACTGGTGTACTCCTCCTACTGCTATGAATCCCTTCTCCTTTTATAGTCTTCAAACTTTCCGATTTTAACTGAGAGTTATTATGTAAGAACTGGTTTTGGAAGAAAACATCTTTGTCCAACTTGTTGCATTGATGCAGCTACACGAACCAAATGCTCTTTCCATTTCCACCTGATCTTGTTGGAACATGTTTGTGATTTCTTATTTTTGAGCATGATTTTGTGATTACATTATTAATGAAACTTGCCCCTTCTATTTATCCAGTCTAATCACATTTTAATGCTTATTTTTCCAGCTCAAGAATGATCCTTGGCAGGTTTATCATGAGGTTTATGGTGTCGCTTTATTGTCCTGGCCAGGAGTTAATCATCATGTGGACCTAGTGAGTTTAGGGCGTACGAAATGATCACCCGTAGCGTTTACGATGGTCATTGAGTTGGTGCTTCCTGCGACAACTTCCAACAAGTTTAACACAGATATAGAACCATAGCGCAAGATCCTGGCTTCCATATAATGCACTCAAGTCACATGGATCTTTCCTTGTGAAAAAGATGTCTAACATACAAACTGTTATCATAAGGGTATATTGTCCATCTTGGATTGATTGCTGGGAATATCTATGAGAATTCTGATTTTTGGTAAAACAATTTGAGATTTGATTTGGATTGTTGAAATTGAAATTATTTTGTATAAATTATTTTGAGCTTCAAAATGACATGATAACTTGGGTTCTTTATAATGGCCTTGGTTTATAAAGAGTTACTTTTTTTTGTAGTCTTGTATGCCTCCACATCTTGGATTCTCGTTGTGTTTCGAATAAACTTGTAAGGATTTCTTGAATTCTGCAAATGAATTTACTTTGGATCTTGTAATGTCATGAAAATTTATATTGAAAGTTGTCTTGCAAACTTTGAGTTTTCTTATAGGAGGAAACAAAATATTGGACTTTAAACTTAAAATTTTGAGTTTGGAACATCTTGATGAATTTAATCTCCTCTACTTTTAGAAAATCATCTTGGACCTTATGTCTTGGAATTGCTTATTGTTTTAGATGGAAGTGAGTGTAAATAGAAACGAGTCCTGAACTTGTATTTTTCTTAAATGTAATTTAGATTGAAGCTTATGGAAGTTTGTATCCAATACTTTGTATACTTGAATCTTAAAGCCTCTGTAAAAAAGAGTTTATGAGTTTAATTTGTAACCATTGAAGAAATCTTGTGCTTGAATTTATTTCTATGTGGCATGCCTTTGGATTTCAAACACTTTGCAACTTGAGTTATCATGTTTGAAATTTGAATGTGTCATGCTATTTGCACTATGGTGAATATTGTGCTTTTGAAACTCATAGGAACTGACCTTGAATTTGTAGCTTGAACTTCATCTTTGAACAAACCAATCTCTTTGTTCCATAAAATGTTCACCAAAACTCATATATTCGCCACGAGACATTATTTAATTAGAACTTAAATCACGTAGTTTCCCAAATTTAAATGACAAATAAAGGCTTAAGTCCTATAAACCTTGGATTTTGAATCGTTTCAAAATGTTCAGTTCAAAATTCCAATTCTTCCAAATAACGGCTAATGATCCCACTTTCTCTTTGTGGAACCCTTTTAAGAAATCCTGATGAAAGCAAAGCTCTGTACTGATTGAGAGATCATAATAATGAAGGTACATCCTTTTTATATCCACATAAATTCATACAACTTGCAAAGGATTGGATCCCAGATGAGTGTACATATAGAGCCTTCGTGACCTGCACTATCTACAGCAACCCTGTCCTCACAAATGAAACAGCCAATAAAGCTAGTAAGTTAGTTAGCTATGCATGTATGATTGGCATAGATGATATGTAAATGATCAATGAATCTAAGGGTAAAATTTGGGGTATAACAACCTTGAAGTCACGACTCAGGCTGCAATTTAATAAAACTGACATATAACTGTTCATCACCGTTCCCTTCATCCATTTCATCCATCTTGTACCGAAACCCATTACCTCCATAATTTTCATTAAGAAACTCCAATCCACATGATCATAAACTTTTTCAAAGTATATCTTCATAAGAACGTAACTCTTCTTGCTTCTTCTTGCGAAATCAATAACCTCATTCAAAACTAGCACCCCATATAGTAATTGTCCCCCCTAATGAAAGTTGTTTGATTGTGTGATATCAATTTTCCCATTACTCTTTTGATTCTCACAGCTAGAACCTTTGTGATGATTTTGTATATGCTGCTCGTAAGGGTGGTTGGCCTATAGTCATCAAAACTTTTAGGATTCTCCTTTTTAGGAATAAGTTCCAAGAAAGAAGAAGAAATAACTTTTGGTAGCCAAGCTAAATTGTGGAATTCGTTGATGCAATCAACAATATCCATGCCTACAATATCTCTAATTTCATCAGCACAAAATTTCTCCTCAAGCATGATAATATCTTCAGCCGAGAGTCTTTTAATTCCTGAGAAATTCAGTTATGGTCTGAAAGTATTCACGGCTTGAAACCTGTTCCTGAAGTGGTCTTTCGCAGCTTATTTGACAGAGTGTACCTTTTCCATATAAGTATCATTAACAAGTATAGATGAAATAGATTTCTTCTTGGTCCTATGCTTGAGTATGGGATGAAAATACTTTTTATTTTTATATCCATCTTGAATCCACTTAACCTTCGATTTCTGTTTAATAATACTTTCTCTAATGCGCAAATGTTTCTAGAAATTGGTTTGTGCTTGTCCTCTCCTATTAATTTCTGCAGCCGAAATAGCTTCCGGATCTATGGCCAAAAAGTCTTAAATCTTATTGATAGTGTCCATCTCTCGATCCACATTGAGATCTAGCCATCCAAATATATGTTTGTTCCACCATTTGAGTTTATCTTTGAGCATTTTATACTTAGTTGAAATGATGTATGCAACAATGCCCTGAACTGTTAACGAATTCCATACCGAACTAACAAAACACAAGAAATCTGCTTGCTCAAACCAACAAGTAAAAACCTTAAATGGTTTAGGACCCAAATTCACATTTCTAGCCTTAAGCCATATCGGTCTATGGTCCGAAATGTCTATCTTACCAACTATTTATAAGGCGGTGTTCCATTCCTTCAAAAGTTCGTTCAAAATAAGAAATCTAACCAGGCGACTCTGGCTTTTCCCATTCAAGCAAAACCTTGTAAAATTGTTTCCTAAAGTTGGGAGATCAACTAAACCCATCAAACCAATGAAGGATCTAAAACTTTCCATTTCAGTCTTCGAATGTGACCTTTTGCAATTACTCTTTCCTGAATTTTTTATTGCGTTAAAATCTTCTCCAAGAAGCCACTCTCCAGGTTCCTCTTCTCTAACAAGTTACATGGGGAATAAACATTTACAATGTAAATATAGCTTCCTATCCATAATGCAAACAAACCCAAGAAACCTTTCCCACTAAAGCTGGCAATAGGAGAAAGGAAATCTTTTCTCCAAATTGTCAACAGACCTCTTAATAACCGGGATAAATCAGTTGCTGACCAATAAAAATCACTTTGGCCCCATAAGCTACGAACCGTACTATCTAACATATTGTTGCATTTCGTCTCTTGAAGAAGAAAAACATTAGCATTACCCTTAACATTGGTTTCTTTGATCCTATTTTGTTTTGTGGTACCACCACATCCGCTAATATTATAAGTAAAAAAATTCATTTACCTGTCTCTACAGCCTCCTTCTGAACTTGAATTATATCGTTGGTCTCCCAGTACCTGATAATGTTCTCAAAAGCCTCATCATCTTCATCACCTTCAATCCCTAACTTTTTGATTGACTCCCAATTTTGCAAGGGGCATCTTCAATTTTCCGTAGAATACGAGAGTTGATCTGATTCACATCAGAATCACCAATTGAATCACAACATAATACCGAGCCTCCGGAGTAATGAGATAAAGAATCTTCCACAAATGAGCTGATATGGCTAGAATTAGATATTTGTTGAAAGGAATGTCCCAAACTTGGTTTCTCAGATAAAGCTATAATATAGTAATATGAGTGTGAAAATCATATCTTTAAGTTTTCATAAATGTTTATAAGTGATTTCTTCTTCCTAGGCTTAGATATACATTTTGGCACATCTCCCAACTGATTCACATTCACTTTAAAATTCATCTTAGACCCATCATCTAATCTGTATGCTTCCTTAGTACCCCTATCCGCAAGATCCTTATTATGTGACACCATATTGTTGGCACCCACCCTCACAATTGTATTATCTGTTTCCTTCACATTCTTTGACCTGAAGGGTATTACCCGTTGAAAAGTCAAGTCCACAGATTTTTTGCCTCTGCTGCACTTTTTGGTACTAATATCCAAGTCTGTAGGTATAGCTTCTCCTATAGAAAACCTACCTCACGTCTCTCCATACGCCACGTGAGTACCTATGTTGTTATCTTGGTTATTAGGATCCTTAGAATTCGCATCTTTCTCTTCACCTTTAACTGCATTTTTCGACAACAATCCTCCATCGTCATCTGATAACCCTTCTAAAGAATCATCCCAGTTATCATCATCTCTGCCACTATCAGAGCTTGAACCATCTTCTAATTGTAACTTATTATTATGTTTCAGTCGATCGACTCTCAATGAACCATGGGAGCCCTCAATTAGTTTGATCCTATAAATGTTATTGTTAACCTCAACATTGAATACTCCGTTCAAATTGATGGAGAATTTAGTTTTAACCAAAGATCTGGCTACATCGATTATTTTAAGTGTCTTTGTTTCCTCATCTGACCTAATGAAGAAACCTATTCTACCATCCAGAAAACTAAAGAAACGAGAGGACCAAACATGACCAGGGAGACCGTAACACCACATCCAGGTGAGTCTCTCATTATCCACGTCAAAAGGAGACCATGGATGAATCCCAGAGAACCAGCGGGATACCCAGCTCACCTCTTCCTTGATCAGATTCGTTGTCTCACCTTCAACCTCCTCTTCTAGCTGGCATAGATTGGCCCCCATAGGTGTTGCTTTAATCTTAAAGAATCCTTCAGCAAGTAGTGCATCTTGAATATTATACGTCGATCCTGATTTCTCCACCACCCCGACAAATGCTTTCTCAAATCTCAATATATCTTCCTTCTTTACATTAAATTGTAAATGTGCAAAGGAAGGTTTTCCTGAGAAAGTTTTTATAAGTTTGTGGTCTTTGTTCAACCGGATTGTTATACTTACCCTCTCTAACTCCTCCCACCACTTGTGCATAAGAGACATTAGGTCTGATATTTTGTCTCCTCATTCCTCCCATGTATTTGTTCTTTCCTTTGTCAAATTCCAATGCTTTCTTTAGATGTTGAATGTCATTTTCATTTCTTGATCCTATATTTCTTCTGTGAAACCTTTGAATGTTAGCATGTAGTTTTTTACCCCTGATCATAATGTTATCTAGTTTAATAGCCATGATCCTGTTGTCATCAATGTTTTTGAGTCGAACGAAACCAAACCGTTTTTCCCTCATATCTCTTCTTACCGGTATTATCACTTCTAGTACTAAGCCAAATTCTTTGAAAAAATGAAACATATCTTTTGCCTTGTGATCATCCGGGAACTCAGTAAAGAAAAATAAGGCGCTTTTACTTCCCTCCTCCATGTTATCTTTATCTCCTCTAGTCATCCAAATCGATCTTTTACATGTTCTTTTAGTGTTCTTATTCTTCTCCCTCCTGATTTCCACACAATCTTGTGAATGAGACATGTTTCCAATCTTATACCCGAAACTGAAAAAGCAGTTGTTGAAGCGCTGAAAAAGATGTTAAAGTTGAAGTGAAGCACCACCGTTTACCAAGGCTAGGATTTTAAGCCAGTGATAGAGATGATGATCAACTAAACCTTAACACAACCCATTAACACAACCCATGCTTCATATGCTTGCTGATGGAATTGTGATATAAGCTAATTCAACTATTAAATTAGATTCAATTCAAAGGTTATAATTTGTAGTAATCTAAAAAAATTTTACTCTTTAGAATAAATTGATCCCCCGTGTATGTATGTATGTATGTATATATATATATATATATATATATATATATATATATATATATATATATATATATATATATATATATATATATATATATATATATATATATATATATATATATATATATATATATATATATATATATATATATATATATATATATATATATATATATATATATATATATATATATATATATATATATATATATATATATAATGGGTCCTTTGGTAACATAAAATTTGAACAAAATCATGATTAAAATTTTGCTTGCGAATGAGGTGGTGATACTTTTGCATAGATCTCCAAAATTATTCAAGTCCTTAGTGATCACAAGTTAAATTTTGAATTTTATTCTTTTCAGTATTATTATACAAAATCACTACCTAACAAGTGTGTTATGTAACTAGTTAAAAGCTGCTGTAAACAAATACATTAAAATTTGACAATAAAAAGAATAAAAAAAAGTGAACACTCCGATATCTTTTATTTTTAACCAATCAAATATTATTATTCAATATTACTTTTTTTTTTATTTTGTTTTAAAATAAATTAAAATTTTATTTTAATTTACACTAAAAATACCAAACTTAGACTCATAGATACATAAGAATTTACATTAAAAAAAAACTCGTTGAGATGCATATTATATTAATTCCAGTGTCAAACTTTTATTATCATCTGAATCTTTATGTGCCGACAAAAATTGGGATATAAATAAGTATATTTATGTATTCTTCATTCATTCATGCATTTATGTATTCTTCATTCATTCATATAGAGAGAGAGTAATACTATTATCTCTTTCTGAAGATAAATACAATCATTTTAAAAATTATATTAATTATTTTAGGGGATAACATTGTTGTACATAAGTTTTTGTATTTTTTATAAAATATTTATTGTTTCTGATGTAAAAAAAAAAAAAAGAAAATGATATGCAAGTATTATTGTCGAAACATATTCTTCTACATTTTGCTATATTATTTGAAGTGGTTTTGACAGCTCTTTATTTTATAGTAAAACATCTAATCCTCCATTCTAATATATATATATATATATATATATATATATATATATATATATATATATATATATATATATATATATATATATATATATATATATATATATATATATATATATATATATATATATATATATATATATATATATATATATATATATATATATATATATATATATATATATATATATATAAAATCAGATCCATTTGTAAACCAATATATTTATTCACCTCTTATAGATTTAACTATATAAATTTCACTAGATAAATCTCACCACGATGAGATAATAGCAATGTTATAATTTTTATTTACCAAACAAATTATTGTTTTAAAAATATTACCAAAATGGCAAGGTTTGGATTTGATTCAACGTGCATTCGCCAGATGAATTGGCGAAACAAGCAAAATTGGCTTTGAACCAATTCGCCAAATGGAGTGGCGAATGGGCTTTGTTTGTGGGCATTCGCCCATTCAATTGGCGAATCAGGTTTGTGTTTTAGGGTTTGTTTCGTTTTTCAATTTGCTTTAATTATCATATAATATATTTTCGTTTTCATATTTAAAGTTTTAAAATTTAATTGTTTTTTGATTTTAATTATTATTATTATTAACCATAAAATATATTAATTTATAATATAATTAATATTAATATAATTAAAATATATCCGTAAGCATAAAGTGATAATACAATGAAATTATATTAATTTATAATGTAATTAAAAATACACGAACAAAAATATAAATATAATGAAAATTACAAAAAAAAAAAACCCTAATGATCGGCTCTATCCAAGTGACCACCGGTGCCACATTGGGGGGGACGCGTGTTGCGACGAGGTCTTCGACGAGGTTGTTGTGGTGTGTCAGGATGTTGTGTGTTGAGTTGTGATGGAGGGTTCTGTTGGGACGGCCCCGGCGTATCAGCTAGATCTTGCATCATTTGACCCCAATAGCCGGGAGGTCCCATGTCACATGCACTTCCGTAGCCAAGGCCAATGCCCATGTTTTGGTACGATTGTCGGGGAGGGTGGGTGGAGTATGGACGGTATGGTTGTCCGAAAGTGTACATGGAGTTGGGTTGGTTTAGGTGTGTTGGTTGTTGTGGGGTGTGGTAGTCAAATAGTGGGTGGTTGGAGGTGTAGTTGGAGGGGGTAGGGTCGAATGAGTTGTCCGGGACATAGGTGGCAGGGGTAGGATCAAAAGACATATCAGGGCTGTACTGGTAAGATGGTTGAGGCTGAGATTGGATTGGTGGCATGTAAGGTGGTTGTTGTTGATAGGGGGTATATGTTGGCATGGATTGGTCTTCGTATGGTGGTTGTTGTTGATGGGGGTGTCTATTGGTATTTGTGGGTATGATGAAGAACCACGTTCCCTTGGATCGGCCAAATAGGTTGGCTTGGACAGGAAAGGCTGGGTTGTCGTGACAGACCTAAACCAAGTCATATATTGAAGACTTGGCCTAGCCCCGTGCACAATACTGTCGGTTAAGACGTATTGCCTCCTTCTTTTCCAAAGTACACGCATCTCCTTTGCAAACTCCTTCCAATCACCAACCATCCACTGTGCGTCTACCCGTTTTTGATGCCACTTCCCCAAGTCTACGGGAGCATCTGGAATATCTTGATGCATCCCAAATTGGAGTTTCACCCGATCACTTTGGTGCATCTCCACCGTAGTGAACCTAATTATAGGTGTCTTTGTTGTCCACACAACGGCATCGTCGGGGTTGGGCTAGTGGTCGAGACCCTCGTACGACATCCAGACAAACTACAATATAGTTGTAAAATTAAGTTAGACAGGATGTGTGAAGTTTATGCATATACATTAAAAAAAATTAGGGTAAATAGCTTACATCGTTTGGCCCAAGGTGGTCGATTAGGTTGCGGTATTGAATTATAGAGTGCCTTGGACATTTCTCATAATTCATCCCGGGTACAGACCACCTAAAAAAATAAACACAAGTTAGAAATTATTAGCTGAAATAGAATACGTAGCTGTTAAATAATGTTGAAAAGATACTTACTTTTTTGCGTAGGGGAACGTAAAAGAATTTTTGTTTATTGGAGCAAGCATTGGCATCCTCGACCAACCCCAAGCTTGCAAAAGATAGGCACAACCAAAAAAAGTACAAGAATTTTTTTTGGACGTCTTACAAAGTGCGCTATATAGATGGGCGAGGACTGCTGATCCCCAGCTATATTCACACACTTTGTTGATATTACGCAATAATGGTAAATACATAGTATGAATTGTATTTCCAGTGCTGTCTGGAAATAAAAAGTGCCCAAATAAAATCATAATATAGCACCGAGTTTTGAGTATTTTCTCATACTCGGTGCTATCATCCGTTAAAACAATACCGTTGTATTGTTCTCTCAGGTATTTTAAGTTAATACCCTGACCCCTCGGGCGGCCCTTGCTTGCCGCCTGAGGTCCGTCCTCACAAAGAGGGGCGCCCAATAAATCTTCACAAAGTCGGTCAGGGACACCAACTTTGCCATTGACGGCCTTACCATCAATGTGTAGGCCGAGCAACATATAAACGTCCTGGAGAGTCACAGTACACTCACCACAAGGAAGGTGAAATGTATGTGTCTCCGGTCTCCAGCGTTCTAACAACGCTAGAATAAATTTTGTGTCAAGGGAATAAGATTTGATTTCGATCAAATGCCCAAACCCACAATGTATAAGATAGTTTGTAATGAGGGGGTCGTGTGGTATGTAGTCATGCACACGACACCGAAACCTTGATACATCCTGCAAAATAATGAAGTAAAATTACTATAGTTTTTTTAGACAAAATTACTATAGTTTTTTTGGACAAAATGGTAAAACATAGACATGAACAAAAGGACTTACAAACTCGGCGATGTTTTCATCCGTCCCTCTGTGAGAATCACCCATGGTTAGTACAGACATTGTCGAGAGTTGAGAGTTTGAAAGTTTAAGAGTTTCAGACTTTGAGAGTTTGCGAGTTTGAAAGTAGGAGAGTAAGAGAGTAGGAGACTTTAAGTGTGAGTAGAATTTGATGGGTAAATACCCCATATTTATATTCCAAGAGTGGATATGCTTTAAGTGCATGCTTGACACTTGTGAAGAGATATGTGTTGTGTGAGTGCATGTTGAGCACTTGTGATGAGATATGTGTTGTGTGGGTGCATGTTGAGCACTTGGCGTGACATATGTGTTGTGTGAGTGCATGCTGAGCACTTGGCGTGACATATGTGTTGTGTGAGTGCATGCTGAGCACTTGGCGTGACATATGTGTGGTGTGAGTGCATGTTTGACACTTGGCTTCAACTATGCGTAAATGCAGTGTCTTTTTTGTAAAAGGATGCAGATCACATGCGAAAAAATGAGATTCCTTCAGTGTAGCGTCTAATCAAACAGGCTACATGGCATTTATTGTAATGCAGTGTCCCGTCTAATGTATGAAAGCAGATGCTCATAGGCCTGCATGGTCAATGTAGGGATGCAGATCACATGTGAAAAAAGGAGATTCCTTCAGTGTAGCGTCTATTCATACAGTGGTTCATTCATTGCATAGTGTGATTTTTTATTCATCATATTATATAATATTTTTATTCATCGTATTGTGATTTATTTCATCATATTATATAATATATTTAATATATTTAAGTCAAAGTGTGATTTATTTCATATTATACTATTTTCCATATTATACTTTGTTCATATTATGGAGCATGCGTGATAAATGAACATCACAAGTAATTGCAGAACTTTGCATTGTCACTTCATATCAAGTCTATTGTTCACGTTATTGATTATGGAGCATGCGTGATAAATGAAAGGCAGACAGAGATTCCTGACTTGAACATCACATGTAAATGCAGAACTTTGCATTGTCACTTCATATCAAGTATGTTGTTCACGTTATTGATTATGGAGCATGCGTGATAAATGAAAGGCAGAACTTTACTGATACACGCAAAAACACTAAGCCCATTTTATAAAGCCTTTATCAAACACTCAAACATTCTGAAACACTAAGGCCATTTTATAAAGCCTTTATCAAATACACTCAAAGACTCAAACACACTCAAAGACTCAAACACACTCAAAGACTCAAACACACTAAAACATTGAAACACTCCATTATTCAAACACCATAATTTCCACAATGTCTCAAACACCACAACACATGATTGCCGCTCATATGAATGGTGAAGCTTTCGAATGTGAGGTCTCGGGATACACTTTCAGAAACACGAAGGTTACAAGATTTTTAATTGACAAAAGGTCTAATTTTTTACACCTGAAGTCAAGAATAGAAAAAAAAAACTGCAGTGCGGTCCAGTTGGCCAAATAATATACAAAAACCCAGTATTCTTTGGCGGACTTGATTCGTGCAAATTTTTTCCTTTAAAGGTGTGAGATGATGAAGACGTGCGTAACATGTTCCTCACTCACGAGTATTCAGGGTTCTCAGAAATCATGGTATACGTTACGTTACAACAACAACAACTGTCTCAGCAACTTGATTCGTCACAAGTTTTTTGCGATTCTGAAGATGAACACCCCGAAGTCAATGTCGTTGACGAAGAAGAAGAAGCAACTGAAGTCATTGTTGACGAGATGGTGAACAATCCGGAGGATGAAGTTCAACCTGACCATGTCTATTGTCCACCAAAACACATGACTGATATTACCTTAGTTGATGATGAACCCCCAACGGATGTTTTCTACAACCCCAACTACACAACACGGGGCCAACTTAAAGAGGGTGACGAGTTTCGTACGAAACAAGATTGTGTCCAGGCTATCAAACAGTTTCACATGGAATTGTCAGCCGATTACAGAGTTGATCACTCAAATCCAACGCGGTATATGATCTATTGCCGTAACGAGGAGTGCCCGTTCAAATTAACAGCATCTTTCAGGAAGAGAAGCGATTCCTGGAAGATAGGGTCAATGGGTCCGTCCCACAGCTGTATAATCTCGAATCCGATGCAAGACCATCACAAATTCAACTCTAAGTTGATTTGTGATGAGATTCTATCAGTCGTCAGCGACAACCCATCTTTGAAGGTGAGTACCATAATTGCACATATGGTACAAAGGTACAACTTCACTCCTTCGTACCAAAAAGCCTGGATAGCCAGGAATAAAGTTGTTGAAATGGTGTTTGGAAATTGGGAGGAGTCATACAAGGAACTTCCTAAATTCCTAGTAGCCCTTAAACACTACTCTCCAGGAACTGTTGCGATATTGGAGACGATGCCTGCTTGTACACCAGACGGGAGTTATGTTGCTGGAAATGGAATTTTCCACAGAGTCTTTTGGGCGTTCGAACCATGCATCAAAGGGTTTGCATTTTGTAAACCTATAATTCAAATTGACGGAACCTGGCTTTACGGGAAATATAAGGGCACACTTCTAATGGATGTGGCACAAGACGGGAACAACAACATTTTCCCGATAGCCTTCGCCATAGTTGAAGGGGAGACTGCTGGGGGTTGGAGTTTTTTCTTAAAAAACCTACGCTCTTACGTGTCTCCCCAACCTAACTTATGTTTGATCTCCGATCGACACCCATCCATCGAGAGTGCTTACAACAACCATGACAACGGTTGGCAGGATCCTCCATCGACCCACGTCTATTGCATAAGGCATATAGCCCAAAATTTCATGAGGGAGATCAAAGACAGGACGCTGCGGAAGAAGATTGTTAACGCGGGGTATGCACTAACTGAACCAACATTCAGATACTACCGTGACGAGATCAGACGGAACAACGCGGATGCATTAAGATGGATTGATGGCATTGATAGGGAGAAATGGACGCGGGCATACGACAATGGGGTGCGATGGGGCCACATGAAAACCAACCTCGTCGAGTCAATGAATTCTGTTTTCAAAGGAATTCGAAACCTCCCAATAACTGCTTTGGTAAAGGCAACCTATTTTAGGATGGGATCACTTTTTGATAGCAGACGTGCAAAGTGGGGTTCGGTATTACAATCGGGTCAGCTGTACAGCGATACTGCAATGAAATTCATGAAAGACGAAGCTGGCAAAGCCAACACCCACGTGGTCACAATATTTGACCGTACAGCTGGTTGGTTCAGTGTTGCCGAAGCTATAGATCACAATGAAGGAAGGCCCAGGGGATGTTATCGTGTTGAATTAGATAAGAGCTGGTGTGATTGTGGAAAGTTTCAAGCATTCCGTATGCCTTGCTCTCATGTCATAGCAGCTTGTTCGAAGGCGCGCCAGGACCCAACCAACCTTCTTTTTGCAGTTCACCAAGTCATAAGTCTATGCAATGTCTACTCATGTAGTTTTCAAGTGTTGGCAAAGGAAGACTATTGGCCGGAATACGAAGGCCAAATTGTTTGGCATAATGACTTGATGCGCAGAAAAAAGAAGGGTCGGCCTAACAACACGCGCATACGAATAGAGATGGATACCTCGGATAAGCTAGTGAGATTGTGTAGTTCGTGTCGGCAACCAGGACACAATCGTACGACATGTCCAAACGTAGGACCAAGCAGCAGATCATAGTTTCATTTGTAAACGTGTCCATTTAATTCAATAGTAACTTTCATTTGATTAAAATCAAATTTCATTATATTACAAGCAGAAGTAACTGCAAATTTCCTTCTATTACAAGCACAGTTAACTTTCATAAATTAAACAAACATAACAACAAAGTAAAGACATAAAACAAAACACTGGAACAGAGCGTCTACGATATCACGACCATCAACTTTATCTCCTTTGGTGTCAACATCATGATAACACGAAATCATATAGATATTTTCATGCATAATTCAACTAAAGTCTAACCGTTTTCGATCCGATTTCGGGTTATTTCCATGTATTTGTCTGATGTTTTTGCAGGTATTCAACGATCACGTCTAAACAAGGCAACACGAAGAAAAGAAGCAATCCCAGATGAAATATGGACGAAAAAGGAGTGAAAACACAATGAAAAGCGCAGCAGACAGTTTTTGCTGATGTGACGACCGTCACAGATGCATGACGACCGTCACACCTTGTGACGACCGTCATGCAGGAAAAAACGCCCCACTCAGATTACACGTCAAAAGAGCAGTTCCAATTCCCATTAAATGGTCCACTACTCCCTAAATTATCTGCCTCAAGGTCCATCATCCTCAGAGGTAACCGTTGGAATTCCACTTCTATAAAAAGGGAAGCAGGGGACTTCAAAAAGGGAGCTGCATTCATACCACGAAGTGCTGCCAAATTTAATTTCCAGAGCAAATTTACTTTCAGTTATTATTTGTATCCATTTCTCCAGTTTTATTTGTATCCCTTTCCTTTATTTCCCTGCCATTTCCTCATTCCCATTTCCGCTCTTCTGTAATACTTACTGCACTGTATGATCGAATTGGAACTAAAGACTTACTGCACTGTACGATCGAATTGGAACTAAAGACAGAATCCTGCCAACATCTGTGGAGGATCTGCCCAAAGGCCAATTGGCATTATTTACAGGTTTTCATTTTGATCGACTTCTGTTTTATCATAATGCAATTTATTATTTATTATTATTATTTATGTTTTATTCTTCCCAATTCCATGTCTAGCTAAACTTAGGCAATCGATATGTAGTGATAATTCGAATGGGATTTGATAACTCTTGTTTGAAAACTTTCTTTTCACAAAAGTAATTTATGGTCTAAGTGTTTAAAATTGATTTACGAAATAAACTTCGTCGCGAAAGCGAGAACTTATTTTAAAGTAGTTTTGCCACGAAAGTGGGAAATTAATTAAGATACGAACCAACAAGCGAAAGCTGCGGTAAGGTCAGATAGTAAACACTAGGCATTTGTTTTAATAATAGCGAAAGCACTTTAAAACGAATTAGAATTTAGAGATTTCCAAAAAGTAATTTTAACCCCGAACGGAATACGAAAGTGCACGTTTGGCCCTTAGGATTATGATTAGCGTCAATAACCATTGTGAGACGAGAGTCTTCAAATCTCCATTTTCTGCTTAAATAAACTGCGAAAACTATTTCATACACCAGTAACTTATCAAATCCCTGAAGAACACAATTACTACGTATCGATTCAATTAATCAAAATCTAAATAGTAATCTTAGTTCCCTCTTTTAGTGACAATCTTAACCCCTTAAAACATATTCTACCTAGCTAAACATAGTAACTCCCGAGAACACTAGTTTGATTACGAGTCCCTGTGGGATCGATATCTTTTATTACTACGCGATAGACTGTGCACTTGCAGTTAGTTGTATTAGACATAGAAAGTCGCGATCAAGTTTTTGGCGCCGTTGCCGGGGACCCGTTTAGTCAATAGTGTAACCTTCTGTTACGCCGTATAGACTAGGTAAACAATTTTCATTTTTCCTTTACTAGTGCTGTCGATTGTATGCCAAGTGATCGCCCACAAAGCGATATCTTGAAACCTTCAGTCGCAGAACTAGAGCGCTTCTTATATCTAAGAAGCCGAATCATTGAGTACCAACTCAAACATAACATTCCCGATCCTCTCACTCCCATTCTCAAATCCGAAGAAGAACCAACGATGGCTGAAGGACCTCCGAACAAACCGCTGAAGGCATACGCTACACCATCTCAGATGGAGCCTAGAAGTAGCATTGCTGCCCCAGCTATTACCCGAAATGATTTTGAGCTGAAACCATCATTGCTGTCGGCTGTACAACAAAACCAATTCTCAGGAAACGCAACTGAGGATCCGAATGAACATCTAACGAAGTTTGTTCAATACACAGACACAGTGAAAGCAAATGGAGTAACTCCAGACGCGATAAGACTTCGTCTTTTCCCATTCTCTCTTAGAGACAGAGCGTGGACATGGTTACAATCGTTACCATCCAACTCCGTTACGACGTGGGAGCAATTGAAGAACGTCTTCTTAGCGAGATATTTTCCACCAAGCAAAACTGCTATGCTTAGAGCTCAAATCAACGGATTTCGACAGAAAGATACTGAATCTCTCTATGAAGCATGGGAACGATTCAAAGATATGATGAGAACATGTCCTCACCATGGTCTAGAAGACTGGGTGACAATCCATACTTTCTATAATGGGCTTCTATACAATACTAGATTGACAATAGACGCTGCCGCGGGCGGTGCACTTATGGATAAGCCATACGATGAAGCCTATCAATTAATAGAAAACATGTCACAAAACCATTGCCAATGGGGAGGTGAACGCACTCCAAATGAGAAAACCACAGCGAAAGGTGGGATGTACGAAATCAGCAGCCTTGAAAAGTTCAATGCTAAAGTAGATGCTCTAGCACAGAAGATTGATAGTTTGACCGTTAACCCCACTGCAACTGTCGCTGCAGTAACTCCAAATTGCGAGTTATGCGGAAGCACCACTCATAATGCACCCGAATGCCCATTGCTAGCCGGAATCCCGCCAGACCAGGTAAATTATGCTCAAGGAAAACCCTACGCAAATACCTACAACCCAGGTTGGCGAAATCATCCAAACTTTTCTTACAAAAGCGAAAATGCATTGCAAATGCCTACTGCTCCGCAAGGATATCAAAAACCAGCTGCTCAGAATGCACCTAGGAAATCAAACCTCGAATTGATGATGGAAAAGTTCATAGCTACTCAAGCTCAGATGAACAAAGAGTTCCTGAATCAAAACATACACACTAGCGAGCAAATTAAACAGTTGACAGGAAAAATAGACGCTTTAGCCACCCACAACAAAATGTTAGAAACTCAGATATCACAAGTGGCTCAACAGCAAGCATCTGCTGCTGCACCTGCTGGCACATTTCCTGGACAACCCGAACAGAATCCCAAAGGCCAAGCAAATGCTGTGATACTAAGAAGTGGAAAAGAATTGGACGAACCGATCGATCCGAGGACCGAAAACTCAGCCATGCAACAGAAACCAACTGAACAAGCAGAAAAGGAATCTGAGTTAGAGAAGAAGGAGGACAACGAGAAGGAGGATACCGCAAGTGAAAAAACTCAAGCACCTCCAGCGCCATATAAACCACCTATTCCTTATCCGCAAAGACTAATAAACTCCAAAACTTCAGGACAGTTTAAGAAATTTGTTGAGCTCCTTAAACAGTTGAATATTACTATTCCTTTTACAGAAGCGATAACTCAAATGCCGTCATACGCCAAATTTCTCAAAGAGATCCTGTCAAATAAGAAAAAGATCGAGGATAACGAAACAGTTGCACTTACGACAGAGTGTAGCGCTATTATTCAAAACCGCATGCCTCCTAAATTAAAAGACCCAGGTAGTTTCTCCATACCCTGCGTCATAGGAAAGTTCGTAATAGATAAAGCTCTATGCGATTTAGGAGCCAGTATCAGTGTTATGCCCTTATCTATATGCAAAAAGCTGAATATGGGAGACCTCAGGCCAACCAAAATGTCCGTACAATTAGCTGACAGATCAGTAAAATACCCCGTCGGAATACTGGAGAACGTTCCAGTACGCATAGGACAATTCTACATCCCAACCGACTTCATAATCATGGACATCAAGGAGGACACTGTAACCCCAATTATCCTAGGAAGACCGTTCCTAGCTACAGCCGGAGCGATTATAGACGTGAAGAAAGGAAGGCTAACATTAGAAGTAGGAGAAGAAAAGATAGAGTTCATTCTCACCAAGTTCTTACAAGCACCAGCAATAGACGATACCTGCTATTTAGTAGACGAAATTGACGAATGCATAAGAGAACTTGAAAATGAAGAGACCACGTATTCAGAAATAATAAAGATTCAAATACCCGACGTTTCTGAAGACGACAATTGTCGTAAACCGTATAAAGACGACAGCCTAAGCGAAAGCTTAGCACTAACACCAAACCATATGCCAGGTCCGAAGAACCCATCTTTAGAACTTAAAATTCTACCCAAAAACCTCAGATATGAATTTCTAGACGATGAACTAAAAAGACCAGTGATAGTCAATGCCGACTTAGGACAACCAGAAACCGAAAAGTTATTAGAAGTCCTAAAGAAGTACCCCACCACGTTAGGCTATAACATAAGCGATCTAAAAGGTATAAGCCCTTCGATCTGTATGCATTGAATTACAATAGAGGAAGACTCTAAAACTTCTCGAGAGCATCAGAGAAGACTAAACCCCATCCTGAGCACTGTAGTCATAGATGAAGTAAAGAAATTACTTGATGCAGGAATCATCTATCCGATCTCCGATAGTGAATGGGTTAGCCCAGTTCATGTCGTACCAAAGAAAGGAGGAGTCACAGTAGTTAAAATGAAAAAGGCGAATCGATAACAAAAAGAGTCGTGACTGGAAGCAGGATGTGTATTGATTATAGGAAGCTTAACAAGGCTACGCGCAAAGATCACTTCCCGCTACCCTTCATAGACCAAATGTTGGAAAGACTAGCCAAACATTCATATTTCTGCTATCTAGATGGTTATTCAGGATTCTTCCAAATTCCCATCCATCCTGATGACCAAGAAAAGACTACATTCACCTGTCCCTACGGTACTTTTGCTTACCGCCGAATGCCGTTCGGACTCTGTAACGCTCCAGCAACCTTCCAAAGATGCATGATGGCAATCTTCGCAGATTTCATAGACGACATTATGGAAGTGTTTATGGACGATTTCTCGGTATGTGGACAAAGCTTCGAAGGATGCCTACAAAACTTAGAAATGGTACTAGAACGTTGCGTAAAAGTAAACCTCGTCCTAAATTGGGAGAAATGCCATTTTATGGTCCGACAAGGAATAGTTCTAGGACATGTCATATCAGATAGAGGGATTGAGGTGGACAAAGCTAAAATAGAGATTATAAAAGATCTCCAACCTCCAAAATCCGTACGAGAAATACGGAGTTTTCTAGGACATGCCGGTTTCTACAGAAGATTTATAAAAGATTTTTCGAAAATCACAAAACCTCTGACCGGCCTGTTAATGAAAGATGTTGAGTTCGTCTTCGACGACGACTATTTAAAAGCATTCGAAACATTGAAATCAGCCCTTATCACCGCACCAATCATGCAACCACCCGATTGGCGACTACCGTTCGAAATCATGTGCGACGCGAGTGATTACGCTGTAGGCGCAGTTCTAGGACAAAGGAAGGACAAGAAACTCCATGCCATCTACTATGCCAGTAGAACCTTAGATCCTGCCCAAATGAACTACGCTACCACAGAAAATGAACTTCTAGCAGTTATATTTGCGCTTGACAAATTCCGTTCTTACTTAGTAGGAGCAAAAATTATAATATACACAGACCACGCTGCCATAAGGTACCTAATAAGCAAAAAGGATGCCAAACCAAGACTATTGAGATGGATCCTGTTATTACAAGAGTTTGACTTAGAAATCAAAGATAAGAAAGGAACCGAAAACGTTGTTGCGGATCACTTATCCCGAATAGAAGGCATCAGACACGAACCAGTACCGATAAATGATGATTTCCCGTACGAACGTCTGATAGCCAAATTAGAAAGTGACACACCCAATGCAATCTCGGAAGATCCAGAATTCGAAAAAGCCGTAGAAGCCGTCTATGCCCAAGTCACATTACCTTGGTATGCTGACATCGTTAATTACCTCGCTGCGGGCGTGCTTCCACCAGATCTTACTTATCAGCAAAAGAAGAAATTCTTCCACGATCTGAAACACTATTATTGGGACGAACCTCTACTCTTCAAGAGAGGGGCCGACAACATATATCGTCGCTGTGTCCCAGAGGAAGAAATAGAAAATATTATTTCCCAATGCCACTCAGCCCCATACGGTGGTCATGCTAGTACGTCCAAGACGTGCGCTAAGATTCTCCAAGCCGGCCAATTCTGGCCTAATCTCTGGAAAGACGTTCACATCGCTGTGCAAAAGTGCGATAGATGCCAACGAACTGGCAACATCTCACGACGCGATGAAATGCCTCAGAAAGGAATCTTAGAGGTAGAAATCTTCGACGTCTGGGGAATAGATTTCATGGGACCTTTCCCTCCTTCTTTTGGTAATAACTACATACTCGTCGCTGTCGATTACGTGTCTAAATGGATAGAAGCCATAGCTGCTCCAATAAATGACGCACGAGTAGTAATCAAACTCTTCAAAAACACAATCTTTCCTAGATTCGGTGTACCCAGACTCGTCATTAGTGACGGAGGATCTCACTTCATATCACGAATATTCGATAAACTTCTTTCTAGATATGGAGTCAAGCACCGAGTAGCTACACCTTATCATCCGCAAACTAGCGGACAAGTAGAGGTCTCAAACAGAGAAATAAAACAGATCTTGGAAAAGACTGTCGCGACCTCGAGAAAAGATTGATCATCAAAGCTACAAGAAGCTTTATGGGCTTATAGGACCGCATTTAAGACACCAATAGGTACTACCCCCTATAAATTAGTTTACGGTAAATCCTGCCATCTCCCTGTAGAGTTAGAGCATAAGGCCTTCTGGGCCATTAAAACACTCAACTTCAACTACACCGAGGCAGGAGAAAAGCGAATCTTGAACTTACACGAGTTGGAAGAACTTCGATTAGACGCTTACGAAAATGCCCGTATCTACAAAGAACGAACTAAAAAGTGGCATGATAAACGTTCAATCAGGAAACAATTCAGTGTGGGAGACATCGTATTGCTCTTCAATTCACGATTAAAACTCTTCCCAGGAAAACTAAAATCTAGGTGGTATGGACCCTATGAAGTGACTAAAGTACTTCAGAGTGGAGCTGTTGAAATTACCGATAAGACGAATGCACCGTTTATCGTAAACGGGCAACGTCTAAAACATTACAATAAGAACGACAACAGTCCTCAAGTCAGCAATATAACATTGCTTGAGCTTCCGGCTCAAACACCAGAATAGCTTCTCACCAAGCTATCGTCAGGCTTTAGACGTTAAAAACAGCGCTTACTGGGAGGCAACTCAAATTTCCCTCGTCATTGCATTTCATTTTTCCTTAAAATTCTACTTTGAAAAATCCAACAAAAAAATCCTAAAATTACTACTACTTTCTACTTTCGTTCATTTTCGTACTTTTATTCTTATTTTATTTTTTCTCTTTTGCCTTTTGTTTCTACAACTTTTCGTTTCTAAAA
Source organism: Lathyrus sativus (assembly GCA_963859935.3). Taxonomy (NCBI): domain Eukaryota; kingdom Viridiplantae; phylum Streptophyta; class Magnoliopsida; order Fabales; family Fabaceae; genus Lathyrus; species Lathyrus sativus. Next base: position 184,868,781 of record OZ012739.1, read on the forward strand.
ATCCTGACCTCAATTTCTTGTTTTAAACTTTTCAGGATTTTTAAAGCCTTCAAAACATTCCTTCTGTTTTCTCCAAATTACCTGCGAATATGGCCGAGTACGATTTCACAAAGGTTCACTTCCGAGGACTCGCTCAAAAGGCAAGATTTGCAGCACTGACCGAAAGAGAATTCGCCTTAACGCTGTATTATGATAAGGCTACTATGGATAAACTAGGGATCACGGATAGCATTCAATACCTGTTCAATCAACTGGGTTGGGAGAACACTGCTCTGAAAACACGCTTCGCTACCTACAAGGATCTTACCTACGAATTCCTCAGTTCCTTCAGATATACACCCAACTATGGTTTTGGATCCAGCACAGAATTGATTACCTTCAGATTGTTTGAAATGGACCAAACTCATAGCCGGATGTCACTAGCTAACCTCCTAGGATTCCCTAGCGGACCGCATGTGTTCATCAGTGCAGAAGATGACGATATTGATTTGCAACTCGAGCATTTCTGGGGTAGAATCACAGGCGACTATCACCCTGAACCAGACAGAATGTACAATGATGACATTCATAACCCCGCCTTCAGATACTTCCACAAGATACTAGCTCACACCTTGTTTGGAAAAGAAGAAAATATTACCACAGTGTCTAAGGAAGAGTTATTCATCATGTTCTGTGCTTCTCAGGGACGGACAGTAAACGCAGTGCCTTTCATGATGAGATCCTTCAAACGCCTCACGCTGGAACCTCAGACACCTATTCTTATAGGAGGCCTAGTAACAATGATAGCCCACGAGCTTGGCCTTAGATTCCATCTAAATGCCAACACTCGTTTCGGTACCATCAGACCCATGAACATACAATTCTGCTTTAACAGGCGCATCTTAGGGACTATGGGACCTGGACCATACGAGTACCTTATTAACGAAAAACCAGTACAGCTATTCACACTGCCTGATCATATGATGACAAGCATCCACAACAAGGATAACTGGCTCTACGAATTGGATGAGCCTATGGGACCTCCTTCACCACAGTCAACACCCCAGAACTATATGTATGACAGTGACCACATTTCTGAGGCACACGATTACATGTACTTTGAGGACGCCGCCTCTGAAACTGAAGTAGACCCTATGACTCCTCCACACTACAATACTTATCCTGAGCCTATCCCTGAGGAAACCACCGACAAAATGGACGCCGTGTTACTCAGATTGGACGACGTTGATAAAGCTCTGACTAATGTAAAAGCTGATATCGCAGGCATGCACAGTGACCTGGTAGGCTTCATGGATCTAGTCTGCGACCAACTCGACTACTATTCACAGAAATTCGAGGAATTGAAGGCACGAAAAGATTAGTTATTAGCTCGTAGCAGTAGTTTCAGTTTAGTCTAGTCTAGTTTAGTTTAATTTACTCATTTGGAATTTTTGCATTGTTCGTTTCATTATGTACTACATACAATTGTTTCCGTTTTATGTTATTTCAATTCTAGTTTTTATTCAATTATTCTGTTTTCGCATTATTTATTGTTTGATGGCTATTATATTACATCACCGTATCAATACTACGCTTTAAAATCACCACGAGTACGCCCACAGAGCAAAATTCTGCGTTCTGCAGATTTTGCTGTTGTGACGACCGTCACAGCCCCATGACGAGCGTCACGCGGGTGACGACCGTCACACCTTTGTGACGACCGTCACGCAGCCCAGAACTGCAATCTGATATAACAGGGGTCGTGTTCCCTTCCACTCCCCCCATTATCACTTTCAAACCTCCAAAATTCATACCCCACTACGAATTTCCATCCTCCCCACATTGCCCTATAAACCTAAACTCCAAATTCAACCTCCAAACCACCGTTCTGTCAATTTTCCCTCTCTGCCGAAAAACCCCAAAACCTCTGAAACCTCTCCATCTTCAACAATGGCAGGAAACGCAGATGTCAGCAACATTTCCTTCCCTGAAGGCGAGTTAGGCGAGAGACAACGCGCACAATACATTGCATTTCATCAGAGGTCACTCCAGCCAACTCACTACCCGCACCTTCCATCACTTACGGAGCTCGGACTCCTTGAAGGTGTAACCTGGATGCTTCAACGAGCAGGCATCTGGAACCTCTGCTCCAACCCCCAGCCGACCTACGAACAACTCACTCTTGAGTCCTTGAGTTCGTTCTCGTACATCACCAGCAGCGGCGAACTCAACCAGCACACAGGTGCCGCTTGTTTCCGAATGTTCGGCGTCAACTAACAAGTGAATCAGAATCAAATCGCCAGCATCCTACAGTTACCCCGCGGCGACAACGCTCATCGCCGTATCACTGATCAGTTCCAGCACGAAGCCTTCGCGCTGTGGTATCAGTTGACCGGCCTAAATGCCGATGGCTGGGACTCCCTACACGCCACTCACATCCATAACCCCGCCATCAGGTACTTTCACAGGGCGTTGAGCAACACCATCTTCGCCAGAGACAGCAACCACAAAGTGAACTCCAAGGAGCTCTTCTTTCTGCATTGTGTCTTCAACAATGAACCCGTCAACGCTGCCCCGTTTCTGCTGGCTCACATTCAGGCCAACTGCAACCGTGGCTCGAAGCCATTCTACTTTGGCGGGATTGTCACGGCTATTGCACTTGGGCTGAACCTTGGCGACCGCCTTCAGCACCTCCAGTCCATCCCCTCGGTGTTCCTTGACACCGACCACTGCAGGGCCTCCCATCTCATCCGCTCCCGAGCTGACGAGAAATACCATCTGGTTGTGCGTGGCAAGACCGTCAGAAGCATCATCCTTCCTTCCCGCACCCGCATCCATCCAGAGGACCGTACCAACTGGTTGTTCGACCTCACTGCCCCTCCTGCTGCCGCTGTTCCTACTCAGGATCCCATGATTCCGACGATGAAATCCAAGCTGAGTTGGACAGGTCAGAGCAGCCAGAGGCATCACAGCCTCCTCCTCCAGTAGGTACATCTTCTCGCCGCCGCCGTCACCATCCCGTGCCCGACTACACCGAAGAGGACCTCCGTCGCTCCCTAGACCAGCAGGCACAGATACTCACGATGCTGCAGCAGCAGAACCAGCGAGCTGACCAGTTCGAAGCTTGGCACCGGACTCAAATGCAACAACTTCACACCGGCCAAGCTACGATCACTGAGAGTCTAGCGAATCTGACCCTGCAGGTCGAAGGACTCCGAGACACGGTCTACCACACCGGAGCCATGAGCTATGAGGATAGAGTAGCCCTTGGTAGAGCCAGAGGACGCCAGCGTGGACGTGACAGACCCCGGGACTAGATTTTCATTTTCATTTTTTTCCTTCATTGTTTACTATATTTCAGTATTTTGTATTTTCATTTTCAGTTGTATCTCCCTCTCGCATGCTTCAAGAATCAGTGAGGACACTGATCGAGATAGTGTGGGAGCGGAGCCTTATTTCCACTGTATTCTGAACTTCCCTTATTTCCTTTATTTCCATTTCACTGCACTTTGAATTTTAGTAAGTTCTATTTTTACGCTTTCTATTTCTAGCAAATAAAGCTCGTCTATATAATTTTCACGTTACGCAAACAATCCCCACATTATTTAACGTAAACAAAAACTTTCATTTGTTCCTCAAAAGCAAAAGCATCACGAAAATGCACCTGAGTTCAAACCGAATTTTGAAACTCCGAGGAAACGACAGTTCTAACAAAACCAGCATCCTCCAGACACCTTAGATCTCTAGTTTATGCGAGTCGGTTTCACCACCTACGTGTACCAAAGTCTCAAGTGTCTACGCAAACTCAACCCCAAGTAGTTTATACTAGCAGTCAGCACCATCCTAAAAACACTTCTAAGCGAGCGACCGATGCAAATAAGTGTATGATCTCCAAAAAGATGAAAAATCATGAAAAGAGAGCTAAAAAACCCAAGAATATAAGATACGTTTCCTTCTAAGTTAGGTGCTCCTCACCCGAGCATTTAGCCCAACGGCACGAAAAACTCATTGAAAAATCAATGACACCAAATTATGATCAATAAAGAAGATCAAAAAAAAAAAACGAGATCATAGTCACTAACAGGTCGACTTGCCATGAAAGTGTGCGGACAACGGGCTTAATGTGATTGCGCTAGAACAAACAGGGTGAACTTGCCACGAGAACCTTGACACCAAGATACGGTAGCATGACTGAGACCGATTTGCATAAAAAGGAGACCTCCGGAGACTCGTAGTCCAGTGTCGTCATGATACTCGTCTTGTTCCTACCAAGAATCCCGGTTTTTCCAAACTCTGCGAACGAAGAAGCAGCCTCGTGCTTGCCGACTTTTCCACATTTTACTTGAGGACAAGCAAAGATTCAAGCTTAGGGGAGTTTGATAACACGAAATCATATAGATATTTTCATGCATAATTCAACTAAATTCTAACCATTTTCGATCCGATTTCGGGTTATTTCCATGTATTTGTCTGATGTTTTTGCAGGTATTCAACGATCACGTCTAAACAAGGCAACATGAAGAAAAGAAGCAATCCCAGATGAAATATGGACGAAAAAGGAGTGAAAACACAATGAAAAGCGCATCAGACAGTTTTTGCTGATGTGACGACCGTCACAGATGCATGACGACCGTCACACCTTGTGACGACCGTCATGCAGGCAAAAACGCCCCACTCAGATTACACGTCAAAAGAGCAGTTTCAATTCCCATTAAATGGTCCACTACTCCCTAAATTATCTGCCTCAAGGTCCATCATCCTCAGAGGTAACCGTTGGAATTCCACTTCTATAAAAAGGGAAGCAGGGGACTTCAAAAAGGGAGCTGCATTCATACCACGAAGTGCTGCCAAATTTAATTTCCAGAGCAAATTTACTTTCAGTTATTATTTGTATCCATTTCTCCAGTTTTATTTGTATCCCTTTCCTTTATTTCCCTGCCATTTCCTCATTCCCATTTCCGCTCTTCTGTAATACTTACTGCACTGTACGATCGAATTGGAACTAAAGACAGAATCCTGCCAACATCTGTGGAGGATCTGCCCAAAGGCCAATTGGCATTATTTACAGGTTTTCATTTTGATCAACTTCTGTTTTATCATAATGCAATTTATTATTTATTATTATTATTTATGTTTTATTCTTCCCAATTCCATGTCTAGCTAAACTTAGGCAATCGATATGTAGTGATAATTCGAATGGGATTTGATAACTCTTGTTTGAAAACTTTCTTTTCACAAAAGTAATTTATGGTCTAAGTGTTTAAAATTGATTTACGAAATAAACTTCGTCGCGAAAGCGAGAACTTATTTTAAAGTAGTTTTGCCACGAAAGTGGGAAATTAATTAAGATACGAACCAACAAGCGAAAGCTGCGGTAAGGTCAGATAGTAAACACTAGGCATTTGTTTTAATAACAGCGAAATCACTTTAAAACGAATTAGAATTTAGAGATTTCCAAAAAGTAATTTTAACCCCGAACGGAATACGAAAGTGTACGTTTGGCCCTTAGGATTATGATTAGCGTCAATAACCATTGTGAGACGAGAGTCTTCAAATCTCCATTTTCTGCTTAAATAAACTGCGAAAACTATTTCATACACCAGTAACTTATCAAATCCCTGAAGAACACAATTACTACGTATCGATTCAATTAATCAAAATCTAAATAGTAATCTTAGTTCCCTCTTTTGGTGACAATCTTAACCCCTTAAAACATATTCTACCTAGCTAAACATAGTAACTCCCGAGAACACTAGTTTGATTACGAGTCCCTGTGGGATCGATATCTTTTATTACTACGCGATAGACTGTGCACTTGCAGTTAGTTGTATTAGACATAGAAAGTCGCGATCACATCATCACAAGGACGTCGACATCATTTTCCACTTTTCTCCATTCACGAGTAACTCCATTTATATCGGTCTTCTCCACCAACCTCTCAATTTTCCTAATCTTTTCTCCTGGAGCAATATCCCCTTCTAGCCAGCGGTTCAGTTCCCTGTGCAAGTGCTCCAACGTATGCGTATTCCACAGGAGCACCTTCATCGGAGGCTTTGTTGCTGAAAACACCACAAGGGCATTTCTTTTCATTATATCAAACGTTGGAAAAGGTTCCTCCGATGCTGATGGCGAAGAAGAAGAACGTTGATTTAGAAATGCAGACATTATGGACTCCACTCAACTCAAACCGCACTACCACTTTAGTCTTTTAGGAAATAATGTTGTGAAAACAAACATGTGTTTGAGCTCGTATTTATAGCCAAAAAAAATGATAATTAAAAAGTGATAAGTTAGTGCGCAAATAAATCACAACAAGTGAAAATAAAACGCAAAAAAAAAGCAAAAACATAATATACAAAAGGATTGATCCTCCTCAAGGATCGAACCCAAGCTAGCAAGGTGAAATGCGCATTTGATGACAAAGTGATTACCATTGGGGTGGCTATACATCCATTGATGAATGTCACCCCAAAAATATATAAGGGAAGTTTAAAACCCAAGTTGGGCAATTTAGCAAGCAAACCAATTTATTTTAAATTTATAATTTCATAAAATAATTTAAACTTTTAAACTTAATTTTTTTAAGTTTATTAATAATATAAAAATAATTAAAATCAAAATCAAAATATAAATTATATTATAAATTAATATTAATTAGGTTTTTTTTTGTAATTTTCATTATATTTATATTTTTGTTCGTGTATTTTTAATTACATTATAAATTATATTATAAATTAATATTAATTATATTAATATTAATTAGATTATAAATTAATATATTTTATGGTTAATAATAATAATAATTAAAATTAAAAAACAATTAAATTTTAAAACTGTAAATATGAAAACGAAAATATATTATATGATAATTAAAAGCAAAATATAAAAAATGTAAGAACCCTGATTCGCCAATTGCATGGGCGAACCAGTCCCCAAATACACACTTTCGCCAAACCAAATAGCGAATCCCTTGAAAATGATATGTTGCTTGCTTGGCCTAATTCGCCAAACGAATTGGCGAATGCACGTTGAACCAATTCCAAACCTTGCCATTTTGGTAATATTTTTGAAACTATAATTTGTTTGATAAATAAAAATTATAACATTGTTACTTTAAAAAAAATTCACCTAACAAGTGTGTTATGTTACTAGTTAAAAGCTGTTGTAAACAAATACATTAAAATTTGACAATAAAAAGAATAAAAAAAAGTGAACACTCCGATATCTTTTATTTTTAACCAATCAAATATTATGATTCAATATTACTTTTTTATTTATTTTGTTTTAAAATAAATTAAAATTTTATTTTAATTTACACTAAAAATACCAAACTTAGACTCATAGATACATAAGAATTTACATTAAAAAAAACTCGTTGAGATGCATATTATATTAATTCCAGTGTCAAACTTTTATTATCATCTGAATCTTTATGTGCCGACAAAAATTGGGATATAAATAAATATATTTATGTATTCTTCATTCATTCATGCATTTATGTATTCTTCATTCATTCATATAGAGAGAGAGTAATACTATTATCTCTTTCTGAAGATAAATACAATCATTTTAAAAATTATATTAATTATTTTAGGGGATAACATTGTTGTACATAAGTTTTTGTATTTTTTATAAAATATTTATTGTTTCTGATGTAAAAAAAGAAAAGAAAATAATATGCAAGTATTATTGTCGAAACATATTCTTCTACATTTTGCTATATTATTTGAAGTGGTTTTGACAGCTCTTTGTTTTATAGTAAAACATCTAATCCTCCATTCTAATATATATATATATATATATATATATATATATATATATATATATATATATATATATATATATATATATATATATATATATATATATATATATATATATATATATATATATATATATATATATATATATATATATATATATATATATATATATATATATATATAAAATCAGATCCATTTGTAAATCAATATATTTATTCACCTCTTATAGATTTAACTATATAAATTTCACTAGATAAATCTCACCACGAAGTTAAAACAGTATATTACCATAGTTTAAAATAAAAATCGTTTAAAATTGTTTCATACATATTAATAAAAACATTAAATTAATGTTTGAATATAACAATTTTATAATTTTTTTTAGTTATTAGATATTATAAATTATCATAAATGAATACTAGGATTATTGATTTGAAAGTTGTGTATGAAATATTAACTAAAAATAAAGTTGGAATAAATTAATTAATATTGTTTAAATATAAAACCACATTTATTTTAGGACAAAATTGTTTTGTTAAAGTGACATTTATTTTGGGAATGTATAATGTTTTGTTTGGTAAGACTAGTGAGTATGTTTTGACGCGCAAACAAACAACTATAATCTACGCACAGAAGTAAGTGTCCAACGGCTTCTGTACGAATAGAAATATTTGGCTATTGATTTCTCTGTAGTTATGATTACACCTACTTTTTAATAATCTTATTAAATAAAAAGTTTGCAATAGTAATGTATGTAATACCTGTCATTCTAGATATTTCTTTAATTGCATAGATTTTATATATATATATATATATATATATATATATATATATATATATATATATATATATATATATATATATATATATATATATATATATATTTTTTTTTTTTTAATTTTCATCACATGTTTATATTTATGTCACATTATTCTTCATATATATCACGCATAGCTTTGTGTGGCTATTGAAGCATGAGTAGGAAAAGTCTTGGGCATCCTAGCTGTAACATGTGTGGGAATGTTTTTGAAGGACTAAAGTGATGCATATTTGGAAGAGCATTGTCCAAGTAGTATGTTAGCTGATTTTTTACTTTGAATCTTAATAATTGGATTACCTTAATCGGATTTTTTATGGAGAGGGAATAAAAAAACTGGAGCAGTGTGTGGGCAATTGTGTGTCATGTCATTTGGTTGCGGAGAAACATGGAAAAACATGATGAGAATTATATGAGGCCTAGTGAGCCAATTTGCCATATTCTACAAAGTCGAAAGGATTATGATCTGACCTGATCAGGAGGGATCACGGACTGGCCACGCTTCGCCGGACGGTTATCTGTTCGCCGAGGTAAGAACGAGGAAGGGGTGTACCTGCAAAGCACTCCGACGCCCAAGTAAGAAGTTGGACAGAGAGGAAGCAATAGTACAGAAAAGGGGGGCAAGAAGAGTTACCTGACCCTCTTGAAGAAGAGGGTATTTATAGAGAGACCCCAGCGCTGGGCCAACGGTCATTCGAGGTGGGCCAGACGACCAGGCCCAACCCTAATGACTGCTAGGGCTTACGTGGCGTAGTGAAGACCAGGACGTGGTCTTCGCCCTAGTTCAACCGCTCCTAGGTCTCCGGAAAGTGGGTTTGACCTGCTCTTTCGGAGGTGGGCGGTTGGCCGATGACGTGTCCCCGCGGAGGGGAGCACGTGGAGAACGTGCGCCGAGCACATTATTCTCCCGCGGAGGGAAGCGTATGGATAACGTGCGCCGAGCACGTTATTCTCCCGCGGAGGGAGCCCGGGTAGTCTCGCTCGTCTGGTGTGACGGGATAGGAAGGGGATGCGGCGTGATGGCTTGTGCCCGGCGGACGGTCCTGCTCGTCCGAAGGGGCGTGTGCCAGGTGTGCCCAGTTCGCCTGTTGGGCCGTATTTGGTATTGGGCCTGCCGAGGTGAGGCCCACACCGGAACAGATTATGAACATGCAAGTTAACCATGCAAGTGATAACAAATGAAGTGAGAGTTAGGAATATCGAGTGGAAGCCGCCTTTAAATAATATCACTATGTCAAAAAATGATTTTTGGCGGCATAACAAAGACAACATTTTTTATAAATGTACTGTTAAAAATTTTTAAAAAAAAAAAAGAGGAAAAAAACGCTAGCTTTAGAAAGCGCTTTCTTAAAAGCGCTGCTAAAGGTTGTTATTTTGCAATACAATAGAAAGCGCTATTAAGAAAGCGCTACTAAATGGTGGGGATACGAAAGCGCTTTCTAAAAGCGCTGCTATATAGGAGATACGAAAGCGTTTTCATAAAGCGCTGCTATAGGTCCTGCCTTAGGCAGACTTTAGAGACCGCTTTCTTAAAGCGTTGCTAAAGGTGGGGGTTACGGAAGCGCTTTTAAGGAGAAAGCGTTGTTATAGGGGGGTTTACAAAAACGCTTTTAAGGAGAAAGCGCTGTTATAGGGGATTTTACAAAAGCGCTTTCGAAAATGCTGCTATAGGTCTTTAGTTTTTTAAAAATAAAACAAACTTATCATTTCAGACACAATATTCTTTCTTTTCTCTCTCGTCGTGTATTATTTCCCTCTCTCAAGACAAAACCCTACTCCCTATGTTCGTCTCTCCGACCGGCATACTGCCTCTGTCATACTCCCTCTGTCCGTTTGTTCGACCGCGTCTCCCTCCGTCGTGCTCCCTCCGTCTAACTGTCGTATCCCTCCGTCAACCATTTATTAAGGTAACAACCATTTGTTATTTTTTGGATATATTTTTGTTATTCTACTGTATGTTTTTATTTGAGCTGTGTTGATCGGAAAAATAGCAAGTGTACTATTTTCACCGATGTAGTGATAAGGGGAAATTCCCCGAATGTCGAACTCTGTGGACTGCGTGTAAATTTTTAGGAAAAACTTGTTATTTCAATCAGACAAAATAACCTTGGGTTTCGTTTGGCAACAGGATATAGGAACAAGTAAAATAATAGACTTTATAGATTAAAATAAGATCAATGTTAGGGACGTGGATAAATTGCTAGTAAAGACCTTAAAGAATTCTTTTGAGATATTTGTTTCCAACCTTAAAAAAAAATCAAATTTCAAAAGTAGTTTTCCTTAATTCCTTAATGAAAAACCCTTTGATGAATTTCATGCACACTAATTCCTTAGTTGCCCACGAAAATCATCAAGCAATAGTTCTGACATGAAAAACACGTTGCTACGGGATACCCCCATTCCTAGGCAATATCAACCGTAATATTATTTTGCAAAAGCATTAGGTCGACTTTCCAAATAAAACCTAATCGTAAATCAAATTCTATTTTCCAATATGAATTAGCATAAAGATCGTTACAAAATAAAAGCCATAAGGTGAACAACAAAAATCTCATAGAATAATCCCAACAAAGGTCAATACATCGCAATTTAGGACCACCCCCTAACAATTGGGGGTTTAGCCACTCATAATATTCGATAAAAAGAACATGATAATTAGAAACATTACAATGGTATTAGGAGTGAATTCGATCTTCAATTTCTTCCGAGCATGAAAATCTCCTTGTCCTCCCAATTCTCCAGAGCTTCAATCTCTCGTTGTATTTTTTCGTTTAATCCAAAAGTCCCTTCTCCTTTCTCTAAACATGTAACAAATAGTCACAATTCCAACTCAGCACTAGGGAAATACCCACAATACCCTCGGGGATCATAAGAGTAAAAAATACAAGAAAAATAGGGAAAAAAAGCGCTTCCTGCAACACGGGCCGTGTCAGGCAACACGGGCGGCCGTGTTGGCTTCCTGACACATTTTTCGCGTGATATATCCACGTTCCAGGTGTCCTGACACGGCCCGTGTCACACAACACGGGCACCCGTGTCAGGCCACTGTTTTCCACCAAAAAATCACCTTTTCTGAGCACATACTGCAACACGGGCCGTGTCACACAACACGAGCACCCGTGTCAGGCCCTTGTTTCAAATTTGACTTCGACTCCAACACGAAAGTCGTAGCTCTCTCTCTTAGCTTTCCGATGGTTTTTAGAACGCCTCAAACGGATTCCCGGAACTCCAGTTATGATCATTTCCGTGCAGACTGCTAAAGATTTCACAACAAAACTCTTCCGAAATCTTGCCATTTTTCCCCGGTTTTCGCACTGCTTCTCCTTTATTGTATATCTGAACCTAGAAATAGTGAAAATACCAAATAGACGCGTAAAATGTAATAAAAACAACTAAAATGCAACATGACAAAACAAATGATTAACTGAAATAAACGGTAAAATAACGTGTAAAAACCATCGATCAAACTCCCCCAAACTTAAACCATTGCTTGACCTCAAGCAAAAAGCTTGGATAAATAATTTTCAAGTCAAACAGCACATCAAGTGAAGGGTTCAGGGTGTAAGGCGTGTCGATACTCATAAGTGAGTCTTAGTTCCGATTGGCTCAAACCAGCTCTCTCGGTACTCATTCGTTAACGAAGGCATTACATAAACACATACCGCAGTAAACTTACGGACCTAAATCTCCCTTTCGGCCACCTCTCCAACTATGCTTTGGGCTTAAGTCTTTTCTTTGATTTTCTACCCCTTTCATTCAGATAATCAGATTAAGGCATGTGCATTTTTGCTCGAGATTTTTTTCTGTGGCACCTTTATTCTTTTTTTTCGCTCACAGGCGTTTATTAGTCCACTTTGGGACGACTATAGAGATTCAACCGCCGTTAGACTAAATAACCGGGTGAGGGTTACCCAACTTAGAAGGACAGGTTGTCTTTACGTCATTATTCAACTTTCTTCTTTTTTTGGTACCACAAGTCATTTTCAATCATGCCGGACTATCACAATGAACTAATTGGGGAATACTTCTCAAATCCGAGTACTATGGCACAAATCTACACGTTGGACTCGTTTCCTTACTCCGGGGAACCTAGGGTGTTCACATTATACCTCAATTTCCAAACTTTCCCAAGTTCCTTAGTTCAAACTCCTTTTCCCTTGAACTCTAAATACTCTCTTGACTACCTTACACACAACCCACACACAAGAAAAATTCTTTTACGGTTTTCGTAGGGGCGAATATGTCGTGGTATTTACCGAACTTAAAATAAAAAGGGCTTAACTTGACAATACAAAACGGTAAAACCTCCCCCAAACTTGAATTAAACATTGTCTCAATGTTCAAGAACAAGAGAAGAAGAGGTGTACTCACAGAGATCCTCACAGAGCGGTCGACAGGTAATGCAACACCTCTTCGCTGCTACCACGTTTTCCCTTGCGAAATCTCATTTATTCCTGCAAAAACAATAACCACACAAAAAGAAACAACATCAATTCATAAAACCGTGGGTTGCCTCCCACACAACGCTTCCTTTAACGTTGCATGGTGTCGCTACTGCGAAAATCGGCGCCGGCTGACAGAAGAGTCGCCACCGTGCGTTATTTATCCCAACGGAGGGAAAGGAAACGCTCGAAGTAAACCTCGCGAAAACGGGAAAAGGTATGGTCATCGCAACCAAAACCTGGGTTCGGGAGTCGGTTACGCAAGGGGAAGGTATTAACACCCCTCACGTCCATCGTACTCGATGGGATCCACGCTTGCTTGTTTGTACGGATTACACTTCTATCTAAACTAAAGGATGAGGTCTGAAAAGAAAAGAAAACATGACTCGGTAAAGCATCGCACTTTATGCCTACGTATTCCCGTCTGGAACGAGAAATCAGAGTCAACCTAGTTCGCCTAACTACGGGGGAAGGTGGGTGAAGGTTGCTCGCTAGGATATCGCATCCTATGCCTACGTACTTCCACACAGCATGGAAGATCAGAGCAAACGTAGTTCGGGCTACGCATGACACAAGCTGTTCAAGTGTCTTTTATGAAAAATCTCACCTTAAACAAGGGTTTTCTTATTGCAAAAAGGTTTGTGTTTGTTCAAATCTTTTGACGGAAGAAATGAATTGATTTCTGTTATAACCTTTATTAATGTTTTTCTGTTGTTTTGAAGAAAGAAGAGATGACACTCTAAAAATCCTAGGGTTAAAAGGGATAAAACCTACCCTAATGTTATCATGCATGGGTTAAGACCTAATGTCTATCATGCTCCTCTCTTGCGCAGAGAGAAACAGAGATCCTAAGGGAATAGACGGAAACAGAAACAGCAGATATATACAATAAAGCAGTAAAATGCATGGATGCAACAATACAAGCGAGGCAAGGGAGTCCCACTCAACCTCGAACCTAGAAAACAATAGGCAAAAGTGAACAGAATTCACTTTCAACCTAACAGGTTAAACAACAAACAATACAGTCAGGGAAATTCACACAATACATCAAGAATTATCAACAGCTAAAACTAAACAGCAAAAGCAGTCTTCATCAGCATCTGTCTTCCAGTCAGCATCAACTATCCACAAGCTTCAAGCAAGCATTAGTCTTTTATCTCCAATCTCTCAATGGCTTTTCTTCAAGTCCCAATCTCCCAGCTAAGGAAACAATCACAAGAATGAACTGGGTGCTAAACAATTAGTTGACCACCAAAGGTGGCAAACAGACTGCTAATAACACATAGAAGATTTCTCTCAAGAGTTCTATCTCTTAGACACTATCACCAAGCGTTCCAAAGGAAGGGGGTGAGTGTCTTAGAGAGACTCTGCATCATAGAGAGGGATGGAGGCAATCAAGACCTTCCATGTTTGTGAATCAAGTTTTCTATTCTAGAGCTATGCCTAACTCCTAGATCATATAACCTTCAACAGCTGACAGCAAGAGATACTCCTCATCAACTCTGGAAGTTGGTCTTCATTCTCTTTGATCTTCAGATGGGCTTCATCAACACAGTCTTCAGCTCAAACCCCAAGCCCCAAACAAACCCAATACCCCACACAGTCAAATAATAACCCTAGAGAGGGCACACTACACAGTCAATCAAATACAATCAATATACTAATAGTAATAGGGGAAGCCTAATATTTTCTAAGGGATCTATTATCTACCCATAACCCCTATAGTCCCCTACCCCAAAAATCAAATTAAAATTCCTAGAAGAAATGATCTATCTCATCTATGTTCACTTAAAACCCTAATTTTAACCACTCTAATCTCACCTAATCAAATCATCTAAAAATTAATCCTAAAATTATGAATTAAATCCTATGAGGAAGCTAAAGTCCTAAGTTAATCACCCTAAAAAGAATGGACCCTAAATCTAAGGGGAGCTAATTGAACTAAAATCAACAAAATTAGGTGCTAAACTAAATCACTTAAAAAGCTATTTAAAAGAAAAATACACAAAAAATACTAAAACAAAATAAAATGCTAATTTTATTATTTATTATTTTTCTTAACAGAATTATTGACCTAATGCAAAAAGAAGCAATTAAAAATATCAATTTTCTGATTTTATATGATTTTTTAAAGATGCTAAAAATATTAAAAGAAAAATAAAACCAAAGAAATGAATTAAATGGGGAGGGGGTGTCACAAGCAACTGCGCTCAGTTCAATTCTAGATGGGCCAGGAAGTGGGGGGCGTGATTAGCAAGCGTGCCTAAGCCCAATACATTCAGAAAATCAAACTAAAAAATCAAAAGAAAAAGATTAAGAACCCGGTGCAATTAGCAACTAATTTTAGTTAAAACATGAAATGGGCTCGCTGGTGGGGTGTGGTTAGTATGTTTTGCTGAGGCCCAAGACTTAACTTAAGTGGAACGCTGTGTTCCATTAAGTTCAGATTTTCCCTCCGTTTTCAAATTGAATTACAGCCATTGGATTTAAGTCTTGAGTCAAACATTAATCCTAATCTAACGGTTAAAAAGTCATCACTAACCTTGGGTTAGGGTTTCTTCGTGAAACCAGGTTTGTGCATGAAACTTCCACACTCTTGTTCTCTCTCAATCCAGCATGAAATTCCAAACTACAAAGACCAATCTTGATCTATTCTTTCCCAGGAATACAACCCTATCCTTGGTTTTGATTAAAACTCCATAGAACTCACAAACAGAGGACACGAAATCATTGGTTCCAAGAATTCTCACTGTGATCAACCCTAACAATTCTAGGTTCTAATGGCACTAATGCGTTTTTCATGTCTCACTGATCTCAGTATGCTATCGTGTGTACAATAACACTCACTAACCTAACCAATCTTGATCATCAAAGTTTCAACATCCTGCCATTAAACCTCATGGAATGCTCTCAACCTCTCTGAAAATGATCATCTAACCTAACCTAACAATCTTACACTAACAATCTAATCTAACAACATATAATTAGGGAGATAGAGGAGAATTCACCAACTTGCTAGGTAGCTATGGCAGAGGTGGAATCAGCTTGTTTCAGTGCTTGCAATCCCTCACAAATGATCCTTAGATGATGCTCTTGTTTCTGTTTGCAAAAAGTTGGAAGAAGAATGCTTCTAATGTGAGATTCGAATATGGTTTGCTTCTTGAAACTTCAAACCCTAGCTCTTCAATCTTCCATGGATGGCTCTCTAATTAAGCATGTATGCACTCAAGAGATTCAATGGATTGTGGATGAAGAAGAAGAATGAACAAAATTGATGTTGATTGTATGAATTCACTCTTTCTTACAATTGAAGCAACAATGGAGTTCTCACTTTTCTCTCTCTCTTTTAACCAACCTTTTTCACCAACCTTCTCCATTCATTATATAGATGATGATGGCAATGCCTAGAAGTTTCTGGATCCCTCTATGATGATTCTAGAATATCTCATGTCATGATATGATCCTTTATCTCATCTCTTGTGATATCTCATGCCTAGACTTGGTACATCCCTTTAATTATGCTTGAAAATCTCCTTACATGAGTTATTGGAAAGGTCTAGATGCATAGCAAGCTTATTCTTTGCATTTCATTAAGTTTGGCATTTGTACCTTATTATGCAAGTCATGGATTTACAAAGCAACTCCAAAATTTAAGCCTAAACTCAAAAATGTGGCTGAACCAATGTCTTTAGAATGTGGTTTAGAACCAATTTGGTATATTACATGACCCATTTTGGATTTATAGGTTGCCCAAACCAATTTTCCATTTGAACTTTTTCAAGTTATATGCCATTTTTAAGTCATTTTTTACCAACTTTTATCAACTTGAGTTCTAAGCATTTCCAAACTTCCATGACCTCTTTTCTAGACTTAAAATGACATTTTGAGCAACTTTGATGTTGGGAAGTTTTTCATTTGAAGCTTCCTTGTATGAGTTTTAGGCATAGGCTAAGAATGACCTGTAATTCTCAAATGACCAAAATACCCTTTACTTTCCAAGGACATAAGTAGAGTTCCACAAATCATATGAAGGCATACCATACCTTCCTAGAAAGCTAAGACAATTAGGAACAACTCTCATTTTGGCCAGAAATCCATTTGAAATCTCCTTGAAGGTCAAAAGTTGCTTGGAAGACAGACAACTTTTATAGACAAATTTCAGTGCCCTCAGATGACCTGTAACTTGCAAGAGCTATAACTTGAGTTATATAAATCATCTTGATGAATTCCACCACTCAAATTAAATCTATGAAGATAATCTACAAGTTTCATGTGGACCATAAATTCATATGAAGCTTGCATCTTGAGTTACACTGCTTTGAAGTTGGACCCAAATTAGGGGATTTTACACTGAAACCCTAATTTGGTAACTCCTCTTCTCCTTGACTCCTGTTGATTTTTCTTTGGCAAAACACCATATCCATATCCATATAGCAAATAATGAATCCCACATTCTCCAAATGATCCTTGATGCCTTTCAAAACAAGTCTTTGACCTAGGGTTGACCTAGTGTTGACCCAGATAAAACCCTAGTTGACTGACTTCAACTGAGACTCTTGCAATCATTCCAATGACTTGGTTACTCCTCAAAAATGATCATCTAGGCTCTTCATAACATCCACGCACACCTCATGCTCTTGGCTCATGGCTCACACTTCCTCTGATGATCCCCAAATAACCTCAAGATAGGGGAGAACTCACTGATCAACCTGTCAACTCTTCAAAGCTCAAATTCTTCCCTGATGACCTGAGTAGTCTTGAATATGAATGAAAACCCTTGGATATGCCTCCTGAGATAAGAATAGCACTTTGATCCCCTGATTAAGATAGCTTGCCTATGCTATGCAATGCAGATGAATGCACTATGTACATGATGCCAATGCAAATGATTATGCAATTGAAACATAAACCTAGGTTAGAAAAGGTTGGGCAAATTTTGGGGTGCAACACATGGCTCGACGATCGACTCCACATTATTATGGGGGGTACTTCAGCCTCTAAACTCTATTGCTCGACTTCTTCGCAACAGAATATTGTGCCAGTTCAGAGATAAGAGCAACTTGAAATGGCTTTGATCGTTCTCCCTTCTTAGTTGTGTTAATCCTCCCAACTGAAGGTTTGACATCTTTCTCCTTACCTTTCTTTCGACCCTCTTAAGTTTTTAAAGTGATTTCCTCATCAAAAAATTTCAAAGTGAGCGTACCTTTTTCCACATCAATATTGCACCGACTAGTAAGCAAGAATGGCCGGCCAAGTATGATCGAAGTTTCTTCATCCTCGGGTATATCCATGATTTGAAAATCAACTGGGTAAGTGAAGTTATCGATTGTCACTAGAACATCCTCTGCTAGCCCATATGCCATCTTAGTTGTGTGGTCGGCAAACTTCAAGCTTGTTCCCGTATCGCTCACTTTTCTAATATCCAGCTTTTTGAAAATAGATAACGGCATGAGACTCACACTAGCACCTGAATCAATTAGGACTTTCTTAAAAGTTCGATCTTTAATAGTACAAGGGATTACAACTGGTCCAGGATTCTTCATCTTGATGGGTATTTTCCTTTCTTGTGCTATTTCCTTGCATTGCTCAGTTGTGGTCTTCGATTCTTCACCCATTGGTCTCTTTTTACCTATAACCTCTTTCATGAATTTCTTGTACAAAGGCATTTGCTCAAGTGCTTCAAAGAACGGCATGTTGATTTCCAATTTGTTGAACATTGCACTGAACTTTCCGAAGTCTTTCTCGTTCTGATCCTTCTTTGTAACTCTTTGAGGGAACGGTAATTTGATTTTCGGTTTGACCTCCTCTTTCTTTTTCTCCCCAGTTGACTTTTCAGATAGCACAGCTTCTTCTGGTTCTTTTATTTTTTCTCTTACCTCAAGTTCCACCTCTATGTATTCTTCCTCCTTTGTTTCCTCCTCTTCTATCACTTTCTGATTTCTTGTTGTGACAACATTAATACTCTCTTGATTTTTTGGATTTGGTACTGTCGCGCTCGGGAGGGTTCCTTGAGTGTGTGTTGAGAGGTGTTGGGCTATCTGTCCCATCTGCGACTCAAGGTTTTTGATGGAAGATGTGTTGTTCCTTTGAATGTTTCGGGTCTCTTCTTGGAATTGCATACTTTGAGCTGCCATTCTTTCAATAGCTAACTCCCATTCTGCTTTTTGAGGGGCCTGTTGTTGTTGTTGTTGATATGGAGGTTGGTTTTGGTCTTTCCAGGAAAAATTAGGATGATTCTTCCATCCTGGATTATAGGTCTGAGAATACGGATTGTTCTGCCTCAAAACTTTTATCTCTTCGACTTATTAAGTAGTAGCAAGACAATGCACAGTAAAATGGGGACCATTACAAACCTCACAACTCACAGCTTGAACCGGTTTAACTTGAGCTCCAGTTGCAGTACTCACATTCATCCCTTTAAGCCTTCTTTCCACTTCAGCCTTGATTTGATCTTCCATGTTCACAACTTATTCCGCTAGTTTCAAATCAATCTTACCCTCTGGTTGGTTCACAGTGCGATCATACAACTCAAGATGCTCATTGGCGGCAATTGCTTCTATAATCCTCTTGATACCAGTGGCTGTTGAGAAATTAGTTGAGCCACCGGCAGCAGTATCTATAAGTTGTTTTGTCTTGATTCTCAAACCATTCACAAAATTCTGCATCTGCTCAGTGGCATCCATGTTATGAGTTGGGCATGCAGTCAGACACCTCTTAAACCTCTTGTATGCATCTCCCAGAGATTCCCCTTCTTTTTGTTTGAAGTTAACAATGTCGTACCTTTTTCGAATAAACACTGAAGCAGGGAAATACTCATTAAGGAATGCAGTTTCCATCTCTAGCCATGTGGTAATACTCCCAGCTGGAAGTGAATAGAACCATTCTTCCGCATCATCGGTCAGTGTGAATGGAAACATAACAAGTCTCTTGGCCTCTTCGGAGTGACCTTCTATCTTCAGAGATGTGGAAGTCGTTAAGAATCTCTGTAGATGCTTGTTTGCGTCTTCATTGATTCTTCCTGTGAAAGGCTTGCTCTCCAGCTGGCGAATGATGGACGGATGTAGCTGAAAGTGTGCCACATTCACCGGTTGATTTACGATAGTCATCCGGTTTGGTTGAGCATTGGCTCCTCCATAGTCTCCCAAAAGTCTTTCAGGCTGAGGTGGATTCCCATCCATTTGAACAGTTTCTGGTGTTGTCTCCCTCTCTGCTTCTGAATCACTATTCACAAATACAACTTCTTCGTTTTCTACAATTTTGGCTTTTCTACGTCTGGAGTGCAACAATCTTTCAGGTTCTGAGTCAAAAGAAAATAAAGCTGAGGTCTTACCTCGCATACACAGGTTAGGAAATTATTAGTAATAACAGAAATATAATTAGAAAAATAATTTAAAATTTTAGTCACAGAGTGACAAAATTCTAATTGAACGAACAAGATACTTAAAATTTTGGCAGTCCCCGGCAACGGCGCCAAAAACTTGATCGGAAAAATAGCAAGTGTACTATTTTCACCGATGTAGTGATAAGGGGAAATTCCCCGAATGTCGAACTCGAAGGACTGCGTGTAAATTTTTAGGAAAAACTTGTTATTTCAATCAGACAAAATAACCTTGGGTTTCGTTTGACAACAGGATATAGGAACAAGTAAAATAATAGACTTTATAGATTAATATAAGATCAATGTTAGGGACGTGGATAAATTGCAAGTAAATACCTTAAAGAATTCTTCTGAGATATTTGTTTCCAACCTTAAAAAAAAACAAATTTCAAAAGTAGTTTTCCTTAATTCCTTAATGAAAAACCCTTTGATGAATTTCATGCACACTAATTCCTTAGTTGCCCACGAAAATCATCAAGCAATAGTTCTGACATAAAAAACACGTTGCTACGGGATACCCCCATTCCAAGGCAATATCAACCGTAACATTATTTTGCAAAAGCATTAAGTCGACTTTCCAGATAAAACCTAATCATAAATCAAATTCTATTTTCCAATATGAATTAGCATAAAGATCGTTGCAAAATAAAAGCCATAAGGTGAACAACAAAAATCTCATAGAATAATCCCAACAAAGGTCAATACATCACAATTTAGGACCACCCCCTAACACTTGGGGGTTTAGCCACTCATAATATTCGATAAAAACAACATGATAATTGGAAACATTATAATAGTATTAGGAGTGAATTCGATCTTCAATTTCTTCCGAGCATAAAAATCTCGTTGTCCTCCCAATTCTCCAGAGCTTCAATCTCTCGTTGTATTTTTTCGTTTAATCCAAAAGTCCCTTCTCCTTTCTCTAAACACGTAACAAATAGTCACAATTCCAACTCAGCACTATGGAAATACCTACAATACCCTTGGGGATCACAAGAGTCAAAAATACAAGAAAAATAGGGAAAAAAGCGCTTCCTGCAACACGGGCCGTGTCAGGCAACACGGGCGGCCGTGTTGGCTTCCTGGCACATTTTTCGCATGAAATTTCCACGTCCCAGGTGTCCTGACACGGGCCGTGTCACACAACACAGGCACCCGTGTCAGGCCACTGTTTTCCACCAAAAAATCACCTTTTCTGAGCACATACTGCAACACGGGTCGTGTCACATAACACGGGCACCCGTGTCTGGCCCCTGTTTCAAATTTGACTTCGACTCCAATACGAAAGTCGTAGCTCTCTCTCTTAGCTTTCCGACGGTTTTTAGAACGCCTCAAACGGATTCCCGGAACTCCAGTTATGATCGTTTCCGTGCAGACTGCTAAAGATTTCACAACAAAACTCTTCCGAAATCTTGCCATTTTTCCCCGGTTTTCGCTCTGCTTCTCCTTTATTGTATACCTGAACCTAGAAACAGTGAAAATACCAAATATACACGTAAATTTTAATAAAAAAAACTAAAATGCGACAAGACAAAACAAATGATTAACTGAAATAAACGGTAAAATAACGTGTAAAAACCACCGATCATGTGTATATATGAATAGGAAGGTGTATATGCTGAATGGAATATGCCTATTGTCGCTTCCGCGAAAATAAGGTGCCGGTAAAACAGAAGAGTCGCCACCTTTCGTTATTTATCCCTCAGAACGGGAAAGGAAACGATCGGAAAAACCTGACGAAAAGGTATAAGACAAGGTCATCGTGACCATTGTCTGGGTTCGGGAGTCGGTTACGCTAGGGGAAGGTATTAGCACCCCTCACGTCCATCGTACTCGATGGGATTCATGCTTGTTGTGTTTATTTGACGGGTTGGTTTTATCTATCTACCTGTCAAGGCTGGTTCAAAAAAGAAAAGAAAATGACTCGGCAAAGCATCGCACTTTATGCCTACGTATTCTCATCAGAGAATGAGAAATTAGAGTCTACGTAGTTCGACTAACTACGGGTGATGGGGGAAGGTGGCTCGCCAATACGTCAGTATTGTGCCTACGTACTCTCAACAGGCTTGAGAGATCAGAGCTTACGTAGTTTGGGCTAATACGGATTACGGAGATTCAGATTCATCTGTTTTATCGAGTAGGGTTAACAAACAGTTCCAGCAGTTTGGTGTACGCAGCTCGACCCTTGGAGACTTAGACGTTACCATTTGCGGTAGAACTGGGAGTTAACGACACTCTTTTCTTCAGAAAATCTTCCTTTGAATTATGGGCCCACGGGGCAAAAAGGTTTGAAGTTTGTTTTCTGTCTTTTACGGAAGAACTGTTTTTTTAGTTGTCTATAGTTCGTACAGCACTAGAGACTATGACCTGGGAACGAATGCGTCGCATATCGTCCAAAGGACGTATACTAAACATTCTAGATGATTGAGAGGAGGCCGCTCAATTATCATTACCCAAGTAGCTTAAGGCTCGTAACGTACTTGCACTAACTTGCCTTTATTACGTTTTTTTACTGTTTGTTTGAGATGAGAAGAGAGAGGGACAACTACGGGGAGACTATCAAGCCCTAATGTTGTCATGCCAAGGATTCATCCTATGGTTGAGGTTTTAAACAAGGAACTCCTAGAAGTTATCATGCATAGGTTTCAACCTAAAGTTCTAATCATCACTTCCTTATCAAAGGAAGTGAGATTCCTAGGGGATCATGTCAATGATAAATAGAAACAGATAAAGCATCAGGTTAAATAGTAAATAGTAAACGACTGTAAATAATATGCATGCAATGCAAGTGAGGGAGGAAATGTGTGTGGGGCATCAGCCTCCACAAGCTCGTCTCGACCTCAAGCCAAGTATGAATAACTGCAATCATAAAGGAAAATAAAATGCCATCAAGCAAATCACAAACCACACAGGCAAGGGAGCAGAGCTCTACCAAATACTAGCAAGCAAAGCCACACAGTAAAAATATAAGCAGAGGGAGAAACTCAACCTCTAATGCAATCATGCTCCTAGCTTAAAACCATCTAAACATGAACTTATTCTAATGCATCAAGCAAATCAAACAAGCCATATCAATACAGTTGCACAGAAAGAAAACAAACAGTCAAGAAAGCAGATCAACAACTTCAACAGCTTCACAGCAAAGCAGTCCTCTGACAGCAGTCCAGTCCACAGTCTGTAACTGTTCTTCAAGTCTATCCTCTTCAAGAGAATGAAAGGTAATCCATATTCAAGCTTAAATCTTCAATAGGCTCCACCAAGAATGAAGAGAATAATCATCAGGAAAATTGGTTGATAATGGGAAGCAGACAGTAAACCAAAGGAATCCTGTCTAACACTCAACCGGTCATCAGAGAAAGGCATCCTCAAAAGTTCTACTCATTGTAAATGTCACACATCCCTCCAAAGGAGAGATGAGACATAAACATGAGGACTTTGAATCATAGGATGAGAATGGGATGGGAACAAAACCAACCATTACTTGAAGAAATATCTATTTCTAAAGCTCTTTCCTAAAGCCCTAATTTCCTAAGATACTCAAAGCTAACAAAAGGGAAGGAAATCTTCAATCTAAGCTCCACTAGCCACTTCACACAAGCTTCATCAAGTCCATGATGTCCTCCAATGAGATCTAGAAGCCCACTAGGCAAGGAAGTCCAATTTTGAGCCCATTTCACATCAATCATCAACATTGAAGCACCAAATGAACACACAAGTAGAATATTCTATCAAAAATACCAAAACACATTCTAAAAATTTGATTAATTTTCTATGGGAACATGCATTCACTAATAACCTATAGTTAAAAAATCAAGGCCTAAATCATTCTCTAAGTCCTCCAACAAAATCCTAAACTTCAAGGTATCACAAATAAACCCTAAAAGGGAGCTCCTAAAGTTCTAGTCCTAAAACAGCACCTAAATTCATCACAAAAATGTGAGAAAAATCTAAGGGGAGCATGCATATCTAACCTAATCACAAGCCAAAAATCAAGCACAAACTCAATACCAAATGCTCAAACAAAATTCACCAAACAGATGAATCAATTAATACAATTTTATTATCAAATAAAATGGGAAAAAACAAATAAAATGAAAATAAATGCTAATCCTAATCTTTTTGTTTCTAAAATTCTTAGATTTATTCATGAATCAGGGGGAAAACCTCATAATTAATTGATCAATTTTTCTATTTTTAATGGATTAAAATCAAACAAGTATACAATAGAGAAAATAAGAAAAAGAAGAAGAAATTAATAAAACACGCGTGGTAAATAGCAATTAAACCCAGTTCAAAGTGTGGGTTGGGCCCAGAGAGGGGTGTGAGTATCCGTTCATCATTAAGCCCATGCGCCTGAATTCACTCATGGTTCTCTTCAGAAATTGATGAAAAGAAAAAAAAAAGAATACATGCCAGGATTCAAACCCATCCCTTTCTCTGAATCACTTGCTAATCCAAAACGGGGCGTTTTGAGGCAGGGTTACGTGGCACAGCTTCTGAACGCACGATGCAATTACCAGTCAACTGATCCAAGGTCTTCCCATGGTGCCAACGCATTAATGAAAACGATGCGTTTTGCTTCAGTCAAAGTCATCAACTGAAATTCAATCGTGGCCGTGGATGAGGGTTACCAGGTCAAGTCGTCAGCAAGATCCAATGGCTCCTATGTTTCTTCTTCATTTGAACTTCAGTTTGGGGGGGAAACCAAATGGTGGCCCGGATGGTGGCGCCACCGTCTTCTCCGGCGAAGACATTCACACAGGTCATCAAAAATTCACAAACCATACATCATTCTCTCTAGAATTCAATGCTGATCACGAATATCACCTTAGAATCATCTAACTCCCTATGGATTTTCAAACCTGATAGCACTTTCAAAATATGCATCAATCTTGAATCTCATCAGAACTTCAATTAATTGCACAGATACAATCCTCATCTCATGGTGATCATTCTACACTATCCAATCTTGATTAACAGTCCAAGAAATGCTTGATTCGAGCCTTAACAGAAATTGATCACACAACTATTTTGTCTCTAATTCACCAATTTATGATCCTAAATCCAACTTCATATCACCAGGATCCTAACCACCTATAGAATGCTAGCTATTTCTACCTAAATCAAGCACAAAAACGAAATGTACCAACCTGTGTTCAAGCTTGTAGCAGAGGTAGTTCTTGCACTCTTCAGCCTTTAAGAAAGTGCAGATACACTCCAAATCACTTGATGAACACAATGAAACCTTCAATTGATCTTGATTTGGCCTGGAACTCAGAATTAAATTCTCACTTGCACCTCTGAAATTTCAAATTCACTCTCTACTTTAGGCTTCAATCTTCACCAAAAAATGACCTGAATGCACTCATATGCTTATATAGGATGTAATTGCATGATCTAGAACCTTCTCAAAGGTTCAGAATGAGATTTTCAATTTTCAATTTCTCCTTAAAATCTCTTTCATGGCAGGCGCGATATCTCATCCATTTCTCCTTCAGGAAACCTTCAACATACTCCTTGTGAACCACTGATCTTGAATGGTGGGGATTCATCCCTTGTTTGCATCCCATGGCTTGGATTTGAGATGTAACTTCTTTATGAAGTAATAAGGCAAAAGGCCATGAAAATGAACTAAAACCTAATTTATAATAATGTCATTGTTTCCAAAATGTATTTTCCATTCAAAAAATGCTATTATTTTTCCTCATTTGCTCACATAACATTTATTTTGAATTTTTGGTCTTTTAATTCTCTTTAATTCTTCCTTTTTCACAATTTCTTGAATCAAGTCTCTCCTTGAGCCATTTCAATGCCTCCTTGATACATGGTCAAGTTTAAAACCCCATTTTGAGAAACTTTCAAGTTGCACAAAATTTCATTTGAGATGTCTAAGTTGGTGAAAATGACCCATAACCAAAAATGACCCATAATCACAACTTCCCAAAATACCCTTGACTTGTCAAAGCCATAACTTGAGTTCTACAAATCCTATCAAGGACTTATAGCACTCTATGGAAAGCTAAGAGAATAAGGAACAACATTCATGTTGACCAAAATTTCATAGGAATCATCCTTCTAGGGCAAAAGTGTCATGCAAGTTGGGTAACTTTCAAGCTCCAAATTCACATACCTCAGATGACTTGTAACTTGTCTGGCTCATAACTTGAGTTTTATAAACCCTATAAAGGACTTCTAGTACTAAAATTAAAGCTAATATCATGCTCTACAACAATAATGTTAGGGTCAAGATGAGATGCCAATCATATCTTGAGTTAAATAGTCTTGAAGTCAGGGGTCAAACTAGGGGATTTTACACTGTCAAGTCTTAGAAACCCTAGCCTGAAACTTCTCAAACTCCTCAATCATGATGAGTTGACCTTGGAATCATCCTTATAACATCTCAATGTATCAATCCATGATCACATGGCTCTTGAATTAAGTCTCAACCTTCTTCAACTCCTCAGTTGACTTAGGGTTGACCCAGTCAAATCCTAATTGCACCACTCATGGATGAGTCTTCCTAATCTTACACAATGACCTGTCTAGGCCTCAAAGTGATCTTCAACACTTCTCATGAGCTCCCTAAAGATGTCAAGTCCATCCTCATGGCCTCAAAATCATCTGATGATCTTCCCACAACTCTCAAGTTAGGAGACCTACACACTTGGCTTCAACCACTCTCTCTGAGGATCTTTTAACTTCTCTGACAAGGGTATCAACCCTTGAATACTTGAATAACCTTCTTAACTAGCTTCATAGTCTTGTATAGCTCTTAATTGGTAATCATACCTCTTGATCTCCTACATACATGTCAATGAAATGCAAATGATAATGCTAATGTGAATGAAATGAAACATGAGCTGGGTAAAGAAAAGTTGGTCAAATTTTGAGGTGCAACAGCTGCCCCTATTCAAACGGCTTGGACCTGACTGGGTGAGAAGCGAACTGTTCTCAAACAATCAAGGTACGAGACGGTTGAATACCAACAAATCCGGAAATTTGCCAACTATGCAAGTACACGGTACTTTGATGGGGACAAATCTTCGGAAACTGAAATAATAGCTGCACGGCAACTAGCTGGAGAAATACTGATTTGAACCTCCGTCAGGATGATTCCCTGATTCATCTGATACCGTTGCATCCTTAAATCATCGAGGGATCACTGGTTACACGGCAACAGGCAATCTGCCACCGCACAGGTAAACGATACTTTGATTGGTAGGAACATCCTCAAAACTGAGCATGACAGTTGCACGGCAACTTGCTGGGGAATTGGTCACACGGTAACCGGTGAAGGGTCTAATCTCCATCAGGATAATTATCTCATTTTGCTGTAGATATTCGTCCTCAAGTCATCAAGGGGTCACCGGTTACACGGTAACTGGTAATGAATGGTTGATTATACCGTCAGGCATTTTGTGTCATAGCAGAAGAATTGCTTCGGCCTCGCAGTCGGACTTCATCAGTAAGTCCTGAAATGGGGTCTTTAGTCATTCACAGATCAATAAGGATACACAATCTTTTGCCATCAGACACTCTGCGTCAGCTAGGCAAACTGCTTTGACATCGCAGTTAGACTTCATCAGTAAGTCTTCAAATGGAATCCTTAATCACTGACCAATAAGGATATACATTCTTTTTCCGTCAGGCACTCCGCGTCAGCTGGGAGAACTGCTTTGACATCGCATTTAGACTTCATCAGTAAGTCTGGGGTTTTGGCACCGCTGCCGGACTTCAATCATAAAGTCCTCAAGGAAATTTCAACTTCTATGTTTAAGACCTGTTGGGGATGACACATCCCCGCTGGGGATTCTGGAGAACTATCAAGTAACTCTGCTTCAGGGATCCAGAAATCATTCTGGACAAATAAACTCTGCTGAGGACTTCAAGAATCATCTTAGAAAAATAACTCCGCCGGGGACTTCAAGAATCATCCTGAACCAATAACTCTGCTGGAGATTTCAGGAACCATCCTGAGCAAACGCTCTGCCGGGGACTCTAAGCATCAACTTTAGCAACCAACTCTGGCAACTTCACTGGGGATTTTAAGAATCATCTTAAGCAAACAACTTCGTTGGAGACTTCAAGAATCATCTTGAGCAAACCATTCTGCGGAGGAACACCTGGAAAACAAGAACGGTAACAACCTAGCTCATGTTTCATATGCATATGTTTGACTATGGCGCAATGCTCCACACGGTGGAAATGCTACGCGTTTTTAGGGTAAATGCTATGCAATCATGCAAAATGCTATGACCCCATCAGCAAAATAAATGCTGAAGGGAAAAGCCTCCTGTCAAGGAGAAGAAACCACTCTGGTAGGGAGGAGGAATCATCCTGCCGAGGAGAATAAGCCGCACCAATCTCAATTGGGTTCCGCCTGAGGAAACGAACTTCAGTCGACTGCTGCAGGGGAACAAAGTTCTACGAGAAATGGGGCCTGCTCGGCTAGGTATACGACCCACAAACTGCTGAGGAAAGCGATGTCAATCGAAGAAATAAACTGCACGGCCTTTGTAGCAGAACTTTCCTGGAGATAACGACTCCGATGGGGAAATACATCATCAGCTATTCATCACTCTACCGGGGAGCACCAATCATGGACTGCATGGCTTCCAAGGACTCGACTCTCTTGGGGATTTGCCAGCTCGGCTGGGGAAGAAGGAATCATCCTACTTGCTGGGGAGAATACAATTCTATGGGGAATTTAAATTCTCCTGAAGACTTCAGTCTGGACTATCGAAAGCTGCATACTTGCGAACAATCTTCCATGAGAAAACTGCACTTTGACCCAGTGCCGGGGAATAAACATACGCCTCAACGCATGACTCAGCTGGGGAAATGACGATCCTTCAGGATACATCTGATTGGGGAGAATCTTCTTTGCTTGGGGAGACATATCAACGCTAACCATCCCATGTTCAGGCTCCGTGGGGAGATGCTGCTGAACTCGCTGGGGAAGAAGGAATCATCCTGCTTGGGAAACATACATCGTACTGCCTGGAATATGCCATACCTACAACAATACAAGCAAGCAGACAAGATACCCTTCTCAAAGGGACCTATCAAGGTTATCATCTTGTGATAATGTTCAAGTAATTCATTGTTTCAACAATCAGTGGCCTAGGCCAGTAAGTTTATGTATGCGCATTTTATTAAAAACATCGGCGTTCTTTTTCGCAAACAAAACAGATAAATGCTAAACAAGCAAACAGAATTGCTGAATAGTATATATTTTATTGATAACGAACCCTTGAATAGGTAAAAATGTTTTACAACAGATGCAAGCTCCTGGAATGAGGAAGCTGCGCAAATAAAAAAAACATAAATATGCATCAGTATATACACAAATGTCGGCAATAGGGCGTAGACGAACACCATGAGTTGATCCCTCTATGACCTACTCGACTTCGATACTTCTCCGACGCTTCAGCTTCAGAAGAGATTGATTCAGATAAACGGCCCTCAGGTCTTCCAAACCACTAAACAATGAAAGTCCATACACGGAACGCAGTCATTTGCTTTTTCAAATCCCTAACTTTTGCCTGAATCGCCCTTTCGGGTTTTCGATTCACCGGGATACCCTTTTTTTCCAAAGTCGCCCTTCCGGGTTTTCGACTTTGCGGGTGTACATTTTTCATTTATATCCCTAATTTTTGCCCGAACCTTTTTCCTTTTTTATGGTTCGCCAAGATGCCCCATTTTTGCCTGGATATTCTTTTTCTTTCCAGCGGGTCATTTTTTAAGCAAAGTATTTTTTAACTGCGTCCGCGTTCACCGGGGATGCAAAATCTTCGCCATCCATCGTGGACAACAACAAGGCTCCTCCCGAGAAGACCTTGCTGATGATGTACGGACCTTCATAATTGGGAGTCCACTTGCCCCGATGATCGGAGTGTGGAGGAAGAATCTTCTTCAGGACGAGATCACCCGTCTGAAAGCTTCTAGGACGTACCTTCTTATCATACGCTTTCTTCATTCGGCTTTGGTACAGACGACCATATGCAATCGATGCTAACCTCTTCTCGTCCATCAGGCTGAGTTGGTTTAGTCGGTTCTTAATCCATTCCGCCTCATCGAGTTTTATGTAACACCCCCTTTCTTTACCCCCAAAATAAACACATATCAAATCGTATAGTCACGAACACAAGTATTTTTATTTTCATCAGAGTATATTTACATTAAGGTATAAAAGAAGTGCGTCACAATACTCACGAAACGACCACATGAATATTAATGTTTAAAAAGAATTAACTCAAAAGGGGTAAATCTCAACTAAAAATAAACGCATGATTTCTTCGAAATTACATATTCATGTTTTCTATTAAAGCGGAAGACTAAAACTTATTTATTTACTTAAGACATGACAAAACACATATACATGTCATCTGGTTGTTCACCACTTCATTCGCATATAAACAAAATATCATTAAGATATTCTACAAGCCTATCTACCCAAAGTTACATATCAGAGCGACCGACTCGAGGGAAATAAGCTAATACTCCAAAGGAAACCTCCAGCGAATCATAATCTGCAATGCCTCATAGGACATCATAAAACAGCAGAAGGGTGAGAAACATTACCATAATAATTCAAGGCATAGAGTATATATATATATATATATATATATATATATATATATATATATATATATATATATATATATATATATATATATATATATATATATATATATATATATATATATATATATATATATATATATATATATATATATATATATATATATATATATATATATATATATATATATATATATATATATATATATATATATATATATAAATGCATAATACCGAATGCCTATATTCCACAGTTTTCACTACAGTGCGTAATAATAAATCCTCACCACATCTAATACACTTAGACGTATACACTCACACTAAATCATCCATCCATTAGTCAATATCCTACACATTATTTATTCGCTAACCGCATCACATCAATTCCTACATGCATGCATATTACATATAACAATCGCAATCGTGCCGTGCGATTCATATAATACTCATCTACTATCCTCAATCCCCTTTCCGGATTATGGGCATATCGCTTATACCCTACCGGGAACAACATCTCGGTTATTCTACCTCGGTAACTACCTCACTAGGAACGACACATTGCCATCCTACCCTAGTGAGCACAACTCCCCCATGCTTACATCTTCATCATTCTCCTATCTATCAGACAATATATATATATATATATATATATATATATATATATATATATATATATATATATATATATATATATATATATATATATGTATATATATGTATATATATATATATATATATATATATATATATATATATATATATATATATATATATATATATATATATATATATATATATATATATATATATATATATATATATATATATATATATATATATATATATATATATATATATATATATATATATATATATATATATATATATATATATATATATATATATATATATATATATATATATATATATATATATATATATATATATATATATATATATATATATATATATATATATATATATATATATATATATATATATATATATATATATATATATATATATATGCTATTACATTCTCAAACATTATTCTCCATTCATCATCTGAAGATGATAGTGCCACTCATAGGGACCGACTCCACGGCTCTACGCAGAGGCAAATGCGGTACCGACTCATTCGTCCGCCAGATTCTCCTAGACATCACTCCTCTCGCACTTATACAATTACATTATAACTCATCAGATTCTCCTAAGAATCGCCATATAACCGTCGCATCAAGCGAGGTTCTGCAAATCCTCCAAGGGATCAAATATAACCATCGCATCAAGTGAGGTTCTGCAAATCCTCCAAGGGATCAAATATAACCATCGCATCAAGCGAGGTTCTGCAAATCCTCCAAGGGATCAAATATAACCATCGCATCAAGCGAGGTTCTGCAAATCCTCCAAGGGATCAAATATAACCATCGCATCTAGCGAGGTTCTGCAAATCCTCCGAGGGATCAAATATAACCATCGCATCAAGCGAGGTTCTGCAAATCCTCCAAGGGATCAAATATAACCATCGCATCAAGCGAGGTTCTGCAAATCCTCCAAGGGATCAAATATAACCATCGCATCAAGCGAGGTTCTGCAAATCCTCCAAGGGATCAAATATATGAATATCATACATCGCAATGTATGCTACATGACATGATCATCAATCATGTCAAATCGTCGTGCATTTTTAATCGAATTAAACAATGCACGAAATTTCCCAAACGACCACAATTCATAATCTAGGATTCACGCCATTCGGCTACCCACAGCACATCACAAATCGGCACACAAGCCATTATGTCAAAGAAGTGTCGATCGCAACCGGAACCCCAAGCCACAACAGTACACAACAGCATAGAAAACTCACTCTGCTACGTTCGCTACACGTTCGCCTAGCAAGCTGCTAGCGAACGTTCGCTACCTCCTCGCCTAGCGAGCTGCTAGCGAGTCAGAACAGAAGCAACAAACTTCATTCGCTACCTCGTTCGCCACAACGAACCTCCAGCGAGCCATTCGCTACTCCATTCGCTGCTAGTGAAGGAGACCAAAACACCACTGTCCCAAGTCTGGGACCGTTCGCTACGCACTCGCCTAGCGAGATGCTAGCGAACACTCGCGACCTTCTCGCCTAGCGAGCTGCTAGCGAGCGTCTGCGAGCTGAACTTTCTCCCACTGTTCAGAATCCAAACACCCGATGAAATCTCCCGATAAATCCCAACTTGTTTCCAGTAGCCTTAGCCTAACATCCCTCGACTAAATTCTACCACTTATTCTCATTTTCAACCATTAAAACTCGGTTTCTACTGATCGAATCAATTTCGACCTAAAATGGAAGTTTATAGAAAACTCTCCAAAATTCCACCCAATCAACCATACACATACATAATCACACATATTGATTAAGATAGTAAGATCTCACACCCTTACCTTTGATTAATCGAAGCTTTGAGTTGCTCTTGATGATTCCACACTTTTCTTCTTCTTCTTCTTCTTCTTCTCTTTTCTCTTCTTTTTCCTTTCTTTTTCCTTTCCTTCCTTTTCTTTTCTTTTCTAACTCTTATCCTTTCTTTTCTTTCTATTTCTATTCTTTTATATTTCTTTCCATTCTCTTTCCCCCAATATACATATATTCTAGTCAATTTCCATAAATCATCCACTTAACCATTAATTGAGACCATCTGAGATATTTCCAACTTAATCTTCCAAATCTCTTCAAATGATAAAATAACATAATATGTAAACTTAACACAGTATTACACTACCTCATAATTAAAATAATTTCAATAACTAAATTAGTTAGTCAAATCAAAATTGGGCTGTTACAACTCTCCCCCACTTTAGAAATTTTCATCCTCGAAAATGTTATCCGATTCAAACAACTCGGGATGTGACTCTCGCATCTCAATCTTCCAAATCCAACTTTCTCTAGTTGATTCCTCCCAAATACCTTCACTAAGACAATCTTCTCTTCTCGAAGTTGTCTCGACAGTACGATTTTCCCGCACTCACATACCATCCATTCTGGATCGATGTGTTCCCTCCGCTGAGACACATGAACAAATTACGCAATTTCTCCTAGTGACAGCGGTAAAACAATCTAGCATGCTATCTCCACGCTTTGCTGCGTTACTCTGATACAGATTCAACAAGGCACAGTGTGCCGTCGAGACTTCACGCTCGATCGACACCAGTCACTATTATAATTCTCAAAACACGTCCTTTCTTGGATCCTCTAATCTTTCGGTCGTCTCATACCCAAATCCCAGGTCCGAGTACAATGCTCTCGCCTGAATCATATTAATACAAGGAGTCTCACGCCCCTTGCCATACAAGGCTTCAGACTCTCATCTGATACAATACTCGACGATACCTCATACAATATTTATCACTTCGGCGATATCCAACACAACCAGTTTCAACACAGAAGGATTAATCTCCATTGACAGGAAAAAGGGGTCAATCCAGTCATTTCATCTAGAATCTCTCAACTAAAATCATATTCTCAAATCCTCCGGAAAACCCAACGCAAAATCCATGGAATTACCCTCCTATCTCACTCTGGAATATACAACGGTCACATTAGACCTATCAATCTTAGACGTTCATTCTTCGACTCTCGACAAGTCACATCAGCACATACAACTACTGCTTTCTCCGTCTGTGGCTACCAAAATAATTCTTTCAAAATACCTTTATCCAATCCCCCTTATTCAGCCTCTTAGACTCTATCACCACATCTCATGTCACCATCTCCACAAATCCGAACATCACTCATTCGACTGTAAATTCGTCAAACTCAATCACTCTATTAACTCCAATTAGAATTCCAACCTTCTTGAATCTCGTCGGGAATACCAATAATCAGTCTCATCATATAAGGCTCCGCAATCCGTTACCGTAGCATACACACCAGACACAAGTCTCAAAACTACTCAATCAATTTTAATTCTTTTACCATCTAAGCAGACATACCATACGGAGCTCTCAATATCTGACTAGTTTCCGCAACTAAGTCGATCACAACTCCACCTCACGTCCTAGTGTATAACACTTATCTTATCAGGATAACCCTCGGGCAACCGTAATCAAACGGTAATCCGCCAACTTCCCACTTTCATTAATACTCAAAATTTCCATCAAAATTAAACATCTTAAGCTCTCAAGGCCATTACTCGCCTCAAATCTCAACTAAACAACTGAAGCTCCCTAATCTCTGGCACAACCACACCACAACAACCAACTCTAAGTCACTCTTTAGGTAACTCCTCTTGTACCTCTATTTGCCTTAAAGCACACTTAGAACCTTGCTGGAGTGCATTTAGCGTATCTCCCGATCATATCATCAAAGAATCACGAAACACAACAAATGGTTCGGTCGGGTTCGACAAAACCAACACACAAGTTGTTGACAGCTCTTCTCAAAACACCCTCGAACCTCTTCACAGTGACATAACACTGCTTTCTCTTCCAACACGGATAACACCAGCTCCCGATGTTCAACAATACACCGAGCTACAGCTCCACACTTGTAGCATCCGGGAGAACCACAGGTTCTCCCCCACTTGGATCATTCCTACCTCTGCATACAATGGTTAAACAACAAACACGTACTGACAGCGTCTTCACACACATGTCGTGTACAAGGGAACAACCAACATTAGACAACTTGGCCGGATGGACCGACCTGCTCTGATACCACTTTGTAACACCCCCTTTCTATACCCCCAAAATAAACACATATCAAATCGTATAGTAAAGAACACAAGTATTTTTATTTTCATCAGAGTATATTTACATTAAGGTATAAAAGAAGTGCGTCACAATACTCACGAAACGACCACATGAATATTAATGTTTAAAAAGAATTAACTCAAAAGGGGTAAATCTCAACTAAAAATAAACGCATGATTTCTTCGAAATTACATATTCATGTTTTCTATTAAAGCGGAAGACTAAAACTTATTTATTTACTTAAGACATGACAAAACACATATACATGTCATCTGGTTGTTCACCACTTCATTCGCATATAAACAAAACATCGTTAAGATATTCTACAAGCCTATCTACCCAAAGTTACATATCAGAGCGACCGACTCGAGGGAAATAAGCTAATACTCCAAAGGAAACCTCCAGCGAATCATAATCTGCAATGCCTCATAGGACATCATAAAACAGCAGAAGGGTGAGAAACATTACCATAATAATTCAAGGCACAGAGTATATATATATATATATATATATATATATATATATATATATATATATATATATATATATATATATATATATATATATATATATATATATATATATATATATATATATATATATATATATATATATATATATATATATATATATATATATATATATATATATATATATATATATATATATATATATATATATATATATATATATATATATATATATATATATATATATATATATATAAATGCATAATACCGAATGCCTATATTCCACAGTTTTCACTACAGTGCGTAATAATAAATCCTCACCACATCTAATACACTTAGACGTATACACTCACACTAAATCATCCATCCATTAGTCAATATCCTACACATTATTTATTCGCTAACCGCATCACATCAATTCCTACACGCATGCATATTACATATAACAATCGCAATCGTGCCGTGCAATTCATATAATACTCATCTACTATCCTCAATCCCCTTTCCGGATTATGGGCATATCGCTTATACCCTACCGGGAACAACATCTCGGTTATTCTACCTCGGTAACTACCTCACTAGGAACGACACATTGCCATCCTACCCTAGTGAGCACAACTCCCCCATGCTTACATCTACATCATTCTCCTATCTATCAGACAAAATATATATATATATATATATATATATATATATATATATATATATATATATATATATATATATATATATATATATATATATATATATATATATATATATATATATATATATATATATATATATATATATATATATATATATATATATATATATATATATATATATATATATATATATATATATATATATATATATATATATATATATATATATATATATATATATATATATATATATATATATATATATATATATATATATGCTATTACATTCTCAGACATTATTCTCCATTCATCATCTAAAGATGATAGTGCCACTCATAGGGACCGACTCCACGGCTCTACGCAGAGGCAAATGCGGTACCGACTCATTCGTCCGCCAGATTCTCCTAGACATCACTCCTCTCGCACTTATACAGTTACATTATAACTCATCAGATTCTCCTATGAATCGCCGTATAACCGTCGCATCAAGCGAGGTTCTGCAAATCCTCCAAGGGATCAAATATAACCATCGCATCAAGCGAGGTTCTGCAAATCCTCCAAGGGATCAAATATAACCATTGCATCAAGCGAGGTTCTGCAAATCCTCCAAGGGATCAAATATAACCATCGCATCAAGCGAGGTTCTACAAATCCTCCAAGGGATCAAATATAACCATTGCATCAAGCGAGGTTCTGCAAATCCTCCAAGGGATCAAATATAACCATCGCATCAAGCGAGGTTCTGCAAATCCTCCAAGGGATCAAATATAACCATCGCATCAAGAGAGGTTCTGCAAATCCTCCAAGGGATCAAATATAACCATCGCATCAAGCGAGGTTCTGCAAATCCTCCAAGGGATCAAATATAACCATCGTATCAAGCGAGGTTCTGCAAATCCTCCAAGGGATCAAATATAACCATCGCATCAAGCGAGGTTCTGCAAATCCTCCAAGGGATCAAATATACGAATATCATACATCGCAATGTATGCTACATGACATGATCATCAATCATGTCAAATCGTCGTGCATTTTTAATCGAATTAAACAATGCACGAAATTGCCCAAACGACCACAATTCATAATCTAGGATTCACGCCATTCGGCTACCCACAACACATCACAAATCGACGCACAAGCCATTATGTCAAAGAAGGGTCGATCGCAACTGGAACCCCAAGCCACAACAGTACACAACAACATAGAAAACTCACTCTGCTACGTTCGCTACACGTTCGCCTAGCAAGCTGCTAGCGAACGTTCGCTACCTCCTCGCCTAGCGAGCTGCTAGCGAGTTAGAACAGAAGCAACAGACTTCATTCGCTACCCCGTTCGCCACAACGAACCTCCAGCGAGCCATTCGCTACTCCATTCACTGCCAGTGAAGGAGACCAAAACACCACTGTCCCAAGTCTGGGACCGTTCGCTACGCACTCGCCTAGCGAGATGCTAGCGAACACTCGCGACCTGCTCGCCTAGCGAGCTGAAATTTCTCCCACTGTTTAGAATCCAAACACCCGATGAAATCTGCCGATAAATCCCAACTTGTTTCCAGTAGCCTTAGCCTAACATCCCTCGACTAAATTCTACCACTTATTCTCATTTTCAACCATTAAAACTCGGTTTCTACTGATCGAATCAATTTCGACCTAAAATGGATGTTTATAGAAAACTCTCCAAAATTCCACCCAATCAACCATACACATACATAATCACACATATTGATTAAGATAGTAAGATTTCACACCCTTACCTTTGATTAATCGAAGCTTTGAGTTGCTCTTGATGATTCCACACTTTTCTTCTTCTTCTTCTTCTCTTTTCTCTTCTTTTTCCTTTCTTTTTCCTTTCCTTCCTTTTCTTTTCTTTTCTAACTCTTATCCTTTCTTTTCTTTCTATTTCTATTCTTTTATATTTCTTTCCATTCTCTTTCCCCCAATATACATATATTCTAGTCAATTTCCATAAATCATCCACTTAACCATTAATTGAGACCATCCGAGATATTTCCAACTTAATCTTCCAAATCTCTTCAAATGATAAAATAACATAATATGTAAACTTAACACAGTATTACACTACCTCATAATTAAAATAATTTCAATAACTAAATTAGTTAGTCAAATCAAAATTGGGCTGTTACAACTCTCCCCCACTTTAGAAATTTTCATCCTCGAAAATGTTATCCGATTCAAACAACTCGGGATGTGACTCTCGCATCTCAATCTTCCAAATCCAACTTTCTCTAGTTGATTCCTCCCAAATACCTTCACTAAGACAATCTTCTCTTCTCGAAGTTGTCTCGACAGTACGATTTTCCCGCACTCACATACCATCCATTCTGGATCGATGTGTTCCCTCCGCTGAGACACATGAACAAATTACGCAATTTCTCCTAGTGACAGCGGTAAAACAATCTAGCATGCTATCTCCACGCTTTGCTGCGTTACTCTGATACAGATTCAACAAGGCACAGTGTGCCGTCGAGACTTCACGCTCGATCGACACCAGTCACTATTATAATTCTCAAAACACGTCCTTTCTTGGATCCTCTAATCTTTCGGTCGTCTCATACCCAAATCCCAGGTCCGAGTACAATGCTCTCGCCTGAATCATATTAATACAAGGAGTCTCACGCCCCTTGCCATACAAGGCTTCAGACTCTCATCTGATACAATACTCGACGATACCTCATACAATATTTATCACTTCGGCGATATCCAACACAACCAGTTTCAACACAGAAGGATTAATCTCCATTGACAGGAAAAAGGGGTCAATCCAGTCATTTCATCTAGAATCTCTCAACTAAAATCATATTCTCAAATCCTCCGGAAAACCCAACGCAAAATCCATGGAATTACCCTCCTATCTCACTCTGGAATATACAACGGTCACATTAGACC
The DNA here is from genome assembly GCA_963859935.3 of Lathyrus sativus. Classification (NCBI taxonomy): domain Eukaryota; kingdom Viridiplantae; phylum Streptophyta; class Magnoliopsida; order Fabales; family Fabaceae; genus Lathyrus; species Lathyrus sativus. Next base: position 184,908,498 of record OZ012739.1, read on the forward strand.
TATCAATCTTAGACGTTCATTCTTCGACTCTCGACAAGTCACATCAGCACATACAACTACTGCTTTCTCCGTCTGTGGCTACCAAAATAATTCTTTCAAAATACCTTTATCCAATCCCCCTTATTCAGCCTCTTAGACTCTATCACCACATCTCATGTCACCTTCTCCACAAATCCGAACATCACTCATTCGACTGTAAATTCGTCAAACTCAATCACTCTATTAACTCCAATTAGAATTCCAACCTTCTTGAATCTCGTCGGGAATACCAATAATCAGTCTCATCATATAAGGCTCCGCAATCCGTTACCGTAGCATACACACCAGACACAAGTCTCAAAACTACTCAATCAATTTTAATTCTTTTACCATCTAAGCAGACATACCATACGGAGCTCTCAATATCTGACTAGTTTCCGCAACTAAGTCGATCACAACTCCACCTCACGTCCTAGTGTATAACACTTATCTTATCAGGATAACCCTCGGGCAACCGTAATCAAACGGTAATCCGCCAACTTCCCACTTTCATTAATACTCAAAATTTCCATCAAAATTAAACATCTTAAGCTCTCAAGGCCATTACTCGCCTCAAATCTCAACTAAACAACTGAAGCTCCCTAATCTCTGGCACAACCACACCACAACAACCAACTCTAAGTCACTCTTTAGGTAACTCCTCTTGTACCTCTATTTGCCTTAAAGCACACTTAGAACCTTGCTGGAGTGCATTTAGCGTATCTCCCGATCATATCATCAAAGAATCACGAAACACAACAAATGGTTCGGTCGGGTTCGACAAAACCAACACACAAGTTGTTGACAGCTCTTCTCAAAACACCCTCGAACCTCTTCACAGTGACATAACACTGCTTTCTCTTCCAACACGGATAACACCAGCTCCCGATGTTCAACAATACACCGAGCTACAACTCCACACTTGTAGCATCCGGGAGAACCACAGGTTCTCCCCCACTTGGATCATTCCTACCTCTGCATACAATGGTTAAACAACAAACACGTACTGACAGCGTCTTCACACACATGTCGTGTACAAGGGAACAACCAACATTAGACAACTTGGCCGGATGGACCGACCTGCTCTGATACCACTTTGTAACACCCCCTTTCTATACCCCCAAAATAAACACATATCAAATCGTATAGTAACGAACACAAGTATTTTTATTTTCATCAGAGTATATTTACATTAAGGTATAAAAGAAGTGCGTCACAATACTCACGAAACGACCACATGAATATTAATGTTTAAAAAGAATTAACTCAAAAGGGGTAAATCTCAACTAAAAATAAATGCATGATTTCTTCGAAATTACATATTCATGTTTTCTATTAAAGCGGAAGACTAAAACTTATTTATTTACTTAAGACATGACAAAACACATATACATGTCATCTGGTTGTTCACCACTTCATTCGCATATAAACAAAACATCGTTAAGATATTCTACAAGCCTATCTACCCAAAGTTACATATCAGAGCGACCGACTCGAGGGAAATAAGCTAATACTCCAAAGGAAACCTCCAGCGAATCATAATCTGCAATGCCTCATAGGACATCATAAAACAGCAGAAGGGTGAGAAACATTACCATAATAATTCAAGGCATAGAGTATATATATATATATATATATATATATATATATATATATATATATATATATATATATATATATATATATATATATATATATATATATATATATATATATATATATATATATATATATATATATATATATATATATATATATATATATATATATATATATATATATATATATATATATATATATATATATATATATATATATATATATATATATATATATATATATATATATATATATATATATATATATATATATATATAAATGCATATTACCGAATGCCTATATTCCACAGTTTTCACTACAGTGCGTAATAATAAATCCTCACCACATCTAATACACTTAGACGTATACACTCACACTAAATCATCCATCCATTAGTCAATATCCTACACATTATTTATTCGCTAACCGCATCACATCAATTCCTACACGCATGCATATTACATATAACAATCGCAATCGTGCCGTGCAATTCATATAATACTCATCTACTATCCTCAATCCCCTTTCCGGATTATGGGCATATCGCTTATACCCTACCGGGAACAACATCTCGGTTATTCTACCTCGGTAACTACCTCACTAGGAACGACACATTGCCATCCTACCCTAGTGAGCACAACTCCCCCATGCTTACATCTACATCATTCTCCTATCTATCAGACAATATATATATATATATATATATATATATATATATATATATATATAAATATGCTATTACATTCTCAGACATTATTCTCCATTCATCATCTAAAGATGATAGTGCCACTCATAGGGACCGACTCCACGGCTCTACGCAGAGGCAAATGCGGTACCGACTCATTCGTCCGCCAGATTCTCCTAGACATCACTCCTCTCGCACTTATACAGTTACATTATAACTCATCAGATTCTCCTATGAATCGCCGTATAACCGTCGCATCAAGCGAGGTTCTGCAAATCCTCCAAGGGATCAAATATAACCATTGCATCAAGCGAGGTTCTGCAAATCCTCCAAGGGATCAAATATAACCATCGCATCAAGCGAGGTTCTACAAATCCTCCAAGGGATCAAATATAACCATCGCATCAAGCGAGGTTCTGCAAATCCTCCAAGGGATCAAATATAACCATCGCATCAAGCGAGGTTCTGCAAATCCTCCAAGGGATCAAATATAACCATCGCATCAAGAGAGGTTCTGCAAATCCTCTAAGGGATCAAATATAACCATCGCATCAAGCGAGGTTCTGCAAATCCTCCAAGGGATCAAATATAACCATCGTATCAAGCGAGGTTCTGCAAATCCTCCAAGGGATCAAATATAACCATCGCATCAAGCGAGGTTCTGCAAATCCTCCAAGGGATCAAATATACGAATATCATACATCGCAATGTATGCTACATGACATGATCATCAATCATGTCAAATCGTCGTGCATTTTTAATCGAATTAAACAATGCACGATATTGCCCAAACGACCACAATTCATAATCTAGGATTCACGCCATTCGGCTACCCACAACATATCACAAATCGACACACAAGCCATTATGTCAAAGAAGGGTCGATCGCAACTGGAACCCCAAGCCACAACAGTACACAACAGCATAGAAAACTCACTCTGCTACGTTCGCTACACGTTCGCCTAGCAAGCTGCTAGCGAACGTTCGCTACCTCCTCGCCTAGCGAGCTGCTAGCGAGTCAGAACAGAAGCAACAGACTTCATTCGCTACCCCGTTCGCCACAACGAACCTCCAGCGAGCCATTCGCTACTCCATTCACTGCCAGTGAAGGAGACCAAAACACCACTGTCCCAAGTCTGGGACCGTTCGCTACGCACTCGCCTAGCGAGATGCTAGCGAACACTCGCGACCTGCTCGCCTAGCGAGCTGCTAGCGAGCGTCTGCGAGCTGAACTTTCTCCCACTGTTTAGAATCCAAACACCCGATGAAATCTCCCGATAAATCCCAACTTGTTTCCAGTAGCCTTAGCCTAACATCCCTCGACTAAATTCTACCACTTATTCTCATTTTCAACCATTAAAACTCGGTTTCTACTGATCAAATCAATTTCGACCTAAAATGGAAGTTTATAGAAAACTCTCCGAAATCCCACCCAATCAACCATACACATACATAATCACACATATTGATTAAGATAGTAAGATTTCACACCCTTACCTTGGATTAATCGAAGCTTTGAGTTGCTCTTGATGATTCCACACTTTTCTTCTTCTTCTTCTCTTTTCTCTTCTTTTTCCTTTCTTTTTCCTTTCCTTCCTTTTCTTTTCTTTTCTAACTCTTATCCTTTATTTTCTTTCTATTTCTATTCTTTTATATTTCTTTCCATTCTCTTTCCCCCAATATACATATATTCTAGTCAATTTCCATAAATCATCCACTTAACCATTAATTGAGACCATCCGAGATATTTCCAACTTAATCTTCCAAATCTCTTCAAATGATAAAATAACATAATATATAAACTTAACACAGTATTACACTACCTCATAATTAAAATAATTTCAATAACTAAATTAGTTAGTGAAATCAAAATTGGGCTGTTACATTTTACGTCAACCAAAACTCGTAAAGAAGGAATCTCAACTTCTAACGGTAGGACAACTTCCATACCGTACACCAGTGAGAAAGGAGTTGCCCCGGTTGATGTACGTACTTCGTACGATAACTGTGCAATGCAAATGGCAACATCTCGTGCCAATCCTTATAGGTCACAACCATCTCCTGTACAATCTTCTTAATGTTTTTATTGGCCGCTTCAACGGCGCCATTCATCTTCGGCCGGTAAGGAGATGAGTTGTGGTGTTCAATCTTGAAACCTTGGCACAGCTCCTTCATCATCTTGTTATTCAGATTCGAACCATTATCAGTAATGATCCGCTCAGGAATTCTGTATCGACAGATGATGTCCCTCTTTATAAATTTAGCCACCACCTGCTTGGTCACATTAGCATATGAGGCTGCCTCCACCCACTTGGTGAATTAGTCGATGGCTACTAGAATAAAGCGATGACCGTTAGATGCAGTGGGCTCGATCTTGCCTATCATGTCGATGCCCCACATGGAGAACGGTCACGGAGAGGACATGACATTCAACGGGCACGGCGGCACATGAATTTTATCAGCATAAATCTGGCATTTATGACATCTTTTCGCGAATTTGAAGCAATCTGATTCCATCGTCAGCCAGTAATATCCTGATCTCAAGATCTTTCTTGTCATAGCATGTCCGCCGATGTGCGTACCAAATGTACCTTCATGGACTTCTTCCATGAGCATACTCGCCTCTTTTTCATCTACACATCTGAGTAGCACGAGATCGTGGTTTCTTTTATAGAGAACTCCATCAGGATTGAGATAGAAATTTCCAGACAGCCTCCTCAGAGTCTTCTTATCCTGGGTTGACACTCCCGCAGGATACTCCTTAGTCATAAGGAAGGTCTGGATGTCATGGAACCATGGCTTGCCATCAGAGGCTTCCTCGATCGCAAAGACGAATGCAGGTCTATCAAGACAAGAAAGGACAATTTTTGGAGCTTCATTCCAAAAATTGACTTTATACATTGAAGCCAGCATGGCTAAGGCATCAGCCATCTGATTTTCATCTCTGGGCATATGATGGAGTTCCACTCGATCAAAGAACGGAAGCAGCCTTCTGGCATAATTCATGTACGGCACTAAATTCGATTGACGAGTCTCCCACTCCCCTTTAATCTAGTTGATCACAAGTGCCGAGTCACCATACACATCTAGGTTCTTGATTCTCAAATCAATCACTTCTTCTAGACCCATGATGCATGCTTCGTACTCTGCTTCATTATTGGTGACCGGAAACGTCAGTCTAGCGGTGAATGGGATATGGGATCCATGGGGAGTCGTGATGATTGCCCCAATGCCACTACCGTAAGAATTAATCGCCCCGTCAAATATCAATTTCTATTGGGATTTCCTATCTGGACCCTCGTCAGGCAACGGTTCATCACAATCTTTCACCTTGAGAAACATGATATCCTCATCAGGGAATTCAAATTTCATCGGCTGATAATCTTTGATCGGCTGTTCGGCAAGGTATTCAGACAATACGCTTCCCTTGATGGCCTTCTGGGAAACATACTGAATGTCATATTCCGTCAACACCATTTGCCATCTGGCAATCCTGCCCGAAAGCGCTTGCTTCTCGAAGATGTACTTGATCGGATCCATCTTCGAAATCAGCATGGTTGTGTGATTGAGCATGTACTGTCGTAAACGTTTGGCAGCCCAGGCGAGTGCACAACACGTCTTCTCCAGCATTGAATACCGAGATTCACAGTCTGTGAACTTCTTACTCAAATAATAAATGGCATGCTCCTTTCTGCCCGTCTCGTTGTGCTGACCGAGAACACACCTCATACTATTCTCTAGAACTGTCAAGTACATGATTAAAGGTCTACCGGCCACTGGGGGAATCAAGATGGGAGGTTCCTGCAGATACTGCTTTATCTTATCAAATGCCTTCTAGCAATCCTCGTTCCAGATAATCGGCTGATCTTTTTTCAGTAGTTTGAACATCGGTTCACACGTGGTCGTGAGCTTAGATATAAACCTTGCAATGTAGTTTATTCTGCCCAGGAAACCATGAACTTCTTTTTTGGTTTTTGGCGCTGGCATTTCTTGTATTGCTTTTATCTTCGCAGGATCAACCTCAATGCCTCTTTCACTCACGATAAACCCCAGTAGTTTTCCCGACCATATTCCGAAAGTACACTTGTTAGGATTCAGCCTCAACCTGAATTTCCTAAGCCTCTCAAAAAGCTTCAGCAAATTGACCAGATGTCCCTCCTCCGTTTGGGACTTCGCAATCATGTCATCAACATAGACTTCAATCTCATGATGAATCATGTCATGAAACAAAGTAACCATTGCTCGTTAGTAAGTGGCCCCTGTGTAACACCCCACTTCCCAAAACAAATAAAATATAAACATTATAATTAAACATCAGAGTTTTTCATCATTTACAGTGGGATATCACATCACCAATAAGTCATCAAAATACTTTATTGATTATTTTCCAAAATAATACAGCGGAAATTGTCATTTCAACATTCTTGGCCATCTGCCAGATTTCATAAAATCTCTATTATTATAATTCACCAAAATGTGATACGTCACAGGATTACAACAAGTTTGACGCAAAACAATTAAAACACCCATATCCCGTGTTACGTATCAGAGCACCCTAAGACTCGACCTGTACACCGCTATCCAAGCTATCTATGTACCTGGATTATCTGTACTTCCGAGGGAGCACAGACCACAACAACAAACAACAAAAGGGTGAGAATCACGATCAAATAATAATGGTATAATAGTACATGAAATAAAAGGAAGAATCTATATAAATCATTTCACATACATATTATCCGGACTCACTGTCCCATCGTCCAATCACAATTACAATCACGCAACACGTGCGCACACACACACCCCGAAACATACGGTATCGAATCATTCGTCCGTCAGATTCTCCTCGGAACCAAATATAACCATCGCATCAAGCGAGGTTTTGCAGATCCTACACGGGATCAAATATAACCATCGCATCAAGCGAGGTTCTGCAGATCCTACACGGGATCAAATATAACCATCACATTAAGCGAGGTTCTGCAGATCCTACACGGGATCAAATATAACCATCGCATCAAGCGAGGTTCTGCAGATCCTACACGGGATCAAATATAACCATCGCATTAAGCGAGGTTCTGCAGATCCTACACGGGATCAAATATAACCATCGCATTACGCGAGGTTCTGCAGATCCTACACGGGATCAAATATAACCATCGCATCAAGCGAGGTTATACAGATCCTGCACAGGATCAAATATAACCATCGCATCAAGCGAGGTTCTACAGATCCTACACGGGATCAAATATAACCATCGCATTAAGCGAGGTTCTGCAGATCCTACACGGGATCAAATATAACCATCGCATCAAGCGAGGTTCTGCAGATCCTACACGGGATCAAATATAACCATCGCATCAAGCGAGGTTCTGCAGATCCTACACGGGATCAAATATAACCATCGCATCAAGCGAGGTTCTGCAGATCCTACACGGGATCAAATATAACCATCGCATTACGCGAGGTTATGCAGATCCTACACGGGATCAAATATAACCATCGCATCAAGCGAGGTTCTGCAGATCCTACACGGGATCAAATATAACCATCGCATCAAGCGAGGTTCTGCAGATCCTACACGGGATCAAATATAACCATCGCATCAAGCGAGGTTCTACAGATCCTACACGGGATCAAATATAACCATCGCATTACGCGAGGTTCTGCAGATCCTACACGGGATCAAATATAACCATCGCATCAAGCGAGGTTCTGCAGATCCTACACGTGATCAAATATAACCATCATCATACACCGCAGTGTATACTACACGACACGCTCAACATTCATGCCAAATCGTTATGCATTTTTAACCGAATTAAACGATGCACGAAATTGCCCAAACGGCTACAATTCATAACCTAGGATTCACGCCTATCGGCTACCGACAATACATCACGAGCCATCACACCATCTTCTAAATCAAGGAAGGGTCGATCGCAATCGGAACCCCAAGTCACAACTGCACCCAACAGCAGAGAAGACTCATTCTGCTACGTTCGCTACACGCTCGCCTAGCGAGCTGCTAGCGAACGTTCGCCACCTTCCCGCCTAGCGAACTGCTAGCGAGCAAGAACAGAAGCTACAGACTTCGTTCGCTACCTCGTTCGCTACAGCGAACCCCCGGCGAGCCATTCGCTACTCCATTCGCTGCCAGTGAAGGAGACCAAAACACCACTGTCCCAAGTTTGGGACCGTTCGCTACGCACTCGCCTAGCGAGATGCTAGCGAACACTCGCGACCTGCTCACCTAGCGAGCTGCTAGCGAGCGTCTGCGAACTGAACTTTCTCCCACTGTTCATAATCCAAACACCCGATGAAATCTCCTGATAAATCCCAACTTGTTCCCAGTAGCCTTAGCCTAACATATATTGACTAATCTACGGTATCTAAACGTGATTCTAACCGATAAACATCAGTTCTACCGATTTAACTCATTTATGCCCTAAATGGAAAAATGAGGAAAACATTCCAACAACTAACACAATCCATACATAATCATAAACATTAATAAGATGATGATATTTCACACCCTTACCTGATTATTTGCAAGCTTTGATCGATTCTTCCAGCCTCTAGGTTTTTCTCTTCTTTCTTCCCTCTTTCCCTTCTCTTCCTTTCTTTCTTTTCTTTTTCCTTCTAATGTTACTAACTTTCTTTCTCTTCTCTTTTTATCTCATCTTTCCATTTCTTTCCTCTCATTTTCTTTCCCTCCACTAACCAATCAAATCTCATAAATTAACCACTTAACATTAAATAGGAAATGTCTATAATACCCTCCAAAACTATTTTCTCAGAAAACTCCCAAATTCGGTTAAAATAGGATAATATGTAAACATAACATATTTTCATGCAAATTCCACCTCAAAATAATATTCGCCCAATTAAACCAAAAAGGACTCAACGAAAAAGGAATAATCGAAATCGGGGCGTTACACCCTGCGTTCTTCAGACCGAAGGGCATTATCTTGTAGCAAAACGTTCCCCAAGGTGTAATAAACGTAGTTTTCTCCATGTCCTCCGGCACCATCTTGATCTGATTGTAGCCGGAGAAGCCATCCATGAACAAAAACACAGAGAACTGGGCTGTATTGTCGACCAACACATCAATATGAGGGAGCGGGAAATCATCTTTAAGGCTCGCCCTATTCAAATCCCGATAATCGACGCACATTCACACCTTACCGTCCTTCTTCGGTACAGGCACTATGTTGGCGACCCACGGAGGGTAAGTAGTGACCGCTAAGAAGCCAACATCAAGCTGCTTTTGCACTTCTTCTTTGATCTTAACGACCATATCTGGTCGTGTCCTTCTAAGCTTCTACTTAACGGGAGGACAATCTTCTCGCAGCGGCAAGTGATGGACCACGATGTCAGTATCAAGTCCGGGCATATCTTCGTATGACCAAGCAAAGATGTCACTATACTCTCGAAGCATCTCGACTAATTTCTGCTTGACATCATTCTGCAATGCGTCCCCTATCCTGACGTTCCTAATAAGTTCCTCAGAACCCAGATTCACAATCTCAATCTCTTCCTCGTGAGGCAGAATAACTTTCTCTTCTTGTTTCAACAAGCGGGCCAACTCTTAGGGAAGGTCTTCGTCTTCATCAATCTCTTCTTTGGCTTGATAGATCGGGCAATCGAATTCGAAGCGAGTCGTAGAAGGTCCAGAGTCGATGTCATCTGCTATGTGGATCCTGCAATAACAAGGGTTAAGCTTAAGACAAGGATATGCAGGTTAGCACAAAACCCTATTGCCATTTTATTGTTTTTCAAAACAAATATAAAACAGGAATAACAGGGATCACAACATTTGAATGCGAAGAAAAACGCCTTTTGATTTATTGGTAAAATGCATGTACATAATCAAACAAGGCCCTGACAATAAAACCACTATGCCCCGGGTAGGACATAGGGTTGTACAATAATTGGAGAAAGTAAATCATTACTCTTTGCCTGTCACTTGGATGATATCCCTGATGGACCAGTTGGTGAGGCTCTGGCCTGGTTTGCTTGGCTAGATCCAAGAGTCTAGGTCGCAATCGCTGTCTTCGTCGTCTTCAGACACTGCATTGACACTTTCAAATATCACCCCGTCACTGGTAAACTGGATCGGTCCTTTACCTCGCGGCGCACTGTGAGAAGAGGAGGCTTCAGCCGTAGGAGAGTATCCTAACCCAAACTTGTCCTGTTTGTTGCGTATTTCTAGAACTTGCCCCCAGCCTGGGGTAGATCCGGCTTGAACAATGGCCCGGGCTTCCTTGAAGGAAGAGAGAGTCATCTCAGGTTTTTCAGTCATTACTGGAGTCACGTCTTTGACCTTAACAGCTTCGAATGCCTGACATAGGGTCTCGTGGATTTCCCCATCCATCTCAACATATTTGAAGGACGACAAATGGCTCACCATTATGTCTTCCTCGCCACATACAATTATAATGCTGCCTCCGACAGCATACTTGAGCTTCTGGTGCAACATGGAGGTCACGGCACCAGCAGAATGGATCCATGGCCGGCCTAACAGACAGCTATAGGTGGGCATGATGTCCATGATGTAGAAGACTGTGTCGAAAGTTTCTGGCCCAACTTGGATTGACAGAGTTACCTCTCCAAAGACATGACGCTTGGTTCCATCGAAAACCTTCACAACCAGATCACTGGGTGTGCAAATCAATCCTCTAGTATCCAGCTTCATCAATGCTTTCTTCGGAAGAACATTGAGCGATGACCCAGTGTCCACCAACACATGAGCCATAATTGTTCCCCTACACTCTATCGAGATGTGCAGGGCGCTGTTGTGGTTTCTTCCCTTCGGCATTAGCTCCAGGTCAGTGAACCCTAACCCGTTTCCAGCATTCACGTGGGCTACTACCCCTTCCAACTGGTTGGTCGAGATTTCTTGCGGTACATACATGGCATTCAAAACCTTTAGCAGCACGTTGCGATGTGCCTCAGAACACAGCAACAAATTCAGGATGGAGATTTTCGAGGGTGTTTGATGAAGATGGTCAATGATCCTGTAATCACTCTTCTTGATCAACCTCATGAACTCTTCAGCGTCCTTTACAAGTAAGTCCTTCTCTACCCCGTGAGGGGTTTCCTCAATGACTTTACTCTTTCCCTTATCAGTTTCCTCAGCTTTGTCTGCTTTGTCCACCACAATCTCAGGTGGAGCAAATACTCTTCCGCTGCACGTGATTCCGCCAATTCCCACTAGGTTATCCACAGACGGCCCAGATGGTTCCAGTTCCAACTTCTGTCCGTTACAGTAGACGTCTGCCCCATAATGCCACGGGACAGCGTTGGTGCTTTCAAAAGGTATCGGCCCAGCCTTTGTGATGGTAATTATGGGCGGCCTGGGTGCAGAAATGGTTATCGTCTGGCGAGGGATGGTGATGGTGGCAACCTCATCATCCTATTTCAACATTACCTCTCCAGATCCATATTCGGCCCTTCGACTAAACTGCAAGATTCCTTCGGTCATCAGACTCTGAATCCCCACTATCAACTATTCACATCCATCAGGACGGGTCACATAGCCCATACATAATTCTCCACAGCCCGGAAAGAAGCCTCTCTTCATCAGCTTGGCTTTAACGAAGCTAAGCGGTATCTTCAGATCCTTGACATCAGTCAACAAATCTAAGTTCTCTTCTTCAATAATGGCATTCACCCCACCTCCCCTATGGTTCGACATAGGATTCTTTGTGACATTCAGCACATTATCCAAGAAATTGATGATCTTAGCATCCACCATATCTTGCACCTTGTGCTTGAAGGCTTTGCATTTTTCTATCGTGTGGCCGGGTGCACTTGAGTGAAAATCACATGTTGCATTCGCATCATAACCCTGCGGAGGCGCCCCTGTCAAGGGAGCCAAGGTTCTTTTCTGGACTAGCTGTAACTGGAGCAGAGTTTGTAATAGCTGAGCATAAGACATGGGCGGTGTCTCAAGGTGACGACTAGACAGAGGTTCCCTGTTCTGATACCTTCTGTACCCTTGCTGATTTGGCTATTGCTGCTGCGGCTGCTGTGGCTGTTGGACAGCAGGGATGGTTATGCTAGCCACCTGCTGGCGCTGCCCCTTACCTTTTCTCCGAGCGTTGGACACGGCGCTCGTCTCTCCTTCACGCCTTTTGTTACCGTACGGTTTCTTTCCTCCTCCAGCTGAGGATAGATCACCACCTTGAATTTTTCCCAATTTGATCCCATTTTCAACGTGCTCGCCAGTAATGATGAGATCAGAGAAACTCCCTGACATACCGCTGACCAATTTCTCATAATAGACCCCCGGGAGAGTGGCTACAAACATCTCAACAAGCTCTCGTTCAACCATCCGCGGCTGAACTCTAGCTGCTAATTCACGCCCTCACTGGGCGTACTCTTTGAACCCCTCGTTGTTCCTTTGTGACAAGTTCTGCAGTTGAACCCGGTTCGGAGCCAAGTCATTGTTATACTGATAATGGTGTACAAAGGCCTCATCCAGTTCCTTCCATGTGCGCACACTGGTGGGTTCCAAACCCATGTACCATTCCAAGGATGGCCCGGTCAAGCTATCCTGAAAGAAGTGCATCAGCAACTTCTCGTCTTCAGAGTGAGCGGACATCTTTCGGTAGTATGACCTTAAATGGACGCGAGGGCAAGTGGTGCCCTTGTATTTCTTAAAGTCGGGTACCTTGAATTTAGGAGGCACCTTGAAATCAGAAATCAACCCCAGTTTAGTCATGTCGACACCCATAGTGTTCTGGTTCTTGAAATTCCTCATTTTGTCCTCGAGTGCCTTAAACCTCAGACGTGCTTCAGCAGTCAGTTCTCCTTCAGCAGTCCTCTATGAGAACAAATCTTCTTGACGATCTTCTAGCCATGGATGAGGCCCATACAAATTTCCAGCACCTGTGTTGCCATTGCCTAGTCCAGCGTTGCCATTAGCCTCAAAGTTTCCATTACCGACGCCAGTCGTATTACCATTGAGCCCGATGTTAGTGATCACATTGTCGTTACCACTTCCATTCCCCCCGGTCACGGGGATGCCACCCTGAGGAGTTTCAACAGGTGGAGGGACAGGAACGCTCCCTCCATGCAGCACACCATTGCTGTCAGCCCTTGAGATCAGAGGCTGGACCAGTGTTCTGAGCTGGTCCTGGCTGTTAGCAACCACTTGCATGAGCTCCATGAAGCAGTCCATCCTCTCTCGGAGTTCCTGGACGTCAGTTTGCACTTGTTCCATTGCTCTAACTTGATTTGCTCTGGTCGGATAGCGGTGGATCGGTATTCGGTCAATCCATGAACAACCTGCATACATAAAGGGTTAGAAAAACGACAAGGTGCTTGTCATGCAAATGCTTCATGCAAATGCAAACGTGTGTCTATGCCTTAGGGAGATTCCCCCCTGATCCTAGTTTTCGAGACAAATAAAGTCTATCATCCAATCATGGAAAAGAAATCCTCATATATTCATCTGAAAAGCCCGCTCGGGTAGCGTACAACTGTAGTCACATACAACTGAAGCAATAAGGCATGACCCCAACCAACAGACCTGGCGGTGATCAACATATCAATGCATAAAATGTACAAAAAGAGATATAAAAGATCAGGTGCAGCCACGGGCACGAGAATCTTCTATCAACTTCTTTGTAGCGGGGTGTTCTGACTGAGTAAGCAAACCCTGGGCCAGCAGGTCCCTCTGCCTGATGGACTCTGGGAGGTTCTCGGCAACGCTCCTAGAAACACCTTCTTCAGAATGGTTCTCGACTCTACTCTTTTTAGCATCAGCCCGGAGTTGAAAATCTTGTAAATTCGCCTCGGCCTCAGCCAATCTATACTGGACGTCTCGTCGCAGTGAGGCTTCAGCCTCTATCTTCATGTCTTTCACCATAATCTGAGCTTCTAGCTCGGCTACTTGCTGCTTCAATTTTTCTTCCCGCTCTTTGTATTTGGCTAGGGTGCTACTCCAGACCCTCTCGTATTGGGTTAACTTCCGGTACACTCTATCCAGATCCTGTTTCTTGGTTGTCAACACGCCATGCACTGACTTCAGGTCCAACCCCAGACGTTCCCTAGCATCAGTTTCTTTGGTCAGGTTGGAGCCTAGATGGTTGATCATCTCAGTCTGCTTCTTGCAGGTATAAACGGCTTCACTTTTCTCTTTCCGAAGTTGAGCGATCTCTTTCTCCAGCTCTTCGTTGGCCTTTCGTAGCTCTTCCTTCTCTTGGAGTACCTAGTTGAATCTCTGAATGTCAACTGTGGTAGGCTCTTTGTACACAGGGGGATACAATGGTTCCACGGCAGGAAACGGCATTAGAAACTTGGCGGCTCTTTCTCGAACCCAAGTCACATACGGATCAAAGGCCTTGTTGTTGCTTTTTCCTAGCAAGACTTTCCCCTTTCGGTGAATTTTGCTCCAAGCATTCTGTACCTTGACCAAAGTGTCATCTTCAAGCAACCCCGTGAGATACAGAGATTCCCGTATCTCTTCCTCTTTCGGAGGACCTCGCAGTGCATACCCGAACTGTCGTACCAGCAGAGATGGATTGTAGTTGATACATCCATTCCTTCCGACCAAGGGAACGTTAGGAAAGCCACAACAACTATGTACAATATCTTTGCCCAATAGATCTCTATCAAACCAGATAATATTGTCAGCAGTCAAACCCATCAAACGTGCAGACCAGGGTGATGACTCAGCAGAATCAATGAACGGACCCGGCTTAGGAAGATGGCTAGCAAACCACTTATAAAGTAAAGGAGCACAACATGCCACGTTCTTCCCCTTTCTATTTTCGTTCTTGCTATGGACTGAATGGTAGACGTCTCCGAGGAGAGTGGGACTGGATTCCCGGAGGCAAATATATGGCAAGCATCCATGCTTATGAAGTCTGGATGACTTGAGAATAGCACGATCCTATAAATGCAAAGGGCTAAGAAGACATTGAATACGTCCCAGCGACCCTTCTTGGCAAACTTTCGATCTTTTTCCATCAGGAAAAGCAAAGGGAAACCATGAACTCCGATTTTTCTTGATACCATCCCTTCCAACTCAGACTCATCTACATGAAGAGCGTCAGTCAGCTTACTCAGTTTGGGTTCACCCTCAACACGGTAGTAAGGCATTTGATTCAACAAAGGCACTCCCAACAGGTCAGAGTACTCTTACAATGTCGGGGCTAGGACATAGTCTGGAAACACAAAGCATCTGAGTTGTGGGTCGTAAAACTGCAGCAGGGCGTAGAGGCCATTCAACTCGTACGTAGGAAGCTTATACACAATGCCCAGAAGTCTCCCATAACTCTTTCTAAAACTCTCCATCACAGTCTTATCAGCCAAGGAAATCAAAGCTCGTAACTCTCGGATGTCAGGTGTTGGTAGCTTGTAAGCCACAGTCTTCTTCAGAGATGCCATATCTGCCATGAGGATTGAGATCACTAGAACCAGGGGAGAAATATGCACCTGCAACACAGAAACACGTTAATGACATGCAAATAAGGATGCAGACAATGCAAAATGCAATCATGCAGCAGGAGATCAAGATGACTGTGCTGTTGAAGAGATGAAGGCTCTGTATCAACAAAACCACAACACTGCTCTGTCAAGAACAAATATATCTATGATGAGAAGAACCTCTTATACCAGACCATAAATCTGCTCTGTCAAGAACAAACACATATCTGATGATGAGAACCTCTGATACCAACAAAATTGATTCACTGTCAAGAAAACCAGGTAGTCTGAAGGTTAAGGTTTCTTGCAACAAACCCGACCCTGCTCACAGGTATGGACCTAATCACGGAAAAGGTTCGGCATCCTATGTGGTCATCAGCGTCACAGGCTTTCAAGAAACGATGATACGATACCCAGGAGGTGTGGCATCATCATCTCTTGAAGCGGCCTCACTTAGCTGAATTCCAAATGATTGGTTCCCAGAATCGAAAATCCTCAGATCCGACAACCCCTCGAGTCCAAAGGACCAATAGGAAGTAATCAAAGAGAACCTCGTCTGAGTGTGGATTACATGGGAACTAATGCAAGCAAAGCAAGCACGTCCTCCACTAACCCACTCTAATACTATGTAGCTCTCAAGCCTGGGTCTGGCTTCTCACTCATCAGAATGCCCCTCCCACAACAGTACAGATAATCATATCATACTGAAAATAAAGTGCAGGAAATAAAATGCGATAAATAAACACAACCCAACAAGTAAACATACAAGCGCTAGGATTGACTCTCGCAGGGGACGTTGGATCCCCAGATTGACTCGCATAAGGGACGTTGGATCCCAGGAAACTATCAAGTCCCCAGCAGAGTCGCCAGCTGTCGCTTCCGCAAAAATAAGGTGCCGAAAAAACAGAAGAGTCGCCACCTTTCGTTATTTATCCCTCAAAACGGGAAAGGAAACGATCGGAAAAACCTGACGAAAAGGTATAAGACAAGGTCATCGTGACCATTGTCTGGGTTCGGGAGTCGGTTACGCAAGGGGAAGGTATTAGCACCCCTCATGTCCATCGTACTCGATGGGATCCACGCTTGTTGTGTTTATTTGACGGGTTGGTTTTATCTATCTACCTATTAAGGCTGGTTCAAAAAAGAAAAGAAAATGACTCGGCAAAGCATCGCACTTTATGCCTACGTATTCTCATCAGAGAATGAGAAATCAGATTCTACGTAGTTCGACTAACTACGGGTGATGGGGGAAGGTGGCTCGCCAATACGTCAGTATTGTGCCTACGTACTCTCAACAGGCTTGAGAGATCAGAGCTTACGTAGTTCGGGCTAATACGGTTTACGGGGATTCAGATTCATCTGTTTTATCGAGTAGGGTTAACAAACAGTTCCAGCAGTTTGGTGTATGCAGCTCGACCCTTGGAGACTTAGGCGTTACCATTTGCGGTAGAACTGGGAGTTAACGACACTCTTTTCTTCAGAAAATCTTCCTTTGAATTATGGGCCCACGGGGCAAAAAGGTTTGAAGTTTGTTTTCTGTCTTTTACGGAAGAACTGTTTTTTTAGTCGTCTGTAGTTCGTACATCACTAGAGACTGTGACTTGGGAACGAATGCGTCGCATATCGTCCAAAGGACGTATACTAAACATTCTAGACAATTGAGAGGAGGCCGCTCAATTATCATTACCCAAGTAGCTTAAGGCTCGTAACGTACTTGCACTAACTTGCCTTTATTACGTTTTTTACTGTTTGTTTGAGATGAGAAGAGAGAGGGACAACTACGGGGAGACTATCAAGCCCTAATGTTGTCATGCCAAGGATTCGTCCTATGGTTGAGGTTTGAAACAGGGAACTCCTAGAAGTTATCATGCATAGGTTTCAACCTAAAGTTCTAATCATCACTTCCTTATCAAAGGAAGTGAGATTCCTAGGGGATCATGTCAATGATAAACAGAAACAGATAAAGCATCAGCTTAAATAGTAAATAGTAAACGATTGTAAATAATATGCATGCAATGCAAGTGAGGGAGGAAATGTGTGTGGGGCATCAGCCTCCACAAGCTCGTCTCGACCTCAAGCCAAGTATGAATAACTGCAATCATAAAGGAAAATAAAATGCCACCAAGCAAATCACAAACCACACAGGCAAGGGAGCAGAGCTCTACCGAATACCAGCAAGCCAAGCCAAGCCACGCAGTAAAAATACAAGCAGAGGGAGCAACTCAACCTCTAATGCAATCATGATCCTAGCTTAAAACCATCTAAACATGAACTTATTCTAATGCATCAAGCAAATCAAACAAGCCATATCAATACAGTTGCACAGAAAGAAAATAGACAGTCAAGAAAGCAGATCAACAGCTTCCACATCTTCACAGCAAATCAGTCCTCTGACAGCAGTCCAGTCCATAGTCTGTAACTGTTCTTCAAGTCTATCCTCTTCAAGAGAATGAAAGGTACTCCATCTTCAAGCTTCAATCTTCAATAGGCTCCACCAAGAATGAAGAGAATAATCATCAGGAAAATTGGTTGATAATGGGAAGCAGACAGTAAACCAAAGGAATCCTGTCTGACACTCAACCAGTCATCAGAGAAAGGCATCCTCAAAAGTTCTACTCATTGTAAATGTCACACATCCCTCCAAAGGAGAGATGAGACTTAAACATGAGGACTTTGAATCATAGGATGAGAATGGAATGGGAACAAAACCAACCATTACTTGAAGAAATATCTATTTCTAAAGCTCTTTCCTAAAGCCCTAATTTCCTAAGTTACTCAAAGCTAACAAAAATGGAAGGGAATCTTCAATCCAAGCTCCACTAGCCACTTCACACAAGCTCCATCAAGTCCATGATGTCCTCCAATGAGATCCAGAAGCCCACTATGCAAGGAACTCCAATTTTGAGCCCATTTCACATCAATCATCAACATTGAAGCACCAAATGAACACACAAGTAGAATATTCTATCAAAAATACCAAAACACATTATAAAAATTTGATTAATTTTCTATGGGAACATGCATTCACTAATAACATATAGTTAAAAAATCAAGGCCTAAATCATTCTCTAAGTCCTCCAACAAAATCCTAAACTTCAAGGTATCACAAATAAACCCTAAAAGGGAGCTCTTAAAGTTCTAGTCCTAAAACAGCGCCTAAATTCATCACAAAAATGTGAGAAAAATCTAAGGGGAGCATGCATATCTAACCTAATCACAAGCCAAAAATCAAGCACAAACTCAATACCAAATTCTCAAACAAAATTCACCAAACAGATGAATCAATTAATACAATTTTATTATCAAATAAAATGGGAAAAAACAAATAAAATGAAAATAAATGCTAATCCTAATCTTTTTGTTTCTAAAATTCCTAGATTTCATTCAGGAATAAAGGGGAAAAACCTCAGAATTAATTGATCAATTTTTCTATTTTTAATGGATTAAAATCAAACAAGTATACAATAGAGAAAATAAGAAAAAGAAGAAGAAATTAATAAAACACGCGTGGTGAATAGCAATTAAACCCAGTTCAAAGTGTGGGTTGGGCCCAGAGGGGTGTGTGAGTATCTGTTCATCATTAAGCCCATGCGCCTGAATTCACTCATGGTTCTCTTCAGAAATTGATGAAAAGAAAAAAAAAGAATACATGCCAGGATTCGAACCCATCCCTTTCTCTGAATCACTTGCTAATCCAAAACGGGGCGTTTTGAGGCAGGGTTACGTGGCACAGCTTCTGAACACACGATGCAATTACCAGTCAACTGATCCAAGGTCTTCCCATGGTGCCAACGCATTAATGAAAACGATGCGTTTTGCTTTAGTCAAAGTCATCAACTGAAATTCAATCGTGGCCGTGGATGAGGGTTACCAGGTCAAGTCTTCAGCAAGATCCAATGGCTCCTACGTTTCTTCTTCATTTGAACTTCAGTTTGTGGGGAAAACCAGACGGTGGCCCGGACGGTGGCGCCACCGTCTTCTCCGGCGAAGACATTCACACAGGTCATCAAAAATTCACAAACCATACATCATTCTCTCTAGAATTCAATGTTGATCACGAATATCACCTTAGAATCATCTAACTCCCTATGGATTTTCAAACCTGATAGCACTTTCAAAATATGCATCAATCTTGAATCTCATCAGAACTTCAATTAATTGTACAATCCTCATCTCATGGTGATCATTCTACACTATCTAATCTTGATTTACAGTCCAAGAAATGCTTGATTCGAGCCTCAACAGAAATTGATCACACACCTATTTTGTCTCTAATTCACCAATTTCTGATCCTAAATCCAACTACATATCACCAGGATCCTAACCACCTATAGAATGCTAGCTATTTCTACCTAAATCAAGCACAAAAACGAAATTTACCAACCTGTGTTCAAGCTTGTAACAGAGGTAGTTCTTGCACTCTTCAGCCTTTAAGAAAGTGCAGATACACTCCAAATCACTTGATGAACACAATGAAACCTTCAATTGATCTTGATTTGGCCTGGAACTCAGAATTCAATTCTCACTTGCACCTCTGAAATTTCAACTTCACTCTCTGCTTCAGGCTTCAATCTTCACCAAAAAATGACCTGAATGCATTCGTATGCTTATATAGGATGTAATTGCATGATCTAGAACCTTCTCAAAGGTTCAGAATGAGAATTTCAATTTTCAATTTCTCCTTAAAATATCTTTCATGGAAGGTGCGATATCTCATCCATTTCTCCTTCAGGAAACCTTCAACATACTCCTTGTGAACCACTAATCTTGAATGGTGGGGATTCATCCCTTGTTTGCATCCCATGGCTTGGATTTGAGATATAACTTCTTTATGAAGTAATAAGGCAAAAGGCCATGAAAATGAACTCAAACCTAATTTCTAATAATGTCATTGTTTCCAAAATGTATTTTCCATTCAAAAAATTCTATTATTTTGCCTCATTTGCTCACATAACATTTATTTTGAATTTTTGGTCTTTTAATTGTCTTTAATTCTTCCTTTTTCACAATTTCTTGAATCAAGTCTCTCCTTGAGCCATTTCAATGCCTCCTTAATACATGGTCAAGGTTAAAACCCCATTTTGAGCAACTTTAAAGTTGCACAAAATTTCATTTGAGTTGTCTAAGTTGGTGAAAATGACCCATAACCAAAAATGACCCATAATCACAACTTCCCAAAATACCCTTGACTTGTCAAAGCCATAACTTGAGTTCTACAAATCCTATCAAGGACTTCTAGCACTCTATGGAAATCTAAGAGAATAAGGAACAACATTCATGTTGTCCAAAAGTTCATAGGAATCATCCTTCTAGGGCAAAAGTGTCATGCAAGTTGGGTAACTTTCAAGCTCCAAATTCACATACCTCAGATGACTTGTAACTTGTCTGGCTCATAACTTGAGTTCTATAAACCCTATAAAGGACTTCTAGTACTCAAATTAAAGCTAAGATCATGCTCTACAACAATAATGTTGGGGTCAAGATGAGATGCCAATCATATCTTGAGTTAAATAGTCTTGAAGTCAGGGGTCAAACTAGGGGATTTTACATTGTCAAGTCTTAGAAACCCTAACCTGAAACTTCTCAAACTCCTCAATCATGATGAGTTGACCTTGGAATCATCCTTATAAAATCTCAATGTATCAATCCATGATCACATGGCTCTTGAATTAAGTCTCAACCTTCTTCAACTCCTCAGTTGACTTAGGGTTGACCCAGTCAAACCCTAATTGCACCACTCATGGCTGAGTCTTCTTAATCTTACACAATGACCTGTCTAGGCCTCAAAGTGATCTTCAACACTTCTCATGAGATCCCTCAAGACCTGAAGTCCATCCTCATGGCCTCAGAATCATCTGATGATCTTCCCACAACTCACAAGTTAGGAGACCTACACACTTGGCTTCAACCACTCTCTCTGAGGATCTTTTAACTTCCCTGACAAGGGTATCAACCCTTGAATACATGAATAACCTTCCTGACTATGTCCTGGCTCCTACCCTAGAGGAGTATTCTGAGCTGCTAGGGGTACCTCTTATTAATCAGATGTCATTTGTCCATGTTGATGCTGAGCCTGATCTGGCTAAGCTCACTGCTATATTGCACTTGGATGCTTCAGAGTTGAAGGGGAAGCTGGTTAAGAAGAGTGGGAAATGTGGTTTTCTTTTTCCTTTTCTGGTGGAGAAAGCTCAGCAGTTCGCCAAGGATGGGTGTTGGATTGTGTTTGTCGCCATTCTAGCTCTTTGTATATACGGTATTGTATTGTTTCCTAATCTGCCAGACTTTGTAGATGTGGATGCTTTCTACTTTCTAGCTTCAGGGAATCCGATACCCACACTTCTCGGAGATGCTTATCATTCTGTGCACCACAAGAATGAGAACCGAAGGGGAAAGAATGTATCTTGATGTGTCCCTTTATTATACAGGTGGTTTGCTAGTCACATGCCCAAGGCAGGTCCGTTTGTTCCTACCGCTGGTACTTCAGAGTGGTCCGATAGGTTGATGGGTTTGTCTGCGGATAATATCACTTGGTTTGACAGAGACATGCTTGGTACATATATTATTTATAGTTGCGGTGGATTTCCTAACGTCCCTTTGGTCGGAAGGAAAGGTTGCATCAACTATAACCCTTCTTTATTGGTCAGACAGTTTGGATATGCACTGAAGGATCCTCCTAAAGAATAGGAGATACAGGAATCTCTGTATCTCACCGGTTTATTGGAGGGCGATGCCTTAGCCAGATTAGAGCATGCTTGGAGTAGTATTCATCGGAGAGGGAAAGTAGCCTTGGGGAAGAGTAACAGTCGAGCATATAACCCTTACCTGACTTGGATTCATGATAGAGCTGCGAAGTTTATGATGTCATTTCCTTCAGTTGCTCCTCTGTATCCTCTCATGATTAAGGAACCCACTACCATAGACATTCAGAAATACAATCAGTTATTGTTTGAGAAAGAAGAGTTGAGAAAAGCCAATGAGGAGTTGGAGAAAGAAATCATTCAGCTTCGAAGTGAGAAGATTGAGATTGTTCATTCCTTCAAGAAACAAACTGATCTTGTAAACAAACTGGGTACGGATCTGACCAAGGAAACCAATTCTCGGGAGCGTTTGGGCTTGGATTTCAAGGTTGTTAATAGTGTTCTTGCTTCTAAGAAGGAAGATTTGGATAGAGCTTACTTGAAGATTTCTAAGTTTGAGAACCAATGGAATGCTTCGCTCACCAACAACAAAGAGCATGAAGACAAGTTGAAGCTACAGATCAGCAAGTTGAAGACACAACTCAATTCCAAAGACAAGAAGATTTCAGCGGAGGCATCACTCAGACGGGATAGTGAGTACAGGTTGAACGAAGCTATTCCAAAGTTGAAGGATTACAGGTTGAGAGCTGATTCCAAGAGATGCAAGCTCGAGGCGTGTTTTGGAGAAGGAGCTTGGGAAGACCATGTTGAGAGTTTACAACATAGTGTTAGCCAGCAAGAGTTACTTATTCAGGGACTTCTTGCCAGACCAGATCATCCTGAGACGCGAAAGCTGTTAGAGGACTTCTGGTCTCGTCATCCTACTTGACTATCTTGTTTATCTCTGTTGTACTGACCATCACCAGGCTTGTTGGTTAAGGTCTTTTTTGTTGTACTCAGTTGTAACATGTACATTTCCTGTTGGCCTGTGATTATATACGAGGAGTTTCTGTTATATGCTTGTCTGTAGGGTTCTCCATTGTTATGTTTCTCCCGGAAACTAGAATCGAGGGGGAAATTTCCCTGTTGCATACACACATGTCTGCATTTTTGCATTTTTCGCATTACAAGTGCATCGAAACTGTTAATCTTATATTCCTGTGGTTCACTAGTGTTTCAGGATTGCCGATCTAACGACTCGCCGGTATGCAACTAGGGGAAATCAGAAGAGAGTAATGGAGCAGATGCAAGCAGAGATGCAGGAAATGAGGGACCGGATGACCCAGTTCATGGAGGTAATGCAGGGAGTGGCTAATGAACAAGAGCAACTTTGTATTCTAGTGCAGCCCTTGATTGCACGTGTTGATGGCAACAGTGTGTTGCATGGTGGGAACGTTGTTAATCCTCCACATGTTGAGACTCCTAGAGATGATAACTCCATGCCTACTTTGGTTATCCCTACTGCTGGAGGGAGTGGTAATGTTGCTAGTGCTGGTAATGCTGCAGGTTTCAACAACACCGGTTTTGGTAATAGTGGTAACGTTAATGGGAATGGTTATGGTCCTGACACCACTTGTGCTATACATGGTAATATGGATCACCTCTGGAATGAAGACAGGCAAGATGATGTGTTCTCGCCGAGGGTTGTGGCTGCTGAGTTACCCTCCGAAGCTGATAAGAGGATCAAGATGATTGAAGAAAATATGAAGTCCCTTGAAAGTCAAAACTCCATGGGCCTTGATATGGCTAACTTGGGACTGATCCCGGACCTGAGAGTGCCGCCAAAGTTCAAAGTCCCAGACTTAGACAAATACAAGAGTACCACCTGCCCGAGAGTTCATCTGAGATCCTACTACCATAAGATGTCTGCCTACTCAGACGATGAGAAATTGCTCATGCATTTCTTCCAGGACAGTTTGTCCGGTCCTTCATTGGAATGGTACATGAGTCTGGAACCCATAAACGCCCGCATTTAGAGGGATTTGGCCGAGGCCTTTGTGAAACATTATCAATACAACAACGACCTTGCTCCTAATAGCGTCTATCGCATACGGTCGGTTGTATCAAAGCCGGATGAAGAAAGCTTTCGACAAGAAGGTGCGCCCTTAGAGCTTTCAGACGGGCGATCTTGTGCTGAAAAAGATTCTCCCACCACAATCAGATCACAGGGGCAAATGGACTCCCAACTATGAAGGTCCATATATCATTCGAAAGGTCTTCTTCGAAGGAGCCTTGTTGTTATCCACCATGGATGGTGAGGATTTTACATCCCCTGTGAACGCAGACGTAGTTAAAAAATACTTTGGTTAAAGAGACCTGCTAGAAAGAAAAAGAATATCCAGGCAAAAAGGGGCATCCCGACGAACCATAAAAAAAGAATTGGGTTCGGGAAAAAATTAGGGATAAAAATGAAAAAAATGTAAACCCGCAAAGTCGAAAACCAAGGCGACTTTGGCAAAAATGGGTATCTCGGTGAATCGAAAACCCGAAAGGGTGGTTCAGGCAAAAGTTAGGGATTGAAAAGCAAATGGTTGCGGTCTGTGTTAGAACTTCATTGCTTAGTGGATTGGGAGGACCTGAGGGCCTTTTATCTGAATCAATCTCTTTTGAAGACGAAGCGTCGGAAAAGCATCAAGGTCAGGCGAGTCATAGAGGGATCAGCTCATGGTGTTTGTCTGTGCCACGTTGCCGACATTTCTGTACACTTTTGTATATATTTCTGTGCATATCTGTATTGTTTTTGTGCAGCTTCCTTTTTTCAGGGGTTGCATCTGTTGTAAAACTTTGCCTATTTACAGGCCATTTATCAATAAACATATATTATTCAGTATCTTGTTTGCTTTATTTTAACTTTTACTGTTTTGTTTGTGAAAAATGCCCAATATTTTGATAAACTTGCACATACATAAACTTGCAGGCTGATCAGTGCATCTTTATGCACATTCTCCTATATTTTTACTTAGGCATTTCTTTACTTTATTTTGATTATTCTTATATTTTAGTTTTTATGTTTTATTTTATTTTTGGTTTAATTTGATTTTCGCACTTTATTTTTCAGCTTTAGCAGTCTCCACTGAAACGATCATAACTGGAGTTTCGAAAATTTGTTTGAGGCGTTCTAGGAATTGCCGGAAAGCTAAGAGAGAGAGCTACGACTTTTATGTTGGAGTCGAAGTTAGATTCGGAGCATATTTTCCTAGAATATTCGTTGAAGTTACAACATTAGGAATTTGTTTTAGTTTTGGGTCATGTTTTGGGTCTGGGTTATGTTTTTGACCAGGTTGGGTTATGAATTTCATTTAAAAAGAACCTCGTTTTACTGTTCATAAGATATACTATTCACGAAAAAAACTGAAAGAGAGGTTTGAGAAGAACTCATGGAAAATTAATACCTCCGGGCAAATCCTGCTGTGTACGGTTTCAACACTTTGAGGTTATTATAATATCAATTTAAATCTGATTCCTTTCAATCCTTTTCTATGAAGTCATTTGCTTAATTTGATTGCAATTGTTTGCTTAATTCAATTGTTGTTCATATGATAGAATTGGTTAAATTCGATTGTATGCATGTTCCTTAATTGAATTGTGTGTTATCGTTTGCTTAATTCGTTAATTCGTCATATTCTTAACCGTTTGCTTAATTCGGTAAACAGGAACATAATTCATTTGATGTTGGTAAGCGCTTGTCTGATTAATATCATAATCGAATAGGATTGGAGCCGTTTAGGGATAGATGTTATAATAGCCGATGATAACTCGGAACCCGAATCAGTACGATTAGCCGTTTTAGCTTATTTTAAGAACCACTTTTTTATAGTCACTTATTTTAAGTACTTTTTCTCTTAATCAAAATTCAAACCCCCATAAACTGTTACTGTAATTGATTAATCACTACAAGAATCCTTGCGATACGATATTCCGAGTTACTGTCGATGTACTACGTTTTTACAAAAAGACTCGTTTTTGATCCGCACGCGACAGCGGATTCAATTGGCGTCGTTCCCGGGGATTCTTGTTGATTTAGCCAATAGTCTAGTTTTAGGTTTTGTTTGTTTTAATTTTCTGTATTTTTGTGTATTTTCTTGCGTTTTTGCGTCCAGCCGTTCCGTTTCGCCCGTTTCTCGTCAGACCTAGTAAAAAAACCAGGTTTTGGGCAAATCATCTTCTTTTTTAGATCAGTTTCGTGAACTTGAAGAAGAAAAATCATGCGATCAAAAGTCTTAAGGGAGAGTGCCCCTCGAATTCCCAAATTCATCATTTTTCTATTTTTAATGATTTATTTACTGTTTTCATAGAGTCGGAAAAAATCGAAAAAATTCTCAAAGTTCTATTTTTAAGTCATTAGATTAATATCGGTGTCAGTTTATTTTTCAGGATTTTTTTTGATCGATTCCCTTCTTTGTGTTTGTTTTTGATTATCTGAGTCTAACTATCTGCATAACTTGTTTGCTTCGTACACTGAACTTGATTTTGAAATGGCTGATAATAGAACCTTAAGGCAATTAGCTGCTCCTGATATGAATTATAATAATTTATGTATGGAATATCCTGCTGTTAATGTACCTTTCGAATTGGAATCTGGTTTAATAAACTTGTTGCCAAGATTTAATGGTCTTGCAGCTGAGGATCCGAATAAGCATATGAAGGAATTCCAAATTATGTGCTTTAAACCTTCTGAACCTTCACTAGAGGACCTTTTCAAGCAAATGGCTATAAATAATCTTCAGTTTCAGCAACAAACAGATTCAAGTCTTCAGGCTTTGCAGACACAGATTAAACAACTTGTCACTATAGTGAATGCCATGCAGCAAGCTCAAGAATCAAACCAACCACCTGCCCAAACAGTAGTGAATCCAAAAGAGTTTCCTTCTAATTTAGTTGATGATACTTATTCTGAATTGTGTTTTGATTTTCCATCATTAGCAGATTTTGATGATACTTACTCTTGTGATTCATGTACCGACACTAACATTTGCTCTGTTTGTGCGGAGATTAATGTTGCCGTACAGGGTGATGTTTTTCATGCAGATGAAGTTATTTATGTAGCTAAAACTCTTAACATCACGGCTTCCCCAACCTCACCATCCATTGAACAACCTCCCCCCTTGGAGCTTAAACCAATTCATAACAATCTGAATTATGCTTATTTAGATATGGATAAAAAACTTCCAGTTATAATTTCTTGTAACCTTGATTCTTATAAAGAAAATAATCTTTTTCAGGTTTTGAAGAAACATAAGAAGAGACTTGGATGGACCTCGATTAAAGAGAAAAGAAAAGCAGTGAGACAACCCTTTAATCCTTTGTTCTCTGATGTTGTGGAAAAGGATATCACATTTACGTGCCCATTCGACACTTTTATTTATCGAAGATTCTTATTTGATCCTGGAATAAAAGGCGAAGGCACTAATACAAATTTCAAGGGCGATGGATGCTATCCAAATTTACTCCCCACTTTGGCAGAGGAGACTGCAGGAAATCTCTCTTTGGGAAAGGATGCATATGTGATCACTTATCCACCTTGACTCCTCGGGTGTGTTCTTTCCTTTCTCTCACTCTTATTTTATATTTATGTTCTTTCATTGAGGACAATTCTTGTTTTAAGTCTTGTGGAGGGAAACCTTTGTTTTATTTGGTTGTTTTCTACTTTGTTTTGTTTTGTTTTCAGTTATAATAATAAAAATTAAAAAAAAATTGCATCTTTTTTAAAGTTCTGGGCAATAGTCTAATTTGAGATTAGTTGCGGAGACTTGGGAAAAATTCACAAGATCGGTATCGTCTTAACACCGTAAGTCTCCTGCATCTGGAAATTGATTCGAATTCTTATTATGTTTAGCCTTAAATTTTCATTCTTTGACAGCTCTTGAGTAGTTTATTTCAGCAGTCAGCACCATCTCATACACACTCTACGCAGGGAAGCCGATGAATATAAGTGAGTGATCAAATTTTTAGCTTGAAAAAAGGAAGAAAAAAAGAAAAGAAGAAAAAAAAGAAAGAAAATAAAAGAAAAGTTGAAAAAAATTACTCGTTAGTTGGTTCAGCAGTTTCTGGTGCTGAACTTGGTAAGGCGGATTACGGTCCGATCCCCCGCAACTACAACTGAGTAAGCAAAGGGTTATGCCACGTAAGTACCAGAAACCCAAACAAAAAGGATCAGAGTCACTAACCGGTTGCCTTGCTATGAATGTGTGGAGATAACGGGCTTAATGTGATTGCGCCTCAATGAAAAAGAGCAAAAAGGAGGATGAGTAACTTAGGCTTTAACATAATAACATGATTTGAGTTGATTTCTGTATTCAGGAGGCTTATGTCTGCAAAATTATGGATTAGTGTTCCTACGATATCCTTAGTGTGTAAGATTAGTACCTATCGATGCAAACTTAACTGAAGAAGACTTTTAGCCTAGAATGAGTAACTGTTGATGTGTTTGTGCTTTCTTTGTTTTGTTTTATATTAAATTTGCTCGGAGTGAAAAAGTTCAAGTCTGGGGGAATTTGATCAGTGCATCTTTATGCACATTCTCCTATATTTTTACTTAGGCATTTCTTTACTTTATTTTGATTATTCTTATGTTTTATTATGTTTTTATATTTTATTTTATTTTTGGTTTAATTTGATTTTCGCACTTTATTTTTCAGCTTTAGCAGTCTGCACGGAAATGATCATAACTGGAGTTCCGGGCATCCGTTTGAGGCGTTCTAAAAATCTCCGGAAAGCTAAGAGAGAGAGCTACGACTTTTATGATGGAGTCGAAGTCAGATTTGGAGCATATTTTCCCAGAATATTCGTTGAAGTTACAACATTAGGAATTTGTTTTAGTTTTGGGTCATGTTTTGGGCCTGGGTTATGTTTTCGACCCAGTTAGGTTATGAACTTCATTTAAAAAGAACCTCGTTTTACTGTTCATAAGATATACTATTCACGAAAAAAACTGAAAGAGAGGTGTCGCTACTGCGAAAATCGGCGCCGGCTGAACAGAAGAGTCGCCACCGTGCGTTATTTATCCCACGGGAGGGAAAGGAAACGCTCAGAGTAAACCTCGCACAACACGGGAAAGGTATGGTCGTCGCAACCAAAACCTGGATTCGGGAGTCGGTTACGCAAGGGGAAGGTATTAGCACCCCTCACGTCCGTCGTACTCGACGGGATCCACGCTTGTTTTCGGGTATGGATTGTTATTCTATCTAAACTAAGGGTTAAGGGTTAAAAAGACAAGAAAATGAAAATAAAATGACTCGGCAAAGTATCGCACTTTATTCCTACGTATTCCCGTCTGGAACGAGAAATCAGAGTCAACGTAGTTCGCCTACCTACAGGAAAGGAGGGGAAGGTTGCTCGCTAGGATATCGCATCCTATGCCTACGTACTTCCACACTGCATGGAAGATCAGAGCAAACGTAGTTCGGGCCACGTACGACACAAGTCTGTCTTGGTTGATTTTATTCCTTCTGAAAAAGGTTTTTCTGATTAGCAGTCCCAGCGGACGAAAATGACGTCTTGATGAGTTCACATTCTTTTACGGAAGAAGTGTCTTTTATTGAGTTTGAAATTTTATTGTGTTTTTCTGTTTGTTTTGAGGAAGAAGAGACAGAACTCTAACATACGGTTGCGAAGGGAATCAAACTAACCTAATGTTATCATGCATGGGTTAAGACCTAGAGTCTATCATGCTCCTCTCTTGCGCAGAGAGAAACAGAGATCCTAAGGGAATAGACGGAAACAGAAACAATAGCAGATATATACACAGTAAAGCAGTAAAATGCATGGATGCAGCAATACAAGCGAGGCAAGGGAGTCCCACTCAACCTCGAACCTGGAAAACAATAGGCAAAAGTGAACAGGATTCACCTTCAACCCAACAGGGTAAACAACAAACAATACAGTCCAGAAAACCAATCAATACATCAGAAATGAAATACAGCAGAAAAATAAACAGCCACAGCAGCTCTGCACCACATCAGTCTTCAAGCTTCAGCAAGCGTCAATCTCTATCTCCACAGCCTTCAAGCAAGGTCTTTGTCATCAATCTTCAGTCTACAAGGGCTTTTCTTCAAGTCCTAACCTCCAAGCTGAGGGATCAATCACAAGAGTGAATTGGGTGTTAAGCACTTAGTTGACCACCAAGGGTGGCAAACCAACTGCTACTAACACATAAGATATTTTCTCTCAAGAGTTCTATCCCTTAGACAGTAGCACCAAGCCTTCCAAAGGAAGGGGGTGAGTGTCTTAGAGAGACTCTGTATCACAGAGAGGAATGGAGGCAATCAAGGCCTTCCATGTTTGAGAATCAAGCTTTCTAATCTAGAGCTCTGCCTAGCTCCTAAACCCTAATCTCCTCAACAGCTGCTAGCAGGAATCTCCTCATCAACTCTGGAAGTTGGTCTTCAAGCTCTGGATCTCCAATGGCTTCATCATCACAAGTCTTCAGCTCTCCCAATCCCCAAGCAATCCCAATACCCACACAGACAAACAATAATCCCCAAAGGGCACACCACACCAATCAATCAAATATAGACAGTAACATACTAATAGCAGTAGGGGAATCCTAGTGATTTCTAAGGGATCTAATAACTACCCATAGTCCCTATAGTCCCATATCTAAAATATTCAATCTCTAAGTCCTAAGGGAAATGATTCAATTCTCCTAAGTCATCACTTAAACCCTAATTTTGTTCATGTTGTTCTCACCTAAGCTAATCACCTAAAATTAAGTCCTAAAAATGTAAACTAAAATGTATATACAAGCTAATCTTATCTACTAATCAACCTAAAAAGAATGGGTGAAAAATATTAAAGCATCTATTAGAACAAAAATTATCAAATTCATGTACTAAACAAAACATTATTTACACCTAATTAAAAGAAAAAATATGCCAAAAATATTAAAATAAAATAAAATTGGAATTTTTTTTGTATGATATTTTTCTTGACAAAAATAGGAACAATATGAAAAAACAGCCAATTAAAAACTAGCATTTTTCCATTTTTTATGAATTTTCAAAGAATTAAGAAAAATGGAAGAAATAAAATGAATTGAAATTGGATGAGGGTGCAGAAAGCAGATTAATTCAGTTAAAAAGCAAGGATGGGCCCAGACTGGGGGGCGCGCATAGCAAGCGCGTCTGGGCCCAATGCAATCAGAAAACTTAACAAAAATTAAAAAAACCTGAACGGTGCGAATAGCAAGCAGTTCAGTTCATTATAGAGTGGGCCTCGGTGGGGAGGGTGTGAAAAGCAAAGGATTGTGAGGCCCATCAGAAAAGCTTTAATGAAACGGTGCGTAGCACCTTCAGGGTTTCCCTCCGTTTTCATCTTTAAACCAAGGCCGTTGGATTCACTCTCAGGTCCAAGTCAAACACCAGATCCTACGGCTATCCATCATCGTCCCCAAATAACCTTTAGGGTTTCTGAAATTCTACCTCCATGCTTGGATTTTTCAGACCTTCGTTCTCCCTTGTTTCTCCATGAAATCACACGCTTCCAAAACCAAAAATGCTCTACCTCTTCCCCTCTACACAACCATGTCCATAATTCTTTCTAAAACTCCACCAATAATCAAATTCGATGAGTGTAACATTCTGAATCCATCAACATCACCTGTCATCAACCATCTCAATTCTCTCCAATCTTTACCCTAACCTACTCTACACCTTATGCTAATCAATCTGAGCTAAGGATCCAAGATTATCATGCATTATCTTATGACTTACAAGCTCCAACAGTTTTGATGCACCATTAACAACCTTCATGGAACTTCTTCAAACTCACCAAAATCAATCATCTAACTATGCTTAACCATTCTAACCTAATAACTATCTATGATTCTAGCTAATTCAGCCAATTCTAAGAGAAACTAACCTGGTGCAAAATGGTAAAAACAGCTATGGAACTCCTTGGATCTGATGCTTGTAATGATCTGAACTTGATCAGGGAGCTTGTTCTTGACTTCTGTATGCAAAGAATTGGACTCAAACCTCTTGGATCTTGCAATTCCAAGTTTCTTGCTTCTTGGATGATGGAAGTGTGTGGCACGAGTTCTGCTCCAATCTACCAAAGGATTGTGTGGATTGTGATCTATGGATGATATTGATGATGATCAAATCAAGAAAAATGGAAATTGATGAAAGTTTGATGAAGTTTGAGAGGTTTTGCAAAAATGGAAGAATTGTGTATAACTTGTGTTTTGATCACAATGATTTACCAACCATGGCATGGAGTCCCTTAATGCAATATATAGATGAGAATGGAAACTCCTAGAACCTTGGAGAAACTTCCCGTGCACTTTTTCCTTTGGATTTGGCTTATGTATCTTCCATTACAAGTAACCATGAATAACTCCCAACATTTGAACTAACCTCAAAATTCCACTTTAGCCAATGTTCTCAAAATGATCTTTCCATTCAAAATGACCTATAATTTTGCTTCATTTGGCCAAAATATGAAAAATCTCTTTTTTAGGTCATTTTTATTCATTAAATCCAACAATTTTGAAACCTTGTGCTATGAATCTTTCCAATCTCTCATGGTCACTTTTCTAGACTCAAAATGTCATTTGGAACAAGTTTGATGTTGTAAGTTTTTCCATTTGAGGCCTCCTTGTATGAGTTTTGGGAATAGGTTGAAATGACCTGTAATTCTCAAATGACCAAAATACCCTTTGCTTGCCAAGACCATAAGTAGAGTTCCACAAATCATATGAAGGCATACTATACCATTATAGAAATCTAAGACAATGAGGAACAACTCTTATGTGGACCAGAAATTCATTTGAAATCTCCTTGAGGGGTAAAAATTGCTTGGAAGTCAAGTCACTTTCACAGACAAAATTTCAGATACCTCAGATGACCTGTAACTTGCAAGGACCATAACTTGAGTTCTATAAATCTCCTTGATGTCTTCCACCACTCAAATTAAAGGTATTGAGATCCTCTACAAGTTTCATGTTGGCCAAGGATCCATTTGAAGCTTGCATTTTGACTTATCCTGCTTGGAAACTTGACCTAAACTAGGGGATTTTACACAGAAACCCTAATTTAGAAACTCCTCTTCTCCTTGATTTCTCTTGATTTCTTCTTGGCATATCACCATATCCTCTTCTACATGTCAAATGAGGAACCCCACATCTCTCCAATAGCCCTTAATGCCTTTCAATCAGTCAATTGACCTAGAGTTGACCCAGGGTTGACCCAGATGAAACCCTAGTTGATTGTCTTCAACTGCAATACTTATGATCATACCAATGACTTGTCTCCTTCTCCAGATGACTTTCTAAATCCTCCAAAAGGTCTAGATACTCCCCATGCTCAGCCCACAGCTCACACTTTCCTTGATGATCCCCAGATACCCTCAGATAGGAGATGGATGCACTTGCTTGATCTATTGACTTCCCAGCTTTCAAATTCTTTACTGATGACTTGAATGAGATTGAATTAGGATAATAGCCTCTTGATAGGCCTCTAGAGAAGAGAATAATGATTGGTCCCCTGTTGGATGACTTGCCATGCTATGTTATGCAGATGATCAGACTATGTACATGACTCTATATGCAAATGCTAATGATATTGAAACATAAACCAAGTGAATAAGGTTGAGCAAATTTTAGGGTGCAACAGCTGCCCCTATTCAAGCGACTTGGACCCGATTGGGTGAAGAGCCCGGAGCCTTCAGACATTCGCGGTACGAGACAGTTGAATACTAAGGACCCGAAAATTTGCCAACCGCAGAGATAAACTGCGCCACTGCTTGGGGATTATTTTCATCAACTGAATCTGACTGTTACGGCAACCCATTGATCTCGTGCGGGGATTATTTTTATCAGCCTGAAAAAGACTTTATCATTGCAGAGATAGAACATTGTCCACGTCAGGACGCCTGCTTCGTCAATTCGGAAAACTTCAACAACTTTGCTGGGGATGGCTCGTCTGCCTTCTCGTCAGAAATAAATCGTCCATGTTAAGAATAAACTCTTCCATGTTAGGAATAACACCGTCCACGTTAGGAATAACATCGTCCACGTAAGGAATAACACTGTCTACGTAAGGACTAAGACTTCGTCTGGATCTGTCCACGTCAGGACTAAACTCTCTGGGTTATGAATACTTCGTCCACGTTAGGACTCACCCTTCCATGGTAGGAATATATGTTCTTTTGAATCTGTCCGCGTCAGGACCACACTTTTCCAGGTAAGGAACGCCATCTTAATCTGTCCACGTAAGGACTCCAATCTTTCCACGTAAGGAATCACAATCTCGATCTGCCCACGTAAGGACTCCCACTTGATATGTCCACGTAAGGACTCAATCTTTTCACGTAAGGAAACAATCCTTCTTTCCACGTAAGGAAGCCATTTTTCTTCCACGTAAGGAATCATCTTTTGGATCTGTCCGCGTAAGGACTCCAATCTTTCCACGTAAGGAATCACAATCTTGCTCTTCCACGTAAAGAACTGAAACCTCTCTTTCCACGTAAGGAATCAACTTCTTTCCATGTTAGGAAACCGACTTGATCTGTCCACGTAAGGACTCCACTCTTTCCACGTAAGGAATACAATCTTTCCACGTAAGGAATCGCCTCTATCTTTCCACGTAAGGAAACCAACTCCGTCCACGTAAGGACCCACCTTTCCACGTAAGGAACGAATTTGATATGTCCACGTAAGGACTTAATCTTTCCACGTAAGGAATAAATCTTCTTTGTATCTGTCCACGTTAGGACTAAACTCTTCCACGTCAGGAATACATCGCCTTTCCACGTAAGGAATCCCCATTTCTCCACGTAAGGAATCAAACTTCTTGCCACGTAAGGAATAACTTCTTTTTCCATGTAAGGAACATAATTTCTTTCGATTTGTCCACGTAAGGACTCACATGTCGACTTGCTGAAGAATTGTCCACGTCAGGACTCATGCACCTTTGACCCGCTGGGGAAATAACTTGTCCACGTCAGGACTCACCTCTTCATCAGATGAAATAATAGAACCTGTCCACGTTAGGACTCGCACGTCTTCGACTTGCTGGGGAAATACGACTGTGTCCACGTCAGGACTCATACTTTGCCATCAACACGAAGAAGGATAAATTTGTCCACGTCAGGACTCTCGCGTTTTGTCATCGCGAAAAACTATAACTTTTCCCACGTCAAGACACGCAGTTCACCATTAAGAAGAAAGACACTTGCTGGAAATAAATTGTCCACGTCAGGACACCAACACGAAGAGTAATCAACCTTGTCCACGTCAGGACCGCACATTCAATCAATACGGAGAAATCAAATCGGTCCACGCTAGGACTAGCACATATCGTCAATTTGAGGAAATGTCCACGTCAGGACTCCCACTTCTCTTAGCACACAAAAAAACCTGTCAATAAAACTTTCCACGTTAGGACTCATCCTTCCATTGGTCCGCAAACTTCTTATCACTGACGTTACAGCAGCTTTGAGGCTGACTCTACTGGGGATATTTGGAAACCAAACTTCCGGACGCCTGTTCTGATAACCGGCGGTAGCCTCTGAAATTCTGGTTCATGAAACCTTTTAATGTTGACGTAACAACAACTTTGAAGGAAACAATCCGCTGGTCGGACTAGAGAAACTTCAATAAGAAACCCTGGCGGGGAAATAAGTAACTCTGCTTGGGGACAAAGAGAAACTTATCCTGCTGACTCTATGGGGGGTAGTGCCAAAGCTGACACTTCATTGAATGTCTCATGCCGAGACTTCGAATGTTTATTGATTCACCTGAGCGAGGGCTCTCTCTACCTGCAAGAGAAACAATACTTGAAACAAAAGGTTAGCCAACCTGGTTTATGTTTCACAATGCATGCGTTTGTCAATGATGCAATGTTCCATTTGACATGGAAATGCTACGCTTTTTTCATTTGGTGGGTGCAAGTATGACACTATATGCCGATGCCAATGCAGACTCGAACTGCTGGGTACAGAAACTGCTTCAGCAAAATAAATGCTGAAGATAATGCCAACTCCGCTGGGGATAGCCAGATGCTACAGAATTATTCCAGCAAAATAAATGCTGGAAGAGTGAAGTCGACTCAGCTGGGAAGTTGGGAACTTAATACCAATCACCTCATTGAAGGAACACCCTGCTGGGGAATATATCTCTGCTGGAGAATGGCAGATGCGCCTGGTATGATCGAACTTCTGCGGGAGAGTGAACTGACATCACACGGTATTTTGACAAAATAAATGCCAGAGCGCACCAACTCTGCCGGGGAGAGTCTCAATCTTCGAGTTCCACTGGAAGGAATGAAAACACTTGCAAAGAGAATTCCACTGGGGATGGGATGATTCTCTTGGGGAATTCAACTGACTCCGCTAGGGGAGAGAGTAAATGACCCTGCGGGGAAAGGTAAATTGCCTGAATACAGCTCACAAATATTAATCTTCTGCGGCTGAACCAACTCTGCTCGAGATAAGGGAATCCTTCTGGGGGACACCATACTGTCTGAATACAGCCTTACGATCTTGGAATCATCAATTCTGCTGAGGATAAATGACTTTGCTGGAGCATGTCCTTTGGATAAGCTACTACTAGCTGGGGAATGTGATCCTTCTTTAGGAAGAACATGCATGACCTGCGTGGGGGTCGAGTCTTTCGGTATTGCAATCTTCTGATCGTCTTCCTCGTACGGCTATGAAACCTGCAACAACACAAACAAGACAAGACAAGCCTATGCAACCAAATCTATTCAGGTTAGTGACATCATTTTCAGTTAATTCAAAGATTTAGCAATTGTTGGCAAGGACCAGTGATGTTATACACATGCTAGTTTCAGTAAACTCAGGCGTTTATCATGCACAAAACAGTAAAGAGCCAGCGTCGAATACTGAAGAACATATTTTATTGATTGAGCCCCTGAATGGGCGGAGTTTTGTACACGGGATGTAACTCCTGAAAAGAGGAAGCTACGCAAAGCAAATACACAAGTATGCACAAGAAGCATAAATATTTTGACAAATTAAATTTGTACACATGTCGGCAACGGGATGCAGACGAACACCACGAACTGATCCTCCTATGACTCGCCCGACTCTAATGCTTTCCCGGTATTCACACTTCCGAAGAGGTTGTACCTGATAATCGACCCCTCGAGCGTATTCTCCCGCGCTGATGCCCACTGTAATATCCAATTCGGACCGCAGTCATTTGCTTTTCAAATCCCTAACTTTTGCGTGAACCGCCCTTTACGGGTTTTCAGTTCACCGGGATACCCCTTTTTGCCGAAGCCGCCCAGTGTAGGTTTTCAACTTCGCGGGTGTACATTTTTCAATTTTATCCCTAACTTTTTCCCGAACCTTTCATTCTGTTTTTGGTTCGTCAGGATGCCCCATTTTTGCCTGGACTCTCTTTTTTTTTTGTCCAGCGGGTCAATTTCAAGCAAAGTATTTTTTAACTGCGTCCGAATTCACAGGCGACGTAAAATCTTCACCGTCCATGGTGGACAACAACAACGCTCCTCCTGAAAAGACTTTCCTGACAACGTATGGCCCTTCGTAGTTGGGGGTCCACTTGCCCCTGTGATCTGCCTGCGGCGGGAGAATCCTTTTCAACACAAGGTCGCCCGTCTGAAAGCTCCGAGGATGTATCTTCTTATCATATGCTTTCTTCATTCGGCTCTGGTACAAACGACCGTATGCTAGAGAAGCTAGCCTCTTCTCATCCATCAAACTCAATTGGTTCAACCTGTCTTTCACCCATTCTGCCTCGTCCAGCTGAACGTCTCGCAATACCCTCAGAGAAGGGATCTCAACTTCCAATGGTAATACCGCTTCCATTCCGTATACTAACGAGAACGGGGTTGCCCCGGTTGATGTGCGTACCGTCGTACGATAACCGTGCAAAGCGAAAGGTAGCATCTCGTGCCAATCCTTATAGGTCACCACCATTTTCTGCACGATCTTCTTGATATTCTTATTGGCCGCCTCGACAGCGCCATTCATCTTGGGTCGGTAAGGGGAGGAGTTGTGATGTTCGATCTTGAAATTCTGACAGAGCTCCTTCATCATTTTGTTGTTCAGGTTTGAACCGTTGTCCGTGATTATCCGTTCGGGGATCCCATATCGGCAAATGATATCTCTCTTGATGAATTTGGCCACCACTTGCTTCGTTACATTTGCGTATGACGCCGCTTCCACCCACTTGGTGAAATAATCGATTGCTACTAGAATGAACCGGTGCCCATTAGAAGCCGTCGGTTCGATCTTTCCAATCATATCGATTCCCCACATCGAGAATGGCCATGGCGATGACATTACATTCAGAGGACTCGGAGGCACATGGATCTTATTAGCATAGATTTGGCACTTGTGGCACTTCCTCGCAAACTTGAAACAGTCAATTTCCATAGTCAGCCAAAAATAACCTGCCCTCAGCAGCTTTCTCGTCATAGCATGCCCACCAGCATGCGTACCAAAGGTACCTTCATGTATTTCCTCCATGAGCAACTTTGCCTCTCTTTCATCTACACAACGCAACAGCACCAAATCGTGGTTTCTTCTATATAAGACGCCATCCGAATTCAAATAGAAATTACCCGCTAATCTCCTGAGAGTCTTCTGATCTTGACTGGATGCCCCAGCCGGATACTCTTTGTTCTTTAGGAAATTAAGGATGTCAAAATACCACGGTTTGTCGTCGGATGCTTCATCAATAGCAAATACGAAAGCTGGTCTGTCCAACCGAGAGATAATGATTCTGGGAGCCTCGTTCCAGAAATTGACTTTGTACATGGAAGACAAAGTGGCGAGAGCGTCAGCCATTTGATTCTCTGCCCGCGGTACGTGATGCAACTCAACCTTGTCAAAGAAAGGCAGCAATCTCCTTGCATAGTTCATGTAATGTATCAAGTTGGGCTGACGTGTCTCCCATTCTCCTTTGATCTGATTCACCACCAGAGCTGAGTCTTCGTATACGTCCAGATGTTTGATTCGCAAATCAATGGCTTCTTCAAGCCCCATTATACAAGCTTCGTATTCGGCCTCATTATTGGTAACGGCAAAGGTCAATCGGGCAGTAAACGGGATGTGCGACCCGTGTGGCGTAGTGATGATTGCCCCTATTCCGCTACTGTAAGCATTCACAGCTCCGTCAAATATCATCTTCCATTTGGAACCCAACTCTAGTCCTTCGTCTGGCAACGGCTCTTCACAATCTTTCATCTTTAGGTACATGATATCCTCGTCAGGAAAATCAAACCTCATCGATTGGTAGTCTTCAATAGGCTGCTCCGCCAGATACTCAGACAGCACACTCCCTTTTATAGCCTTTTGCGAGACATATTGAATGTCATATTCAGTCAAGACCATCTGCCAACGGGAAATTCTTCCTGACAACGCTTGCTTTTCGAATACATATTTGATAGGATCCATCTTCGAGATGAGCATGGTTGTATGATTCAGCATGTATTGCCTCAAACGCTTGGCGGCCCAGGCTAGCGCGCAACAGGTTTTCTCCAACATTGAGTATCGAGATTCACAATCTGTAAATTTCTTACTCAAGTAGTAAATCGCATACTCTTTCCTTCCTGTCTCGTCGTGTTGACCGAGAACACAACCCATGCTTCCCTCAAGAACTGTCAAATACATAATCAAGGGTCTCCCTGCCACTGGGGGTATCAAAATAGGAGGCTCCTGCAAATACTGCTTTATTTTATCGAACGCCTTTTGACAGTTTTCGTTCCACGTTACAGCTTGATCCTTTTTCAATAGCTTGAACAATGGTTCACACGTAGCTATTAGGTGAGATATGAACCGGGCAATGTAGTTCAACCTCCCTAAAAACCCGCGCACCTCTTTCTCTGTTTTAGGTGTCGGCATTTCTTGGATCGCTTTTATTTTAGCAGGATCGACCTCTATTCCTCTTTCGCTTACGATAAACCCCAGCAGTTTACCCGATCTCACCCCGAAGGTGCATTTGTTAGGGTTCAGTCTCAGCCTGAACTTCCTAAGCCTTTTAAATAACTTCAGCAGATTCACCAGATGCTCTTCCTCCGTCTGGGATTTGGCAATCATATCGTCAACATAAACTTCGATCTCTTTGTGCATCATATCATGGAAAAGAGTCGTCATCGCACGCTGATATGTTGCCCCAGCATTTTTCAAGCCAAAGGGCATCACTTTGTAGCAAAATGTTCCCCAAGGCGTTATGAAAGTGGTCTTCTCCATGTCCTCTGGCGCCATTTTAATCTGATTATAGCCTGAAAAGCCATCCATGAAGGAGAATACGGAGTATTGAGCAGTATTATCAACTAGCACGTCGATATGAGGAAGTGGAAAATCGTCTTTTGGGCTTGCTTTATTCAAATCCCTATAATCCACGCACATCCGAACCTTGTCGTCTTTCTTTTTGGCACTGGTACGATGTTAGCAACCCATGAGGGATATTTTGTCACAGCCAGGAAACCAGCATCCCACTGTTTTTGAACCTCTTCTTTGATCTTCACTGCCATATCTGGTCTAGTTCTGCGAAGCTTTTGTTTGACCGGCGGGCATTCTTCTTTCAGTGGCAGACGGTGCACAACCATATCTATATCGAGCCCTGGCATATCTTCATACGACCAAGCGAATACATCACTATACTCTCTGAGCATTTCAACCAGTCTTCGCTTGATATCGCTCTGCAGCGCGGCACCGATACGAATATTCTTCTCAACCCCTTCCGACCCCAAGTTGATAATTTCGATGACCTCTTCGTGAGGCAGAATGGCTCTTTCCTCTTGCTTCACCAACCAAGACAATTCTTCAGGAACGTCACTATCTTCGACAACCTCTTCTTCGGCCTGAAATACCGGGTGCTCAAAGTCGGGACGAGTCATAGGTGGTTCAAGGATGTCATCTGAAAATGTTATCATGCAAAAGGAATGGTTAAGTGCTTCAAAATGTGTATAAAGCGAATAACCACGTTGCTATTTTATTGGAAAATACAAAACAAGAAAGACAGAGATTACAGTATTTGCACATGAAAAAAAAACGCCATTTATTTAATGATTAACACGCAATGTTCATAACAACACAGCCCTAAGCAAATCACGATGCCCCGGGAAAGACATCAGATTATTCAACAATTAATGAAGCAAAGCATTACTGTTTAAGAGTCACAGGAACAAGCTCCTGAATAGACCAGTTGCACAGTCCCTGTCCTGGCGTGCTTGGCTGAATCCAGGCATCCATATCACAGTCGTTGTCTCCTTCGTCAGACTCCGAAGCAGCATTGATGGTTTCATGACATACTCCACTGGCAGAGATGGTTATTGGCGCTCTGAAACGGGGTGCCCCCACAGCAGGGGTTGATGACGACGGTTGGTATCCCAGCCCGAACCGGTCCATCTTTATAGGAATATCCAGCACTTTGCCCCAGCCCTTTGCTTCTCCTGCCTCCACTAGAGCTTGAGCTTCTTTATACGACGAGACGGCTATCTCCGATACTTTGCTCGGCCCGGGACCTTTGTCCTTGATATGCAACCCTTCAAATGCCTGGCAGGGTGTTTCGTGGATCTCTCCGTCGACCTCCACATATTTAAACGACGACAGATGGCTGACCAGGATGTCTTCTTCTCCGCATACGGTGACTACGCTGTCTCCGACCATATATTTCAACTTCTGATGCAGGGTAGACGTGACTGCTCCAGCCCCATGAATCCAGGGTCTTCCGAGCAAGCAGCTATATGCGGGCTGTATATCCATGATATAAAATTCGGTCGCAAATACCTCCGGCCCCACCTGTAGAGGCAATGTTATCGATCCAAAGACTGTTCTTCGCGTGCCATCAAACGCTCTGACTACCAAGTCACTGGGCGTGCACAGGATTCCTCTAACATCTAGCTTCATCATCGCTTTCTTGGGCATCACATTCAAAGACGATCCGGTGTCGACCAATACATGCGACATTACTGATCCTCTACATTCGACAGATATGTGCAGCGCCATATTATGATCTCTCCCTTTCGGGGTCAAATCGAAGTCAGTAAAGCCCAAGTTGTGGCCTGCATTCACATGTGCCAACACTCCTTCCAGCTGATTTACAGAGACGTCTTGGGGTACGAAGGAAGTATCCAGGACTTTCAACAAAGCATTTCTGTGAGCTTCCGAACACAAGAGCAATGACAAGATGGATATTTTGGACGACGTCTGTTGCAGATGCTCCACAATCTTATAATCACTTTTTCGAATCAAGCGCATGAACTCTTCTACTTCTTTCGATGCTGCTTCTTTTTGGCTTGCTTGCACTGGGACAT
Source organism: Lathyrus sativus (assembly GCA_963859935.3). Taxonomy (NCBI): domain Eukaryota; kingdom Viridiplantae; phylum Streptophyta; class Magnoliopsida; order Fabales; family Fabaceae; genus Lathyrus; species Lathyrus sativus. Next base: position 184,951,166 of record OZ012739.1, read on the forward strand.
TCTCAACCATCTTCCCCTTTCCTTTCGCTAGTCTTTCGGCCTCCACTTCAGGTGACATAAAGATCCTACCACTCCTTGTCATACCTCCTGACCCAACAACGTTGTCTACAGTCTCGGCTGGCTGCTTATTAACATCAATTTTTATCCCGTCACAATACACTTCCAACCCATATGACCATGGGACTGCTTTTGTATTCTCGTACGGGATCGGTCCGGCCTTAGCTATGGTGATCGGTGGTCGCTGGACCGGTGCTGCAATAGTGATTGTCTTCCGAGGAATCATTACAGTGGCCACATCACTCTGGTCATCTGCTACTGCCCCTGCAGGCTCTTCAGTTGCCGCTCGGTCAAACTGCAATGTGCCTCCATCAATTAAAGCCTGAATGCCTTTCTTCAAATCATCACACCCCCCAGCTAGGGTCCAGCATTCTAAGCAATACTCGTCACATCCTGGATAAACACCCCCTTGCAACAATCTACTTTTTATCTCGTTCAGCGGCGTCTTTAAGTCGTCGACATTCATAATCAGATTCAACCCTTCCTCAGTCAGAATGGCGTTTGCCCCATGATTAGGCATGGGTTTCTGCACTATATTCGGACCTGCCGTTCCGAAATTGATAGCCTTATTGTCCAAAAGATCCTGCACAACGTGCTTAAAAGCATGGCAACCCTCTACATCGTGGCCCAGAGCCCCAGAGTGAAACTCGCAATGCCTGCTTGCATCATAACCATACGGAGGAGTTCCTGTTATCGGTGCCAGAGTTCTCTTCTCTACCAGGTTCAAACCCAACAATGTCTGCAACAAATCAGCATACGTTGAGGGAGGCTTCTCAAACACTCTTCTTGGTTTACCACCCTGGAATCTTCGCTGAGCCTGCTGTGCCCCCTGTTGTGGCTGCTGCTGCTGCTGCTGTTGCTGTTGTTGTTAATATGGAATAGTAACACTCGCCACCTGCTGCGGCTGATGATATTGGTTTCGACCCCTGCCTCGGCCTCGGCCTCGGCCTCCAAATAATGCGCTTGCCTCGCTCTGACGGCGCCCACCAAAAGCCTTCCTATTACTGCCAGATGCAGTTGATTCCTCGGCCTGGAACCTGCCTTGCTTAATGTTGTTTTCAATCTTTTCTCCCATCAGAATCAAATCTGAGAAACTAGCCAAAGATGTGTGAAACAACTTGTCATAAAACATGCCTGTGAACGTGCCGATGAACATGTCGTTCATTTCCTTGTCTTCTAAAGGAGGACGGACCCTGGCAGCCATATCGTGCCACCTTTGCGCGTACTCTTTAAAGCTCTCACCCTTCTTCTGAGACAGCCCTGTCAATTGGACCCGATTGGGCGCCAAGTCGCTGTTATACTTGTAGTGAGCTACAAATGCCTATGCTAATTGCTTCCATGTCTTGATATTAGTTGGCTCCAACCCCATGTACCACTCTAAGGAAGGACCCGACAGACTATCTTGAAAGAAATGCATTAGCATTCTCTCATCAGTCGAGTACGCAGACATCTTTCTGTAATAAGCCCGCACATGCACTTTCGGACAGGTGTCCCCTTTATACTTATCAAACGTAGGAGCTTTGAATTTGATTGGCACCCTCAAGCCAGGTACCAGGCCCATTGTTGCCATGTCCAAGCCCACAGCACTTTGGTTCAGGACCCCCTCATCTGCTCTTCTAGCATTCTGATCTTCTGGGAGTTATCCAACGGTCCTTCAAAGCCTCCGCCGGAGAAAGCGTCCTCCTGCTGATCTTCTTGCCACATACCATTCCCAGCTCCATACCCATCATATTCATTATTGCGGCTAGCTCTAATCTGATTCATCACTGGGCCTCGGCCTCTGTTGTTGTATCCCTGAACACCTCCAGCAGGCCCAAAAGCCATTAACCCAGCGCCGTTTCCATTTCCGAAACCTCCGAAACCCTGATTGGCCACACCATAACCATCTTGCCCAAAGCCTTGAGCATTGAAACCATATTTCCCAGCGTTATCGAATCCCTGATCGTTGAACCCAAATCCAGCATTGCCAAAGCCGTTGCCTCCCAGATTATCACCCACATTGATATCACCAAGCCCAACGTTATGGACAGCGGTCTCGTTCCCAACTCCGACGTTACCGTTCCCAGCGGCGGTAGCGTTGTTGACATTAGCGGCAGGTATATTGACTACAGGTGGAGCCACTGGCGTGGGAGTGCCATCTCCATGAACAGTATCGACTCGCATAGACTGATGATCCTCGTTACCGTGACCGGCGTTTCTGACCAACAGAGGTTGCACCATGGCTTGCAAATTCTCCTGACCTTTTGCAATAGCTTCCATGGTATGCATAAAGAGAGCTAGCTTCTCGCGCACATCTTGCATCTCGTTCTGCATTTGATCCATGATTCTTCGACAGTTGGTGCGAGTGGAATAGCGGTGCGGGTGCTGATCTGCAATCCTAGAAAGTACCTGGTACAGAGCAGGAAATAAGACACCATCCAAAGATTACCTGTAATGCAATATGAATATGAATGCAATGCAATGTGTGTCTGTGCGTTAGGGAAATTCATTCCCCGATTCTAGTGTGAAGGTGCCGGTGCAATGACAGTGCTAGCAATACAAAGATCGGAGTTGAATCACAGAAAGCCTCATATATTGCGGAGAAACCAATAAACCCAGAATACAATATCACTGAGAGTACAATGAGAAGGCATGACCTCAACCAACAATCCTGGTGATGGTCAGCACTATGCAAATAAAGCATACAAGTTACTACATGAAATGATCAAACACTCTCATAAGTCTGGTATTCTTCTAGCAACTTCTTGGTCTCCGGATGACTTGGTCGAGCAAGCAGCCCTTCAACAAGTTGGTTTCTTCTCTTGAGAACACGTCGCACGTCTTCAGCAGTTTCCTCCCATGCCCCTTCTCTGAAGCGATCTTCTAGTTTACGCTTCTGAGACACAGCTTCATCCCTGCCTTTGATGGCCTTGTTCAGGGCATTCTGGAGACTATACCGGGTCATCACTTCTTCTTCACACTTCTTGATGCTGGACTTCAACTGCTCTTCGAGGTCAGAAATTTGCTGCTTCAACTCATCTTCCCTCTTCTTATTGTTGGTGAGCGTGGCATTCCAAGTCTTATTGCAAGAAGAGATCTCTCGGTGAGCGATGTCAAGTGCTTTCTTTTTTGATTCCAGCATGTCATGGGAGCTTCTGAACTCTTGCCCCAGACGTTCGCGCTTCCTCCTCTCCTCAGTCAACTCAGCCCCTAGTCTGTTCATTAGCTCAATCTGCTGTTGGAAAGCATGCACGGCCTTGTTTTTCTCGTTGCGTATCTGGGCTAGCTCCTGCTCTAACCCTTCGTTGATCTTTATCAAGGCTTCTTTTTCTTTCACAACTTGCTCGTAGGCCTCCCTAGAAACAGTAGTTGGCTCTGCTACCGGAATAGGAACAAGGACTGGTGCATCTGGAAATGGCATCCGCAGCTGACTTGCTCTCTCCTGGATCCAAACTCTGTAAGGTGCGTAAGCCTGACAGTCATTCTTCCCTAACAACGGCTTTCCTCTTCGGTTAATACGCGTCCAGGCATGCTGCAGCTTGGCTAGTAACTCCCCCTTCACGTCTCCGGTGAAGTACAGAGATTCCTGTACTTCTTCCTCCTTTGGTGGGTTCTTCAGTGCATATCCGAACTGACGGACCAACAGAGATGGGTTGTAGTTGATACACCCTTTTCTTCCTATCAGCGGGACATTAGGGTACCCAGAACAACTGAAGATAAGCTCAGATCCCAGCAGATCTCGATCAACCCATTCAATGTCTTCAGAAGTTAACCTCATCATATGCTCTGGCCAGTCGGGCGTGATTGCATTATCCACGAAAGGTCCCCTCGAGGGAAGATGGCTCTTGAACCACATATACAACAAAGGTACACAACAAGAGACGTTCTTGCCTCTCCTGTTTTCATTCCTGTAGTGCATCGAATGGTAAAAGTCCCCGATCAGCGTTGGTACTGGGTTACCAGCAGCAAATAGATGAAATGCATCCATGTCCACGAAGTTTGGGAAGTTAGGGAACAACACTATCCCATAAATGCAGAGGGCCAAAATAGCGTTAAAGACCACCCAACACCCATTCTTGGCGTACTCTTGAGCCTTACCAACCAGAAACTGAAGCGAAAAACCCGGAACCCCTCGCCACGCAGTCATCAATAACTCAGAAGCATTCATATGCAGGGCCTTGGCTAAATCCTCCAAATTGGGCTCAGCGGATGAGTGAATAAAAGGAACTGCATTCTGAACTGGCAGCTCAGTAAACTCTACATACTCCTCCATGGTAGGCCCCAAGATAAAGTCCGCAAACGTAAAACATCTCAAAGCCGGGTCATAGAATTGCATTAAGGTGTACAGCCCATTCAATTCATCATCAGTGGACCTGCGAACTAAACTCAACAGCCGTCCGTAGCTCTGCCTGAAGCTTCTACGGACATCCTCATCTACAAGAGAAATCAGACCCAGGAGTGGAGTAATATCGGGGATAGGCAGCTTATACGCAACGGTCATCCTCAAACCAGCCATGATCAATACTCAGAAGTCCAGACACTAGAACCGGGGGAATGCAAATGCACCTGCAGCACAGACACACGTTAGTAGGATGCAATGATGATGAGTATGCAAACAATGCAATGCAAGTGACATGCAACAGGGACCAAATGCCGTAGCTGAATAGCCTGAACCATATCAAGAAGTCTCAGATAGACTTTCTAGAAGTCCTCAAACCCTGGTCTCAGATAGACCTAAAACAAAGCTCCAACAATGGTCTCTGACAGACCCACAGCATAACTCTGACTGGTCTCTGATAGACCTCAAATCATAACTCCAATAGGTCTCTGACAGACCTCAGAACTCTTCAACTGGTCTCTGACAGACCTCATAACACATCTCCAAATGGTCTCTGACAGACCTCATAACTCTCCAAATGGTCTTTGACAGACCTCATAACTCTCCATAAATACCCAGGATCTCTGATCAAGAAATAACCGGTATCTGAAGGTCTAGTTACCTGCATAACCCCAAACCCTCTCACAGGTGGATGTCCTAGTAACTGACAAAGGTATGGCATCCTATGCGGTCGTCAGCGTCACAGACTTTCAGGGTTGATGATACGATTCCCAGAAGGAGTGGCATCACCAAATCCTGAAGAGGCCTCACTCAGCCAACTTCCAAATGATCGGTCCCCAGAGTCGACAATCCAACTAACCAGCAACCCGAGCCACCCAAAGGGCAGGACAAGAGGCCAACCAGAAGAACCTCGTCTGAGTGTAGATTTCGCGGGACACTAGGACATGCAAAGCACGTGCGCGCCCACTAATCTCTACTCTAAGTCTAAGGTGCACTCAAGCCCAGGTCCGGCTTCTCACTCAATATCAGAACACCCGTCACACCCCAATACAGCAATAATAATCAATATATATAATGCTGAAAATAAAGGTCAGAAATATAAATCCATACAAAATCCTCGACGGGAAAACAAGCGTTAGGATTGACTCTCTTAAGGGACGTTGGATCCCAAATGCATAAGAACTATCGTAGTCCTTAGCAGCCAGGGGACGTTGGATCCCCAGCAGAGTCGCCAGCTGTCGCTACTGCGAAAATCGGCGCCGGCTGAACAGAAGAGTCGCCACCGTGCGTTATTTATCCCACGGGAGGGAAAGGAAACGCTCAGAGTAAACCTCGCACAACACGGGAAAGGTATGGTCGTCGCAACCAAAACCTGGATTCGGGAGTCGGTTACGCAAGGGGAAGGTATTTGCACCCCTCACGTCCGTCGTACTCGACGGGATCCACGCTTGTTTTCGGATATGGATTGTTATTCTATCTAAACTAAGGGTTAAGGGTTAAAAAGACAAGAAAATGAAAATAAAATGACTCGGCAAAGTATCGCACTTTATGCCTACGTATTCCCGTCTGGAACGAGAAATCAGAGTCAACGTAGTTCGCCTACCTACGGGAAAGGAGGGGAAGGTTGCTCGCTAGGATATCGCATCCTATGCCTACGTACTTCCACACTGCATGGAAGATCAGAGCAAACGTAGTTCGGGCCACGTACGACACAAGTCTGTCTTGGTTGATTTTATTCCTTCTGAAAAAGGTTTTTCTGATTAGCAGTCCCAGCGGACGAAAATGACATCTTGATGAGTTCACATTCTTTTACGGAAGAAGTGTCTTTTATTGAGTTTGAAATTTTATTGTGTTTTTCTGTTTGTTTTGAGGAAGAAGAGACAGAACTCTAACATACGGTTGCGAAGGGAATCAAACTAGCCTAATGTTATCATGCATGGGTTAAGACCTAGAGTCTATCATGCTCCTCTCTTGCGCAGAGAGAAACAGAGATCCTAAGGGAATAGACGGAAACAGAAACAATAGCAGATATATACACAGTAAATCGGTAAAATGCATGGATGCAGCAATACAAGCGAGGCAAGGGAGTCCCACTCAACCTCGAACCTGGAAAACAATAGGCAAAAGTGAACAGGATTCACCTTCAACCCAACAGGGTAAACAGCAAACAATACAGTCCAGAAAACCAATCAATACATCAGAAATGAAATACAGCAGAAAAATAAATAGCCACAGCAGCTCTGCACCACATCAGTCTTCAAGCTTCAGCAAGCGTCAATCTCTATCTCCACAGCCTTCAAGCAAGGTCTTTGTCATTAATCTTCAGTCTACAAGGGCTTTTCTTCAAGTCCTAACCTCCAAGCTGAGGGATCAATCACAAGAGTGAATTGGGTGTTAAGCACTCAGTTGACCACCAAGGGTGGCAAACCAACTGCTACTAACACATAAGATATTTTCTCTCAAGAGTTCTATCCCTTAGACAGTAGCACCAAGCCTTCCAAAGGAAGGGGGTGAGTGTCTTAGAGAGACTCTGCATCACAGAGAGGAATGGAGGCAATCAAGGCCTTCCATGTTTGAGAATCAAGCTTTCTAATCTAGAGCTCTGCCTAGCTCCTAAACCCTAATCTCCTCAACAGCTGCTAGCAGGAATCTCCTCATCAACTCTGGAAGTTGGTCTTCAAGCTCTGGATCTCCAATGGCTTCATCATCACAAGTCTTCAGCTCTCCCAATCCCCAAGCAATCCCAATACCCACACAGACAAACAATAATCCCCAAAGGGCACACCACACCAATCAATCAAATATATACAGTAACATACTAATAGCAGTAGGGGAATCCTAGTGATTTCTAAGGGATCTAATAACTACCCATAGTCCCTATAGTCCCATATCTAAAATATTCAATCTCTAAGTCCTAAGGGAAATGATTCAATTCTCCTAAGTCATCACTTAAACCCTAATTTTGTTCATGTTGTTCTCACCTAAGCTAATCACCTAAAATTAAGTCCTAAAAATGTAAACTAAAATGTATATACAAGCTAATCTTATCTACTAATCAACCTAAAAAGAATGGGTGAAAAATATTAAAGCATCTATTAGAACAAAAATTATCAAATTCATGTACTAAACAAAACATTATTTACACCTAATTAAAAGAAAAAATATGCCAAAAATATTAAAATAAAATAAAATTGGAATTTTTTTTGTATGATATTTTTCTTGACAAAAATAGGAACAATATGAAAAAACAGCCAATTAAAAACTAGCATTTTTCCATTTTTTATGAATTTTCAAAGAATTAAGAAAAATGGAAGAAATAAAATGAATTGAAATTGGATGAGGGTGCAGAAAGCAGATTAATTCAGTTAAAAAGCAAGGATGGGCCCAGACTGGGGGGCGCGCATAGCAAGCGCGTCTGGGCCCAATGCAATCAGAAAACTTAACAAAAATTAAAAAAACCTGAACGGTGCGAATAGCAAGCAGTTCAGTTCATTATAGAGTGGGCCTCGGTGGGGAGGGTGTGAAAAGCAAAGGATTGTGAGGCCCATCAAAAAAGCTTTAATGAAACGGTGCGTAGCACCTTCAGGGTTTCCCTCCGTTTTCATCTTTAAACCAAGGCCGTTGGATTCACTCTCAGGTCCAAGTAAAACACCAGATCCTACAGCTATCCATCATCGTCCCCAAATAACCTCTAGGGTTTCTGAAATTCTACCTCCATGCTTGGATTTTTCAGACCTTCGTTCTCCCTTGTTTCTCCATGAAATCACACGCTTCCAAAACCAAAAATGCTCTACCTCTTCCCCTCTACACAGCCATGTCCATAATTCTTTCTAAAACTCCACCAATAATCAAATTCGATGAGTGTAACATTCTGAATCCATCAACATCACCTGTCATCAACCATCTCAATTCTCTCCAATCTTTACCCTAACCTACTCTACACCTTATGCTAATCAATCTGAGCTAAGGATCCAAGATTATCATGCATTATCTTATGACTTACAAGCTCCAACAGTTTTGATGCACCATTAACAACCTTCATGGAACTTCTTCAAACTCACCAAAATCAATCATCTAACTATGCTTAACCATTCTAACCTAATAACTATCTATGATTCTAGCTAATTCAGCCAATTCTAAGAGAAACTAACCTGGTGCAAAATGGTAAAAACAGCTATGGAACTCCTTGGATCTGATGCTTGTAATGATCTGAACTTGATCAGGGAGCTTGTTCTTGACTTCTGTATGCAAAGAATTGGACTCAAACCTCTTGGATCTTGCAATTCCAAGTTTCTTGCTTCTTGGATGATGGAAGTGTGTGGCACGAGTTCTGCTCCAATCTACCAAAGGATTGTGTGGATTGTGATCTATGGATGATATTGATGATGATCAAATCAAGAAAAATGGAAATTGATGAAAGTTTGATGAAGTTTGAGAGGTTTTGCAAAAATGGAAGAATTGTGTATAACTTGTGTTTTGATCACAATGATTCACCAACCATGGCATGGAGTCCCTTAATGCAATATATAGATGAGAATGGAAACTCCTAGAACCTTGGAGAAACTTCCCATGCACTTTTTCCTTTGGATTTGGCTTATGTATCTTCCATTACAAGTAACCATGAATAACTCCCAACATTTGAACTAACCTCAAAATTCCACTTTAGCCAATGTTCTCAAAATGATCTTTCCATTCAAAATGACCTATAATTTTGCTTCATTTGGCCAAAATATGAAAAATCTCATTTTTTTTTAGGTCATTTTTATTCACTAAATCCAACAATTTTGAAACCTTGTGCTATGAATCTTTCCAATCTCTCATGGTCACTTTTCTAGACTCAAAATGTCATTTGGAACAAGTTTTATGTTGTAAGTTTTTCCATTTGAGGCCTCCTTGTATGAGTTTTGGGCATAGGTTGAAATGACCTGTAATTCTCAAATGACCAAAATACCCTTTGCTTGCCAAGACCATAAGTAGAGTTCCACAAATAATATGAAGGCATACTATACCATTATAGAAATCTAAGACAATGAGGAACAACTCTTATGTGGACCCGAAATTCATTTGAAATCTCCTTGAGGGGTAAAGATTGCTTGGAAGTCAAGTCACTTTCACAGACAAAATTTCAGATACCTCAGATGACCTGTAACTTGCAAGGACCATAACTTGAGTTCTATAAATCTCCTTGATGTCTTCCACCACTCAAATTAAAGGTCTTGAGATCCTCTACAAGTTTCATGTTGGCCAAGGATCCATTTGAAGCTTGCATTTTGACTTATCCTGCTTGGAAACTTGACCTAAACTAGGGGATTTTACACAGAAACCCTAATTTAGAAACTCCTCTTCTCCTTGATTTCTCTTGATTTCTTCTTGGCATATCACCATATCCTCTTCTACATGTCAAATGAGGAACCCCACATCTCTCCAATAGCCCTTAATGCCTTTCAATCAGTCAATTGACCTAGAGTTGACCCAGGGTTGACTCAGATGAAACCCTAGTTGACTGTCTTCAACTGCAATACTTATGATCATACCAATGACTTGTCTCCTTATCCAGATGACTTTCTAAATCCTACAAAAGGTCTAGATACTCCCCATGCTCAGCCCACAGCTCACACTTTCCTTAATGATCCCCAGATACCCTCAGATAGGAGATGGATGCACTTGCTTGATCTATTGACTTCCCAGCTTTCAAATTCTTTACTGATGACTTGAATGAGATTGAATTAGGATAATAGCCTCTTGATAGGCCTCTAGAGAAGAGAATAATGATTGGTCCCCTGTTGGATGACTTGCCATGCTATGCTATGCAGATGATCAGACTATGTACATGACTCTATATGCAAATGCTAATGATATTGAAACATAAACCAAGTGAATAAGGTTGAGCAAATTTTAGGGTGCAACAAGAGGTTTGAGAAGAACTCATGGAAAACTAATACCTCCGGGCAAATCCTGTTGTGTACGGTTTCAACACTTTGAGGTTATTATAATATCAATTTAAATCTAATTCCTTTCAATCCTTTTCTATGAAGTCATTTGCTTAATTTGATTGCAATTGTTTGCTTAATTCAATTGTTGTTCATATGATAGAATTGGTTAAATTTGATTGTATGCATGTTCCTTAATTTAATTGCGTGTTATCGTTTGCTTAATTCGTTAATTTGTCATATTCTTAACAGTTTGCTTAATTCGGTAAACAGGAACATAATTCATTTGATGTTGGTAAGCGCTTGTCTGATTAATATCATAATCGAATAGGATTGGAGCCGTTTAGGGATTGATGTTATAATAGCCGATGATAAGTCGGAACCCGAATCAGTAGGATTAGCCGTTTTAGCTTATTTTAAGAATCACTTTTTTTATAGTCACTTATTTTAAGTATTTTTTCTCTTAATCAAAATTCAAACCCCCATAAACTGTTACTGTAATTGGTTAATCACTACAAGAATCCTTGCGATACGATATTCCGAGTTACTGTCGATGTACTACGTTTTTACAAAAAGACTCGTTTTTGATCCGCGCGCGACTGCGGGTCAAATTGGCGCCGTTCCCGGGGATTCTTGTTGATTTAGCCAATAGTCTAGTTATAGGTTTTGTTTGTTTTAATTTTTTGTATTTTTGTGTATTTTCTTGCGTTTTTGCGTCCAGCCGTTCCGTTTCGCCCGTTTCTCGTCAGACCTAGTAAAAAAACCAGGTTTTGGGCAAATCGTCTTCTTTTTTAGATCAGTTTCGTGAACTTGAAGAAGAAAAATCATGCGATCAAAAGTCTTAAGGGAGAGTGCCCCTCGAATTCCCAAATTCATCATTTTTCTATTTTTAATGATTTATTTACTATTTTCATAGAGTCGGAAAAAACGAAAAAATTCTCAAAGTTCTATTTTTAAGTCATTAGATTAATATCGGTGTCAGTTTATTTTTCTGGATTTTTTTTATCGATTCCCTTCTTTGTGTTTGTTTTTGATTATCTGAGTCTAACTATCTGCATAACTTGTTTGCTTCGTACACTGAACTTGATTTTGAAATGGCTGATAATAGAACCTTAAGGCAATTAGCTGCTCCTGATATGAATTATAATACTTTATGTATGGAATAGCCTGCTGTTAATGTACCTTTCGAATTGGAATCTGGTTTAATAAACTTGTTGCCAAGATTTAATGGTCTTGGAGGTCAGGATCCGAATAAGCATATGAAGGAATTCCAAATTATGTGCTTTAAACCTTCTGAACCTTCACTAGAGGACCTTGTCAAGCAAATGGCTATAAATGATCTTCAGTTTCAGCAACAAACAGATTCAAGTCTTTAGGCTTTGCAGACACAGATTAAACAACTTGTCACTATAGTGAATGCCATGCAGCAAGCTCAAGAATCAAACCAACCACCTGCCCAAACAGTAGTGAATCCAAAAGAGTTTCCTTTTAATTTAGTTAATGATACTTATTCTGAATTGTGTTTTAATTTTCCATCATTAGCAGATTTTGATGATACTTACTCTTGTGATTCATGTACCGACACTAACATTTGCTCTGTTTGTGCGGAGATTAATGTTGCCGTACAGGGTGATATTTTTCATGCAGATGAAGTTGTTTATGTAGCTAAAACTCTTAACATCACGGCTTCCCCAACCTCACCATCCATTGAACAACCTCCCCCCTTGGAGCTTAAACCACTCCATAACAATCTGAATTATGCTTATTTAGATACGGATAAAAAACTTCCAGTTATAATTTCTTGTAACCTTGATTCTTATAAAGAAATTAAGCTTTTTCAGGTTTTGAAGAAACATAAGAAGAGACTTGGATGGACCTCGATTAAAGAGAAAAGAAAAGCAGTGAGACAACCCTTTAATCCTTTGTTATCTGATGTTGTGGAAAAGGATATCACATTTACGTGCCCATTCGACACTTTTATTTATCGAAGATTCTTATTTGATCCTGGAATAAAAGGCGAAGGCACTAATACAAATTTCAAGGGCGACGGATGCTATCCAAAGTTACTCCCCACTTTGGAACAGGAGACTGCAGGAAATCTCTCTTTGGGAAAGGATGCATATGTGATCACTTATCCACCTTGACTCCTCGGGTGTGTTCTTTCCTTTCTCTCACTCTTATTTTATTTTTATGTTCTTTCATTGAGGACAATGCTTGTTTTAAGTCTGGTGGAGGGAAACCTTTGTTTTATTTGCTTGTTTTCTATTTTGTTTTGTTTTGTTTTCAGTTATAATAATAAAAATTAAAAAAAATGCATCTTTTTTAAAGTTCTGGGTAATAGTCTAATTTGAGATTAGTTGCGGAGACTTGGGAAAAATTCACAAGATCGGTATCGTCTTAACACCGTAAGTCTCCTGCATATCGAAATTGATTCTAATTCTTATTATGTTTAGCCTTAAATTTTCATTCTTTGACAGCTCTTGAGTAGTTTATTTCAGCAGTCAACACCATCTCATACACACTCTACGCAGGGAAGCCGATGAATATAAGTGAGTGATCAAATTTTAAGCTTGAAAAAAGGAAGAAAAGAAGAAAAAAAGAAAGAAAAGAAAAGTTGAAAAAAATTACTCGTTAGTTGGTTCAGCAGTTTCTGGTGCTGAACTTGGTAGGGCGGACTATGGTCCGATCCCCTGCAACTACAACTGAGTAAGCAAAGGGTTATGCCACGTAAGTACCAGAAACCCAAACAAAAAGGATCAGAGTCACTAACCGGTCGCCTTGCTATGAGTGTATGGAGATAACGGGCTTAATGTGATTGCGCCTGAATGAAAAAGAGCAAAAAGGAGGACGAGTAACTTAGGCTTTAACATAATAACATGATTTGAGTTGATTTCTGTATTCAGGAGGCTTATGTCTGCAAAATTGTGGATTAGTGTTCCTACGATATCCTTAGTGTGTAATATTAGTACCTATCGATGCAAACTTAACTGAAGAAGACTTTTAGCCTGGAATGAGTAACTGTTGATGTGTTTGTGCTTTCTTTGTTTTGTTTTATTTTAATTTTGCTCGGAGTGCAAAAGTTCAAGTCTGGGGGAATTTGATCAGTGCATCTTTATGCACATTCTCCTATATTTTTACTTAGTAATTTCTTTACTTTATTTTGATTATTCTTATGTTTTATTATGTGTTTATATTTTATTTTATTTTTGGTTTAATTTGATTTTCGCACTTTATTTTTCAGCTTTAGCAGTCTGCACGGAAACGATCATAACTGGAGTTCCGGGAATCCGTTTGAGGCGTTCTAAAAATCTTCGGAAAGCTAAGAAAGAGAGCTACGACTTTTATGTTGGATTCGCAGTCAGATTCAGAGCATGTTTTCCCAGAATATTCGTTGAAGTTACAACATTAGGAATTTGTTTTAGTTTTGGGTCATGTTTTGGGCCTGTGTTATGTTTTCGACCCAGTTGGGTTATGAATTTCATTTAAAAAGAACCTCGTTTTACTGTTCATAAGATATACTATTCACGAAAAAAACTGAAAGGGAGGTTTGAGAAGAACTCATGGAAAACTAATACCTCTGGGCAAATCCTATTGTGTACGGTTTCAACACTTTGAGGTTATTATAATATCAATTTAAATCTGATTCCTTTCAATCCTTTTCTATGAAGTCATTTGCTTAATTTGATTTCAATTGTTTGCTTAATTCAATTGTTGTTCATAGGATAGAATTGGTTAAATTTGATTGTATGCATGTTCCTAAATTTAATTGCGTGTTATCGTTTTCTTAATTCGTTAATTCGTCATATTCTTAACCGTTTGCTTAATTCGGTAAACAGGAACATAATTCATTTGATGTTGGTAAGTGCTTGTCTGATTAATATCATAATCGAATAGGATTGGAGCCGTTTAGGGATTGATGTTATAATAGCCGATGATAAGTCGGAACCCGAATCAGTAGGATTAGTCGTTTTAGCTTATTTTAAGAATCACTTTTTTATAGTCACTTATTTTAAGTGTTTTTTCTCTTAATCAAAATTCAAACCCCCATAAACTGTTACTGTAATTGGTTAATCACTACAAGAATCCTTGCGATACGATATTCCGAGTTACTATCGTTGTACTACGTTTTTACAAAAAGACTCGTTTTTGATCCGCGCGCGACAGCGGATCACAGGCCTTGGCCAATAATTGTTAAATCTTTGAGTTAATTGAACAACGTCACGAATGATGACTGTGATAGTTTTTTTTGCGTAGGATCTTGTCTGTTTGTTCAGTTTTGCAGGGTCGTTACCCTTGGGGAAAAGAGGTGTTGATGAAATTCGTCTTATCTCCAGCCAGAGTCTGTTTCCCCAGCAAGCGGAAATTACATCTCTATCCCCAGTAGAGTTTGTATGCAGTTTGAGTGAGCAGATAGTGTGTGCGCTTTCCCTCGGCAATTGGTGCACATTTAATCCCCACGAAGTGCGTGTTCGTACTCCCTAGTGAATCATGAGCGAATTTTCTTCCCACTGAGTAATCTATAGCCTAGGTAGATTTGCTTCCAGTTGAGTAATCCCCAGCAGGATGGAGGAATGTTGTTACCCCAACATTTTTCTTTGCAGGAGGTTAGCGAGGGCCCGTTTCCTCGGTGTAAGTCCAATTGTTATTGGCATGAGTAGGTTGTTTCACCAGCAGGGTGGTTTCTGTATCTCTAGCATTTATTTTGTTGATTCAGTTTTGTTGCATCTGCATGCGTGCATAGCATCTACCCCAAATGCATAGCATGTCCATTTTATATGGAGCATTAGGCCATTTTCAAACATATGCATGTGAAACATAAACCAGGTTATTGTCTCTCTGTTTTAGGTGTATCTCGCAATTGGTTGATATCTTTGCCCGTGTGGTATCTAAACCCCGACTTATGTTACTTCCCTAGTGGAGTTTCCTTGTGATTATTATCATCAGATGATTATAACTTCGTGTGACTCTTGATGTTCACTTTTATTTAGCGAAGGCCTGGCGGTGATGTCAGATGCCCTTATCTTCAGGTCCGATGCAGAAATTTTTATCCCCTACAGATGCCTGACGACGATGTCAGATGTTTCTCAAACTTTGTGGTTTACTGACGGTGATGTCAAATTCTTATTTGCTCTGTGGTGTTCTGGCGGAGATGTTAGATGATTTTCAACATGATGTGTGCCTGGCGGCGATGCCAGGTATTTTCTCAATATTGGGTCTTGTTTGGCGGTGATGTCAAACGCTTGTCTGGCAGCGATGTTGGATGTTTATTCTACTTTGTGATTATTTGACAGTGATGTCAGATGTTTACCAGAAGTGTGATTATTTGATGGCAATGTCAGATGTTTCTACTTGTACTGACGGTGAGGCCAGAGGTTTCTCAGATTTTTGGTTACTAGCGGCGATGTCAGGATCCATTATCAGATTTATGGTGGTCTGGCGGCGATGTCAGATGTTTATTAGATTTGGTTTCTGGCGGCGATGTCGGACGTTTCGGGTTTCTGGTGGCGATGTCAGATTATTTGGTTTTTTGGCGGCGATGTCAGATTATTTGGTTTCTGGCAGCGATGTCAGATGTTTTAGTTACTGGCGGCGATGTCAAAGCTCTTTTATCCACACGGGTGCATGGCAGCGATATCAACTGTTTTTACCTTTTGGGTTCGAAGTTTGCTTTTATTTAGTAAGTTACTGGCGGTGATGTCAGAGATTTCTTAACTGCGCGGAGACTTGACGGCGAGGTCAGTTTGTTTTATCCCCTGCAGGTTATTGACGGTAATGTCAGATGTTTCTTAATTTCATGGAGTTCTGGCGGCGATGTCAGATACTTTGTGTGGATTTGATCTTCAGATTTGTAACTCACTTTTATTTAGCGATGACCCGGCGGCGATGTCAGAGTATTGTATTGTTGGATTCAATGTCTGTTCTTATTTAACAGAGGGCTAATGGCGATGTTAGCTATTTTAACAACTTGAGGTAGAGGATTGACGGCGATGTCAAATGTTTTTATAGACGTAATGTTTATGCCCGACGGCGAGGTCAGGTGTCTGACGGTGATGTCAAAGGAACTTAATACGGGTAACTGACGGCGAGGTCAGATGTTTCTCCGAATTGGCGGCGATACGAGAGGTTCACTAAAATTAATGTTGACGCTTGACGGCTAGGTCAAGCGCCTGACGGTGAAGTCAGGGATATATTTTTCTTTCAAAATGGATATTGGTATTTGACGGCGAGGTCAGGTGCTTTTCCAAATTGATGTTGATGCTTGACGGCGAGGTCATGTATTCTTCAGACTGCGTGTCGTTTTTTGTTTATCAGATTCGGTTATCTCCAGAGATTTCTGCGCTTGGAAAATTTCTGGGTTTGTTGGTATTCAACCTTCCTGTACCTTGATTGTCTGAAATCCATTCGCTTTTCATCCAGTCAGGTCCAAGTCGCTTGAATAGGGGCAGCTGTTGCACCCCAAAATTTGACCAACCTTTTTCTTAACTTGGTTTATGTTTCATTTCATTTTTTTCTAGCATTTGCATTGCATAGCAGTGTTCATTTAGCAGGGGATCAAGAGGTTGTGCATAGCAAGAGAAGGTCATCAATAGTGTTGAGCCTAAGCAAGGGGTTTTACTCAAGCATGAATGGTCATCAGGTCACCAAGAAGTGGTCAAAGTTTTGCAAAAATGTTTATGGGTGTAAGTGGATTAGCTCCTAACTTGGAGGTCAGTTGAAGATCATCAGAGGATGGTGAATTCATGATTATGGATATGAGATTATGAGAAATTTCATTGAAGGCTTTGAGAGCCATGTTGGAGTTTATTCAAGTTATTGTGTCATGTGTAAGGGGCCACAATCAAGAGTGGTGCACCTAGGGTTTTCATCTGGTTAACCCTCAATCAATTGTGAAATTAAAGGAGATTAAGGCTCAATTCCAAGTATTTGTGATCATGGAATTTTGTGTTGAGATGCCTAATATATCATTTCAAGATCAAATCAAGAAGAATCAAGAGTGTGAGAAATTACTAAATTAGGGTTCTCAGTGTAAAATCCCCTATTTAGTGCCTAACTTCAAGACCACATATCTCAAGATACAAGTTCCATATCATCTTGACCCCAACATGAAATTTTTAGATCATGTTTCTAGCTTTAGTTTGAGTACTAGAAGTCTTTCATATGATTTCTAGAACTCAAGTTATGATGCTGACAAATTATAGGTCATCAGATGAATGTGATTTTGGTCAACAGAAGTCAACCAACTTCCAAGACATGTTTGACCTAGAAGGATGTTTCTCCTCACTCTGACCCAAACATGAAAGTGTTTCCTCATGATCTTAGCTTTCCAAAGAGTACTAGAAGTCCTTCATCTGATTTGTAGAACTCAAGTTATGAGACTTGTAAGGCAGGGGTATTTTGGGAAAGTAAGATTACAGGTCATTTTCATTATAGGTCCATTTCACCACTTTGCACACTTCAAATGGAAATATTTCCAACTCCAAACTTGCTCCAAATAGGGTCAAATTCATCATCAAACATCAAGTTGTCATTGATTTGGCTTGGATTGAAAAATTGGTGCAAAAAATTTCATGGGAAAAGCCTTAAAAGGGGGAAAATGCAATTAATTGATTTTTAATCATTTCAAGGCAACCTTATGCATATTTTGAGTGCCAAAGTCATTCTAAACACAATTCCATTTTTAGATTTGAGATTTGAGATCATTTTCATGGCCATTTTAATGCTTGCTTCACCATGAAGTAACAAATGCAAATCATACCACAAAATCAAATTAATGGACAAATCTTGGCCCTTGGATCAATTCACCCCATGTGCAAGCTAATTGAACCAGGTTTTAGGCATGTGCAGCTCTTTTCACACGGTTTTGCAAGCTTGCCAACACAAGAAAAGTTGATTTTTGATTAGGCTTTTAGGGACTGCAATTGGGCTCCAAAGTGATCAATACCCATCATATATAATTTCAGGATCATGAACAAAGCATCATAACAGAATTTGGATGAAAATTGAGAGAGAAAACAGTTGGAGAAAGTGAGAGAAAAGTGAAATTCGAGTTTGGAAATTCATCAGGATTCAAGCCAAATTGAACGTTCAAACAACTTTAGGAAGGATCAAGCATTGTTTCTGGATCAAATTCATCAAGTTTCATCAAAGTTTGAAGGCTCAGTGGAAGCTCTCCACTAGGTAAGCTTCAATTCAACTTTTCTCTCTGTATGTGATGCAATTGAGTGCCATTTTTGCATAATCATGACCTATGAGATGTGTAGTTGGATTCTGGATACAATTGATTGTTGTTTATGAACTTTTGTGATTTGAGCTTCAAACTGTTTGTCTTTGATTTGGCTTGTTCATGAACTGAAATTGAAAATAAATCATGGATTCATGTTGTACTAAGCATTGTGAGTTGATTGATGTTAAAATCTGTGAGTTTCATGAACTTTTTTGGAGTACCACTGTTCATCGTGGCCGGAGAAGATGACCGGAAGGAATCCGGCCACCGTCTGCAACTTCCCTCTCTTTTTCATGTTTAAATGTTGGTGATGAGACGTGGCTTGATGTAAGCCTTTGGGTTCATGTTTGTTTGTTGACCTAGACCTGATCTGATGGTTGAGATTCATTTCCATTTTATGTTGATTTTCTGTTGCTTGCGTGGCATGTTTTTGTCCTTTGGATTGCTTGACTTAGGTTGCATCGTGTGGCCTTGATTTGGTTTCAGGGATTGACTTCCCTTTAAGTGAAACGGTGCTTTTCACTGGTTTGCAACTCAGCCTTTGATTTGTTTGACTGGTCTTGGATCGTATGGTTGTGGTTCATTTGCATTTTGTGTCTTTAAGCTGATGCACATGTGTCCTCCCCTCACCCCTTGGATTGATTGACTGGTATTTGTATTGTATGGCTGAGATTATTTCTCATTGGTTGACTGAGTTTTAAATGGATTGGGCTCAGATTACTTTTGGAACCCCCCTCCCTGCGCAGCCCATTGTTTTGCTTGTTATCTCTTGCTATTTGCACCACTTCCTTGTTTTATTTTCTTTTCTTTTTCTTTTTGGATCTGTTTTGAATTATTTCAATATAAAATACTTCCATAATTGATAAAATCCTACAAAAATATGTTTAAGACAATTTAGGATGTCCTTTATTTTTAGGAAATTTTTATTTTACTTTTTGGTTTATTTTTCATTTAAAAAAGGAATTATCAATTGGAAGTGTTTTGTTTGAATTATTTCTTGACATGCTTTTGTTCTTGATTTGTTTCTTCCTTTTCCTTTTGATCCAATGACTGAAAATCAATCCTCATATCCATGATCAGTTGATTGATTTTTTAGGACCATTTTTCCCCTGTTTGGTTGACTTTTGGTTTGACTTTGATTGCATTTCATTTGACCCTCGACAATCCTCATTCACAATGGGATAACCTTGTGAATCAATTTCTTTGGTGGTGTTGTGAATTGACCTTAATTGTAATTTATTGGCTCCTGTTTGCCAACATGTTTATTGACTTTGTGCATTTTATTTGGTTATTTTTGAACCATTTTCCTAATTTTAAGGTAACTTGCAAGTCAAGTTACCCCAAAGGGAGGTTCATACATACACATTGACCTAGTTTACTTTGGAGATGACATTTATGGATCTTTTGAGCCTTTAATTCATTTTTATTCATGTCGCTAACATGTTAAGGTTGTTGGTTGCTCAATTTTAGGTCATGATATTGTGTTTTTTTGTTCATTTGTGTGCTTCTTTTGATGTTTCCATTTAGGGTTTCCATATGTGACATGCTTGCATCCTCTTGTGTATAAGCTTGTTTTCTCTTATGATGTGATTTCTTTTGCTTTTGAGCTCTCTTATCTCATATCCCATTTTGTCCCATGACCTTGGAATCTCATTTAAGGTGGCTTAGTCCCTCCTTAGGAGGTACTTGAAGCATACCTAAAATGATGAATCCTTGAGGACCCCTTTGTGCTTTCTTTTGCACCTTGTTTGTGATGCTTATGGTTGAGTGCATATTATGAGTTCCTTGCTATCCTCATATAGCCTCTCATCCTCACTTTTGTTTTGAGTTTACTTTCCTTTCATTTGATTTGGCTTTTGGCACTTGTGGTTGATGTTGTTTGACTTAGGTCATTTCACCCTACTTTTGGTGCATTTTTGTGTGGTTTCTTCTTGTTGTTTGATTTCACCTTGTGAATTTATTTCTCTCTTCTTCTTTTGCATTCTCATATGCATGCTTGAGGTTGAGATGAGCTTATGGAGGCTACTGCCCCACACATATTTCCTCCCTCACTTTCATCCTACTTGTGCATTCTATGTTTGCATTCTTGCATTTTTATGTTCTTTCTTCTTTTTCTTCTTTTGTCTCTCTTTCCCTTAGGACCTCTAATCTCTCTTCTTTAAGAGAGGTTATGATAGACATTAGGTGCTTAACCATGCATGATAACATTAGGTAGTTCCCTTTTGTATCCCAACTCTAAGTCCACTTTGCATGATAACTTTAGGGTTTTGAGGTAGTCCCCTTTAGGAGTCCTTTCTTATCTTCTCATCTTCATACAATCTTAACATACTTAATAAAGATAGTGGATGTTGTGCCATGAGCCTTGTACTTGGGAAATGGTGATTGAGCGGTTACCTCTCAATTGCCTAGAGTGTTTAGTATACGTCCTTAGGATGATATGCGACACATTCGATCCTAGGTTTTAGACTTTAGTACAACATACATTATAAACACTCAATAATTAAAACACTTCTTCTCTAAAAAACACAAAAACACTTCAAATCTTTTTCATCCCTCGGGATCTTAATCAAGGAAAACCATTTTCAGATAAAAGAGTGTTGTTAACTTTTAGTTCTACCGCAAACGGTAACGCCTAAGTCTCCAATGGTCGAGCTACATACACCAACTGCTAGAACTACTTGTTAACCCTACTCGGGCCTAAAAATATTGAACCAACCTATGGTATTTTTAGCCCGAACTACGTTTTCTCTGATCTTTCATACCAGATAAAAGTACGTAGGCACAAGACGCGATGTCTTGGCGAGCAACCTCCCCCCTTTCACCCGTAGTTAGCCAAACTACGTTGACTCTGACTTTCCCATTGCACGAGGGAATACGTAGGCACAGAGCGGCGATGCTCTGCCGAGTCTCCTTTCTTTTTCTTTTGTCCCTTAACCTTTATCTAGATAGATGATCACCCTTTTAGATAGACAACAAAGCGTGGATCCCGTCGAGTACGACGGACGTGAGGGGTGCTAATACCTTCCCCTTGCGTAACCGACTCTGGAATCTAGACTTGGTTGCGATGACCTTGTCTTTCCCTTTTCCGTCAAGTTTTTCCGATCGTTTCCTTTCCCTCTCTTTGGGATAAATAATAAAAGGTGGCAACTCTTCTATTTTCCGCCGGGTATTTTTCGCAGTTGCGACACCTGTGATAATTGGAGAATTCCTTCGTTGAAACCCGCTAAAGAAAAAATATGGAGTGAGATACAGGTATCATATCTGATATTTTTTAATTATGTTGACGGATATGTTTTTAAATTACTTATACTAACATACTATATGTATGTTACTTTGTTTGCAGAGGTCTTTTAATATTGGTGACGACCGGAAAAAATATTGTCTTCAATTGGCCAGAAAAAGACTCAAAGGATTTCGAGCATTTTTAACGAACAAGTTTCTTAAGGATTATGATGGAAAATTTGTTGAATCAGAGCATCTAAAGATGTATGTTGATTTGATTTTACTTGAAGAATGGGAAACATTTGTTGCCAAGCGAAGAACCCAAGAATTCCATGTAATTCTAACTTATCATGAACAATGTATAATATATATTTCTTCCACATGAGTTTTGATATGACTTAAACTTGTCTTTTCAGGCTGTGAGTGACATAAATTGACAACGAGCATCAAAACCTGCGTATCCATACAAAAATTGGGATATGCGCGCTTACAACAAAAAATAGTAAGTATATATAAATTCTTTAATATGATATAGTTAGAATACGAGAAAAGTGAAGCTTATTATCTGTCTTAATGTGTAGTTAGAAGAGGAGAAAAGTGATGCAACATCACTTCTGGACCATGCTTTGTGGAAGTCTGCTCGTGTGGATAGAGATGGAGTCGTTCAGGAAGATGTTCAACAAGTTTTTGAGCAATGTGTAAGTATAACATTAGTTCTATCATAAACTCAAAAGTTTAGTAACATATAATATATTTATGCTTTTTAATCCCCACTAATCTTCATCTATATTTTAGGAGAGTTTATCCCAGTCTATAATTGCAGCTGAAGATGATGATTGCATGAGCGTACTAAGTCGAGTGTTAAATGTTCTTGAGTATTCTGGTCGTGTGAGGGGTAAGAGATTTGGTGTCACTCCAACAACATTGTATAAGCATCCAAAGAATAAAAATCCTAGCAATAAACAAGTGATGGAGTCGTTGGAAGAATTGAAAGCTCAAATTCGTGAATTGCAAAAGGACAAGAGAGAGATACATGTTAGAAAGGCGCGGTCTAGAGTTTAAAGATACTAGTGACAAAGATAGTATCAATTGTAATTTTCAGCAGAAACTTCCCGAGGTAACTAAATATATTACATTGAAATTAATTTAGCACAATTTTCTTAATTGACATATATACACATTAATCATATTCATTATTGGTTTAGGGCATTTCACCTTGTCAGCTCTATTTATCCTCATCGACTTATCGCATGGTTGGCAAGGGAAAAATGAATAACACTTTGGAAGACTTACTTCACCATAAACTGCTCCCTGCTGGATTTTTGAAAGTATCAATTGATATTGCTTTAGAAGGGGGTACGTAATTGCCTATACCAGACAATGTTTTGGATGCAACATTGGTGGGAGACGCAATAGGATCGTATGTTGCATGACCGTCAAATCTCATTGTCATAGATGATGAGGTAGGTTGAACACCAATGTGAACCTTTTAGTATTCAAATGTTTTACGACCCATACATGTAAGTTATTCTTACATTTATGTACCATTTATTTACATAATGATCTTAGACTCCTACAAAATCCAAATCAAAAGATAAAGGGGTTGTGTGGGAAACCGAGTCAGTTGCATCAAAAAAACAGGTACATTAATATATATATATATATATATATATATATATATATATATATATATATATATATATATATATATATATATATATATATATATATATATATATATATATATACATATAAAATGTCAATTATATCCTCCGATTTCAATAGCTTTATGATCTTATACATTAATTACCTAACTTATATGATTTTTAGATTCATGCTCAAGAGTTTCAACAAGTCAGCAAGGGTAAAATGCCTGAATCTAGCAAGGTGTCCAAGAAAAAAAAGGCCGAGCCTAAAAAAGCATATGTTCCTCGATTTAGGTTGTGCCTTGAAACATATGTACATAACAGATGTGGTGGAGGGTGGCATTTGTCAAATACCAATGGATGAAGGTATTTTCGGTTTTAATTATGCTGAAATAATTGCTAAAAAGGATTTGGATCAGATTTTCCAACATTCTGAATTAGGCATCGATGTTATGCATTCATACATCAGGTACTCTGATCAATTTTAATTAAATAATTAAACAATTTATTTGCTCATTTCAATGAATACATTCTAATGTTGATTATGTTTTTATTTAAGGTTCTTCTATGGCAAGTTGTTGGTCCTGCATCAATTGACAGAAAGATTCTCATAATCTTCTAGTTGTATCAATGCATAATTAATCGATCACACTCCAGATGTAGTCAGGGATTACTTAGTCCAAGCATTTATGGCCACAAATACAGAAAATTTGTATTTTTTGCCATATAATACTGGCCATGGGTTAGATTTCATTCTAATTTTATTTATTATAATTATTCCGTCTAAACTTTTGTCTTATTTTACAGTGGACACTGATTGTTGGTTGCAATTAATCCGATAAAAGAAATAATGTATTATCTGGATTCATTGGATGGAGATCAAACAAAATATTTAGATATGAAGAATATGGTTGATACGTATGTGATGAGATTGTTTTGAATAATTATCTTTATTTATTATGTGAGATTGTTCTAAATATTCGTTTATATTATGTTAGAGCTATACAAATATTCCGATCACAAAGACACGCAAGAGTACCAAAGAGTAAGGCTAACAACATTAGATGGATCAGAGTGCAGGTATACTTTCACAATTTTGATTGTTATAGTGATTCTACTTGATAAAACTAGTTAAACTATATATCCTGATATATATATTTGTTTTTTTCCATGTGCAGTATCCTCGTCAGCGCAATGGGATTGATTGTGGTTATTTTGTATTGAGGTTTATGAAGAAAATTATTCATTCGGGTCAAATAGAGATTCCAAACATGGTATGGATTTATAAGTTATATGATTTATTTTAATATTTAACCGATATTTCATCTGAGTAATTAGTTTTAACTAAATTATGCATATTATGTTATATTATGTAGTACTTTGATGCATTCAAGTGTGGTACTTACTCGAAAGATAAATTGGAAGAAATTAAGGAGAAATGGTGTCAATACATTCTTGAGATGAGAATTGTATAAGGTATATATATATATATATATTGTCTGAAGACATCAAGACTCTGATCACTCAAGGCCCTGATGTTAATTGTTGAGAATTAGAAACTTGCTGAAGAAGAATTCAAAGTTATATCTGTTGGTTATGCCAAACGACTCTTTCCTCATTTATGCTAGACACAAGAAATCAGGCAAAAAGGATTTCTCTGAACGTTCTACTTCTAGGAAAGGTCAAGTGATGTGAAGACAAAAAGGTTACAGCTACTTTGCAGACACGGTCTTCAAGCTTGCAAACGTTTTTGACTTCTGCGCCTATAAAAGAAGGACTTCAACATCTTTCTCAAGTTGACGATTATTGAAAGAAATTCATTGAAAAGCTCTCATACAAATTATTCTCTTTGCTGAATTTATTTCATACGTTCTTAAACTTAAGTGTAAATCACAGTTGTGATATAGCTTTCTTAGAAGCATTCAAACACTTGTTTTGTTTTACATTTGATTGTAAAAGTTCCTTAAGAAGACCCAGTTGTGGTCAATAGTTCTTGAGAAGACTAAGAACAGTTGCTCTTAGTGTTTGCTATTGTAATCAGTTTGATTAATAGTGGATTAAGTCCTTGTGGAGAAAGGCAAATCACTCTTGATAGGGTGGACTGAAGTAGTTGAGTTCAACGAACCAGGATAAAAATCTTTGTGTTTTTATTGCCTTATAATATTTTAAAATCCTTATTCAACCCCCCTTCTAAGTATTTCTCACCTTCAGTTGGCATCAGAGCTCCGGTTCTGTGTGTGCTATCACTTCACCGTGATAGAAAAGATCCAGTGAGAAAAATACTCTTGATATTCTTTGGTTGTTATTATGGCTGAAGCTTCAACATCTAACAACAACAACAACAGATATGAAGAAAGGGATAGAATCAACACAAAACCCCCTATGTTTGATGGGGAGAAGTTTGACTATTGGAAGGACAGAATAGAGAGTTTCTTCCTTGGTTATGATGCTGATCTATGGGACTTAGTCATTGATGGTTATGTTCACCCCACTGATGGGGATGGGAAGAAAATTGATAGAAAATCTATGACTGAAGCCCAGAAGAAGGAGTTCAGAAATCATCACAAAGCTAGAACAATCTTATTAAATGCTATATCTCATACTGAGTATGAGAAGATTACCAACAGAGAAATTGCATTTGATTTGTTTGAGTCTTTGAAGATGACACACGAAGGGAGCTCACAAGTTAAAGAGACCAAGGCTCTGGCGCTGATCCAGAAGTATGAAGCCTTTAAAATGGAAGAATATGAATCTATAGAAGCTATGTTCTCTAGATTCCAGATCCTCACAACTGGGTTAAAGGTGCTGGAAAAGGCTATTCAACTGCTGATCATGTGAAGAAGATCATCAGAAGCTTGCCCATCAAATGGAGACCAATGGTCACTGCTCTGAAGCTAGATAAGGATCTGAACAAGATCACATTGGAGGAATTAATCACCTCTCTAAGGAGCCATGAAATTGAACTTGAAGAAGACAAGCCTCAAAAGAAAGGTAAGTCAATTGCTTTAAAGTCTAACAAATCTGTGAAAGCTTTGTAGGTGTTAGAAGAAAGTTCTGAAGAGTCTTCTTCTGAAGAAGAAGATGAACTGTCCTTGCTGTCCAGAAGAATCAACAGACTCTGGAAGCACAAACAGAGGAAGTTCAAGAACTTCAAGAAGCCAGATCAACGCAAAGAGTCCTCTGGACATAAAAGACCTGGAAAGAATGAGGTTGTTTGCTTTGAATGCAAAGAACCTGGCCATTACAAGAATGAATGTCCAAAGCTTCTAAAGGAAAAGCCAAAGAGGAAGTTTGGCAAAAAGAAGAAAGTTCTAATGGCAACCTGGGATGATTCAGATGATTCTTAATCTTCATCAGATTTTGAAGAAGAATGCGCCAACATGGCTCTGATGGCAGACATGGAAGATCAGGATGAAGGATCATCTGGATCTAAATCTGACTCTGAATTTGACTTAGAAGAGGTACTTTCTGATCTCTCTAGGGAAGAACTTATTAAAGTTTTATCAGAAGTCCTGAATAACTATAACCAGATTAAGCTCAAATGCAAGAAGCTTAAATGTAATTTTGAATCTGAGAATAGTCTGTTAAAGTCAGAAGTTGCTGAGCTCAAAGAAAATAATTTGAAAATGAAAAACAAGTTTGAAAAATCTCAACAAGACTCTGAATCTGAAACTAAGTCAAAATGCAAAAATATTTTAGAAGAATATGACTATAGTTTTTAGAAGTTTCTGGCTAAAAGCATAGATAGAAGCAAGATGGCTTCAGTGATTTATGGAGTTAGCAGAAATAACAAGAAAGGAATTGGATATGAATCTTCCTCTGGAAAGGATTTAAATCCAATGCCTATTGATAAACTTATCATTAAGAAGACTCCCTTATATTCTAATTTTAAGTTTGGTCATCTGAATGATATTAAACATACACGTTCTGATCAGAACGTTCCTATGTTTAAATCAAAAGTTAGTCAGAACAAAACTGTTGTAAAAAGACATATGTTCGGATAAACTTTTAAGGCAACTAACCCAAAAGGACCCAAAAAGATCTGGGTACCTAAGGATAAGATAATCCCTGTTGCAGATGTATTTAGCAGCAAAGTCAAGACGCCAGTCATGGTACCTGGACTCTGGCTGCTCATGTCACATGACGGGAGAAAGGTTTATGTTCCAAAGCCTGGAGCTTAAATCTGGAGGAGACGTCAAGTTTGGAGGGAATCAGAAGGGCAAGATTATTGGCTCTGGTACTATTGGCAATGGTAACCTTCCCTCTATATCTAATGTTTTACTTGTAGAAGGATTAAAGCATAATCTATTGTCCATAAGTCAATTAAGTGACAATGGTTATGACATAATCTTTAATCAAAAATGTTACAATGCTGTTAGTCAGAAGGATGGCTCAATCCTGTATAATGGAAAGAGGAAGAACAACATTTACAAAATAAATCTTTCTGAACTTAAGGTTCAAAATGTAAAATTCCTTATGTCTGTTAATAATGAGCAATGGGTCTGGCACAGAAGATTGGGGCATATTAATATGAGACGTATATCTCAGATTAATAAACTCAATCTAGTCAGAGGACTTCCTAAGTTGAAGTTCAACTCAGATGCTCTTTGTGAAGTATGTCAAAAAGGAAAATTTTCAAAATCTTCTTTTAAAACTAAGAATGTTGTTTCAACTTCAAGACCATTAGAGTTACTTCACATTGATCTGTTTGGACCAGTGAAAACTGCATCCATCAGAGGCAAGAAGTACGGATTAGTCATTGTTGATGACTATAGCAGATGGACATGGGTGAAATTCCTAAAACACAAGGATGAGTCACATTTTGTGTTCTTTGACTTCTGCAAACAAGTCCAGAATGAAAAAGATTTTAAAATTGTCAAAGTCAGAAGTGATCATGGAGGCGAATTTGAAAACAAATATTTTGAAAAATATTTTAATGAAAATGGCATTGCTCATGATTTCTCCTGCCCTAGAACTCCACAACATAATGGAGTTGTAGAGAGGAAAAATAGAACTCTGCAAGAAATGGCCAGAACCATGATCAACGAGAATAATCTGGCAAAGCACTTTTGGGCAGAAGCAATAAACACAGCTTGTTATATTCAGAACAGAGTGTCTGTAAGACCTCTTCTGGAAAAGACTCCCTATGAATTGTGGAGGAACAGGAAACCCAACATTGCTTATTTTCATCCTTTTGGATGTATATGTTATATGCTGAACACTAAAGAGAATCTGAACAAGTTTGATTCTAAAGCACATAAGTGTTTCATGCTTGGCTATTCTGAACGCTCTAAAGGCTACAGAGTATACAATACTGAAACACAGATTGTGGAAGAATCCGTACATGTTAGATTTGATGATAAGCTTGGCATTCAAAAGCCAAAGCAGTTTGAAAGTTCTATAGATAGAGAAGTAATTCTCACAGACTCTGAAGGCTCAGAGGCAGAAAAAGTTCAAGTGAAGGAACCAGAAGCAACGCCAGATGCAATTCCTTTAGCTTCTCAAATGAACAACTTGAATATTTTTGAAGAATCAAATGTCAGAGGATCATCTTCCAGAATCAAGGCCTCTCACCCAGAGGATGTGATCATTGGAAAGAAGGATGATCCTATAAGGACAAGATCCTACCTCAGATCATCCGAAGCGTCATTATTTGGGTTGGTGTCAGTTACTGAACCAACTTCTGTGGATGAAGCTCTGCAAGATAATGACTGGATAATTGCCATGCAAGATGAGCTCAATCAATTCACAAGAAATGATGTTTGGGACTTGGTTCCAAGACCAAAAGGATTCAACATAATTGGAACTAAATGGGTCTTCAGAAACAAGTTGAATGAAAAAGGAGAAGTTGAAAGAAACAAAGCAAGGCTTGTTGCTCAAGGTTATAGCCAGCAAGAAGGAATTGATTATACAGAAACTTATGCTCCTGTAGCCAGGTTAGAGTCTATTCGTTTACTAATTTCTTTTGCTGCACAAAATAGCATCACTCTATATCAGATGGATGTTAAGAGTGCATTCTTAAATGGAATTATAGAAGAAGAAGTTTATGTTCACCAACCTCCTGGTTTTGAAAGTGAAAAATTTCCAGAATATGTTTTTAAACTAAAGAAATCTCTTTATAGGTTAAAACAAGCTCCCAGAGCTTGGTATAAGAGATTAAGCAATTTTCTTCTGGAGAAAAATTTTATCAGAGGCAAAGTGGACACAACACTCTTCTGTAAAACATTTAAGAAAGATCTGTTAATTTGTCAAATATATGTGGATGATATTATATTTGGATCTACCAATGTTATGCTGGGAAAAGAGTTTGCTCAATGTATGCAGGCTGAATTTGAGATGAGCATGATGGGAGAATTGAGATTCTTTCTGGGAATCCAAGTCAACCAGACTCCAGATTGCACTTACATTCATCAGACCAAATATGTAAAAGAGCTTCTGAAGAAGTTCAACATGACTGATAGTAAGATGGCAAAGACTCCTATGCATCCAACAAGCACACTTGGAAAGGAAGAGGTAAGTAAGAAAGTAGATCAGAAACTCTACAGAGGTATGATTGGATCTCATCTCTACTTAACTGCTTCTAGACCTGACATTTTATTCAGTGTATGCTTTTGTGCAAGATTCCAATCAGATCCTAGAGAATCACACTTAACAGTTGTTAATAGGATTCTAAGGTATCTGAAAGGTACTTCTAATGTGGGTTTGTGTTACAGAAAATCTGATGAATTTAAACTAGTTGGATTCTGTGATGCTGATTACGCAGGAGACATAGTTGAAAGAAAAAAGTACTTCTGGAAGTTGTCAATTTCTGGGAAGAAACTTGATCTCCTGATACAACAAGAAACAACTTACAATTGCTCTATCAACTACAGAAATGGAATATATCGCTGCTGCTGGATGTAGCACGCAAATGCTCTGGATGAAAAGTCAGCTAGAAGACTATCAGATCTTTGAGAGTAATATTTCCATTTTCTGTGATAATACTTCTACTATATGCTTATCTAAAAATCCAATTTTACACTCTAAAGCTAAGCATATGGAAATTAAACATCACTTCATCAGAGACTATGTTCAGAAGGGTATTATAAACTTAGCCTTTGTTGATACATATCATCAGTGGGCTGATATTTTCATAAAACCTCTTGCTGAAGATAGGTTTAAGTTTATTCTGAAAAATATTGGTATGGATTCCTGTCCAGAATAATATTTATCAGAAGCAAAATTCTCAGATGCAAAATGTTTAAAACTCTGAAGTATTTCATCTGTCAATTCATTTAATTTCTGTGTGTATCTGTACTAACAAGTCTCAGAGGATCTCAACATTGTCTAACGTTTCATTTATCAAAGAGAATTCAGAAGCACATGCAAGCAAATACGTGTCACTCTGAATCTGAAAAGATGGCGCGCACAATACTGAAGAGACAGTTGAGGTAACGTTTGAATATTTGAAATTCTTGATTTCCCCCCAATTGTCAGAATCATTTATTGTTTTGAAATGATTATTATTCTTTTCATTAAATGCCATTAATTGTTAAGTGTGTACGTGTTGAACGTGTGACCTTTTGTTTGCCCTAAATCTCATCTATATATTCCACAAATCTCACCATTTCACGCTTTTCACTTTCACAAACACGTATATGCATTTCTGCTTACTCTTCTGTCTTCACCTAAACCCTAAACCTTCAACACCTTCATCAATGGCAACTTCATCTTCAACCTCAGCACAGTTTCAATCAACAATGGCTGCAGTTACTTCTTCAAATCTGGGTGTTGTTCCTTTCAAGGAACCTGTTAGAACGAATCTCACACCAGTTGATAAGCTTGAAGTGTTATGTGAATCGTTGGTGGATTTTGCTTCTCTGGCTGCAAATGGGTTTAATCTGCGTTCCATCATTGATGCTCAAGGATGGACAAAATACTTTGATAGACTGTTTGGGCCAGTGTATCCAGTTTTAGTGAAGGAGTTCTGGATTCATGCTCATGCGTTTCCCAAGTTCATAGTGTCGTCTGTTCTGGGAAAAGAAATAGTGATTACAGAAGATCTAATAAGGAAACTCATTGGATATGAGGAAACTGATGGAGTTTCTCATATGACTGGACGTGTTAACATGGATGTTGTGTATGAAGAGGTGATTGTTTCTGGAGAACCCTCTAACAAGTTTAAAGATTTGGAACCCAATTACAAGATCTGGGCTAAAATCTTCATGGGTTGCATTCACCACAGAAAGTCTACAAATTCACCAGATTATGTGAACAATGATCAAATTTACTTCATGTATTGCCTTAGTAAGAGCACAAAGGTAGACCTGCCTCATCTGCTCTTCTCTCATCTTTGGAATCATGTCAAGCCATCTAGAGAAGATATGAAGACAAAACATACTAAGGGAAGAAATTAGATCCCTTGTGGAAGGTTAATTTCATACATTCTGACAGAGAATGGTCTAGTGGAGTATCTGCATGTGGCTGGATTAAAATAGGAACTTACATCTGTTCTGGGAAAAGTTCTGAACGCTAAAAGTTTACAAAGGCTGAAAGTTATTGATGAACTTGCTTCTGCTCCTAACAAACTAAATACAAAAGAAATGAGCAAAAGAAGAATTCTGGTAGAAAACTTTCCAATGTTTTATGCAGAAGAACCAAAAGAGGTTCTAATAAAATTTGTTGGATCATGTATAGAACAAGGAATTTCTCTTCCAGAAGGATTTCTAAATCGTGAGCCAATGCCAGATTTTTATGCTGAACATAAAAGACAAAGGAAACAAGAGTTAGGAGAAGAAGAAGCTGCAGGTTCACCTCAGAAGAAGCAGAAAACTTCTGAAGAGACTCAGAAGAAGGAAGAACCTTCTAAAGAGCCTCAGAAGAAGAAGAAGAAGAAAAGAAAAGCTTCCGGAGAAGCTCCTTCTGCACCTCTCAAACGCATCAAGATAAAAGGTACTAAATCATCTTTACCTTCTATTTCTGAAATTGCAGTAGAATTATCAACAGTTAGTTCTATGCCTGAACCCCCTCCTTCTCAAACTCTAACCACTTCTATTCCATCTCAACCCTCTGAACCACCAAAAGTTTCTGAATCACAAATTCCATCTGATTTTGTTTCCACTAAACCACTTCAATCTTCTGACATTCCTTCATCAGAACCACAAACAACAAAATCAGCAGAACCAATTCCAACACCACAAGTATCCTTTCCACAACAATTTGAACCTATTGTATCTAAACCACCAAAATCTACACCTTCTGATCCACAACCTTATCCATAACAACAACAACCCCAACCTACTGAATCATACATATCTGATTCTGAAATTCTGGATATCCAACCCCTCAATACTATGTTTCATGTATCTTCTACATCTTGTACCTCATCTACCTCATCTGATTCATCTGAATCTGATGTTCATTCAAATGTTAGCTCACCCCCTTTCTCTCAAAAGATATGAATCAAACCAACCAGATACATCTAATTCATCTGATGCTATCATTCCTACACCCCCCACCATAAGCTTTTATTCCATATTTTGTTAATCCAAGAGCTATCATCCCATCCATTCGCAGAATCAAACCATTCTTTTGCATCATGCCCACTCAAAAGAAACCAGCCTATCCTCGCCCTCTGTTCATCATTCCAAAATTTACCATACCACCTTCACCAAAACAATCCAAGCCTTTCACTCTGGAAACCTTTCTTAAACCAAAACCTAGGCTAAATATTGATATTTTATTTGCAAGTTTTATGAAAGAAATAAAGATGAATTTAGACTCTGTAAAGAAAAGATGCTTATCAACCATGAACTCAGATGAATCTGATGCTATTTGGAATAGCTTCATCTCCAGATTCAATAATGTTGCTTCAAATCTGAAGAGTGTTTGCTCTGACGATGCAAAGATCAGATTTGCTGAGACTGCCAGAACCATGTTGTGGAACTTAAAAAGATCTCCAATTTTGCTTCTTAAAGATGCACCCTCAACTTCTGGAGTGTCTGCCACTTCTGAGATAGTTGAAGACTCTGTTCCTGACGTTCTTATGTAAGACAACCCGTTAGCTATGACAATTATGGACAAATCTTCTGAATCTGTGATTCCAGACTCTGCAACTCCAATGGAAATTGACTCTGCTCCTACTCCTGCATTAGAATCTGATCCGTCTACTTCTACTGAGATCAAGAAAGAGAACCCAGACTTAGAAGATAAGATTGTTGTGCTAGAAGCTGGACAATCTGAGATTAAGTCATGGATGGCTAGGCAAGATCAGAAAACTGAAAACATTGAGAAATGGATGTCAAAGCAAGAAGAATCTTCATCTGAGATCACCCATCTTCTGAAGATGATTCTCTCAAAACAAACCTAGTTTTATGTTTTCTTTATCTGATGTTTGAACACTTGTCTTGAATTTATCATATGCTATTTTGTCCTGTTCTATCTGACTATTTGAATGAATGAATGCATCTGAATGTTTTCTCTATTTGTTTATATTTTTTCTCTCTGTTTCTTTTTATTTGTCTTTACAAGTTTTTCTTTTTGATTATGACAAAAAGGGGGAGAAAATGAAATTCTGACTGTTCAAATAAACGTTACCTAAATGGAATTCAGACATATCAAATTGCAACTAACATGAATTTTAAGTCTTTCAAAACTACATTGATAAATATGAAAAAATTCATCAAAGTAACTCTAAGATCTCCAGATCAAGTTTTAACCAATCAGGCTCTGATTCTGAAACGTTCATCCAAATCAAGCACTAATTTTTTTTTTGGAACAATCAGGCTCTAATTCTGAAAAGAATACTCATGCAAAAAGGGAAGTTTCTATTCTTTCTAAGTATTCAATTCAGGGGGAGATTCATAATCTCAGGGGGAGTTATAATTATCTATTTATTGAACAAATTTCTTATGTTTTTGTCATCATCAAAAAGGGGGAGATTGTTAGAACACAGATTGGTTCTTAGTTATATCTCTATATTTTGATGATAACACTTATGAAATTTTGTACTAAGAAATTATATACTCTAAAATTTGTTCAAGTATTTTTGCTGCAGATATTAAAGTTAATATTCTTCTAAAAGCAAATTGGATTTGAACGTTGAACTACGCAACACTCTGAAGCGTCAGAAGCATCTCTTAGAAGACTCTGAGCGCTGCCTACTCTAACGCCCTGATTCTGAATTTCCCATTTTTTATTGAGTCTTTTTGATTTATTTGGATAATTGGTATTTTAATTGTGGAATTTATGTGTTGATATGTTTAATTTCAATATAGTGCTATTTTACCGATTCGGAGAGTTTTCGGGGAAAATAGAGTAAATGGGTATTTTAGACATTTAGTATTAAGTGTTAAGTGGATTATTGTGTGAGAATTAATTAGTAAGTGTTTGGAAGGAAATGGAGAGGAAAGAAAATAGAATATGAGATAAGAGAGAAAAAGAGAAAAAATAGAAACATTAGTGGAAAAACAAGAGAAAGAAAGAAGAGAGAAGAGAAAGAGGAGAAAGAAGAGGGAAACCTAGGATTGCTTCAAGATCAACTTCAAGCTCCGATTAATCGAGGTAAGGGAGAGAAACATTATTATATAATCAATGTGTGTGGTTATGTATGTGTGGGTTGGCTTTGTTGTGAGTTTCCACCATTTTTCATATTAGGGAAAATTGGATTTAATCGGTAGGAATGGAGTTTAATCGATTAGAAACTGGAAATAATGTCGTAGAATAGTCGTGTGATGTGAGGTTAACATTACTGAAGCTGGTTTAGTGAGAATCGGTCGGTTTTTAGAGTATTGATTGTTTTGGACAGATTGGAGTTTGCTGGTTTCGCAGGTTCGCTGGCATTCGTCAGGCGAGTGTGGGCGAAGCCCAACGAATGGCTGGCGAATAATTCAAGAAAACTCCCAGTGGTCTTCACTAGCAAGTTCTCCAGGCGAAGGTGAGTGGCGAAGGTTCGCCAGGCGAGTACATCAGCGAAGGGTAGTGAAGCAAGTCAGTAGCTACTGACTTTGTTCGCTGGCGAGTTCGCCAGGCGAAGGTCCCAGCGAGCATTCGCCAATGGCTTCTCCGGGCGAAGGGTGGCGAGCAGGACAACATTGTTTCTTTTCTGTTTTTATCCATCCAATGATTAATTGCTTGGTTCAATTATGTTAATCTTTTGTGATATGAGTAGTTTGTATACTATTGTGATGAGCTGTGGGTAGCCTTTGGGCGTGAATCCTAGAAATTGATTCTTAACCGTGAAATTGTAGTCGTTTGGAAATTTTATGCATTTGTCTGAATTGAATGGAAATGCATGATGGATTAATATGAATGTACATAGATTGTATGTACCTGTATGAGATGAACATGCATAGGGATATAGTTGCGAATATGTATGCATGTAGAGAAATGTTGTGAGTCATTTTGCATAAAAGGCATGATGATGTACATTCTAGCGATGTTGATTCCTTGGAGAATCTGTGTAATATATGATTCCGTGGAGAATCGATTAGGTAATTGATTCCTCGGAGAATCTGCTGAATATTCGATTCCTCGGAGAATATGATGAATATTTGATTCCTCAGAGAATCTACTGAATATTCGATTCCTCGGAGAATCTGATGAATATTTGATTCCTTGGAGAATCTGCTGAATACTTGATTCCTTGGAGAATCTGCTGAATTGAGTCGGTATCGCATTTGCATCCGCATAGAGTCGGTCTCTATGAGTTGTATTGGTCATCTTTATATGATGCATTGGGTGAATTGAACATAATGGTAGATGTTTATGTGGAAAATGACGAGCATGTATAAGAATATGATTTTGATGAATATGCTTGATTATGTGAATATGCATTGTGTTGTATATGATGAATTGGTATGAAAAGTGGTGAGAATGTGAATTAAGTATGACTTGTGTAAACATATATATATTTTTATGCATTGATTATTATGATATTGTTTCTCACCCTTCTGCTGTTTATAATGCTCTACGAGGCATTGCAGAGTAGGCTTGTTGGAGGTCCTTTTGTGACGCGTGTCGTCATTGTTTTGGTCAAATGGCTCTGATATGTAACATCTAGGTAGTTAGGAAGCCTTTGGCTCTTTTGGAGATACATTTGTTTTGATTCTTTTGTGATACATCTGCGTATGTATCTGATGATGGATGTTTTGTACACATGAATTAACTGAATGATGTATATATGTTTATATGAATGTATTGATTCCATGTTTAGATGTTTCCGCTTTTATTCTAAATATTGAGATGTGGGTTTTAGGACTAAGTTCCTTAGTTGTGAGTTGCCCATTGTTGCATATCCATTTGAGCAGGTGTGGTATGTGTTTAATTTCATGATAATGTGATACACCTCTTTCATATCATGTATTAATTAAACTCCGATGAAATTTTTATTAAGTGCCTAAATGATTTATTTAACTATTTGGGGGTATAGAAAGGGGGTGTTACATTAAGTGGTATCAGAGCCAGCGTTGAGTCAGTCGTGTCTGTCTTATTGTTGTGTTGGTTAAACAGTTGTTTAACCTTGTTATTTTTGGGAATCCTCAGAATATGGTTGGTCGTAATGACAATGCTATGGCTGCGGCGCTGGAGGCTATGGCTAGAGCGGTGCAAGGCGCACCAAATGTGAATGCGAATGATGAGTTTAGAAAGAACCAACCACCGGTATTCAAAGGGAGGTTTGATTCGGACGGTGCTCAAATCTGGATGAAGGAGATTGAGAGAATCTTTAGAGTTATGGATTATGCTGAGGGAAACAAGGTGAGACTTGGAACTCACATGTTAAAGGAAGAGGCCGATGACTGGTGGGTCGGTACGAGACAAATTCTGGAAGTAGATGATGAGGAAATTACTTGGGATTTATTTCGCACGGAATTCTTGAGAAAGTATTATCCAGAGAGTGTGAAGGGGAAAAAGGAAATGGAATTTCTGGAGTTGAAGCAAGGCAACATGTCTGTGGTAGATTACACGGCCATGTTTGTGGAATTGGTCAGTTTCATCCTCATTATGTGGCGGTTACGGCAGAATTCTCTAAGTGCATTAAATATGAGAACGGCTTGCATCCTGAGATAAAGCAAGTGCTGGGTTATCAAAGGATACGAAGATTTTCGGACTTGACCGAATGCTGTAGAATTTTTGAAGAGGATAGTAGAGCTCGTTCTACTCATTATAAGAGTTTGAGTGAGAAGAAAGGCAAGCAACAAGTAAGGAGTGGACCTTATGTGACGCTTGTTAATAAGGGTAAACATAGGGGAAACTTTGATAGGAAGCCCGGAGGAGGTTCTAGTGCGAATAAATGTTTTAAGTGTGGCGTAATGGGCCACAAGTCTTTTGATTGTGGAAAATCTGTGGAGAAGTGTGCTAACTGTGGGATTCTTGGACATGCCACTTCTGATTGTAGAAAGAATGCGGTGAAGTGCTACAACTGTGGCGAAGTGGGTCATATTCGCCCCAATTGTATTAAGCCAAAGCAAGCTCAAGCGAGCGGAAAAGTATTTACATTAGCTGGTGCGGACACTACTAATGCGGATCGTTTGATTAAAGGTACATGTTTTATTAATAATATGCCTTTAGTTGCTATTATTGATACTGGAGCGACTCATTCGTTCATTTCTTTTGAGTGCGCTAAGCGTTTGGATTTGTGTTTGTCTTCTTGTGGTGGTGATATGGTTATTGAGACTCCCACTTCGGGGTCGGTAACTACTTCTTTGGTATGCATAAGTTGTCCTTTGACCATATATGGTAAAGACTTTGTTATGGATTTAGTATGTTTACCGTTGGACGGTTTGGACGTGATTCTAGGTATGAATTGGTTGCAATGTAATAAGGTTCATCTGGATTGCTATCACAAGTTGGTAAGGTTTCCTTATTTGGAAGATGATGGAAGTGAGAGTTTTCTATCCATTAAAGAGTTGAAGAAACTTTTAGCGGACGAAGCTCAGTTGTTTGGTTTGTTTGCATCCTTGTCGGTAGAGAGTAAAGTGGAACTGGAGGTGTTTCCCGTAGTGCGAGAATTTCCAGAAGTGTTTTCGGAAGATATTAAGGATGTGCCGCCGGAGAGAGAGATTGAGTTTTCTATTGATCTAGTTCCGGGTACTAGACCGATTTCGATGGCACCGTATCGTATGTCGGCATTGGAATTGGTAGAGTTAAAGAAGCAGTTGAATGATTTGTTGGATAAGAGATTTGTAAGACCAAGTGTTTCTCCTTGGGGTGCGCCGGTATTGTTAGTAAAGAAGAAAGATGGTAGTATGCGATTGTGTATTGATTATTAGCATTTGAACAAGGTGACGATTAAGAATAAGTATTTGCTTCCGAGAATAGATGATTTGATGGATCAATTGGTTGGAGCTCGTGTTTTTAGTAAGATTG
This sequence comes from Lathyrus sativus, assembly GCA_963859935.3. Taxonomy (NCBI): domain Eukaryota; kingdom Viridiplantae; phylum Streptophyta; class Magnoliopsida; order Fabales; family Fabaceae; genus Lathyrus; species Lathyrus sativus. The sequence continues at coordinate 184,989,908 of OZ012739.1, forward strand.
ATTTGAGATCGAGATATCACCAGATTCGGGTGAAAGAGGAAGATGTTTCAAAGACGGCCTTTAGGACACGATATGGTCACTATGAGTATACGGTAATGCCATTCGGAGTTTCTAACGCGACGGGTGTGTTCATGGAATATATGAATCATATTTTTCATGAGCAGTTGGATAGTTTTGTGGTGGTGTTCATCGATGACATCTTGATTTATTCTAAGTCTCAAGAAGAGCATGAGGGGCATTTGAGAATTGTGTTGCAGATTTTGAAAGAGAAGCAATTGTATGCCAAGTTGTGGAAGTGTGAGTTTTGGTTATTAGAGGTGAGTTTTCTTGGACATGTTATTTCTGTAAATGGTATTAGTGTTGACCCATCCAAGATTGATGCGGTAATGCAGTGGGAAACTCCGAGATCAGTTACGGAAATTCGAAGCTTTTTGGGTTTGGCCGGTTATTATCGGAGGTTTATTGAAGGATTTTCGAAGGTAGAACTTCCGTTAACGCAGTTGACTTGTAAGGGAAAGGCTTTCATTTTGGATGCTAGTTGTGAAGAGAGTTTCATGGAATTAAAGAGAAGATTGACGACGGCGCCGGTTTTGATTTTGCTGAATCCTACGAAACCTTTTGTGGTTTATTGTGATGCTTCTTTGTCAGGTTTGGGTGGTGTTCTGATGCAAGACGGAAAAGTGGTGGCTTATGCTTCTAGGAAATTGAGAGTGCATGAAAAGAATTATCCTACCCATGATTTGGAATTGGCGGTCGTAGTGTTTGTTTTGAAAATTTGGAGACATTATCTTTATGGTGCAAGATTTGAGGTTTTTAGTGACCACAAGAGTTTGAAGTATTTATTTGACCAGAAAGAGTTGAACATGAGACAAAGGAGATGGCTAGAGCTTTTGAAAGACTACGATTTTGGTTTGAATTATCATCCGGGTAAGGCAAACGTGATGGCCGATGCCTTAAGTCGGAAGTCGTTGCACATGTCTACATTGATGGTGAAAGAGTGGGAACTTTTGGAAAGCTTTAGAGATTTGAGTTTGGTTTGCGAAGTGACGCCGGAAAGTGTGAGACTTGGTATGCTTCATATTACGAATGATTTTCTTACAACCGTGTGTGAGAAGCAAAAGTTAGATTTGAAGTTTGTTGATTTGATGATGAATGAGAATGAAGATTTAAAAGTTGATGCTTTTGGAGTTTTGAGATTTCGTGGTCGTATTTGCATTCCTGATGATGCGGAAATGAAGAAGATGATATTGGAAGAAGGGAATCGGAGTAACTTGAGTATTCATCCGGGAGCGAATAAGATGTACCAAGATTTGAAGAAGATCTTTTGGTGGTTCGGATTAAAGCGAGATGTTGCTCATTTTGTGTATTCGTGTTTGACGTGTCAAAAGTCGAAGGTGGAACATCAGAAGCCTAGTGGATTGATGCAACCGTTGGATATTCTGGAATGGAAATGGGATAGCATATCGATGGATTTTGTTACGGGATTGCCGAATACGCAAAAAGGTCATAATTCTATTTGGGTGATCGTTGATAGACTTACTAAATCTGCTCACTTCATTCCGATTGATATTAGTTATCCTTTGGAGAAGTTAGCCGAGATTTATGTTCGGGTGGTTGTGAAGTTGCACGGAGTTCCTAAGAGTATTGTATCGGATAGAGATCCTAGATTTACATCAATATTTTGGGAAAGTTTTCAAGGTGCCTTGGGTTCTAAGTTGAGATTGAGTTCGGCTTACCATCCGCAGACGGACGGACAAACCGAAAGGACAATTCGGTTGTTGGAAGATTTGTTGCGTGCTTGTGTGCTAGAACAAGGTGGTGCTTGGGATGGTTATTTGGCGTTGATTGAGTTCACTTATAATAACAGTTTTCATTCGAGCATTAGTATGGCACCATTCGAGGCTTTATACGGTCGGAGATGTCGAACACCTTTGTGTTGGCATGAGACGGGTGAGAGGTCGGTAGTTGGACCGGAGATGGTACAACAAACGACGGAGAAGGTGAAGTTTATTAGGGAGAAGATGAGAGCTTCTCAGAGTAGGTAGAAGAGTTACCATGATAAGAGAAGGAAGGACCTTGAGTTTCAAGAAGGCGACCATGTCTTTTTTAGAGTTACACCGGTTACGGGTGTGGGTCGTGCCTTGAAGTCGAAGAAGTTGACTTCTCGTTTCATCAGTCCGTATCAGATTATTGCACATGTGGGTGTTGTGGCGTATCGTGTGGCGTTGCCTCCGAACCTTTCGAATTTGAACGATGTGTTCCATGTTTCGCAACTTCGGAAGTATGTTCCGGATCCGTCACATGTTATTCCTATGGATGAGGTCGAAGTAAGAGATAACCTGACGGTTGAAGTTTTACCGGTTAGTATTTTGGACCGTGAAATTAAGAAGCTCAGAGGCAAGGATATTGCGCTTGTGAAAGTAGCCTGGGGAGGTGCTGCCGAAGGCAATACGACTTGGGAATTGGAGAGCAAGATGCGAGAGTCGCATCCGGAGTTGTTTGGATCAGGTAACATTTTCGAGGACGAAAATTTCTAAAGTGGAGGAGAGTTGTAACGCCCCGATTCTGAATTTCCCATTTTTTATTGAGTCCTTTTTGATTTATTTGGATAATTGGTATTTTAATTGTGGAATTTATGTGTTGATATGTTTAATTTCAATATAGTGCTATTTTACCAATTCGGAGAGTTTTCGGGGAAAATAGAGTAAATGGGTATTTTAGACATTTAGTATTAAGTGTTAAGTGGATTATTGTGTGAGAATTAATTAGTAAGTGTTTGGAAGGAAATGGAGAGGAAAGAAAATAGAATATGAGATAAGAGAGAAAAAGAGAAAAATAGAAACATTAGTGGAAAAACAAGAGAAAGAAAGAAGAGAGAAGAGAAAGAGGAGAAAGAAGGGGGAAACCTAGGATTGCTTCAAGATCAACTTCAGGCTCCGATTAATCGAGGTAAGGGAGAGAAACATTATTATCTAATCAATGTGTGTGGTTATGTATGTGTGGGTTGGCTTTGTTGTGAGTTTCCACCATTTTTCATATTAGGGAAAATTGGATTTAATCGGTAGGAATGGAGTTTAATCGGTTAGAAACTGGAAATAATGTCGTAGAATAGTCGTGTGATGCGGGGTTAACATTACTGAAGTTGGTTTAGTGAGAATCGGACGGTTTTTGGAGTATTGATTGTTTTGGACAGATTGGAGTTTGTTGGTTTCGCAGGTTCGCTGGCATTCGCCAGGCGAGTGTGGGCGAAGCCCAGCGATTGGCTGGCGAATAATTCAAGAAAACTCCCAGTGGTCTTCGCTGGCAAGTTCGCCAGGCGAAGGTGAGTGGCGAAGGTTCACCAGGAGAGTACATCAGCGAAGGGTAGCGAAGCAAGTCAGTAGCTACTGACTTTGTTCGCTGGCGAGTTCGCCAGGCGAAGGTCCCAGCGAGCATTCGCCAATGGCTTCGCCGGGCGAAGGGTGGCGAGCAGGACAGCATTGTTTCTTTTCTGTTTTTATCCATCCAATGATTAATTGCTTGGTTCAATTATGTTAATCTTTTGTGATATGAGTAGTTTGCATACTATTGTGATGAGCTGTGGGTAGCCTTTGGGCGTGAATCCTAGAAATTGATTCTTAACCGTAAAATTGTAGCCGTTTGGCAATTTTATGCATTTGTCTAAATTGAATGGAAATTCATGATGGATTAATATGAATGTACATAGATTGTATGTACCTGTATGAGATGAACATGCATAGGGATATAATTGTGAATATGTATGCATCTAGAGAAATGTTGTGAGTCATTTTGCATAAAAGGCATGATGATGTACATTCTAGCGATGTTGATTCTTTGGAGAATCTGTGTAATATATGATTCCGTGGAGAATCGATTAGGTAATTGATTCCTCGGAGAATCTGCTGAATATTCGATTCCTCGGAGAATCTGATGAATATTTGATTCCTTGGAGAATCTGCTGAATACTTGATTCCTTGGAGAATCTGCTGAATTGAGTCGGTACCGCATTTACATCCGCATAGAGTCGGTCTCTATGAGTTGTATTGGTCATCTTTATATGATGCATTGGGTGAATTGAACATAATGGTAGATGTTTATGTGGAAAATGACGAGCATGTATAGAAACATGATTTTGATGAATATGCTTGATTATGTGAATATGCATTGCGTTGTATATGATGAATTGGTATGAAAAGTGGTGAGAATGTGAATTAAGTATGACTTGTGTAAACATATATATATTTTTATGCATTGATTATTATGATAGTGTTTCTCACCCTTCTGCTGTTTATAATTCTCTACGAGGCATTGCAGAGTAGGCTTGCTGGAGGTCCTTTCGTGACGCGTGTCGTCATTGTTTTGGTCAGATGGCTCTGATATGTAACATTTGGGTAGTTCGGAAGCCTTTGGCTCTTTTGGAGATACATTTGTTTTGATTCTTTTGTGATACATCTGCGTATGTATCTGATGATGGATGTTTTGTACACATGAATTAACTGAATGATGTATATATGTTTATATGAATGTATTGATTCAATGTTTAGATGTTTCCGCTTTTATTCTAAATATTGAGATGTGGGTTTTAGGACTAAGTTCCTTAGTTGTGAGTTGCCCATTGTTGCATATCCATTTGAGCATGTGTGGTATGTGTTTAATTTCATGATAATGTGATACACCTCTTTCATATCATGTATTAATTAAACTCTGATGAAATTTTTATTAAGTGCCTAAATGATTTATTTAACTATTTGTGGGTATATAAAGGGGGTGTTACACCTACAAAAGGATCTGAACTGTAGACTGAAGATTTTTGTATGAAGAGTTTCAAGCACTGTTTATCAAAAGACTCTGATAGTACTGTTTGCTGCATGTACTGAGGATCTGATCCCCAAACTATGCTCTGATTTATTACACGCTGAAGCACACTTACTGCAACACTCTAATACAGCAAACTCTGAAGACATCAAGACTCTGATCACTCAAGGCTCTGATGTTAATTGCTGAGAATTAGAAACTTGTTGAAGAAGAATTCAAAGTTATATTCGTTGGTTATGCCAAACGAATCTTTCCTCATTTATGCTAGACACAAGAACTCTGGCAAAAAGGATTTCTCTGAACGTTCTACTTCTAGGAAAGGTCAAGTGATGTGAAGACAAAAAGGTTACAGCTACTTTGCAGACACGGTCTTGAAGACAAACGTTTTTGACTTCTGCGCCTATAAAAGAAGGACTTCAACATCTTTCTCAAGTTGACGATTATTGAAAGAAATTCATTGAAAAGTTCTCATACAAATTATTCTCTTTGCTGAATTTATTTCATACGTTCTTAAACTTAAGTGTAAATCACAGTTGTGATATAGCTTTCTTAGAAGCATTCAAACACTTGTTTTGTTTTACATTTGATTGTAAAAGTTCCTTAAGAAGACCCAGTTGTGGTCAGTAGTTCTTGAGAAGACTAAGAACAGTTGCTCTTAGTGTTTGCTATTGTAATCAGTTTGATTAATAGTGGATTAAGTCCTTGTGGAGAAAGGCAAATCACTCTTGATAGGGTGGACTGGAGTAGTTGAGTTCAACGAACCAGGATAAAAATCTTTGTGTTTTTATTGCCTTATAATATTTTAAAATCCTTATTCAACCCCCTTCTAAGTATTTTCTCACCTTCATGTATGTATGTATGTATGTATGTATGTATGTATAAGGCCTATATGTTGAAATAAAGGCTTGTGTTGAATTACAATGACTATAAGCAGGTTTATGTGTTGAATTGTTATGGTATATATAAGGCCTAAGTGTTGAAATAAAGGCTTGTGTTGAAATAAATGCTTGTGTTGAATATAATTGTTATAAGAAGGTTTATGTGATAAATTATAAAGAATTGTGCAACAACATTCAACAAAATATACTTCATAAAAATATGCACAATAGACAACACTTTTACCAAAAAACGCTAAGAAAAAGTAATTTTGTAAAGGAAAAAAATTCTATGACTTGTAGAAAAGGCAGCGCTTTTCTTGAAAAAGTGCTGCTAAAAGGGGGGAAAAGAGAGCGCTGCTAAAAGGGGGGGAAAGAGAGTGCTTTTCTTAAGAAAAGCGCTGCTATATGTCTTCAGCAAATATACTTTAGAGAGCGCTTTTAAAAGTACTGCTAAAAGGAGAGGAAAATAGAGCGCTTTTAATAAAAAAAAAACGCTGCTAAAGGTCTTAAGAAAATATACTTTAGAGAGCGCTTCTAAAAGAGCTGCTAAAAGGGGGCCTATAGCAGCGTTTTTTACTTAAGAAAATGTTGCCTTTACCTACAGCAGCGCCACTTTAGGCAGGACTTTTAAGCGCTGCTAAAGGCAAAAAAAGCGCTGCTAAAGGTCTTTTTTGGCATAGTGTATGGTGAAACTTAATTCAGATGGAGCAAAGAAGGATAACAATATTGCAGGGTGTGGTGGAGTTATTCAAAATGCGAGAGAGGATTGGATTAGTAGTTTCTCCAAATATTTGAAAAATTGTATTGCCTTGGTGGCAGAATGTTGGAGAGTTTGTGAAGGACTAAAGCTTAGGTTTGAGGAAAGTGGAAGACAACGTGGATTCCGAGATTGTGGTGAGAGCTATTGAAGGTGGTGGGTGTCGTAGTAATGCTAGTTCCTTGACTTTGCTCAGAGAAATTAGGAAGTTGATAAAAGATCACGAGATTGTCTAAGTGGTTCATACGTTCAGAGAAGTTGATTTGTGTGATGATGCCCTTGCTATCATAGGGTGCTTCAATAAGTCTTTTCAACTTTTAGAGATCCTCCAATAGATTTAACTGATCTTTTAGATTTTGATAAAGCTAGTGTTGGTATCCTGTTAAAGGTGTTAGTGTAGTCTTTTCTTTTTGTTGGACTTAAGCCCTTTTTTTAAACAAAAATAAATAAATAAATAAAATTTATCTATCCTGAATGTTTGGTTCAAATAATTTAAATTTCTTATGCAATTGATTTTGTTGAGTTATACAATATGAGTGATGAAACGAAAGAAAATATATGTTGAGATTGTCAGAAATTAAAAAGTCGAAAAATAATAAAAATAACGATTGAAAACGTAGAAGTTGTACCGATCCAGCAGCCAGCTGAGGCCGGTGATGCGGTAGGGGTGATGAAATTATGTGATTAAGTAAAATTGGAGAGTATTTTTGAAAGAAATGGTGGAATAATGAGAAAAAACCAAGCAAATATGCGAAAAAAATTAAACAAAGTTGTAAAAGAGTGAGAAAAGTATACTTAGTAAAAATTTGAAGAAAAATGAAGAAAAGAAGACAATTTGCCTATGTTTTTCTCGCGGACCTAGTGTTGACTTTGTGGGCACAATGATGTAAATTGCGACTGCGACATATACCTACATGGGCATGATGCCGCGAAAAATCTGACACGTTTTCACATTTAAATAGAAAAAATGGAGACTTTTTTAAGGTTCTGAATTTGAGATAGAAAGTGACGGCCAGGAGCTTAGGAGCACAAATTTGGAGAGAATTGAAGCCATTGGAGAGCATATTTTTCATTGATTTTGATGTATAATTCTTATCAACTCATAGTAATCGTTATTGTTACTATGAGTAGCTAAGTTATTTTTTATTATGTCTTTTGAGATGAACCTAATTATACTATGTTGTATCATATGATTGTTTGACATTATTTGAATTCCTTTATGTTATAACCATTATTTAATTGTTCTTGTGCTTAAGGTTGTTTGTGTGTTGATGAACGCACAAACTAATATCATATGAGTATGGATTATTGATTGTTAGTCTACCAATCTGAACTAGAACAATTATTCAACTTAGTAATTAACTAAGAATAAGTAGTTATAAGTTGTAGCTTTTGAATTAACAAACATATGAACACTTGATTTTAGTCTGAATTGACCTAATGAATTAGAGAATTATGATGTAAATTAGTGAGTTATACACCAAGGAATTTGGTATAATGGGCTTGCTAATTTGTCATGAGACTATAGCTTGATTATAATTCATTTCATACACAAATCATCAATAGGTATAATTAGGGGATTCGATAAAAAGATCTAATCGCCTTTCCTGATCGAACCTTACTCCAACAATTTTCTCATCTTGTTTTTGTACCAAATTGATATCAAAATCCCCCCAAGTTTTAATTCAAAATTGATGAGGAGACTTTCAGACCCTAAATTTATCCTACCTTTCTCAGTTTTCTCTCTGTAAGGTCATCTGGCCTTTGGCCATGATCTTCTGAGAATTAGGTCATACGGTCTTTGTGTGTGTGCTTATTATGACTAACTAGTTTGTGCAGGTGCGATACTTTCAAAGTGCAGATTCTCACAGTCAAATATTTCAAGATGTGATCGATGGATTCTGATTCAAGGGGGTCTTAGGGTTTTCTACTAGTTATTTTCCTCAAGGTTTCTCAGAAGTTTCAGTGTATACCCTATAGATTTAAGGTTTTCTTTGCATTGGTATTGATCATGGTCATTGGAAGTCTGGTTAGGATTTTCATGACAAATTTGCATTACGAGTTGTATCCTTTGATTAAAATCTCATCATACGAAGTGTGATCGGAGATTAAGGCAAGCATGATAAGGATTCGTGGATTCAAGAAATGGTATCAAGTTCGTAGGCATTTATTTTGCCTTAGAATTTGGTTTAGGTTTTAAGTGGTTTATTCAAGTGCAAGGTTATTCAAGTGGATCATTTGGAATCCAGACTACGATGGCAGGCATTACTCAAGGTTTCCAAGCATTATTTAAGGCAAAGCATTATCTCAAGACTGCAAAGCTTCATCAAACTTCTCAAGGCAATTAATTTGTTCATCGAAAAGTTGAAAGAAGTTTGTTGCTTATTACAAAAGTCAAGGGCATACATCATTATCAACCATCTTAAAACCCTTCCATTCAAGGATCATTTTCAAGATTAATTCAATACAAGTTCGTTCAAAGATATTCATTAAAATTCAAATTCAAATGTATACTGGTTACAATCCTTTTTTATATATCAAGGTTACAAGGTGTAAGTTGAAAGTTCAGATTAATTCTAAAGTTTGCAAAATATATCCAAAGAGGAAACACTATTCATACAGTAGGTTACAATAGGTTACAATAGGTTACAGTAGAAACAGCAAGGTGAAAACCACCATTAGACTTAATCTAATGGTGGTATGAATTTGTAAATTCTAATGGTGGTATGAATATTACTCTTTGCAATGCGTGTAGAAACAGCATTAGATTTAAGGATTGTAACCTATTGTAACCTCAGCAGTAGAATAGTGTTTCCTCTTTGGATATATTTTGCAAGGTGAAAACCACAAAACCTCACAATAGGATTGTAACCTATTGTAGGTTACAGTAGAAACAGCAAGGTGAAAACCACAAAACCTCACAATAGGTTTCATACACGCATTGCAAAGAGTAATATTCATACCACCATTAGAATTTACAAATTCATAGAATCATCACAACTAGCAGCAAAAATCACACAAAATTAGAAGTGTCATACCTCAAATTTTATCCTTAGATTCATTGATCATTTGCATCATCTTTGGTCAACCATCCATACACAGCTAACTGGCTTATTAGTTTTTATTTTGTTTTGAAGATAGGGTCATGAAGACTGTCTGCGCTCATAGTCCCCTGCAAATTGTTTTGAGTTACCGTTAAAATGAAGGAAAAATGCGCCCTCATTCTTATGATCCTGTCCAAATTGGTTCTGATAATTTGAGAACCGGGTGTAACTTCATGAAAAGTTGAATTACAAAGATGGTTTCATACACGCATTGCAAAGAGTAATATTCATATCACCATTAGAATTTACAAATTCATAGAATCATCACAACTAGCAGCAAAAATCACACAAAATTAGAAGTGTCATACCCCAAATTTTATCCTTAGATTCATTGATCATTTGCTTCATCTTTGGTCAACCATCCATACACAGCTAACTGGTTTATTGAAGATAGGTCATTGTAGAAGATTCAAGGGTCATGAAGACTGTCTGTGCCCATAGTCCCCTGCAAATTGTTTTGAGTTACCGTCAAAATGACGGAAAAATGCGCCCTCATTCTTATGATCCTGTCCAAATTGGTTCTGATAATTTGAGAACCGGGTGGAACTTCATGAAAAGTTGAATTACAAAGATGGTTTCATACACGCATTGCAAAGAGTAATATTCATACCACCATTAGAATTTACAAATTCATAGAATCATCACAACTAGCAGCAAAAATCACACAAAATTAGAAGTGTCATACCCCAAATTTTATCCTTAGATTCATTGATCATTTGCATCATCTTTGGTCAACCATCCATAGATAGGTCATTGTGGTCAACCATCCATACACAGCTAACTGGTTTATTAGTTTTTGTTTTGTTTTGAAGATAGGTCATTGTAGAAGATTCAAGGGTCATGAAGACTGTCTGCGCCCATAGTCCCCTGCAAATTGTTGAGTTACCGTCAAAATGAAGGAAAAATGCGCCCTCATTATTATGGTCCTATCCAAATTGGTTCTGATCATTTGAGAACCAGGTGGAATTTCATGAAAAGTTTACAAATGGTATCCTCACTCTCTAAGGATTTCCTAAGCATATGGTGAAGTATTGGATAAATATCTTGAATCAAGTTGTCAAAAGGAAGTTAATGTTCTTTACAAATAATTCAAAGTGATTCATTGTTTTTATAAACTCCAAGATCAAGTTACTCATTCAAGATGCATTTTCCCACTTTCAAATTCAAAGAGTGATTCCAATCCGCTAATTCAAATCCACATTACCCAAGGTGTCATTACAAAGAGTATTGTTTATGTGAAATACAAGGATGGATCCAAATCATGACAATCATATAACTCATTACAAGGTTTCTTTGTCTCATTATATAAAAGTTTACATTCTAGCAATAATGGCCGCACCGCTACGGTCGTGATAGAAACAAATACGAATAATCAATGCCTAAAGGTGCAATTTATGCTGATACTTGAAAAAAACAATTTGTTAGTGCAGTGAAGTAAAATAAGAGATTGGTAGATATTATCCAACAACCAATTTCTAAACCGTATTTTATACATAGCAGTACTTCAAAAAAAATACAAACGGTATGAATTAGAAGACACTTTTCAAGCTTAATTCTTGGGATTGCCTACTTGTGACCGACACAATCATGTTGAATAATTTGGCAAAGCTGAGGATTCTTCTTCCCTCCTTTATGACAAACTTATTTGAAAGCCACGAGCAATTTGATGATGGGTCTCAAACGGAAAGGCTGCCTCTGATAATGCCTTTGGAATACTTTCTAGAATTAAATCTTTCTCCATGAATCACCGAGTTCTGTCCTGCAGCAAACACGATGAAATACGTCACACTCAATAGATACTAAAAGAAACCAGATGTTAGTGAAGAATACCATAGATTTTTATCCAAAAGAGAGGGGACATCCATGTCCCATCTGAAATAAGAAGTCACACGACCAAGTTATGGTAAAATCGTAATAGGTCAATTCCTAGTCATCATTCTGTAGCAGCGTAGCATAAGTTGAGCTAACAACTTTCGATTCATGGTTCCTGTAAAAAGGGAGTTTTTAGAACGCTGTCAATGCAGTACATGAGCATTTATAAATCATTTTTATAAAAGGGAGATTACTAAGCTAAACAAAGGAAGAATTGCAATGCGCAACTTCTGATAGCCTTTCTCAAAATGGCTCCCGCATATGGGATTACGAGATACCAAGAAATTGTAGCCTATACTTGTAATGTTCACCCTCATATTTGCTTTTATGTCGTGTAAAAAAAACAGTAAGCTCAGTACACGTAACTTGTAAGTTTCAGTGCTTTGAACGAGAGTCATCAACCTATGGCTACTCGAAGTCGTCATTGTTGCTCACTGCTGCAGTATATGAAAAAACCAAATCAGCAAAAGTCACTAATAGCAGCAATACATAAACATAATTATAAAGACAAAACTTCGTTCCTCAAACAATGGTGTTTCAATAATGGTTGCCGACATGATCCAACAACCATCATCAGTGAGTTACAACATGTGTTTTTTTCCTGAAATAATCTACAAACATGTGACAAAAGTGGAAATAATCGAAAACATAATCAAAACAGGTTTGGGACAGATTTTGAATTCTTACCGAATACATACAACTCACACTGACAGCAAGAATAGAGAAAGAAATTAAGGAAACTTATCTTCAATCACCGACGTCGTCAGGATTGCCGCGTCTGAAATCTCCGAAGAAAAATCCCTTGTTTCCGGTGACGCGAAAGCGAGAACACGGTAGGAATCGAAGGTGATGAGGCGATGACCACCACGAACCGCGCTTCATCAACACCTTAACACCGCGTCAACCACAAATGCCTGCCTCCCATCAAAACCCTCGATCAAGCCTTATCTTTGTTGTTGCCGGTAAGCCCTTTTCTCCCATGTTCATGATGTAATCTACTCAATTTTGTGATTAACGTTGAGATGCGAATTTGTCTCAATATCGTTAGTTCAAGGTTTGAGATTTGAGAGAGAAATTTGGAAAGGATATGTTGAGTTAGACCACCGAGGGAGACGAGAGCTGAGAATGAGAGAGGTCAGCGAATGAAATGGGAGAAAACCTAGGGTTTTTTTACTTTGCAATGTGGGTATTGGGTGGATCGGGTGGGGGATGAGAATACCGGCCCAACTGTGCCCTTAGTTTTTTAGTTTTGTTTTTTAGAAATTGGGCCCTAGGCCCACGAAAAAGAAAAGAGAAGTACATTTAATTAGCTTTTTTAATTGTAAATCTTTACATTAATTTAAACTAAGATTTAGTCTTAGTTAAGATTAAAGTAAATTAAGTTTTTAATTTAATCAAGTTATTTATGTTTTTCAAATTAAATTTAGTTTATTTTGTTTTCTATATGATTTTTACTTGTTTTTTAATTAGATTATAAATACAATCCTTATAATCTCATTTTGTAGTTAACTTTATGTTACAACCTTCATATAATCCCTTGTGGCCTGGTTTCATCGATTCTGTATAATTGATCATGTTTAATTAATAAGTTATCTTCACAATACCTATCAATCGCAATCTGGTTACTTCGACTTAATTTTTGTCTGGCACGTTACATTTTTTGTACACACTACATACTCTAAAGGAAAGGGTCTCCTCCCGTTGGCTGCCATGTCACTCATATCAATTTTTTACTCTTACCCTTATCCTAACCTTAGGATCAGAGTCATCGCACTCTAAGTCTTCGTCTTGCCATGGGCATTCACTTTCCTTACCTTTATCCTAGCCTTAGGATTAGGAGTCGCCGTACTACATGTAAGTTCCTGCCACAAACACTTATTTATATTTCCCTTGCAACACAACTTTAGATTCGGAATCGCCGCACTCCACATAAGTGTCTCACTATGAACACTTACATCCCCTTAGAACCTTGACCACAGTCAAGAGTTCTTCACCCTCTTTGAAGGGAACTACGAATGCTCTGATTCCATTCTCGTCAGGGTACGTAGGCACGAGATGCGATGTCTTGGCGAGCATACTTGGGACTAACCCTTTAGGTCTCTTTTCAACCCTTTAACAAATATAATATAACAGATAAAAAATAACACAAATAAAACAAGATGTTCCTGTAGAGTACTACAGATGCTTAGGATGCTAACATCTTTTCTAAGTATAACCAACCCCTGAACCTTAGATCTCCCGCATTATTTTTACAGTGCAATTAGGTTTTTAGTTATTTAACTTTTCCTTTGGATAAATCAAAGTTTGATGGTGAACTCAAAGATTAGCGATTCAATTTAAATTAATAGCTTGATATCTGATTCTCACTGCAACAGGAATGGAGACTTCATTGGGGAATACCTATGCTTTCGTGGGTCACCCCTAACTTGTTTATGTGTTTATTTGCTGAATATCTGTTTGTATATATTATTGTCTCTGCTTGGGTTGTATACTGTTGTGAGATAAGTCCTATACTCGGACGTGAGTGTACTTATAATAGGAAGGTGATATATTTGAGAATGCTTATAGGGAGTGATTCCCGACCAAACTAACTTGAGAATCACCGCTCAGTCGAGGCCTTCTTGGGAATAGTATTGTTGAATGAGTATTCGTGAAAACAATTACTATTTTCGACCTAGAAGCCTGTGATACTGGGAACCTTTAGTTACCCCTAACACAACTTTGGCCTTTCTTAGGATGTAGTGCGATGACTATGACTGAGTAGTCCCAAAGTAGTTGATACGCGATACTACACTCAAAAGAGGTTCTCTTGAGAATATTGTTAACCACCGAGTATTCTAGAAATTGATAATATCCGAAAGATAAACTGATGATTTTGGGCACCTCTTAGAACTCATGTTCTGCAGGTACAATAACCGTTAGTACACACCCTTCGGGATGGGTAGACCATGACCCCATGCTTATGACCCTCTAACCTAGGCCTTTGTTTGCTTATCTGTATGTGTATATATTTGTATACGTGTGTTTGTGCATTCATACATTCAAGCATTCATAACACTTCGGTTTTAAGGAATTCAATTGCTATAAAGATTTTAATTTAAACTTTTTCAGCTTTTCCAAAAAAACATTTGCAACTTGCTTTTGGATCCCTTGAAACCATTGCATAACATTGCATTCATGTCTTTGTGTTGCACCCTAAAATTTGCTCAACCTTATTCACTTGGTTTATGTTTCAATATCATTAGCATTTGCATATAGAGTCATGTACATAGACTAATCATCTGCATAGCATAAGCATAGCAAGTCATTCAACAGGGGACCAATCATTATTCTCATCTCTAGAGGCCTATCAAAAGGTTATTATCCAAATTCAATCTCATTCAAGTCATCAGAAAGAATTGGGAATCTATCAAGTCAATGGATCAAGCAGTTCATCTATCTCCTATCTGAGGGTATCTGAGGATCAACAAGTAAGTGTGAGTTGTGGGCTGAGTATGGGGAGTATCTAGACATCTTGGAGGACTTATAAAGTCATTTGGAGAAGGAGACAAATCATTGGTATGATCCCAATAATTGCAGTTGAAGACAGTCAACTAGGGTTTCATCTGGGTCAGCCCTAGGTCAACCCTAGGTCAATTGACTGATTGAAAGGCATTAAGGGCTATTGGAGAGAGGTGGGGTTCATTATTTGACATGGAGAGTAAGGATATGTTGTTGTGCTAAGAAGAATTCAAGGGAAATCAAGGAGAAGAGGAGTTTCTAAATTAGGGTTTCTATGTAAAATCCCCTGGTTTAGGTCAAATTTCCAAGCAAGATAAGTCAAAATGTAAGCTTCAAATGGATCCTTGGCCAACATTAAACTTGTAGAGGATCTCAAGACCTTTAATTTGAGTGGTGGAAGACATCAAGGGGATTTATAGAACTCAAGTTATGGTCCTTGCAAGTTACAGGTCATCTGAGGTATCTGAAATTTTGTCTGTGAAAGTGACTTGACTTCCAAGCAATTTTTACCCCTCAAGGAGATTTCAAATGGATTTCTGGTCAACATAAGAGTTGTTCCTTATTGTCTTAGCTTTCTAGAATGGTATAGTATGCCTTCATATGATGTGTGGAACTCAACTTATGGTCTTGGCAAGCAAAGGGTATTTTGGTCATTTGTGAATTACAGGTCATTTTAACCTATGTCCAAAACTCATACAAGGAGGCCTCAAATGGAAAAACTTACAACATCAAACTTGCTCCAAATGACATTTTGAGTCTAGAAAAGTGACCATGAGAGATTGGAAAAGTTCATAGCACAAGGTTTCAAAATTGTTGAATTTAATGAAGAAAAATGGCCTTAAAAATGAGATTTTTCATATCTTGGCCAAATGAAGCAAAATTATAGGTCATTTTGAATGGAAAGGGCATTTTAAAGACATTGGCTAAAGTGGAATTTTGAGTTTAGTTCATAATTTGAGAATTATCCATGGTTGCTTGCAACGTAAGAAACATAAACCAAATTGAAAAGGAAAAGTGCATGGGAAGCTTCTCCAAGCTTCTAGGAGTTTCTAACCTCATCTATATATTCATACAAGTTGGTTCATGCAAGGGTTGGTGCTCCCATTTGTTCAAAACCCCAACTTTTCCACACTTTCTTCAATTTGCATAAGCTTTCCAAAATCTCTATAATCTCCATCAATCTTCACCATTCTTGATTGAATCATTATCATCATCACACAAGGATCAGAATCCACACCTTCATTTTTCAAATTGAGGAAGGAATTGAGTCATTCATAATTATCATTCAAGAAGCATAAACTTTGGAAGTGAGTGATTCAAGGCCTTAGAACCATACTTGTTGCATACAGAAGTAATCACCAAGCCTACTGATCACTTTCCTTTCATCACAAGCAGTTGATTTGAAGATCTTAGCACCTGTATCAAGAAGTTACACCAGGTTTGTTTTCTCTTCGTATGGCATGAATTAGTTAGAATTTTAGGGTTTTGATAGGGTAGCATGGTTAAGATAGGATAGAAGATTGATTGGGAGGATTTTGGAGAAGTTTCATGAGGTTTGAGCATGATGTGTCAATTCTGTTGAAGCTCATAACTCTTGGATTAAGGCACGAAAAGGTGATTGGAGTAGCATGCCATGATCAGGAGGAAGTGTAGATCAGTTTAGGATGAGTTTTGTGGAGAATTGGAGAGGTTTCATATCAGGTATTAATGGTGATTTCCATCTGTTCCACCTATCGAATTAACTGATTGTTTGAGTTTTAAGGTAAACTATGGTTATAGACTTGTAGAGGGAAAGAAATGGATGAATTTTGCTTTTCATATCGTGTGAATCCATGGCGTGTAGAGAGAGAACAGAGGGAGAGAAGGTCACGCATGGTTAGGGTTTTCTGAAACCCTAGGAGAGCTCAAGGTTGAAGATGAAGGCTAGACCACACGATGAAGCCTTGACCTTTGACTAGAATTGCCATCCAACGGTCCACGTGCATCCTGAGAAGCGGAGGGAAATTTTAAAATATGAAACGCACCGTTTCATTTAAGTAGGGGAATTGGGCTCTGATGACTATTGGCACCCCCACGCGCGTGAAGCCCAATTATTTGAACTGCCTGGCCTTACTTTTCTCACCCCCTCCCTTATTTCTTTATATTTTCTTTTTATTTTCTTTTCATTTTTTCATGCATTTTCTAAAAATCATAATAAATAGAAAAAACATTATTTTTAATTCATTCTTTTTGCATATTTTTCTTTAGGATGTCTAGAAAATTATAAAAAATAAAAATTGCATTTTATTTTTTATTTGGTATTTTTCCCATATTTTCTAAATAAATAACATTTTAAATAATTTCATTTCATACATGATTTTGTTATTTTTTGTTCTATTAATTGCTTCAATATTTTTTGCCCATTCTTTTTAGGTTGTTTAGGTTAGACATTAAACTTGTAGATCCAATTTAGTTCCCATTTTTAGAAATTAATTTTAGGTGTTTAGCTTAGGTGTGAACAACATGAACAAACTAGGGTTTTTTAGGTGATGACTTAGGAGAATCAATTCATTTCCCTTAGGACTTAGGGTTTGAATAGTTTAGTTATGGGACTATAGGGGCTATGGGTAGTTATTAGACCCTTAGAAAAAGTCAGGATTCCCCTACTGCTATTAATGTACTGTATATCTGATTGACTGGTGTGGTATGCCCTATGGGGATTATTGCTTGCTTGTGTGGGTATTGGGATTGTCTGGGGACTTGGGAGAGCTGAAGACTTGTGAAGATGAAGCCATTGGAGATCCAGAGAGTGAAGATCAACTTCCAGAGTTGAAGAGGAGTTTCTTGTTAGCAGATGCTGAGGAGACTAGGGTTTAGGAGCTAGGCAGAGCTCAAGATTAGACAGTTTGTTTCTCAAACATGGATTGCCTTGTCTGCATCCATTCTTCTCTGTGATACAGAGTCTCTCTAAGACACTCACCCCCTTCCTTTGGAAGGCTTGGTGATAGTGTCTAAGAGATAGAACTCTTGAGAGAAAATGTCTTTTGTGTTAGAAGCAGTCTGTTCACCACCTTTGGTAGTCAACTGATTGCTTAACACCCAATCCACTCTTGTGACTGATCCCTCATCCTGGAGGTTTGAGCTTGAAGAAAAGCCATTGCAGATAGAAGACTGAGGATCAAAGCCCTTATCTGAAGGCCATGAAGATGGAGATTGATGTTTGTTGAAGCCTGTAACTGATTGGAGATTACTTGAAGCCAGATGTTAATCCAGAGCTGCTGAGGATGTTTTTGCTGTATTTCATTTCTTGATGTATTGACTGGTTTTCCTGACTGTATTGTTTGCTGTTTGCCCTGTTGGGTTGAAAGTGAAGTTTGTTCACTTTTGCCTATTGTTTTCTAGGTTCGAGGTTGAGTGGGACTCCCTTGCCTCGCTTGTACTGTTGCATCCATGCATTTTACTGTTTTACTGTATATATCTGATGTTGTTTCTGTTTCTGCCTATCCCGTAGGATCTCTGTTTCTCTCTGTGCAAGAGAGGAGCATGATAGACACTAGGTCTTAACCCATGCATGATAACATTAGGGTAGTTTGTTTCCCTTTTCGCAACCGTAGGTTAGAGTTCCGTCTCTTTCTTTCTCAAGACAAACAGAAAAACACATAAAGATTTCAAACACAATAAAAGACACTTCTTCCGTAAAAGAATGTGAACTCACCAAAACGTCATTTTTGTCCGCTTGGACCGCTAATCAGAAAACCTTTTTCAGAAGGAATAAAATCAACCAAGACAGACCTGTGTCGTACGTGGCCCGAACTACGTTTGCTCTGATCTTTCATGCCGTGTGAAAGTACGTAGGCATAGGATGCGATATCCTAGCGAGCAACCTTCCCCTCCTTTCCCGTAGGTAGGCGAACTACGTTGACTCTGATTTCTCGTTCCAAACGAGAATACGTAGGCATAAAGTGCGATACTTTGCCGAGTCATTTTTTCTTCTTTCTCTTTTCTTTTTAACCCCTGACCTTTAGAGTAGATAGAATAGCAATCCATACCCGAAAACAAGCGTGGATCCCATCGAGTACGATGGACGTGAGGGGTGCTAATACCTTCCCCTTGCGTAACCGACTCCCGAATCCAAGTTTTGGTTGCGACGACCATACCTTTCCCGTGTTATGCGAGGTTTACTCTGAGCGTTTCCTTTCCCTCCCATGGGATAAATAACGCACGGTGGCGACTCTTCTGTTCAGCCGGCGCCGATTTTCGCAGTAGCGACACTTTGCATATGCATCTTCTTTTCGCTTTCTGCTCATTTCTGTTGTCTCGTCTCCAGTTCTTTCACCCTAAATCCTCTGCGCCCGTACAACACCAGAGCTCAAGCTCGTAGAAGGATGGCAGAACATAATCAAGAACTTGATCGTGTCAGCAATGAATTAGAAGACCTCCGGGGAAATGTAGGGCAAACTTTGGAGATATTACAGATTATGCATGCAAAGATGGATGCTTAGCCCACTGTTGTTTTTGAGATTGCCAATATAGTTGTGGATCCTCAACCAGCAATTGTTACTACTGCAAGTATACCTCCATATGGTCTTCCACCAGGTTTTGTGCCTGCACCTACTGCAGTTCGCATTGTCCAACAAGTTCAACAAGTTGTTCCTTTGGTTACTGAAGCTCCTCATGTGATTCCAACTTTTGCACCAGCCGCTGTGCATACCCATGTGCAACCATACTTCAATGAGCATCAACCATTATACGATGTCCCTGACACGAGGGACAATGAAAATGAACATCATGAGAGACTCAGAGAAAATGTGGAAATTATTGATAAAAGGTTGAGAATGATGGAAGGAAATCAAATATATGGTGTTTCTACCAGAGAAGTGTGTCTTGTATCTGGTCTGATTATCCCTCATGTCGCTACTGCGTAAATCGGCGCCGGCTATGATAGAAGAGTCGCCACCGTACATTATTTATCCCACAGGAGGGAAAGGAAACGCTCAGAGTAAACCTAATGCAAGACGGGAAAGGAACGGTCGTCGCAACCAAATTCCTGGATTCGGGAGTCGATTACGCAAGGGAAAGGTATTAGCACCCCTCACGTCTGTCGTACTCGACGGGATCCACGCTTGTTTTCTAGTACGGATTGTTATTCTATCTACTCTACAGGTCTGGGTTAAAAAGAAAAGAAAATGACTCGGCAAAGTATCGCACTTTATGCCTACGTATTCCCGTCTGGAACGAGAAATCAGATTCAACGTAGTTCGCCTACCTACGGGAAAGGAGGGGAAGGTTGCTCGCTAGGATACGGCATCCTATGCCTACGTACTTTCATACAGCATGAAAGATCAGATCAAACGTAGTTCGGGCTACGGAAGACACAAGCTTGTCTGACTGTTTTTTATTACCTTAGGAAAGGGTTTTTCTTGATTAAGAGTCCAAGCGGACAAAAATGACACTTTGATGTTTGTTTTGAATCTTTTACGAAAGAAGTGTTTTTTGGTTTGTTTGCAATCTCTGACGCACTAGAGACTATGATTTGAGAGTGACTACGTCGCGTGTCACCCAAAGGGTGCCACACTAAGCAGTCAGACTACTGGAAAGAAGCTCTCCAGCAACCCTTTCTCAAATAGCTTAAGGCTCGTGACGTACGACATCGATTAACCTTATTACTGTATTTTTGAGTTGTTTTGAGATAAGAAGAGAAAGAAGATCTAAAAAGCCTAGGGTTGAAAAGGGAATAAAAACTAACCTAATGTTGTCATGCATGGATAAGAATCCTAATGACTGTCATAATTCCCTCCTACACGGAGGAAATCATAGATCCTTGGGGGTAAACAGAAAAGAAAGCAAGCAAATACGGTAAAATGCATGCAATGTAGTAATACAAGCGAGGCAAGGAAGTCCCACTCAACCTCGAACCTGAGAAAACAATAAGAAAAGTGAATCAACATTCACTTCAAACCTAGGGGGCAAGCTGCACAAGCCAACAAACAATACAAAAAACAAAAACCCAAAGCAGAGGAGGCAGCCCAAATAGCAGCATCAAACTCCTACAGCAAACAGCACAAGCAGCAGCTCTGACAGCAACAGGTTGATTAAACAGCAAAGAAGTTGACAGCCACAACCTTCATCTTCATGAATCTTCAATCTTCAAGTTTCAACAAACTTTCAATCTTCAACAAACACCAAGCTTCAACAAGCTCCAGACTTCATCTAGCAAACAGCAAAACCCTAGCTTCAACAAGCAACCAGCTTCAACAAGCAGCAAAACCCTAGCTTCAACAAGCAGCAAACCCTAGCTTCAACAAGCAACCAGCTTCAACAAGCACAACCTTCATTCTCAACCAGCTTCAACAAGCACAAAACTTTCTCTTTACCAAGCTTCAACAAGCACCTCCAAGGGAGAATCAAGTCAACAAGATCAAGTTGAAGTGTTAAGGAACTCAGTGACAACCAAGGGAAGCCACTGAGAAATTAACACTGCAGTAGAAAAGTACCCTCAAAGTTCTACTCCTAAAGCATGCCACTCATCCCTCCAAAGGAGAGATGTGACTTCTTTAAGAGGACTTTATGTCATTGGATTGAATGGAGATGACCAATATGCTCCATGTTTGAAGAAAGAAACCAAACTAGTCTAATGCTCTTCCTAAAACCCTAGTTTTCCTAAGCTCCTGACAAGCACTCCACCAAAGGACAAGGCTTCATCTCCAAGCTCCTTAAAGCTCTTCATCTCCAAGCTCCTTCAAGCTCTCCAAAGCATCTTTAATTGGTCTTCAGGATCATCCAAGCTCAAAAGCAACACCACCCTAATCTAAGGGGAACTATTGAATTAAACTAGTCAAATTAGTTCATCAGAAACACCTAGAAGTTAGTCCTAAAACTAAATCTAATTAAAATACCAAAAGGGATTCTAAAATCCTATAAAAATTACTAAGGGTTCCTAAACCTCTTATGAATATCTCCATACAAAAACCAGGGGGTAAACCATTCATTTGGACCTAAAATTATGCCCTAAACCTAAGGGTACTATCTTAAAACCCTACTTCTAAGAATAAACTGTCCACGTCAGGAATAAATTGTCCACGTCAGGAATAAACTGTCCACGTAAGGACTCGCATCTCGTTAACACGAGGGAAGGTAACTTGATTTGTCCACGTCAGGACTCACATCTCGTCAACACGAGGAAATCCTATCAACATAGGAGTAAATTGTCCATGTCAGGACACCGTTTCGTCAACACGAAGAAAGATAAATTTGCTGGGGATAAATGGTCCACGTCACGACACCATTTCGTCAACATGAAGAGTAATCAATTTGTCCATGTCAGGACTTCACATTCCGTCAACACGGAGAAATCAAATTTGTCCACGTTAGGACTAGCACATCTCGTCAACACGAGGAAATAAATCTGTCCATGTTAGGATTCATACATCTCGTCAACACGAGGAAATCCCGTCAATACAGGAATAAATTTTGGCGACTTCCGGGGAAGTACTTCTGTCAACCAGTTGGAAAATACATCCGGTTATCCATACGGGAAGATACTCTGAATACAATTTCTCTGCTTATCTCGGCAGTAGCTAACTCCATAGATCCAACCCACAAACCTTTTAACATTGACGTGACAGCGATTTGAGGCGGACTCTACTGAGGAATATTTGGAAGCCCAAACTGTCGGACGCCTGTTTCGATAACCAGCGGCAGCTTCTGAGATTTTGATTCATGAAACCCTTTAACGCTAACATAACAGCAAATCTGACGAGAATAATCCGCTGGTCGGATAAGAGAAACTTCAACAAGCAACTCTGGTAATAGATATGAGCTAGAACTCCATACTCCTGCTGAGAAAACACACCTGAAAGCAAAAGGTTAACCAACCTGATTTATGTTTCAAAATGCGTATGTTTGAACATGGCGTAATGCTCCATACGGCACGGAAATGCTACACGTTTGAGTAGATGCAAAATGACGATATATGCAAATGCAAATGCAGGCTCAAGCCGCCGGGGCCACTCTGGTAATGACATCTCAACAACATGAATGCTGAGGATAAAGCCAACTCCGATGGGGAGAACAAGTATCATAAGGTATTTCGGTAAAATAAATGCCGGAAACACAGTCAACTTCGCCGGGGAGAGATTAAACATCAATTTCCACTGGGAGGAAAGAACAAACACCCTGCTGGTGAACAAACTTAGCTGGGGAAGAAGCGACACTTCTGGGCAACGCACACTGTCTGGGCACAGTTTACACATTCAGAGTTACCACTCCGCGGAGGATCAACATCCTGTCAATGGCATGACGACCTGTGGGGAGCAAGAAAACCATCCTTCACGGGTATAAACCTTTTGAACCAACAACTTGGTTAACTATTGTGGGAATCTCCCGTGCTGGAGATTGAACGTGCACATCTTCGATTCGCGGAGGAGCGCCACCTCCGCGGGGGACATTGATTTTTTTGACTTGCTGGGATTAATCCTATGGACGGCTTTCCATGAGGACACTCTCATGGGGAAAATAATTCACTCCTTCAGGAAGGGATAAATGTCATTTCAACCTCTCTGGGGATAAGCTGCGACTAACAAAGGAATGACATCAACTGACGTCAGGTCTTACGTTAAGCGACCTTGGCTGGGGAATACAATTCCTGACCGTTTGCTCTAAAGGTAAGAACCCTGCAAAACACAAACGAGACAAAACAGGCCTATACAACATAATCTATCTGGGTTAGCATCTGTGACATTACTTCAGTCAATTCAAAGTTTTAGCAATTATTGGCAAGGGCCAGCAAGATTATGTAAGTGCAAGTTTATCAAAAACATCGGTGTCTTTCACAAACAAAACAGTAAAGAACAAGCATCAAGTACTAAATAACATGTTTTATTGATAACGAGCCTCTAAATAGGCAAAGTTTTGTACACTGGATGCAACTCCTGAAAAGAGGAAGTTACGCACAACCACACATAAATATATGCATAAGAAGCATAAAGAAAATACAAAACAATATTTGTATACATGTCGGCAACGTGGCATAGACAAACACCATGAGCTGATCCTCCTATGACTCGCCTGACTCTGCGCTTTCCCGGTACTCGATCTTCGGAAGAGATTGTTTTTTGGATAGACGGCCCCCAAGTACTCCCAAACCACTAAGCAATGCCGTATCAAATCCGGACCGCAGTCATTTGCTTTTTCAATCCCTAAATTTTGCGTGAACCGCCCTTTGTGGGTTTTCAATTCACCGGGATACCCTTTTTTGCCGAAGTCGCCCTTTTCAGGTTTTCGACTTCGCGGGTGTACATCTTTTCAATTTTATCCCTAACTTTTGCCCGAACCTTTTATTCATTTTTTATGGTTCGCCGGGATGCCCCATTTTTGCCTGGACTCTCTTTTTACTGTCCAGCGGGTCACTTTCAAGCAAAGTATTTTTTAACTGCGTCCGAATTCACAGGAGACGTAAAGTCTTCACCATCCATGGTGGATAGTAACAAGGCTCCTCCAGAGAAGACCTTTCTGACAACGTAGGGACCTTCGTAATTGGGAGTCCACTTGCCCCTATGATCCGATTGTGGTGGAAGAATCTTTTTCAAAACAAGATCGACCGTCTGAAAGCTTCGAGGGCACACCTTCTTGTTGTAAGCTTTCTTCATCCGTCTCTGATATAACCGACCGTATGCTAGAGAAGCCAGTCTCTTCTCATCCATTAAGCTGAGCTGATTCAGTCTATCTTTAACCCATTCTGCCTCGTCGAGTTGGACATCACGTAAAACCCTCAGGGAAGGAATCTCGACCTCCAACGGTAACACCGCCTCCATTCCGTATACCAATGCGAAAGGGGTTGCCCCGGTTGATGTGCGTACCGTCGTACGATAACCGTGCAAAGCGAAAGGTAACATCTCGTGCCAGTCCTTATAGGTCACAACCATCTTCTGAACAATCTTCTTTATATTCTTATTGGCCGCTTCGACAACGCCATTCATCTTGGGCCGGTAGGGAGAAGAGTTGTGATGCTCAATCTTAAAATTCTGACACAGCTCTTTCATCATTTTATTATTCATATTTGAACCGTTGTCGGTGATAATCCACTCAGAGATTTCGTATCTGCAGATAATATCTCGTTTGATAAATTTGGCTACCACTTGTTTGGTCACATTGGCATATGATGCTGCTTCCACCCATTTGGTGAAGTAATCGATTGCCACCAAAATGAACCGGTGTCCGTTTGATGCCGTAGGCTCAATCTTGCCAATCATATCAATCCCCCACATCGAGAAAGGCCACGGTGATGACATCACATTCAGAGGACTCGGAGGCACATGGATTTTGTCCGCATAAATCTGGCATTTATGACACCTCTTTGCAAACTTGAAACAGTCTATTTCCATGGTTAGCCAATAATAACCTTCCCGCAACAGTTTTCTCGTCATAGCATGCCCACTAGCGTGCGTACCAAATGTACCCTCATGTATCTCTTCCATGAGCAACTTCGCCTCTTTCTCATCTACACAATGTAGCAACACCAAGTCGTGGTTTCTTTTGTACAGGACACCATCCTGGTTCAGATAGAAATTGCCAGCCAGTCTCCTGAGAGTCTTCTGATCTCGACCGGATGCCCCAGTCGGATACTCCTTGTTCTTCAGGAAATTCTAGATGTCAAAGTACCAGGGCTTACCATCGGGAGCTTCTTCAATGGCAAATATGAAGGCAGGCCTATCAAGCCGAGAGATAACACTTCGGGGAGCCTCATTCCAGAAGTTAACTTTATACATTGAAGACAAAGTCGCCAGGGCGTCAGCCATTTGATTTTCTGCTCGCGGTACGTGATGCAATTCCACCTTGTCAAAGAAAGGCAACAATCTCCTTGCATAGTTCATATAGGGTATCAAATTGGGCTGACGTGTCTCCCATTCTCCTTTAATCTGATTCACCACTAGAGCTGAGTCTCCGTATACATCCAGATTCTTGATTCGCAAATCGATGGCCTCTTCCAGACCCATGATGCAAGCCTCATATTCAGCCTCATTATTGGTAACAGGAAAAGTCAATCGGGCAGTAAATGGGATGTGCTACCCTTGAGGAGTAGTGATAATTGCACCTATTCCGCTACCATAGGAATTAACTGCTTCGTCAAATATCAACTGCCATTTGGAACCCAACTCTGGTCCTTCGTCCGACAATGATTCTTCACAATCTTTCATCTTCAGGTACATGATATCCTCGTCAGGAAAATCAAACCTCATTGATTGGTAATCCTCAACAGGCTGCTCCGCAAGGTACTCTGACAGAACGCTACCTTTAATAGCCTTCTGCGAGACATATTGGATATCGTATTCTGTTAACACCATCTGCCATCGGGAAATTCTTCCGGAGAGTGATTGCTTCTCAAACACATATTTGATTGGATCCATCTTTGAAATTAGCATGGTTGTATGATTCAGCATGTATTGCCTTAAACGTTTGGCGGCCCAGGCTAGCGCGCAACACGTCTTCTCGAGCATTGAGTATCTGGACTAACAGTCGGTAAAATTCTTACTCAAATAGTATATCGCATGCTCTTTACGTCCAGTCTCGTCGTGTTGACCGAGAACACAACCCATACTTTCCTCAAGAACCGTCAAATACATAATCAAAGGTCTCCCGGCAACTAGGGGTATCAAAACAGGAGGTTCCTGCAAGTATTCTTTTATCTTGTCGAACGCCTTTTGACAACTTTCATTCCAGGTCAACACCTGATCCTTTTTCAACAACGAATAACGGCTCGCATGTCGCAGTTAGGTGAGATATGAACCGAGCGATGTAGTTCAACCTCCCTAAAAACCCACGTACTTCTTTTTCTGTTTTAGGCGTCGGCATTTCTTGTATTGCTTTTATCTTTGCAGGATCAACCTCTATTCCCTTTTCGCTCACAATAAACCCCAGCAGTTTACCCGATCTCACCC
Organism: Lathyrus sativus; assembly: GCA_963859935.3. Taxonomy (NCBI): domain Eukaryota; kingdom Viridiplantae; phylum Streptophyta; class Magnoliopsida; order Fabales; family Fabaceae; genus Lathyrus; species Lathyrus sativus. Next base: position 185,016,750 of record OZ012739.1, read on the forward strand.
CAAAGGTGCACTTGTTAGGGTTCAGTCTCAACCTGAACTTCCTAAGTCTCTTGAACAGTTTCAGCAGATTAACCAAATGCTCCTCCTCCGTCTGGGATTTGGCAATCATATCATCAACATAAACCTCGATCTCTTTATGCATCATGTCATGAAAAAGAGTCGTCATAGCTCGTTGATATGTTGCCCCATCGTTCTTCAGTCCGAAGGGCATCACTTTGTAGCAAAATGTTCCCCAGGGAGTGATGAAGGTAGTCTTCTCCATGTCTTCTGGTGCCATTTTGATCTGATTATAGCCTGAGAAGCCGTCCATGAAGGAGAATACGGAGAACTGGGCAGTGTTATCAACCAGCACATCAATGTGAGGAAGTGGAAAGTCGTCTTTCGGGCTCGCCCTATTCAAATCACGGTAGTCTACACACATTCGCACTTTACCGTCTTTCTTCGGCACTGGTACTAAATTAGCGACCCATGACGGATAAGTTGTAACGGCTAGGAAGCCAGCATCCCACTGTTTTTGAACTTCCTCTTTGATTTTCACAGCCATGTCTGGTCTGGTTCTTCTGAGTTTCTGTTTAACAGGTGGACATTCCTCTCGCAACGGCAGACGGTGCACAACCATGTCCGTATCCAACCCAGGCATATCCTCGTACGACCAAGCAAATATATCACTATACTCTCGCAGTATCTCAATCAGCCTTTGCTTGATGCCGCTCTGCAGCGCAGCCCCTATACGGATATTTCTCACAACCTCTTCCGACCCCAAGTTGATAATCTCAATTTCCTCCTAATGAGGCAGAATGATCCTCTCTTCCTGTTTCAACAAACGAGTCAGCTCCTCTGGCAAGTCGCTATCCTCAACAATCTCTTCCTCTGCCTGGAATACCGGGTGCTCGAAGTCGAAACGAGTCATAGGTGGTTCGTAGAAGATGTCATCTGAAATATTAGTCCTGCAAAGGAAATGGTTGAACGCTTCAACACGCAAACAAAGAAAATAACCACGCTGCCATTTATTGTTAAAGTAAAAACAAGAAAAACAGGGATCACAACATTTGTATATGAAAAACGCCTTTATTTCGTGATTAAAACAGTGCAATACACATAATCAAGTAGCCCTAAGGTAAAATCACTATGCCTCGGGTAGGACATAGGATTATTCAACAATTGACAAAACAAATCATTACTGTTTAAGAGTCACTGGGACGGTTTCCCGGATGGACCAGTTGCAGAGACTTTGTCCTGGCACGCTTGGCTTGATCCACGCGTCCATATCGCAATCACTATCTCCGTCTTCAGCATCGAAAACAACATTGATTGTCTCAAAGCACACCCCGCTTGGCGTAATCGTTATCGGTCCCTTGAACCCAGGCGCTCCTGAAGATGACACTGACGACGTTGGTCGATACCCTAGCCCAAACTTGTCATTCTTCAAGGGAATCTCCAGTACCTGCCCCCAACCTTTAGTCTCACCAGTCTGCACTAAAGCTTGAGCCTCCTTGTAGGATGACATTGCCACCTCTGGCATTTTGCTGGAACCCTGAGCTTTGTCTTAAATCCGCAACCCTTCGAAGGCTTGACAAGGTGTCTCGTGTATTTCTCCGTCGACCTCAACGTATCTGAACGATGACAGGTGACTGACCAAAATGTCCTCCTCCCCGCAAACGGTAACAACACTATCACCCACCATGTACTTCAACTTCTGATGTAATGTGGACGTTACGGCCCCTGCAGCATGGATCCATGGGCGTCCAAGAAGGCAGCTATAAGCTGGATGGATATCCATGATGTAGAATTCGATATCAAAAATTTCTGGCCCCACCTGAAGCGGTAATGTTATTGACCCAAACACTGATCTTTTCGTCCCGTCAAACGCCCTCACAACCAAATCGCTGGGCGTGCAAATAATTCCCCGTATGTCCAATTTCATCATGGCTTTCTTTGGCAATACGTTCAACGACGATCCAGTATCCACCAATACACGCGACAGTACGGTGCCCCGGCATTCCACCGATATATGCAAAGCCATGTTGTGCTCTCGACCCCTGGGCGTTAGATCAAAATCTGTGAAACCCAGGCTATGTCTAGCATTGACATGTGCCATTATCCCTTCTAACTGATTTACAGAAACTTCTTGAGGCACAAATGACGTATCCAGAATCTTTAGCAAGGCGTTCCGGTGGGCCTCGGAACATAACAACAACGACAAGATAGAAATCTTCGACGACGTCTGCTGTAGGTGCTCAACAATTTTGTAGTCGCTTTTGCGAATCAGTCTCATGAACTCCTCTACGTCCTTGAGCGACATATCCTTTTCTTTCGACTGAGTAGGTCCGCTTTCACTTACTTTGGCTTTGCCTTTGGCCAATCTCTCTGCTTCTATTTCAGGCGAGGTAAAGATCCTTCCGCTATGGGTCATGCCCCCCGTTCCAACGACATTATCAACAGCCCCATCTGGCTGGCTATTCACCACAATCTTTTCACCGTTGCAATATGCTTCTAATCCATATGTCCACGGGACAACTTTCGTACTCTCGAAGGGAACAGGCCCTGCTTTGGTAATCGTAATAGTTGGCCGCTGGGCGGGCGCCGTTATTGTATAGTCTTCCTCGGGATCGTCACCGTTGCAATATCATTCTGCTCATCACATAATGCCCCCATAGGCTTCTCAACCATAGTTCGATCAAATTTCAAGGTCCCTTCGTCGCTCATGGCCTGAATGCCCTGCTTCAAATCAGTACAACCCTCAGGCTGGGTCTAACACTAAATAATATTCATCACAACCCGGGAATACTCCCCCTCTAAGCAACCTACTTTTCACCTCACTCAATGGTGTCTTCAGCTCATTAACATCCATCACCAAGTTCAAACTCCCTTCCGTTAAGATAGCATTTGCCCCATGATTAGGCATAGGCTGATGTACAATGTTGGGCCCAGTTTTACCAAAGTTGATGGCTTTACTGTCCAACAGGTGTTGAACTTTATGCTTGAAAGCGTGACAAGATTCTACATCATGTCCGGGCGCCCCGGAATGGAATTCGCTGTGCTTATTAGCGTCGTACCCATAAGGAAGTGTCAGTCCTGTAGGCGGCTCCGATGTTCTTTTCTCAACCAAATTCAAACCCAGCAGTGTCTGAAGAAGCTCTGCATATGTCGACGGAGGCTTATCAAATACCCTCTTCGGCTTTGCATTCTGAAACCTTCTCTGACCCTGACTCTGCCTTTGCTACTGCTGTGGTTGTTGTTGAGGAATCAGAATGGTAACACTGGCTATTTGTTGAGGTTGATTGTACTGACCTCTACCTCTGCCCCGGCCTCTACCACCAAACACAGCGCTGGTATCACCTTGTCGTCTTTCGTCGAACGCTTTTCTCGCACCCCCAACTGAAGTAGATTCGCCTGCCTGAATCTTCCCAATTTTAATTCCATTTTCGATCCTTTCTCCCATAAGGATCATATCGGAGAAGCTACCCATCGAAACATTGAGTAACTTGTCATAGTACATTCCTATAAATGTCCCCACAAACATGTCATTCATCTCCCTTTCAACCAAAGGAGGGTGCACCCGAGCTGCCATATCGCGCCACCACTGCCCGTACTCTTTGAAACTTTCACCACTTTTCTGCGACAAACTCTGCAACTGAACTCTGTTTGGCGCCAAATCGCTGTTATATTTGTAATGCATAACGAAAGCATCAGCCAACTGCTTCCAGCTCCTAATCTGAGTGGGCTCCAGTCCCATGTACCATTCCAACGATGGTCCAGATAAGCTATCCTGAAAGAAATGCATGGGCATCCTTTCATCATTGGAATATGCAGACATCCTTCTATAATAAGAGCGTACATGGACCTTTGGGCATGTATCCCCTTTGTATTTGTCGAATGTTGGAGCCTTGAATTTTAATGGCACCCTCAGCCCTGGTACCAACCCCATAATAGTCATATCTAACCCAGCGGAGTTCTGATCAACCACACCTTTCATCTGCTCTTCTAGCATTCTGATCCTCTGAACAGGGTCAATGGGGCCCTCAGGTCCCATACCTTTTCCGAAAAAGCGTCGTCCTGGTGATACATATTCCAGTCATTGCCATACCCATCGTAACCCATGTTGCAGCCAAATCCTTGCTGTCCTCGGTTGCCGAACCCTAGATTGACCCCAGCAGGTCCAAAACCATTGTTGAAAGGAAATGCTCCAGCGCTGTTGTTATTCACGTTACCGAATCCACCATTACCGTAGCCATACCCCTGATTGTTGTCGTAACCGTCATTACCAAAGCCTTGATTGTTGAACCCGAAGTTCCCGTCCTGATTGACATTGCCATACCCATTGTTTCCAAAGCCAACATTGTCAACGAATCCTTGATCGGCGTCCCCAGTGTTGCCTTTGTTGTTAACAACATGCCCATCACCACCATTTCCAGTATTGCCATTACCAACGCCAACACCTGCACCCGTACCAATGTTTCCGTTGACAGTCACAACAGGTGGAGTAACAACTGCCGGTATCTCATCCTCCCGATGAGGAGTTCCAACAGAAATGTGGTCCGTATTGCCATTTCCGTTTGCCCGCGTCAGCAGCGGCTGCACCAAGGTCTGAAGATTCTCTTGGCCCTTGGCCATGCTCTCCGTAGCTTACATGAAAAGATTCAGCTTCTCACGAATTTCCTGCATCTCGACCTGAACTTGATCCATTATCTTCTTGTAGTTGTTTCTGGTTGAGTAGCGGTGGATTCTTTGGTCGTCAATCCTGAAAAACCTGTGAGATGCAGGAAATAAGATACAGATTCAACAAGTAACTGGCAATGCAAAATGAATATGCAGATGCAATATGTGTCTGTGTGTTAGGGAGATCAACCCCTGATTCTAGTGCCAAAGTGCCAGTGCAATGACAGTGCTAAGAAGCTTGGATTCATCCATGGAGAAAACATCTCATATATTGCTAAAAAGCCTATCAAGGCGGAAATACAATATCTCTAAGTGTACAATACAAGAAGGCATGACCTCAACCAATAATCCTGGTGATGGCCAGCACAATGCAAATAAAGCATATACAGCAGTACATCAAGTAATCAAGTGCGACCATATGCCCGATACTCCTCTAACAATCTCTTAGTCTTGGGATGATCCGAGCGAGTCTCTTTATCTGATAACACGCTGGAGATCCCCAATGGATTCCTCCCAAGCACCCTCTCCAAAGCACTCCTCTAGCTTCCGCTTCTGGGATGCAGACTCTTTCTTACGCTTGGCAACTTTGTTCAACGAGTTCTGAACGTCGTATCTCCGCATAACCTCTTCTTCAAACTTTTTTTGGCTAGCTTTCAACTGATCTTCCAGTTCAGAGATCTGCAGCTTCAGTTTGTCTTCTCTTTCTTTGTTATTTGCCAGCGTAGCATTCCAGGTTTTGTTGAATGTGGATATCTCCCGGTAGGCTATATCAAGTGCTTTCTTCTTAGACTCCAGCATGTCATGAGAGCTATTGAAATCTATCCCCAAACGTTCACTCTTCTTTCGTTGCTCAGTCAGTTCTGCACCTAACTGGTTCACCAGCTTCGTTTGCTGCTCGAAGGAATATACGGCTTCATTCCTTTCGCTCCTGAGTTGCACTAGCTCTTCTTCCAACTTCTCGTTGGCTTTCATCAGCTCTTCTTTCTCCTTCACAACCCGCTCATATCTCTCAATAGGCACAGTAGTCAGCTCCTCAACCACAAGAGGAGCAGGAGGTAATACTGCAAGAAACGGCATCAGCGCCTGCTTTGCCCTATCTTGGATCCAGACTTTGTACGGAGCATAGGCTTGACTATCATTCTTACCCAGCAACGGCTTACCCTTCTTGCAGATGTTATTCCAAGCATGCTGAAGCTTGGATAACAATTTTCCACCCAGATCACCTGTGAAGTACAGAGATTCCTGCACTTCCTCCTCTTTTGGCGGGCTTCTCAAAGCATAACCGAATTGCCTGATCGACAATGACAGATTGTAGTTAATGCACCCTTTCCTCCCAATCAGAGGAACGTTAGGATATCCTGTGCAGCTGTAGATAATCTCAGATCCCAGTAAATCCCTATCAAACCAGACAACATCTTCTGAAGAAAGCCTCATCAAACGCTCAGACCATTCCACCGTAGCTGCAGACTCAGCAAAGATACCCTTCTTGGGCAGGTGACTATCAAACCACATATACAACAAAGGCACACAACAAGAGACGTTCTTTCCCCTCCTATTCTCGTTCTTATAATGCAGAGAATGATAGAAGTCTCCAATCAGTGTAGGCACAGGATTACCTGAAGCAAATATATGGAATGCATCCAAATCAACAAAGTCAGGCATATTAGGGAACAGTACAATGCCATAGATACACAAAGCAAGGATAGAATTAAACACAATCCAACAGCCACTCTTGGCATACTCTTGTGCTTTCCCAACTAAGAACTTGAGAGAAAAACCAGAAACTCCATTCCACGAGGTTAACACCAGCTCTGAGGAGTCTAAATGCAAAGCAACAGTCAAATCCTCCAGCTTGGGCTCAGCACCCATATGAATGAAGGGTACCCTGTTCTGAATGGTTAACTCCAAGACCTCGGCATATTCTTCCATGGTCGGAGCCAGAATGAAGTCAGGGAAAGTAAAACACCTCAGCGGGGGATCATAAAACTGCATAAGCGCGTACAATCCGTTCAGCTCATACGTGGATGGTTTGCAAACCAACCTAAGCAGTTTCCCATAACTCTTCCTGAAGCTTCTCTTCACATCATCATCAGCTAAAGACATCAAACCAAGCAAAGAAGAAACATCTGGAGTAGGCAACTTGTATGCCACAGTCTTCTTCAAAGTATCCATAATAGCAGACAGACAGAAATCTGGGCAACTAGAATCAGAGGGTATGAAATGCACCTGCAGCACAAACACACGTTAATGATATGCAAAATGAGTATGCAACAATGCAATATGCAAACATGCAATAGGGATCAAGTGATATATTGCTGAAGAGATCCATCCACAATAGCTGTCCCAACAGACCCACAATACTGCTCAACCCTGGTCTCAACAGACCCATAACAATGCCCCACTTTGATCTCAACAGACCTATAACAAAGCTCCAACTTGGTCTCAACAGACCCATAACACTGCTCTGATGAAGAACCCTATGTAACCACACATACTGATCCAATATTAAGAAAACCGGGTAGTCTGGAGGTCAAGTTTCCTGCATGCCCCAATCCCTCTCACCGATAGGTGTCCTATCAACTGACACAAGGTACGACATCCTATGCGGTCGTCGGCGTCACAGACTTTCAAGACTGATGATACGATACCCAGAAGGTGTGGCATCATCATGTCCTGAAGAGGCTTCACTTAGCCAACTTCCAATTGATCGGTCCCCGGAGTCGACAATCCAACTAACCAACAACCCCCTCAACCCAAAGGGTTGAAAAAGAAGTCAACCAGAAGAACCTCGTCCGAGCGTGGATTTTGTGGGACACTAGTACATGCAAAGCATGCACGCGCCCACTACTTTCCATAACTAATTCTAGGTGCACTCAAGCCCAGGTCCGGCTTATCTCTCAACAGATCACCCCTCCCCACAACAGCAATAACAATATAAAGCTGACAATAAAATGCAGAAAGAAAAGGCAGAAATGTAAATCCATACAAAACCCCAGACGGGAAAACAAGCGCTAGGACTGACTCGCGTAGGGAATCGTTGGAGTCCCCAGCAGAGTCGCCAGCTGTCGCTACTGTGAAAATCAGCGCCGGCTATGACAGAAGAGTCGCCACCGTGCGTTATTTACCCTACAGGAGGGAAAGGAAACGCTCAGAGTAAACCTAACGCAAGACGGGAAAGGAACGGTCGTCGCAACCAAATTCCTGGATTCGGGAGTCGATTACGCAAGGGGAAGGTATTAGCACCCCTCACGTCCGCCGTACTTGACGGGATCCACGCTTGTTTTCTAGTATGGATTGTTATTCTATCTACTCTACAGGTCTGGGTTAAAAAGAAAAGAAAATGACTCGGCAAAGTATCGCACTTTATGCCTACGTATTCCCGTCTGGAACGAGAAATCAGAGTCAACGTAGTTCGCCTACCTACGGGAAAGGAGGGGAAGGTTGCTCGCTAGGATACGACATCCTATGCCTATGTACTTTCATACAGCATGAAAGATCAGAGCAAACGTAGTTCGAGCTACGGAAGACACAAGCTTGTCTGACTATTTTTTATTACCTTATGAAAGGGTTTTTCTTGATTAAGAGTCCAAGCGGACAAAAATGACACTTTGATGTTTATTTTGAATCTTTTACGAAAGAAGTGTTTTTTGGTTTGTTTGCAATCTCTGACGCACTAGAGACTATGATTTGAGAGTGACTACGTCGCGTGTCACCCAAAGGGTGCCACACTAAGCAGTCAGACTACTGGAAAGAAGCTCTCCAGCAACCCTTTCTCAAATAGCTTAAGGCTCGTGACGTACGACATTGATTAACCTTATTACTGTATTTTTGAGTTGTTTTGAGATAAGAAGAGAAAGAAGCTCTAAAAAGCCTAGGGTTGAAAAGGGAATAAAAACTAACCTAATGTTGTCATGCATGGATAAGAATCCTAATGACTGTCATAATTCCCTCCTACACGGAGGAAATCATAGATCCTTGGGGGTAAACAGAAAAGAAAGCAAGCAAATACGGTAAAATGCATGCAATGTAGTAATACAAGCGAGGCAAGGAAGTCCCACTCAACCTCGAACCTGAGAAAACAATAAGAAAAGTGAATCAACATTCACTTCAAACCTAGGGGGCAAGCTGCACAAGCCAACAAACAATACAAAAAACAAAAACCCAAAGCAGAGGAGGCAGCCCAAATAGCAGCATCAAACTCCTACAGCAAACAGCACAAGCAGCAGCTCTGACAGCAACAGGTTGATTAAACAGCAAAGAAGTTGACAGCCACAACCTTCATCTTCATGAATCTTCAATCTTCAAGTTTCAACAAACTTTCAATCTTCAACAAACACCAAGCTTCAACAAGCTCCAGACTTCATCTAGCAAACAGCAAAACCCTAGCTTCAACAAGCAACCAGCTTCAACAAGCAGCAAAACCCTAGCTTCAACAAGCAGCAAACCCTAGCTTCAACAAGCAACCAGCTTCAACAAGCACAACCTTCATTCTCAACCAGCTTCAACAAGCACAAAAATTTCTCTTTACCAAGCTTCAACAAGCACCTCCAAGGGAGAATCAAGTCAACAAGATCAAGTTGAAGTGTTAAGGAACTCAGTGACAACCAAGGGAAGCCACTGAGAAATTAACACTGCAGTAGAAAAGTACCCTCAAAGTTCTACTCCTAAAGCATGCCACTCATCCCTCCAAAGGAGAGATGTGACTTCTTTAAGAGGACTTTATGTCATTGGATTGAATGGAGATGACCAATATGCTCCATGTTTGAAGAAAGAAACCAAACTAGTCTAATGCTCTTCCTAAAACCCTAGTTTTCCTAAGCTCTTGACAAGCACTCCACCAAAGGACAAGGCTTCATCTCCAAGCTCCTTCAAGCTCTTCATCTCCAAGCTCCTTCAAGCTCTCCAAAGCATCTTTAATTGGTCTTCAGGATCATCCAAGCTCAAAAGCAACACCACCCTAATCTAAGGGGAACTATTGAATTAAACTAGTCAAATTAGTTCATCAGAAACACCTAGAAGTTAGTCCTAAAACTAAATCTAATTAAAATATCAAAAGGGATTGTAAAATCCTACAAAAATTACTAAGGGTTCCTAAACCTCTTATGAATATCTCCATACAAAAACCAGGGGGTAAACCATTCATTTGGACCTAAAACTATGCCCTAAACCTAAGGGTACTATCTTAAAACCCTACTTCTAAACCACCTATTATTCAATGTTCAAACTAGCCTAAAATTCTCTCACGAAATTATGAGAAAATTACTAGGGGTACATGCATATCTAAGCTAACTATCCCAAAAAGAATCAACTCAAAATCATACACCAATCATCCACAATAAAATCAGCAAGAACACATGTCAAGCATATTCAAAATTAAAACCAATTAAAAATACAAAAATGCAATTAAAATATAAAATGCATGAATCAATTATTTTTTATCCTATTAAATTCTATACTCTTTAAGGAATCAAGGGAAAAAAATCTAGATTAAAAAGATTAATTTCCTATTTATTGTGAATTATTTCCTAACTATATGCAAAATATGAAATTAAAAGAAAATAATGAAAATTGATAAAAGAGCGTTGCAAATAGCAATTAAAACATGTTGTAATCCAGACATGGGCCCAAGAGGGGGTGTCAATAGCGCGTCTGACTAAGCCCAAACCCAAAATGAAAAGAAATCAGAAAATGGAATGGAAATTGGGAAAACCGTGTGATGAATAGCAATTGTTTTCAGTTCAATTCAGGATATGGGCCTAAGGTAGGGTGTGCCTAGCAATTAATCAACTAAGCCCAAACCAAAACGTTTAATGAAACGGAGCGTTTCATCTAAACTCCCTCTCTTCAGGTTTTGAAACGCGATCATGGCCCTTGGATGGAGTCTTCAGTCAAAGTCAAGCATGGATCCTAGGGTCCTGGGTCATCGTCCCCAAATGTTTGAAAAATGGAGGGAGAAACTCAGACGGTGGCCTGAGCTTTGCGCCACCGTCTTCTCCGGCGTGGCAATCCCAAAAACACATCAATCAAGCCAACTAAATACCCTATCCCACTCAAAATTCTCCCCTGATCATGAATATGACCTCCAAATCCATTGATTCATCCTCTAAAACCAAACCCGATCCAAGTTGCAGAGATTCATCCAATTCTGGATCACTCCAAAACTTAAAATTAATAAGCCTAAACTCATCTACATGCTTCCCTGATCAATTCTCACCATTCAGCCATGCTTAAAGCCTCAAGAATCTCAAAATATTCCTCTCAACAGAATTCTGATCACAACCTAAAGTATCTCTAATCATCCCAAATTTGTGCCTAAATCCACCTAGGCATCATCTATAACTTATCCACACATCAAATCTTAACCAATTTGCTATGAATCATGCTGAAAAATGAAAGTTGCAAACCTGGAAAAAATGGATGAACAGAAGGTGCAAATGCTCGATTCAAGCTCCAATCTTTTGTAGAATCACTCAAGAACCCTCCCCCAAGCTTCTACAATGGTCAATTTGCACTGAATCCTCTTCAATTCCAAAACCCGATTCTGAGATGTAGTTGAGAAAATTCAGTTGCTCTCTCTGATTCCTTGCTCAATTCTTGCCAAAAAAACCATCTGAATCAGTTGCAATGCTTATATAGAATGTGTTGGAAACCTCTAGAACCTTCTGTAACTAACTGAATGAGAAATTCAATTTCTCATATCCCTTGAAAATCTCACATGCCAAAGTCATGCATTGCTCTGTTTCAACTTTCAATCTTGCTTGAATTTCTCCTCTTGTGATATTTAGAATTGAATTGGATGTGTAATTGCCTTGCTTTTGATCTTATGGAGTGTGATGGTTATGTTACTTCAACCTTAAGGTATCAAAGGGAACCATGTGAAATTGGCCTCAAATCCAAAATATGGTAATGTCATCATCTTTAAAATGCCTTTTCTGATCAATTTGGTATATAACATGGACTTGTTTGGCCATAAAATCAAGAAATCACATTTTTGGCCTTTTAATCACTTTAATTTCTTCATTTCAAGGCCATTTCAAACCAACTTCTCCTATGATCCAATTCAAAGCCTCCTTGATGCATGGTTAAGGTTAAAACCCTATTTTGAGCAACTTTCTAGTTGAACAATTTTCCATTTGAAGCTTGCAAGTTGGAGATTTTGGCCCATGCTTGAAAATGACCTATAATTACCAATACCCAAAATACCCTTAGCTTGCAAAGATCATAACTTGAGTTATACAAATCCTCTTGAGGACTTATAGTACTCTATGGAAATATAAGATCAAGATCTACAACTCTTATGTTCACCAAGAATCCATTTGAAAGCTCCTTGAAGGGCAAAAGTTGCTTGGAAGTCAAGTGACTTTCACAGATAAATTTCATAGTCCTCTAATGACCTGTAATTTGCAAGAACCATAACTTGAGTTCTATAAATCCCCTTGAGGACTTCTAGTACTTAAATTAAAGTTATTCAGATGCTCTAAAAGTTTCATGTTGGCCAAAGATCCATTTGAAACTTGTATTTTTACTTATGTGGCTTTGAAGTTAGGCACTAAACATGGGACTTTACACTGAAACCCTAATTTAGCAACTTCCCACATTCTTGATCCTTCTTTGCTTAACCTTGGCACAACATCACACATGTATCCACATACCAATACATGAATCCCATGACCTCAAAGTAGGCTTTGATGCTCTTCAATTACTCAATTGACCTAGGATTGACCCAGATGAAACCCTAGTTGACTGCACCTCAACTGTGGCTCTCATACCTAAATCAATGACTTGTCTCAGCTTAAATATGTCCCTCTAGGCATCCCATGAGATCCATACACACCTCAAATTCACATTCCATGCTTCACATCCCACTGATGATTCTCAACACTCCTCAAGATAGGAGCAAAACCCACATGTAGGCACTCAAACTTCTCAAGACTTCAAATCACTTCTTGATGGCTTGGGTGATCTCTCATACTTGGATAACACCTCTTGCTAGGCTCTTCTCTTGATAGACACCCTTGATCCCTTGTTGGAGGCATGCTATGCTATGATATGCAAATGATTAGAACTATGTACATGATGTAACTATGCAAATGAAATGCAATGAAACATAAATCAAGCAAGAAAAGGTTGAGCAAATTTTGGGGTACAACACCTCCAAAGTTCAAAACTCCTAGCTTTGATCACTATGAAGGAGCCACATGCCCAAAGAGTCATCTGATCATGTATTACCGTAAAATAGTCGCTCATGTTTATAATGATAAGCTGATGATTCATTATTTCCAAGATAGTTTGAAGGGTGCTTCGTCGAAGTGGTATTTAAGTCTGGATCAGTCTCGCATTAAGAGTTTCTAAGATCTATCTGATGCCTTCATCAAACATTACAAGTACAACATGGATCTGGCTCCTGACCGAAGGCAATTACTGAGTATGTCCCAGAAGAGTTCTCAATCGTTCAAGGAATATGCTCAGAGATGTAGAGAAATTGCTTCGCAAGTGGAACCTTCTTTGACAGAGAAAGAGTTGGCTGATTGGCTCGTCGACACTGTTCCTCCTGAGTTTTATGAAAGAATGGTTGGTAGTGTGACTGAAATTTTTCTGATATTGTTGTTTTTGGTGTGAAGGTAGAATTGGTTTTGAAAAGTGGAAAAATGTCAAGTATTGCTGGTAATCTAAACTCCAACAAAGACCATGCTAAGAAACCTTCATTTAGTTCTCACAAGAAAAAAGAGGGTGAAATTAATGTTGTGATATCAAGCAGAAGAAGAAATCAACCTTGGCAACATCAGCAAAACTATGTTCAACAACAAGGTTACCCTATCCAGTTTGCTTAACAACCGTACGTGGCTGTTGTTAAACCTACTTTTAATCAATAAGTTCCTGCATATCAGCCTGTGCAACCGGCTCCTGTTTATCAGCCACCTGTCTATCAACCTCCTCCAGGTTATCAGCCTACACAAGCTCCATCCACTTATCAACAAGCGCCCAACGCTCCTTCCTATCAACAACTGAAGAATCAGGCACCTCTCCAGAATGTTCCTAACAAAAGACAATATAAACCTCCATGTCCTCCTATTCTAATGACTTATACCGAGTTATACCCTTCATTGGTGTAACAAGGTTTGATAACTACAAGGGCTTTGGGTCCACCTCCTAATTTGCTGCCAGCTACTTACAATCCTAATGCTCATTGTTTGTTTCATGAAGGGGTACCTGGCCATGATCTAGAAAGTTTTTATGCTCTCAAGCACCTTGTAAGGGAATTAATGGAAAAGAAGATTATGTTTTTTGACAATCCTCAACCTAATGTTAAGATCAATCTTTTGCCAACTCATGGGTCTGTTAATGCTATTGATGAGGTACCCATGATGATTGTACAAATTGTGATGTTGGTGTCAAAGGATGTACGTTGTTTCATAATGATATTCAAAACTTGATCAATGATGGTTTTCTACAAGTGAGTAATAAAGTAAAGAAGGATGAAATTGACGTGATTGAACCCGTCTTTAATTTATCGGAACCAGGTGTTAAAATGCCCGTTTTTTATTTTCCACTGTTGCGGTGAGAATAGGATATCAAATTATTGATTAATTTGAATCACAATCTTGATTCACAACCGGTCTTTGATTTATCCGAAGGAAAGGTTAAAGAAAGAAAAAACCGAGTTTGCATCATAAACACAATGCAGGGAAAGATCTAGGGTTCGGGGTTGGTTAAGCTTAGGGAAGGTATTAGCATCCTAAACTTCTGTAGTACTCTACAGGAACCTGTTATTTTAAATGTACTATTGCTATAGTTATCTGCTTAAGGGTAATGCTAAGGGTTACAGGTTAAAAAGAAGGACCTAAGAGTTAGTCCTAAGTTTACTCGCCAAGATTCACATCTTGTGCCTACGTATCCGAGGTAGAGGATGGAATCAGAGTAATCGTAGTTACCCTTACAGAGGGAGAAAGAGGAACTTCTTGACTGCGGTCAAGGTTCCAGGGGGAAGTAAACGTTCATAGGGAAGCACTTACTTTGGAGTGCGGCGACTCCGATTTCTACGTTATAAAGTTGAAATAAAAAGGGGTAAGTAGGAATTCCACGGCGGGAACCTACATGGAGTGCGACGACTCCTAATCCTAAGGCTAGGATAAAGGGGGTGGATGTCCACGGCGGGACGACTAAGCATGAGTATGGCGACTCGGATCCTGAGGCTAGGATGGGGTGAAGGTGAGGTATTGACTCGGCGGTCAAATGGTGAACCTTTCCTTCGGAGGGGAAATAAGCGGTAAAATAATATGGTGAATAGTTGGAAGACTAAAGTGAATGGGTACAAGCATGGTGATATGAATATTATACAGCATAATGAAATAGTCAAATTAGAATGATAATGAGAGTGCTTGATGTAACGCCCCAATTCTGAAATTCCCATTTTTGTTGAGTCTTTTAATTTATTTTGATTGATTATTCTTTTAATTGTGGAATTTGAACGTTAATATGTTATTTGTGCATATTATGTTATTTTATTATTCGGAGAGTTTTGGGAATTAATTAGAGGGTGTTTTAGATAATCCTTAATTAGTAGATATTTGAGAGAAATAAAATAGAAAGAGTATAAGTGGAAACAGAGAGAAAAGAAAAGAGATAGAAAGAAATAGAAAGGAAAGAATAAGAAGAGAAGAGATAATAGGAGGAAGAGGAAAAAACCTAGAATTATCAAGAATCAAACTTCTAAGCTTCGATTAATCGGGTAAGGGTGTGAAACTTTATTATTCTTTCGATGTGTATGATTATGTATGTTTCTATTGGTTTGCTTTTAGATTGGGGAGAGTTTTGCTCATTTTCCATTTTAGGTTGAATTTGAGTTAATCAGTAGAACCTGAGTTTTAGAGGTTAGAAATGAGAATGAGTGGTAGGATTTAGTCGAGGGATGTTAGGCTAAGTCTACCGAGACAAGTTGGGATTGAATCGGGTGGATTTCGATGATTTTCGGAGTTTTGGACGGTGGGGATTCTGAGTTCGCAGACCCTCGCTAGCATGTTCACTAGGCGAGCGGGTCGCGAGCATTCGCTGTGGCGAGCCAGTAGCGAACGGTCCCAGATTTGGGCAGAATGGTTTTGGGTGTTCTTCGCTGGTAGCGAAGGGGGTAGCGAGCATTCGCTAGGCCTTCGTTGAGCGAGTGTGGTAGCGAACCAAGTCAGAGGCTTCTGTTTGCCTTCGCGAGCTTGTTCGCTAGGCGAACAGGAAGCGAGCACTCGCTAGGCGAGTAAGGTAGCGAGCGTAGCAGGATGTTATTTTCTTGTGTTTTCACTTCCATGTCGATTCTTCGATTCAAGTATGATTAATCCTTCTTATTATGCATAGTTGTGTGTGTGATATGGAATGCTGTGGGTAGCCCGTATGGCGTGAATCCTAGACTGTGAATCGTAAAGTGTGAAATGTGGCCGTTTGGCAACTTTGTGCAATTGTTTGAATGTAGTGAAAAATGCATGATTATATATTTGTGTATATGTATGCATTTCAAGAATGTATGGAGTCGTTTTGTTTTGTGAAGCATCGTGATTGCATTCTTGTGTGTCTGATCCCGCGTAGGATCTGCAGAAACCTCGTGTGCCCTTGTGGAGTGTGAGGGATGGTTTGTCTTTGATCCCTAGGAGGATCTATAGAAACATCGTGTGCCCTTGTGGGGTGTGAGCGATAGTTTATTTTGATTCCGTGGAGAATCTGCAGAACGATTGTGTGCCCTTGTGGGGTGTGAGCAATCCTGAAACATCATGTGCCCTTGTGGGGTGTGAGCGATGGGTGAACATCGTAGGCCCGGCGGGGAGTTACTTCGGTAACGAGCGATGGTTCCATTTGGTTCTTAAATTGAACCTGCTGAATGAGTCGGTACCGCATTTGCATCTGCATAGAGTCGCGAGTCGGTCTCTATGAGTGCATTAATATCTTCATATGATATATCGGTGTAATGAACATAATTGTATATGTTTAGTGGTGAATGTTTGTGTGGTGGATATGTTCGGTGAATTATATGTGTGTTGCGATATGTATATGATTGAAATGTGATGTATTGCGGTGAGAAATGTCTATGTGTGTTATACGTTAGTGTTTATAGATATATATTTTCTATGCTTGTTTGTTATAATAATGTTTCTCACCCTTCTGCTGTTTTATGATGCTCTATGAGGCATTACAGAGTAGGTTTGCTGGAGGTCTTTGTGAAGCGTGGCTTCGTTCTTTTTGGTCGGTTGGCTCTGATATGTAGCATCGGGTAGTTAGGAATTTTTTTGGTTCTTTTGTGATACATCTGTGTATGTATCTGCCGGAATATTTTGTAAACATGACTTGACTTGAATTAAACTGTTGATGTATACAATGTTTATATGAATGAAGTGATTCAATGTTTAGATGTTTCCGCTTTTATTCTAAATATTGATGTGTGGGTTTTAAGGACTAAGTTCCTTTGTGGTGATTTACCCTTTGTTGCATATCTTTATGAGCAAGTGTTGTATGTGTTTTGAATTTCCTGGATAATGTGACATACCTCTTTTATACCATGCGTTAATTTATACTCTGATGTAAAATTTTTATTAAGTGCCTAAATGATTTAATTGTTTATTTGGGGTATAGAAAGGGGGTGTTACATTAAGTGGTATCAGAGCCAGTGTTGAGTCAGTTGCGTCTGTCTTGTTGTTGTGTTGGTTGAATGGTTGTTTAACCTTGTTGTTATTTTTGGGAATCATCAGAATATGGCTGGTCGTAATGACACTGCTATGGCTGCGGCACTAGAGGCTATGGCTAGGGCGGTGCAAGGTGCACCAAATTTGAACGCTAATGATGAGTTTAGAAAGAATCAGCCGCCGGTATTCAAAGGGAGGTTTGATCCGGACGGTGCTCAGATCTGGTTGAAGGAAGTTGAGAGAATCTTTAGAGTTATGGGGTGTGCTGAAGGAAACAAGGTGAGACTTGGAACTCACATGTTGAGGGAAGAGGCCGACGACTGGTGGTTCAGTATGAGATAAGTTCTTGAGGTAGACGACGAAGAAATAACCTGGGACTTATTTCGCACCGAATTCTTGAGGAAGTATTATTCTGGGAGTGTAAAAGGGAAAAAGGAAATGGAATTTCTTGAGCTGAAGCAAGGCAATATGTCAGTGGTGGACTACACGGCTAAGTTTGTGGAATTAGTTCAGTTTCATCCACATTAGGGGCGGTTACGGCGGAGTTCTCTAAGTGCATTAAGTATGAGAATGGCTTGCGTCCTGAGATAAAGCAAGCGGTAGGATACCAAAGAATACGAAAATTTTCAGACTTGACCGAATGTTGTTAGATTTTTGAAGAGGACAGTAGGGCTCAATCTACTCATTATAAGAGTTTGAGTGAGAAGAAAGGCAAGCAGCAAGTAAGGAGTGGACCTTATATGACGCCTGTTGATAAGGACAAGTATAAGGGAAACTTTGATAGGAGACTCGGAGGAGGAAGTTCGGGTGCGGTCAAATGTTACAAGTGTGGCGTGTTGGGCCACAAATCTTTTGAATGTGGGAAGTCTGTGGAGAAGTGTGCTAATTGTGGAAGTCTTGGACATGCCACTTCTGTTTGTAGAAGGAATGTGGTAAGTGTTTTAATTGTGGGGAAGTTAGTTATATTAGCACCAAGTGTACCAAACCAAAGCAAGCTCAGTCGGATGGAAAAGTATTTGCATTAGCAGGTTCAGACACTACTAATGCGGATCGCTTGATTAAGGGCACATGTCTACATTGATGATGAAAAAACGGGAACTTTTGGAGAACTTTAGAGATTTGAGTTTGGTTTGTGAAATAACGCCGAGAAGTGTGAGGCTTGGTATGCTCCGTATTACGAATGATTTTCTTGCTACCGTGTGTGAAAGGCAAAAGTTGGACTTGAAATTCGTTGACTTAATGACGAGTGAAAATGAGGATTTCAAGGTTGACGATTTTGGAGTTTTAAGATTTCGTGGTCGTATTTGTATTCCCGACGATGCGGAGTTGAAAAGGATGATATTGGAGGAAGGACACCGGAGTAACTTGAGTATTCATCCGGGAGCGAATAAGATGTATCAAGATTTGAAGAAAATCTTTTGGTGGTCCGGATTAAAGAGAGATGTAGCTCAGTTTGTGTATGCATGTTTGACTTGTCAGAAGTCTAAAGTGGAACATCAGAAGCCTATTGGATTGATGTAACCGTTGGATATTCCAGAATGGAAATGGGATAATATATCGATGGATTTTATTACGGGGTTGCCGAATACGCTAAGAGCTCATAATGCCATTTGGGTGATCGTTGATAGGCTTACTAAATATGCTCATTTCATTCCGATTGATATTAGTTATCCTTTGGAGAAGTTAGTCGAGATTTATGTTCGTGTGATTGTGAAGTTGCATGGAGTTCCTAAGAGTATTGTATCAGACAGAGATCCTAGATTTACTTCAAGGTTTTGGGAGAGTTTGCAAAAGGCTTTGGGTTCTAAGCTGAGATTGAGTTCGACTTATCATCCGCAAACAGATGGTCAAACTGAGAGAACGATTCAGTCGTTGGAGGATTTGTTGCGTGCTTGTGTACTAGAGCAATGTGGTGCTTGGGATAGTTATTTAACGTTGATTGAGTTCACCTACAATAATAGTTTTCACTCAAGTATTGGTATGGCACCATTTGAGGCTTTGTATGGTCGGAGATGTCGAACACCTTTGTGTTGGCATGAAACTGGTGAGAAGTCGGTTGTTGGGCCGGAGATGGTACAACAAACGACAGAGAAGGTGAAGTTTATTCGTGACAATATGAAAGCTTCTCAGAGTCGGCATAAGAGTTATCATGACAAGAGAAGGAAAAATCTTGAGTTTCAAGAGGGCAACCATGTGTTCTTGAGAGTTACACCGGTTACAGGTGTGGGTCGTGCCTTGAATTCGAAGAAGTTGACCTCTCATTTTATAGGTCCGTATCAAATTATTGCACGAGTGAGTGCTGTGGCGTATCGTGTGGCGTTGCCTCCGGATCTTTCGAATTTGCAAGATGTGTTCCATGTATCACAACTTCGGAAGTATGTTCCGGATCCGTCACATGTTATTCCTATGGACGAAGTTGAAGTAAGAGATAATCTTACGGTTGAAGTTTCACCGATTGGGATTTTGGATCGTGAGATTAAGAGGCTAAGGGGCAAAGATATTGCGCTTGTGAAAGAAGCATGGGGAGGTGCTGCAGAAGGCAACATGACTTGGGAATTGGAGTGTAAGATGCGGAAGTTGCATCCGGAATTGTTTGGATCAGGTAATATTTTCGAGGACGAAAATTCCTAAAGTAGGGGAGAGTTGTAATGCCCTGATTCTAAAATTCCCATTTTCGTTGAGTCTTTTAATTTATTTTGATTGATTATTCTTTTAATTGTGGAATTTGAACGTTAATATGTTATGTGTGCTTATTATGTTATTTTATTATTCGGAGAGTTTTGGGAATTAATTAGAGGGTGTTTTAGATAATCCTTAATTAGTAGATATTTGAGAGAAATAGAATAGAAAGAGTATAAGTGGAAACAGAGAGAAAAGAAAAGAGATAGAAAGAAAAGAAAGGAAAGAAGAAGAAGAGAAGAGATAATAGGAGGAAGAGGAGAAAACCTAGAATCATCAAGAATCAAACTTCTAAGTGTTAGAACACAGATTGGTTCTTAGTTATATCTGTATGTTTTGATGATAACACTTACAAAATTTTGTATTAAGAAATTATATACTCTAAAATTTGTTCAAGTATTTTTGCTGCAGATATTAAAATTAATATTCTTCTGAAAGCAAATTGGATCTGAACGTTGAACTATGCAAGGCTCTAAAGCGTCAGAAGCATCTCTTAGAAGAATCTGAACGCTGCCTACAGAAGACTCTGAGCGCTGCCTACAACAGGATCTGAAGCAGAAGCTACAGAAGCATCTGAAGCATAGACTGAAGACTTTGTATGAAGAGTTTCAAGCATAGTTTTTCAGAAGACTCTGATGGTACTACACTGCAAGTACTGAGGATCTAATTCTCAAACTATGCTCTGATTTATTTCACGCTAAAGCACACTTGCTGCAATGCTCTGATACATCAAACTCTGATGAACATCAAAGACTCTGATCACTCAAGGCTCTGATGTTAATTGCTAAAACTTGTTGAAGAAGAATTCAAAGTTATATCCGTTGGTTATGCCAAACGACTCTTTCCTCATTTATGCTAGACACAAGAACTCAGGCAAAAAGGATTTCTCTGAACGTTCTACTTCTAGGAAAGGTCAAGTGATGTGAAGACAAAAAGGTTACAGCTACTTTGCAGACCCGTTCTTCAAAGCATGCAACGTCTTGGATCTCTAAGCCTATAAAAGAAAGTCTCCAACATTCTTCTTCAGTTGACGAATTATTGAAAGAAATTCATTGAAAAGCTCTCATACAAATTATTCTCTTTGCTGAATTTATTTCATACGTTCTTAAACTTAAGCGTAAATCACAGTTGTGATATAGCTTACTTAGAAGCATTCAAACACTTGTTTAGTTTTACATTTGATTGTAAGAGTTCCTTGAGAAGACCCAGTTGTGGTCAGTAGTTCTTGAGAAGACTAAGAATAGTTGCTCTTAGTGTTTGCTATTGTAATTAGTTTGATTAATAGTGGATTAAGTCCTTGTGGAGAAAGGCAAATCACTCTTGATAGGGTGGACTGGAGTAGTTGAGTTCAACGAACCAGGACAAAAATCTTTGTGTTTTTATTGCCATAATATTTTCTATATACTTATTCAACCCCCCTTTTTAAGTATTTTCTCACCTTCACTAAGCTTCGATTAATCGGGTAAGGGTGTGAAACTTTATTATTCTTTCGATGTGTATGATTATGTATGTTTCTATTGGTTTGCTTTTGGATTGGGGAGAGTTTTGCTCATTTTCCGTTTTAGGTTGAATTTGAGTTAATCAGTAGAACCTGAGTTTTAGCGGTTAGAAATGAGAATGAGTGGTAGGATTTAGTCGAGGGATGTTGAGCTAAGGCTACCGAGATGAGTTGGGATTGAATCAGGTGGATTTCGATGATTTTCAGAGTTTTGGACAGTGGGGATTCTGAGTTCGTAGACCCTCGCTAGCACGTTTGCTAGGCGAGCGGGTCGCGAGCATTCGCTAGGCATTCACTGTGGCGAGCCAGTAGCGAACAGTCCCAGATTTGGGTAGAATGGTTTTGGGTATTCTTCGCTGGCAGTGAAGGGGGTAGCGAGCATTCGCTAGGCCTTCGCTGAGCGAGTGTGGTAGCGAACCAAGTCAGAGGCTTCTGTTTGCCTTCGCGAGCTTGTTCGCTAGGCGAACAGGAAGCGAGCACTCGCTAGGAGCTCGCTAGGCGAGTAAGGTAGCGAGCGTAGCAGGATGTTATTTTCTTGTGTTTTCACTTCCATGTCGATTCTTCGATTCAAGTATGACTAATCCTTCTTATTATGCATAGTTGTATGTGTGATATGGAATGCTGTGGGTAGCCATATGGCGTGAATCCTAGACTGTGAATCGTGAAGTGTGAAATGTGACCGTTTGGAAACTTTGTGCAATTGTTTGAATGTAGTGAAAAATGCATGATTATATATTTGTGTATATGTATGCATTTCAAGAATGTATGGAGTCGTTTTGTTTTGTGAAGCATCATGATTGAATTCTTGTGTGTCTGATCCCAGGTAGGATCTGCAAAAACCTCGTGTGCCCTTGTGGGGTGTGAGCGATGGTTTGTCTTTGATCCCTAGGAGGATCTGCAGAAACATCGTGTGCCCTTGTGGGGTGTGAGCGATAGTTAATTTTGATTCCATGGAGAATCTGCAGAACGATTGTGTGCCCTTGTGGGGTGTGAGCAATCCTGAAACATCGTGTCCCCATGTGGGGTGTGAGCGATGGGTGAACATCGTAGGCCCGACGGGGAGTTACTTCAGTAACGAGCGATGGTTCCATTTGGTTCTTCAATTGAACCTGCTGAATGAGTCGGTACCGCATTTGCATCTGCATAGAGTCGTGAGTCGGTCTCTATGAGTGCATTAATATCTTCATATGATATATCGGTGTAATGAACATAATTTTATATGTTTAGTGGTGAATTTTTGTGTGGTGGATATGTTCGGTGAATTATATATGTGTTGCGATATGTATATGATTGAAATGTGATGTATTGCAGTGAGAAATGTCTATGTGTGTTCTACGTTGGTGTTTATAGATATATATTTTCTATGCATTGTTTGTTATGATAATGTTTCTCACCCTTCTGTTGTTTTATGATGCTCTATGAGGTATTGCAGAGTAGGTTTGCTGGAGGTCTTTGTGAAGCGTGGCTTCATTCTTTTTGGTCGATTGGCACTGATATGTAGCACCGAGTAGTTAGGAATTCTTTTGGTTCTTTTGTGATACATCTGTGTATGTATCTGCCAGAATGTTTTGTAAACATGACTTTTGACTTGAATTAAACTGTTGATGTATACAATGTTTATATGAATGAAGTGATTTAATGCTTATATGTTTCCGCTTTTATTCTAAATATTGATGTGTGGGTTTTAAGGACTAAGTTCCTTTGTGGTGATTTACCCTTTGTTGCATATCTTTATGAGCATGTGTTGTATGTGTTTTGAATTTCCTAGATAATGTGACATACCTCTTTTATACCATGCGTTAATTTATACTCTGATGTAAAATTTTTATTAAGTGCCTAAATGATTTAATTGTTTATTTGGGGGAAAGGGGGTGTTACACTTGGCCGTGGACTTAGTTAAGGATTTTGATTTTTAAATGTAATGGTGGAATTGAGATTGAATTGAGAAATGAAATTAATTGCTTTAGAATTTTGTGAATTGAGGTTAAAATTAGTTGTTTTATGATTTTTGTAAGATTTTTGAGGGATTTGAATTAATTTAATAAAAATATGTTAGAATTTAAAAATATTGAAGATTAATGGATTAACTAGCAAAAGGTTAATTAACTTAATTAGGATTTTAGAAAATACTTTTTATTATTATTTATTTTTTATTATTTAAGAAAAACGGGTTAAGAGGGAATTAAAAAGAGTTCTAAGTTAATTAAGAAAAACGAAAATATTGTCTTTGGATTTTTGTCTAAATTTGAGTAGGAATGAAAATTGGAATGACTTATTTATTTATTTATTTTTTGCTTTTTTACTTAACTTTAAAAAAAGAGAGAAACTAAATTAACCTAATATGAAATTTTATATTTTGTTATTTAAATAAATTGATGAAAAGTTAATTAAAACTAAATATTTTTGTTATTTTTTATAAAAATCTAAATTAAAATCTAAAATTATTATTTTTATTATTTCTTTTATAATTTTCATTTCAATATTTTTCTGTTTCATTTATTTTTTGATTAAGTTAATGGTTAGTATTAGTTAGTATTTTATTATCAATATTTACATTACAAATTAATAAAAACAGAAATAAGACTTAAAACTAGAAATAGAAACTGGGCTTGGAGGAAATGGGTCATCCGACCTGGACTCAAATGAAGGGGAGAGAAACTAGGGTTTAGAAACCCTCGTGGCGCCCATTCTCATCTCTCAGACTTCCTCTTCTCTCTTTCACCCGCGATCCTTCCTTCTTCCTCTCGATCCGCCATTCCTTTTCCTTCTTCTCCGCCCACCTCTTCTTCTTCTACGCTACTCTTGCCTTCTCACATGATTTTTCTTCACCCTCTACCTGTTAACAAAATAATAAACAACAACTTAACATTAACAGACAAACAAACGCTTTACCGAGCTGGTTCAAAACGAAGAAGGATGATTTTAAACAGAAGCTTTCGTAGTGGCGGAGACGGAGGATTTTGGCGGTGGACCAGGTTCGACGGAGGCTTGTGGGTGAAGATAAAGATTCACGGTTTGACAGTAACTCGCAGCGATACAGAAAATATCTCGGTGACGGCGACGTCGGAAGCTCCGTGGAAAGATAAGACCCAAAACTTTCTTCTTTTTGATTTTCTGTGTATGTTGAGTGTTGTGTGCCTCTGTGTTCTGTCCAACTCTTCTTTTATACTGCTAACCATTGATTTCACAATAACAGTAAAATATTGTTGTCGGTTTTCTATTTTGGAAAGATGATTATAAGCTGATTCTTTTGATTTTGAACATGTAGCTTCTGTCATAAACATTTTCCCTTTTCAACCTTTTTTTGTCTAGGCATGCTTTACACGGTTTTGGAAAGAATTTGAACGATTTTGATGACGTTTGATTGTTTGAGTAAACTTCTGTTTATAACAGAAACCGTTTCTTTTAAATTGTTTTGAACTTTCTTTGCCAACTGTAATGTTTCAATGCTGCTGGTTTCAATTTAATGAGTTTCTTAAGTCTCTTTCCATTCTTGCCAAACCTGTTTTCTAACTTTCCCCTTTTTTACTTTGATCAGGTAGTTTTGTTTAGGAAGGGTGTCTCGGTGAAATTTGGATACCAAACTATTGATTAGTTTGAATCTTTAATTCATTTTGCAACCGAACTTTGATTTTGTCCAAAGGAAGGGACAAAGATCGAAATTCCCACAATGCAATGCAAATTCAAGCTAGAGAGTTTTAGGTTCGGGGGTCGGTTAAACTTAGGGAAGGTATTAGTATCCTAAGTTTCTGTAGTACTCTACAGGAACCTCTTGTTTTATGTTGTTTATTGCTATGGATTATTTGCTTCAGGTTAAAGACCTAGGCGTTTATTTCTAAGTATACTCGATAAGATATCGCATCTTATGCCTACATATCCTTACGGGAATGAAATCAGAGTATCTGTAGTTCCCATAAAGGGTTTGAGGAATTCTTTGACTGTGGTCAAAGTTCCTACGGGTTTATGGTAGTTGATTGATTGAGTTTAGGAGAAAAGGTGAGTTGTCATTTTAAGAGAGATTTAACCGCCACAAATTGTAGGAAAACAGTCTTTGCATCGTCTTAAGAGAAGGGCTCAAGTGCTCGGATATTGATCGATGAGTACGCCTATATCTCTCTTAAGGCAAAGTTCTTACATATTGATTGTATTGTTGTGGGGTGGAGGTTCTATCTCGCTTAAGATGATTAACATCTATTTCTCTATTGTGTTTGAATAGTTGTAATGTGTTGATTGTGTTTTGTTCTCCTATGTTGTAAAAGAAAAGGACCTTCCTATGGGGTAGGATCTATCTTAAGTGATCGACTTGAACGGGATCAAGGATCATGGGGAGAATGATGCATATGTAGATGCAATACACACAAGTGTTAAGTCATGTGTAGGTTCTTCCTTTGGACGGAATGCAATGCAATAATATAAATGCGAAAATATAAAGTTGTGAATAGAGTAAAGACAGATAAATAAGGCATACACGGACGCATGAAAACGCTGAAGTGTGTGAGAGTGAATTGTGAATGTGCGAGGTGTAAGCGTGCACGATTGATTTTTAGGCGGCGTTGATTAATTTTAAGAGGAATGTCTTGAGAAAGGTTGGATTAGTTTAATGAGAAGTTGAGTTGATTTTATATGTGAAATTGATTTTAGGCGAAAAAGATGCATTTGATTATTAATAGTGAGATGGACTAATTTTAGTTGAATTATACTTACGAGAAAATATATTTTTCTTTTGGTGGGATCAATTTTATGAAATGTTATGTTAGATGAATTGGTTTTAAGGAAAATGGATAAATTAGTATTATTGATTTAATAAAAGTTTAGGTTATGAACTAATTAAATAGCTAGCTACTCATAAAATAAACAAGTGATTTTTTTTAAAAAGGTTTTCTTATGCTATCATAATCTTAGTTTAACAAGTGAGTAAAAATTATTTAAGTTATGAAATTGTTTTCTTATTAAAAGTTTTTTTAATCTAACAAAATAAAAATATTTTAAATTATGAGAAATTGGATTTCATTATTAAAAGGAATAAAATTGTATTTAAGGATTATTAAAGAGAAAAACTATAATTTAATTGTTTTAAGAAAGTTAATTAAATTCAATAATAGAACGGTTAATTGAAAAGATTATAAATTAATTTTTATAAAAAAAGTTGATTAGGTTTAATGATTAATTAGAAAACTGATTAGTGGAGTTAATGGAGGGTTAGCTAGGCGGATAGATTGTGTGGGGGTGCAGGTCTAGGCTTACGGTAGGCGTGCAACGTGAGGATCGTTAGATCGTGATCAGGCGGTGATAAGTGTCTGTGAGGTGAGGTTGCATTACACTATGGTGAGTACACACACACACACACACGATTACAACAACATACAAGAAAATCGAAAAAAAACCTAATCCCCCCTCTTCCCCAAATCCCTCCTCGTCGCGATTCTCTTCCGTCAACTCTCTCGATCTCTCTTCACCCCATGCTCCTCGTCTTCTTCTTCGATTCTTCTCCTATTCTCCCGTCTAATTCCTCTTTCTACTCCGTCTCACAAATCCCCCATCTTCTCCATGCCCATCGCCTTCATCTTCTATCTCATGGTGACAACCTATAAACATCATAAGAAAAACAACGTAACATTGACAAAGAAAGGCAAAATTGAACTGCAAAGAAAAGGAAATCACAACCTATCTGGAGGAGGACGAACGGCGGCGAAGGTTCATGGACGGAAGGGGAGGTTTCGGCGAAGCTTCAAAAGATAAGCTTTTATTTCCTTTTGATTTTAGGTTTTTGAATGGGAATTTGGGGATTTTGTGACTGTTTGAATTTGTGTGGTTTTTTGTATTGTTGTCCGTTTGTTGTGAATTCTCCTCCTTCTTATAGCCTTCTGATAATTAAAGTCATGATATCCTCTTAAAAATATTACCGATTTTGTCTAAGCATGTTTTAACCGATTTGGAAATGGAATAATGCTTCGGTTGTGCTGTAAATGGTATTTCCAATTTTGATGATTCTGTTGATGCTGCCATTAATCTTGCAATTCATTTCCGTTTTCAGTTGGGATATGCTTTGATTCGTGTGATAATCAACTGACGGCTTCGAATGAGTTCCCTCTTTTTGATGATGGAATTTGACTAGCATGTCTAATAAGGATAGAGATCAAATTCAAAATCTGAACCTCTGAATCAAATTCTTGAACTTCCTCAAACAATTTAAAACATGAGTCCCAACAGAGAGGAAGAAGATCAACAAACTCCTTCTGGAAAAAGTTTGCATCCTCCACATGTAAGCAGAAGGATCAACGGGATGCCAGCCATACAGATAAGTCTTTACCCTGTAACAATCTGGTTAAAGTGCAATGTACAAGCCTTTTTGTCTTGTCTTTAAACTTAGAAACTCACTGTCTCAAAATTACTGCAACTTTTCGATGAATAATGTGCAGGTTTGGTGATCATTAGAAAGTTGTGCGATAAAGCTCCATTAAACCAGTCTTTACAGCTCAGATAGTTTGAGAGTTCATGATGAACATAGGCGGCGACACCATAAGCAGCATCTTTAAGGAGCAGTGCAGAAGTAATTTGTCACTGAAGTCGGGCAATTGTTCACGGTCTCTTGAAGAAGAGAAACCACAACAAGAGCTAGTAGTATGTTATGATCTATTTGTGACATTGATGTCTGTTGTACTTTGCTTGAGTTTTCTTCATCACAAATATTTTTGTACGTTGTTCTAAGTCTGATAATCAAATTCTTCATCATGAATGCAGGTTGTGAAGATACGTCCGGGTCATAACACTCGAGTTCAAACTGACGGAGAAACGCTTTATGCTCTGTCTTCTAAATGTTGGCTTAATATTGCAAATCTCTTATAAGTCTTACCCTTAAATCAAAAATGAATCATCTCGGGTTGTTCATGTGCCTTGACTGTGGTCTTGCATTGTCTTCAGGGGAAAGTTGCAAAATGAGGTATTATGGGTGCTCCAACGGGATTCCCATCTGGGATGTATGTGCAAGCAACTGGTGTGAGTCATAAACCCACCCTCTCGCAGCCGCAAATGTCTTAAGCTCCCAAACCGTTGTCAGAAATACGGCGCAGTTAAAGGCTTTGGTGCGCAGGTCTCGGGTAGGAATTCTTTACTGCTCTTTCCTGAATTACGTTTTAATTTCTTCTGGCCAAAATCGTAATGTGATTCTTTGTCATACTAATGGCTGATTTACCGACTTTACGCACGCTGGAAAGATGATTTACTGATGATAAAACAAACAATTGTTGCTGTGGCACATGTTGTTGTGACTGCTGTGCTTGATATGGTAACAAATTTGACGCACCTTGTTGTGATTGCTGCTGAATTGGAACCTTCGATTGCTATAGCACATGTGCAGAGTGCTGACTTGTCTGCATGCCTGAATCGGCAGATTGAGATCCAAGGACCTGTTGCGGCTGTAACCCGTGGACCTTGTTTCCCAACTGCTGATGTATATTTGATAGATTGTTTGCTGATTTATTAGTTACGAACTTTTCTTTTCTGTTGGTTTGTCATGCAAGCTTGGAAGCGATTAGGATCACAGACAAAATTGTAAACACAATCACCAACTGTGATGAAGACGGTAGAGACTTTGAAGTTTGCATTACTCAATTTCTTGACTGCTGCTGGTTGCGCGCAAACCTTTCACATACAGCATCATCTTGCCACTTTGAGTTAAAATGTTTTCACACAACTAATGCATTCACTTACCATTCTTATGTATACCTGATACTCAGTATTTGCATTAACAAACTCTTGAAGTTTATGTTTTCGTAGGTGCGGTCGGAATTTCCGTCACATGGCTTTCCGGCGTTATGCAGGCGGTTCAAGAGCTGAGGCTACCGGTGATTGTATACCTCAAACTCAAAACCTCTTCCATAAGTGCAATGTCCTCTCAAGCCAGAAAAAATTAGTGGTGATTACATGTCGGAGCTCGATTTTTCTCCTCTAACTTCATACAGAACTCCTTTTGTTTCTCTGCACGATCTGAGCTTCTGAACGTAGGGGATGTACCTACAGTTACCTTGAATCTGGCAGTACGTCCAGATGCAACACTAGAGGAAGTAACTGACCAATTGTCTTCATCCTCATGATGCTTCTTATCATATTGTGCAAGCTTCCTTGGTGTAAAAGGTGAGTTCGTCTATGAGTTCTTTGAGGAATTTGGTGGAATATTTCCAAACCGTCTCAACATGCCCGCTCGGGCTCCGATTAATTTAGGAAATAAACTGACTATGCCTTCATGTTTTAATCATGCAAACTTGATTTGAAGCCGTCGATATCAAGTCCCGTTGACCGTGTGATCACATTTTAAACGCTTTTGCAGGTCACACACTTGGTAGTGGAATGCACGTGGGATTTTGCCAAGTCATGAAGTAATACAGTGAGGCACTTGGCTCTCGCTTTGGATAATAAGTTTGGTTCGTGTGAACCTTTCAAGGCCTGCCCATAATTGCATTCTTAAAGTTTTTAAAATTTAAAACATGAGATACTCTTGTAACTTGTTGGCATATTATTTAAGAAGAGTTGGCGACCTTGCATATCACTTGTGAATATCCGTTGATTATTCTAGCCTTTGTAATATTGTTAGCTTTCAAAATTCACTTTGTTGTTGGGATGAGACTCAAGTTGGAAATAAATGATCAATTGAAACGTAATCCCTTGAAACTCGACTAGCTAACCCGTAATCCAGATTCAATCCTAAATAAATTCATGAAATCCTTCACCAATTGTAGTTTTACTAGAACACCTCAAAAAGATATTGCAAAAATGATGAGTCACTTGAGTAGTATAAATGGATGCTTTCTTCAACGTTGTGTCAAGTCTAATCCAAGTTCTATAATTATTTCTCAAGCCACTAATGTTGAATACTCCTTTTTAAAACCTAAGACTTGATGGGACCCGCTCTTCCTTGTTGAAAGGTGATGATCCCAATTCATGAACCAAACTAGCTCTGCTTGACATGTATAATCCGGAAGTTGACAGTTTCTTAGGCTCATCAATTTAAACTCTTGACCGGCCAAACTAAATCCCAAGCAAAACGAGTTAAACTCTTGTCATTGTAAATCAAACACCACCAGGTTAGATTGCACCTGCTGGATTTCAAACACTATCTTTGAATTTGAATCCACTCCATCTTGCACTAAAAAACCTGTCAGAGATGTCTTAAAAGGAAAAAAGAAACTGCACACTCGTTAGCCATAATAAATTCGCACACAAAAGAAAACAAAGATAAGAATACAAAAAAGCAAGGAGGCAGAATCTTAAGGTCAGAAATTAGGGTGCAACAGATGCCCCTATTTAAGTTTCTTCTATCCGGAGATATGGAGATTGAAATCTCCGTCTCGATAAGATAGGAGGGACTTAAATACAAACATTGCACGAATTTTTGGCCCTAAGAAGCCACCGAATGCAAATGATATGCAATGATATGAGAATGCAAGACAGAGGGTCCTGTGAGGAAACGATGTCACGGGGGATGAACTGGACATGACACACGGGAAGAATAGGCTCAACAAAGCGAGACTCCACGGGAAAAGATTGACAATCACACCCGTCTGTAAATATGTTGTGAAGAACTTGTGGGAAAAATCCATTGTAAGAACCGACCGTATAGGTCAAATGTAATATTTTTTAATATATTAACTGGAGAAGTTTATTGCCGAGACTTGTAAATGTAATTGAGAATACTTTTGCCAAAGTATGTACTTGTTAAATTTTTTTAGAGAATCTACTGCCGAGATTCTGTGTTGAAATCTACAGGAGACATACTTCTGACGAAGTCTTCTGGAAATCTGCTGCCGAGATTAGCTAGGAAATGAAAGAAATACCTACTGCCGAGGTCTTCTGGGAATCTACTGCCGAGATTAACCAGGAAAAAGGATGGAAATACCTATTGCCGAGGTCTTCTGGAAATCTACTGCCGAGATTAGCCAGGAAAAAAGATGTCTTTGATTAAACCTCCCCGCGCCTCATGGTCTGGATGCCATGAACGGGTCTCAGTTCCTTGATGTAAAACCTCCCCGAGCGTCATGGTATGGGTACCACGAGCTGGTCTCAGTTCTGAAAAACGCCTCCCCACGCCTCATGGTCTGGGTACCATGAACGGGTCTCAGCTGTAGATTTTATAGTAGATGTTACTGTAGATGTCGACGTAAATTGTAGACGTCGATGTAAGTTGTAGAAATTTGTAGATATAATTCGTAGACTGTAGATTGTAGATGTAATTTGTCAATGTAGATGTATTTTGTCGTAGATGTAGAACTTTGTAAATGTAATTGAGATTGTAAAACTTCACCGGGGATCTTTAGAAGAGATGTGAGCCGGTTGAATTGTAAAGTATGTCTTCTTAAATAAAGAGACTAATGTGATAAACTTCTTCGACTTCCCTGGGGAGATGTCGCTTGATGGAAGTAACTTGTGTGATGAACTTGCTGGGGAATACATTCCTGAGGAGCATCCTTGCTGTTGCAAAAATGTGTAAATTCTCAAATAAAGAGAAAGTATCTGTAATGTTTTCCCTTTACCAAGTCGATAATCATTGGGGATGGACAAACTGTCTTGAGGAAACCGTCACTTGTCGTTTTGAATAGGATCCTGGTCAAAATGAGTTGCTCAAATAAAGAGATTGCTTATAGTCCAAATGTAAATGGTTGAGAAAATCTTGTAATGTTGGAGAAATATCGTCTTCAGTAGTTATCTTCATGGAAACCCTTCCTGGGGAGCCAAGTGCAAAATAAATGCATACTTGATCCATGTTTAAAAGTTGGAGATATACATGATGTGATTGCCAAGGACCGAAGTTCAATTCAGGAAATAGCCGAAGAGAAACTGTCAAGTAAGACTCGACCATTGAGGTATGAACTCAAATGGGATATGCTGAAACAACCGTCTTCCACGAGGATCAATCTTCGTGGGGAAACAAAAATATTATGCTTTTTTCTGCCTAGGGCTGACAACTCTAACTGGAAGGAGAAGACATACCCAGTCAGTCGGAGATAAACACGACCAAAGCGACAGAGCAAAAAAACAAAAAAGATGCAGAATGCATATGCCATGCCATCTATCTATATGCTATGCGTATGCCTATGCTGACAAAACAAACAAAAAGAGACAAGCGGAGATGAAACATCTCGGAGCAAACATCCGACCAATCTTCAAAGATAGAAGTATCACTGGGGATAGGTGGAGAACTAGATGCAGAATCACACTCCTGCTTTAGAGCTTCAAAAACTTCCCTGGGGAGTAGAAAACATTCCACTTGAGGTATGACATCTTGATAAGTCTGAAAGATTGTCCTGTTGAAGACGAGAATAAAAATCTACCAGGGTTGGATCAAACTCGTAAATGGAGAAATTCCATGGATAAAATAAATATCCGCCTTAGTGGGGAGATTCATATTAGAGTTGTAGAAAAAATAAATATCCATCTCAATAAGGAATCCTGGATCGTCATAGTTGTTGAAAATGTTGTAGCCAGACTCAAATGGGATGAAATAAACATCCGTTTTGTTGAGGAAGACCGACGTTTGTAAATGATCCACTGAGGAGTACAATAACAATCACTTCACTGGGGAGGTGAAGTTCAAGAAGATCCACTGAGGATGAAACATCATCATCTTCATTGGGGAAACGAAGTTAAGCAGATCACTGGGAACTCTTACATCGAAAAGCTTTATTGGAGGATTGTCATGACCACCAAAAGTAAAATTTACTGGGGACATGAGGAGGAATGTTGTAACAACAAAGTAGTTATGCATTGATGAACTGCGTAGTGGTCGCCATTTGAACAACAGGTGTTGTGAATGGATAAGATAATCTTTAATTCTTGAATGCCCCAAGTCATATGGTTCGTGAGGAAAAGTCATCCTAAGAGTATTTTAGAGAAAACGTGGTGTCCAAACGCCCCATGTTTTCAAACTCTTGTAGAGATTTGCCGAATCTCGACGTAACTGGCTCTGATTGACGATATTATGGCCGAGTCTTCAATAAAATAGCTTTCTAGATGAAGTCGAATTTGCATAGAACAAACCACTTGGGAATAACATGCCCCAGGCTAGCAGAATCTTCAAATTTACTCGGTGATGTCGTCACATAATCTTTCTAAGACATCAAGC
This sequence comes from Lathyrus sativus, assembly GCA_963859935.3. Taxonomy (NCBI): domain Eukaryota; kingdom Viridiplantae; phylum Streptophyta; class Magnoliopsida; order Fabales; family Fabaceae; genus Lathyrus; species Lathyrus sativus. Next base: position 185,050,360 of record OZ012739.1, read on the forward strand.
AAAGTTAGCAAGTCAGAAATGTTAACTTCGAAACTGTTAATGCAACACACGTTTGTCTTGAAGTTTTGAAAAGATATATCACGATAACTTGTGACCGAAATCACTAGTTAGGATATATTTTATAAAGCCAATCATCAAATTGAGCAAGGCTCATAGGAGTCAGGAAACGTTATCTCACTGAGTATGCTTTTGAATTAAACCTTACTTCAATTAGGACTTTGAAAGGTTATATTGGTTTATTTTACGATTTGTAAAACAAAGGAATAAGGGTCAAAGCTTATTTGTAACCATCCATTTTTGAAAGGTGTTCATTCTCTTTTGAAAAGTTTTAAGTGTTCAATCAAGCTGACTGAAAATTGCCCCAGGTTAAAAAAAAAAGAGGTTGGAAAGGGTTAAAAAGGATTTAACTTCCTTACGTCTTTGGTATTTGAGAGGTTTGAAACAATGCCTTACATCATCAACAGGTTTTATTCGAAAGCATACCACGAGATCTTGCGTTTTATTTCGTCATCCTCCCTCCAATTCTTCACCAAAGTGAGAAAAATTGGGTAAAGTTGGCATTTGAAAAACATTTTAAGAGTGAATACGAATGGACTTCTTCAAGACAAACACTTATTGCACTACTTATTCAAAATAACAAGTTCTCACATGCTAATTATGCTTTTAATCAAAGAAATAAAACACATAAGCGAACGAAAATAAATAGGTGATCAGCATAACAATGTTCCATTCACAACTGGGCTTCCTCCTTTGAAGGTTAACACTTCATCATCTATCATTTCTTGAACTCTCTCTTGAAAAACTTTGCACTCTTCAATCGAATTCCCTAACACTCCATCATGAAATTCACAGCTGGCGTTCAAGTTCAACCACGGTGGGTGAGACTTCATGATTCTAGTCTTTCTGGGTGTCATTACTGAGTTTCTAGCAAAATAAAACCATAGCTGACTGTAAGTCATTGGGATAAGATCAAACCAGCGGGTTTCTTCTTTCGGAGTATTCAGAGGTGCCTTCTGATTCTGAAACCATCTTCGAACTTGTCGATTCTGATGTTGATATGGGGAAGTTAATCTTCGCTTATGAGGTAGTCGCTGCTTGCGCTGAGCGGGCGCTGTATACTGATGTTGAGGATAAAATACTGGAACTGGTTCTGGCAGGATTGCATTAACACCAACACTTCCTTCCTCTAGGGAATCATCAACTGAAATTTCTTCATTAGCTTGGTTATTCAAGTCATCACGAATTCTTCCACTTTTGTGTGCATTCTCGATGTTTACTCCGACTTCCACAATCTTTGAGAAATGTAATGGCACAACGCCTACCATCCTATCATAATAAGAGCTTGGCAGAGTTCTTAGAAACATCTTGCTTAATTCTTTCTCTTGGATTGGTGGATGAACTTGGGCTTCCAAATCCTTCCATCGTTGGGCATACTCTCTGAAAGATTCATTGTCATTCTTTCTCATGTTCATCAATTGGTCACTGTCTGGAGCGATGTCCAAATTATAATTGTATTGCTTCACAAAAGCATCAGCTAAATCTCTCCAAGACTGAATATGATTCCTCTGTAGCTTCATATACCATATCAAGGATGCCTCAGATAGGCTCTCTTGAAAGCAGTGCATCATCAGTTTGTCATCGTCAACATAAGCAGCCATCTTTCGACAAAACATCGTCAAATGGTATCTTGGACAACTAACACCCTTGTAAACTTCAAAGACATGCATCTTGAACTTCGGAGGAATAATTACGCCTGGAACTAAACACAGGCCGTGAGCATCAAGATCAGATGCATCAGCTCCTTTCATCATTTTCAATTGTTCTTTAAGATCATGAAATTCTTTCTCCATTGCTAAAAATCTGGGATCGTCCATCTTCATCTTTGTACGAACATTCTGAAGATTAGGTGCAGGCTGTGGAAATCGGGAAACTCTTTCATCAACTTGACCAACCAGGTTGTCTTGCACAGGCTGAGGTTGTGTAGAAACATCCACTTGTCGAACATTGTCATCGGAAGGAAGATCAAATAGCGGATTAGTCACAACTCTGAAACCAGTCAAGGGATCCATATCTTTGTTCTTTGTACTATCCTTCAATAATACTTCGAGCTTGGTCAGACGGTTGAGATGTCAGCTGACAAACAAAGACGGAAAACCGGATGAGCCACGGAAGAGGAGAGACACATGCATATGCAAAATGCTAAATGAAGGATGCTAATGCGAGAATGCAGAATGCAGAAAATGAAAGGTTTCATGGAACTAAAGTATTTATAAACGTTATAGAATACCAAAGAAAATTCATTTATCATTTTTTGATAATGGATTACAGGGAAACATTCTTATAAGAGTCCTGACATAATAGCTAAATAAAATCTAATAAAAGTCCTAAGGAAGTCCTTCATCACGCTTGTTGATTTGTTCTTCCACATAGTCGTCTAAAGATTAGTTTGATAGAGGAAAATAAATCCTCCATCTCTTCTTTTGTTCTTGTTGGAAATAAGGGGAAATCCTTTGTTCACTTGGATCTTCAATGATAATGATAGTCTTTTGAACTTCTAATGATCCTCCATTATAAGGGAAACCTTTTGTATTTGTCTTTTGAGTTTCTTGATTCTTCAATCAGTGCCCTTAACTTCCTTAGGTCACCCAAGCTAGGACTCTTAAAAGAATATTTCAAAATATTTTCTTTTGTAATCCTTATTGGTTTCTGTAATGTTTATAACTAAACTAGGAATCCCATGAAACCAATGCAATATGATGCTCTATGGATGCAACAAACACAAGTAAGCACAAGGATAAACAAACAAGGGAGACCATAGGTTTGCAATGAGCATGGAGCAAAGGGTGTACCCATTCCCCAAAGGATGTGGACTAAAGGTTGATTGTACCTGCAGAACAAAGTTCTAAAGAGGTTCCCAAAGTCATCAACCCATCTTTCGAATATTATCAACTTCCCAACTAACTCGGGGGTTAATAATATTCTCAAGAGAACTTCTTTTGAGTGTAGCATCACGTAGCACTATTTCGGGAGTACTCCCTCATAGTCCCGCGCTACATCCTAATAAAGGCCAAAGTGGGTTTAAAGGTAACTACAGTCCTCAGTATCATAGACTCCAATCGACTATAGTAAAAGTTTTCACGATTACTTGTTCAACTGAACCATTTTCGAAAGGGTCTCAACTGAGCGTGATTTTCAAGTCAACTTAGTCGGGACTCACTCCCTATAAGCCTCGTCGAATATATCACCATCCTATCTTCATTTCTCTCAAGTCCGAGTGTAGGACTTTGTCTCACCACTCAAGGATATTAGCCCAAAAGAGATAAAGGTCAAATATACAAATAAGCAAATATAAAGCAATAAACAAGTAAATAAAACAAGATAGGGAAACCCACTGAGGTATCCCCAATGAAGTCGCCATTTCTGTCACGGTGAAATTTGGATACCAAACTATTGATTAGTTTGAATCTTTAATTCATTTTGCAACCAAACTTTGATTTTGTCTAAAGGAAGGGATAAAGATCGAAATTCCCACAATGCAATGCAAATTCAAGCTAGAGAGTTTTAGGTTCGGGGGTCGGTTAAACTTAGGGAATGTATTAGCATCCTAAGTTTCTGTAGTACTCTACAGGAACCTCTTGTTTTATGTTGTTTATTGCTATGGATTATTTGCTTAAGGTTAAAGACCTAGGGGTTTATTTCTAAGTATACTCGATAAGATATCGCATCTTATGCCTACATATCCTTACGGGAGTGGAATCAGAGTATCTGTAGTTCCCATAAAGGGTTTGAGGAATTCTTTGACTGTGGTCAAAGTTCCTACGGGTTTAGGGTAGTTGATTGATTGAGTTTAGGAGAAAAGGTGAGTTGTCATTTTAAGAGAGATTTAACCGCCACAAATTGTAGGAAAACAGTCTTTGCATCGTCTTAAGAGAAGGGCTCAAGTGCTCGGATATTGATCGACGAGTATGCCTCTATCTCTCTTAAGGCAAAGTTCTTACATATTGATTGTATTGTTGTGGGGTGGAGGTTCTATCTTGCTTAAGATGATTAACATCTATTTCTCTATTGTGTTTGAATAGTTGTAATGTGTTGATTGTGTTTTGTTCTCCTATGTTGTAAAAGAAAAGGTCCTTCCTATGGGGTAGGATCTATCTTAAGTGATCGACTTGAATGGGATCAAGGATCAAGGGGAGAATGATGCATATGTAGATGCAATACACACAAGTGTTAAGTCATGTGTAGGTTCTTCCTTTGGACGGAATGCGATGCAATAATATAAATGTGAATATATAAAGTTGCGAATAGAGTAAAGGCAGATAAATAAGCCATACACGGACGCATAAAGCGCTGAAGTGTGTGAGAGTGAATTGTGAATGTGCGAGGTGTAAGCGTGCGCAATTGATTTTTTGGCGGCATTGATTAATTTTAAGAGGAATGTCATGAGAAAGGTTGGATTAGTTTAATGAGAAGTTGAGTTGATTTTATATGTGAAATTGATTTTAGGCGAAAAAGATGCATTTGATTATTAATAGTGAGATGGACTAATTTTAGTTGAATTATACTTACGAGAAAATATATTTTTCTTTTGGTGGGATCGATTTTATGAAATGTTATGTTAGACGAATTGGTTTTAAGGAAAATGGATAAATTAGTATTATTGATTTAATAAAAGTTTAGGTTATGAACTAATTAAATAGCTAGCTAGTCATAAAATAAACAAGTGATTTTTTTTAAAAAGGTTTTCTTATGCTATCATAATCTTAGTTTAACAAGTGAGTAAAAATTATTTAAGTTATGAAATTGTTTTCTTATTAAAAGTTTTTTTAATCTAACAAAATAAAAATATTTTAAATTATGAGAAATTGGATTTCATTATTAAAAGGAATAAAGTTGTCTTTAAGGATTATTAAAGAGAAAAACTATAATTTAATTGTTTTAAGAAAGTTAATTAAATTCAATAATAGAACGATTAATTGAAAAGATTATTAGTTAATTTACATAAAAAAAGTTGATTAGGTTTAATGATTAATTAGAAAACTGATTAGTGGAGTTAATGGAGGGTTAGCTAGGCGGATAGATTGTGTGGGGGCGCAGATCTGGACTTACGGTGGGCGTGCAACGTGAGGATCGTTAGATCGTGATCAGGCGGTGATAAGTGTCTGTGAGGTGAGGTTGCATTACACTATGGTGAGTACACACGCACACGATTACAACAACATACAAGCAAATCGAAAAAAAAAACTAATCCCCTCTCTTCCCTAAATCCCTCCTCGTCGCGATTCTCTTCCGTCAACTCTCTCGATCTCTCTTCACCCCATGCTCCTCGTCTTCTTCTTCGATTCTTCTCCTATTCTCCCGTCTAATTCCTCTTTCTGCTCCGTCTTGCTTCGTCTCACAAATCCCCCATCTTCTCCATGCCCATCGCCTTCATCTTCTATCTCATGGTGACAACCTACAAACATCATAAGAAAAACAACGTAACATTGACAAAGAAAGGCAAAATTGAACTGCAAAGAAAAGGAAATCACAACCTATCTGGAGGAGGACGAACGACGGCGAAGGTTCATGGACGGAAGGGGAGGTTTCAGCGAAGCTTCAAAAGATAAGCTTTTATTTCCTTTTGATTTTAGGTTTTTGAATGGGAATTTGGGGATTTTGTGACTGTTTGAATTTGTGTGGTTTTTGTATCGTTGTCCGTTTGTTGTGAATTCTCCTCCTTCTTATAGCCTTCTGATAATTAAAGTCATGATATCCTCTTAAAAATATTACCGATTTTGTCTAAGCATGTTTTAACTAATTTGTAAATGGTATTTCCAATTTTGATGATTCTGTTGATGCTGCCATTAATCTTGCAATTCATTTCCGTTTTCAGTTGGGATATGCTTTGATTCGTGTGATAATCAACTGACGGCTTTGAATGAGTTCCCTCTTTTTGATGATGGAATTTGACTAGCATGTCTAATAAGGATAGAGATCAAATTCAAAATCTGAACCTCTGAATCAAATTCTTGAACTTCCTCAAACAATTTAAAACATGAGTCCCAACAGAGAGGAAGAAGATCAACAAACTCCTTCTCGGAAAAGTTTGCATCCTCCACATGTAAGCAGAAGGATTGACGGGCTGCCAGCCGTACAGATAAGTCTTTACCCTGTAACAATCTGGTTAAAGTGCAATGTACAAGCCTTTTTGTCTTGTCTTTAAACTTAGAAACTCACTGTCTCAAAATTACTGCAACTTTTCGATGAATAATGCGCAGGTTTGGTGATCATTAGAAAGTTGTGCGATAAAGCTCCATTAAACCAGTATTTACATCTCAGATAGTTTGAGAGTTCATGATAAACATAGGCGGCGGCACCATAAGCAGCATCTTTAAGGAGCAGTGCAGAAGTAATTTGTCACTGAAGTCGGGCAATTATTCACGGTCTCTTGAAGAAGAGAAACCACAACAGGAGCTAGCAGTAGTTTATGATATATTTGTGACATTGATGTCTGTTGTACTTTGCTTGAGTTTTCTTCATCACGAATATTGTTGTACGTTGTTCTAAGTCTGATAATCATATTCTTCATCGTGAATGCAGGTTGTGAAGATACGTCCGGGTCATAATGTAACACCCCATTTAAATTATTCAGTCGCTTTGGTATTTTCTGTGATGTGTAGTTGTGTGGTGTCCTTAATTAAGGGTATGAGGTTAGGAGTAAGGGAGAGAGGTGACCTTAGTTGGGGTACTGTGGACCTAGATAAAGGAGTAAGTTAATTATGATATCGAGAGCATTATACTGATTAATATTATTCCAACTATTATTAATAATAATGTTAATGAGATTATCATTATTATTATTATTATTATTATTATTAATAATAATATTATTTGGTGGAATATTATTATTATTCATATTATTACTATTAGTATGAATATTATTATTAGTGGAAGAATATTATTATTATTATTATTATTATTATTATTATTATTATTATTATTATTATTATTATTATTATTATAGGATTTAAATAATAAAATAAGAAATAAGGGATTAAAGGAAATAGAGAAATTTTTTGGGAGAAAAAGAGAAACTGACGAACAAGGAGAGCTAGGGCAGAGGAACCAAATTCTCCATTGTTGATCAAGGAAAAGCTTCTAAGGTAAGGGGGGAGAATGGATTTCAATATGGGTGAATTAACATGAAAGGGTAGTGAGAGGTCCTTTCTCTCATAGGAATTATGTGTTCTTGAGGATTCTTGATCTAATTTTCGTAGCATGATAAATTTCATAAAATTGTTGCTGTTCTTGAATGATTATTGTATGAGGAGTATTGCTTTTCATAGTTTTCTATGTATACCTTTCGGTATGTTGTGGTGATGTAAGGTTTAGGGATTTGGGTAAATATGTAGAAAGGAATGTGTTATATTGTTATTAGTACGATGCTCTAAGGTTTCCCTAAGGTTTAGAGATTTGGGTTAATTGTGGGAAATATGGAGGTAATCGTAAGAATCGGAGGTTATGGCCAAATGGCTAAATGATATTATCGTTGAATATTAATATAGGAAAAACTTATGGGAAATTGAACCTTTGTGGCTAGAACCTTGACATTGTTATATGTCTGACCCTGAAGGGATTGAATATTAGATAGTGAGTAATTTTAATGTCGTAGAGTGTAATTGAAGGAAAAATTGTAATATGTTGTCCCTATAGGAATAAGAATATTCAAATGTGAGTAACTCTGAAGTACTCAGAGCAATTGCAGGAAATAGTGTTTTATGTGTTGCAAATGTTGCCAGATGAGCCTAATAAACCATAGAAGTTGTGCAGTTATTGCCGTATAACCTTAGGAATGTTTTAGTGATGTTTTGAGTGCTTTGAGTAAGTGATTCGCAAGAATAATTGAGCGAAAATCAGTTCCGGAGCGTAACAGCGTCTTTCTGTCCGTCACGTATGTTCATGTTTTCGGTCGAAATTGTTTTGGACGTAACTTTGGATCCGTAAGTCCGTTTTGATCCCCGTTCGAAGCGTTGGAAAGCTAATGAATAGAGATATAACATAGGATAGATAATGGAATTGTTTTCCCAATATTTTGTATCTAATTATGTTTAAGAAGTCAATTGTGTTTATGTTTTGTAACGAATCATGTTCTGGTTCAATGATGTCTTGGTGTTTTGATAGATGTGGGCCAAGATGGTCGAATGTGGACAATCTTGTGCGATTGTGGTAATTCCTGAGAGGATTACGGTGAGCGGATGGCTCGTGTGGATCAAGATTGATCGTGAATTATGCATGATGTATTACATTGCATAATTGTGTTGACATGCATTTCATATCATGTGTCTTATGGAGATGGCTAGGTGGAAATCCATGATGGGTGCCTAGTTTCATCCGGACTTCAATGTGGAAGTCGTTGTGGAGATAAGTTGTAGTTCAGAGGAACATATATACGACTTATTCGGATTCCGACGGGAATCGGGTTCTAGTGTGAACCGTATGAGATTGTGTTGGTACCACATGCATTGTGTCGAGTCAGTGTGTCACATTGCATTATTGTAATTGAATGTGGGCTATGAATGCCAAGTGATTGAGGTGGCACGTGTTTGTACGTTAATTGTGCTTATTTTATGTGTGGTGTGTAACTACTCCTTAGCATGTGTATTTCACCGTTTATTTATTGAATGTAGTTCTCACCCCTTTTTGTTGTTGTGTCTGTGCTCTCTTGGGAGTACAGGTGACCAGGTACCTGAGTAGTTCTTGGAGTGTGTTGCTATTTGATCGAGTCTTAGGAGTCGCTCTGATACGTAACATGGGATGACGGGATTGCGTTGTTATTTGACTACTTTATTTGTTTATTATTACGCATCTTCATTTATTGGACTTATGTTGTAATACCTCGTGTCGAGGAGAATTATATTGGATAATTGATTTGTATTCCGCTGCTTACTTGAAAACTAAATAATATTGATTATTTTAATGAAATGAAGTAACTTAGTGTGATATCCCACTATGTTGGAGAACTCTGATGAATTTCATGAATTGTTTCTATATATTTATTATATTACACGTACGGGGTAAAGTGGGGTGTTACACATAACACTCGAGTTCAAACTGTCGGAGAAGCGCTTTATGCTTTGTCTTCTAAATGTTGGCTTAATATTTCAAATCTCTTATAAGTCTTACCCTTAAATCAAGAATGAATCATCTCGGGTTGTTCATGTGCCTTGACTGTGGTCTTGCATTGTCTTCAGGGGAAAGTTGCAAAATGAGTTATTATGGGTGCTCCAACGGGATTCCCATCTGGGATGTATGTGCAAGCAACTGGTGTGAGTAATACACCCACCCTATCGCAGCTGCAGATGTCTTAAGCTCCCAAACTGTTGTCAGAAATACGGCGCAGTCAAAGGCTTTGGTGCGCAGGTCTCGGGTAGGAATTCTTTACTGCTCTTTCCTGAATTACGTTTTAATTTCCTCTGGCCAAAATCGTAATGTGATTCTTTGTCGTACTAATGTCTGATTTACCGACTTTACGCACGCTGGAAAGATGATTTACTGCTGATAAAACAAACAATTGTTGCTGTGGCACTTGTTGTTGTGACTGCTGTGCTTGAGATGGTAACAAATTTGACGCACCTTGTTGTGATTGCTGCTGAATTGGAACCTTCGATTGCTGTAGCACATGTGTAGAGTGCTGACTTGTCTGCATGCCTGAATCGGCAGATTGAGATCCAAGGACCTGCTGCGGCTGTAACCCAGGTACCTTGTTTCCCAACTGCTGATGTATATTTGATAGATTGTTTGCTGATTTATTAGTTACTAACTTTTATTTTCTGTTGGTTTTATCATGCAAGCTTGGAAGCGATTAGGATCACGGACAAAATTGTAAACATAATCACCAACTGTGATGAAGACGGTAGAGACTTTGAAGTTTGCATTACTCAATTTCTTGACTGCTGCTGGTTTCGCGCAAACCCTTCACATACAACATCATCTTGCCACTTTGAGTTAAAATATTTTCACACAACTAATGCATTCACTTACCATTCTTATGTATACCTGATACTCAGTATTTGCATTAAAAAACTCTTGAAGTTTATGTTTTTGTAGGTGCGCTCAGAGTTTCCGTCACATGGCTTTTCGGCGTTATGCAGGCGGTTCAAGAGCTGAGGCTGCCGGTGATTGTATACCTCAAACTCAATACCTCTTCCATAAGTGAAATGTCCTCTCAAGCCAGAAAAAATCAGTGGTGATTACATGTCGGAGCTCGATTTTTCTCCTATAACTTCATACAGAACTTCTTTTGTATCTCTGCACGATCTGAGCTTCTGAACGTAGGGGTTGTACCTACAGTTACCTTGAATCTGGAAGTATGTCCAGATGCAACACTAGAGGAAGTAACATACCAATTGTCTTCATCCTCATGATGCTTCTTATCATGTTGCGCAAGCTTCCTTGGTGTAAAAGGTGAGTTCGTCTATGAGTTCTTTGAGGAATTTGGTGGAATATTTCCAAACCGTCTCAACATGCCCGCTCGGGCTCCGATTAATTTAGGAAATAAATTGACTATGCCTTCATGTTTTGATCATACAAACTTGATTTGAAGCCGTCGATATCCGGTCCCGTTGACCGTGTGCTCACATTTTAAATGCTTTTGCAGGTCACACACTTGGTAGTGGAATGCACGAGGGATTTTGCCAAGTCATGAAGTAATACAGTGAGGCACTTGGCTCTCGCTTTGGATAATAAGTTTGGTTGCTGTGAACCTTTCAAGGCCTGCCCATAATTGCATTCTTAAAGTTTTGAAAATTTAAAACATGAGATACTCTTGTAACTTGTTGGCATATTATTTAAGAAGAGTTTGCGACCTTGCATATCACTTGTGAATATCCGTTGATTATTCTAGCCTTTGTAATATTGTTAGCTTTCAAAATTCACTTTGTTGTTGGGATGAGACTCAAGTTTGAAATAAATGATCAATTGAAACGTAATCCCTTGAAACTTGACTAGCTAACCCATAATCCAGATTCAATCCTAAATAAATTCATGGGATCCTTCACCAATTGTAGTTTTACTAGAACAACTTAAAAAGATATTGCAAAAATGATGAGTCACTTGAGTAGTATAAATGGATGCTTTCTTCAATGTTGTGTCAAGTCTAATCCAAGTTCTACAATTATTTCTCAAGCCACTAATGTTGAATACTCCTTTTTAAAACCTAAGACTTGATGGGACCTGCTCTTCCTTGTTGAAAGGTGATGATCCCAATTCATGAACCAAACTAGCTCTGCTTGACATGTATAATCCGGAAGTTGACAGTTTCTTAGACTCATCAATTTAAACTCTTGACCGGCCAAACCAAATCCCAAGCAAAACGAGTTAAACTCTTGTCATTGTAAATCAAACACCACCAGGTTAGATTGCACCTGCTGGATTTCAAACACTATCTTTGAATTTGAATCCACTCTATCTTGCACTAAAAAACCTGTCAGAGATGTCTTAAAAGGAAAAAAGAAACTGCACACTCGTTAGCCATAATAAATTCGCACACAAAAGAAAACAAAGATAAGAATACAAAAAAACAAGGAGGCAGAATCTTAAGGTCAGAAATTAGGGTGCAACAAAGGGTCAATGACGTTGTCTCCTGGTTTTGCTCGGTTCTTTGATGAGGCTGTCTGATGAGTAATGGATGTTATTGTTGGGATTTCCGATATAAACTTGGAGGTTGGAATCGTCCTGACTCAGGTTATTTATAAATGACCTAATTTCGTTTTTTTTAATATTACTCTTCTTAAGAAACTTAAAATGATTCCTGCTTCTATGGCTTTGTAGACTTTGAAGTTTCTCACCCTATCATTTCTGGAAATCCCATGGCACAACTCAAACGACATGAGCCGTGCGATAGGAGTTGGTTTGGAAGATAAGGAAAGTTGGAGATTGCTGCTGTTTGGTAGTTTCAGAGGGTTCAGATGCCATAGGGCTCTGCGTGTTTGATGGCTGCACTTTGAGAGTTTATTCGATGTTCATGATGCGGTGTTGAAGCATCTTGAGATTGTGACTGTGCCGTCGACAGCATACGGGTTGACGGAGGCCATCATGGTTGCAAAGAGTTTTGCTTTATCCACTGTCAAAAAGTCAATGTAATATAGGTTTTTTTTTGTTGTAACAATGATTGTGCTGACATGCTTCATGGATTTTTTCTTTAAAACACGCTTGTGGCAAACCTTGTAACAGAGATTTGTATCTTCAAAAGTTTTGAGTAATGAATTGCTTTTAGTCTTTTGTGAAGAACATAATTTGTCAGTCCAAACCTGGTGATGAATCCATGTATAAAGACAACTTGAACTTGATGCACTTAAACACGTGGACATAATTAACGAAACACTTACTGTGGGCCTATAACTTTGTATTTTATATTTCAACTTTGTGAAAATCACGTATCTTGAAGCCAAATAATACACTTTGATCTTGAATTATTTTGAATATAATGATCTTGGACTTTAAATCTTCATCAAACCTTGAACTCCATAACAACCTTGAATATGCATATTTGAACCCTTGAATCTTTAAAATCCGTTAACATATCTTCGTATTATTATGAGAACGTCATCAATCTAAGGCTTTGCAGTCTTGATTTTGGTAAAATTCGAATCATTTCTTATGACCTTGTAAACATAATTTGACTTTACATTCAGACTTCATGAGGAATAACAGATCTTTGACTTTGGTCACATGCATTCATCATGGAAAATTTTGATTATATCCTGAATTTAATAAATCACCTTGTATCCACTTTTGAATTGGTCCACAAACTCATACGAGAAACCTAAAACCAACTAATGATCTTGAACAACACCTCAGCTATTTAAACCTCAAGGAAGACACACAAGACAAACTTTTAGAGAATAATATGTGCCCAAGAATCTAACGTCACTTGAGACATTCTTGGATTTATGAATTTACTATCTCTCGCCTTCAGTTGTATCACAAGTCCAACACATTCCTCTGGGTAGATTTATAGGAACATCTTGCTTTAATGAAAATTCACGCACCCTTTAGATTATGCCAAATCTTTGATATGAGCCATGCCCTGAGAAATCCTTTAGAAAGAATCAGCCGCCGGTGTTCAAAGGAAGGTTTGATCCGGATGGTGCTCATATTTGGTTGAAGGAGATCGAGAGGATCTTCAGGGTTATGAATTGTGCTGAAGGGAACAAGGTGAGACTTGGGGCTCACATGCTGAGAGAAGAAGCCGATGACTGGTGGGTCGGTATGAGGCAAATTCTTAAAGTTAATGATGAGGAAATAACTTGGGATTTATTTCATGCTGAATTTCTGAGGAAGTACTATCCTGAGAGTGTAAAGGAGAGAAAAGAAATGGAATTTCTGGAGTTGAAACAAGGCAATATGTCCGTGGTAGACTACACGGCTAAATTCACAGAGTTAGTAAAATTTCATCCTCACTATGACGCGGTGACGGCAGAATTTTCTAAGTGTGTTAAGTATGAGAACGACTTGCATCCTGAGATCAAGCAAGCGGTGGGCTATCAGAGGATAAGGAGATTTTCGGACTTGACCAAATGTTGTCAAATTTTTGAAGAGGATAGTAAAACTCGTTCTACTCACTACAAGAGTTTGAAGGAGGAGAAAGAAAGGCAACAGGTAAGGAGTGGACCTTATGTGACGCCTGCTGATAAGGGAAAGCATAGGGAGAACTTTGTTAAGAGGCCTGGAGGAGGGAGTTCTGGATCCATTAAATGCTACAAGTGTGGTGAGATGGGTCATAAGTCTTTTATGTGTGGAAAGCCCAAAGTTAAGTGCTCTAACTGCGAAGTTATTGGGCATAATGCTACGGATTGTAGAAAGGGTGTGGTGAAGTGCTACAATTATGGAGAAGAAGGTCACATCAGTGCTAAGTGTCCTAAACCTAAGCAAGCTCCAACAAGTGGAAAAGTATTTGCATTGGCAGGATCAGACACTACTAATGCGGATCGTTTGATTTGAGGTATGTGCTTTATTAATAATATGCCTTTAGTTGCTATTATTAATACCGGAACGACTCATTCGTTCTTTTCTTTTAAGGATGCTAAGCATTTGGAATTGTGTTGTATTCTTGTGAGGGTGGTATGGTTATTGAGACTCCCGCTTCGGGGTCGGTAACTACATCTTTTGTATGTTTAAGTTGTCCCTTGAGCATGTATGGTAAAGAATTTATTATGGACTTGGTGTGTTTACCATTAGAAAGATTATATGCAATCTTGGGTATGAGCTGATTGCAGTATGATAGAGTTAGTGTGGATTGTTATTTCCTGTTGGCAAGGATTTCTCCTATGAAAGATGGAAAGGATGAGCGTTTCTTATTCCCGAAAGAGTTGAAGAAACTTTTGGGGGACGGAACTCAAGTGTTCAGTTGTTTGCATCATTGTCGGTGGAGAGGAAGGCTGAACCGGATGTGTCCCCAGTGGTGCGTGACTTTTCAGAGATGTTTCTGGAAGGATGTACCGCCGGAAAGAAAAATTGGATTTGAAGTCCGTGGATTTGATGATGATAAGAGGGGAGACTTCAAGATGATGATATTGGAATATGTACATGCCCAAGATTCGATCTCATTGGGGTAGAATGACTATGTGTCGTTCCTAGTGAGATGATCACCGGGGTAGAATGACCGAGATGTTATTCCTGGTGGGGTACAAGCGGTGTACCCATAATCTCCAATGGGGATTGGGGCGGATCGACGGTTTTATAGGAGCCACATGGCATAACTATGATTGCAGTATGAAGTGTGCATGCGTGCGATCGTGTACGACTTCGGAATCGAAGAGTAAGATGCGTGTATCGCATCCAGAGTTGTTTTGGATCAGGTGATATTTTCGAGGACAAAAATTCCTAAGTGGGGGAGAATTGTAACGCCCCGATTTCGATTATCCCTTTTTCGTTAAGTCCTTTTTGATTTTAATTGGGCGAATATTATTTTGATGTGGAATTTTCGTGGAAATATGTTATGTTTACATATTGTTCTATTTTACCCGATTTTGGGAGTTTTCGGAGAAAATAGTTGGAGGGTATTTTGGACATTTCCTATTATAAGTTGGATATTTTATGAGATATTGAGTTAGTAGATGTTTTGGGAAAAATAATAGGAAGATATTAAAGAGGAAATAGAAGAGAAAGAAGGATAGTAAGAAAGGAAGGAAAGAAAAGAGAAAGAAAGAAGGAGAAGAGAAAGAGGGGAGAAAGAAGAGGAATCTTTGGAAAACATTAAGATCAACCTTAGCTTGCAATTAATCAGGTAAGGGTGAGAAGTTTTATCATCTTAATAATGTATATGATCATGTATGTGCTAGATTGGATTTGTTGGATTGTTTTCTATGTTTCCATTTCTAGGTCGGAAGTTGGTTTAATCGGTAGAAGCTGAGTTTTACCGGTGAGGATTTGGAATAGATGGTGTAGTTTAGTCGGGTGATGAATGGGTTATGCTACTGGAACTGGTTTGGATTTAATCGGTCGATTTTTGAGGTTTTGGTGGTTTTGGAACAGTTGGGATTTTATGGTTTCGCAGGTTCTCCAGTGTTGCACCCCAAATTTTGACCCCTTAGATTCTCATTATCATCTTAGGAGCATGCTCATAGGATTACCTAACCTTAACCCAGTTCAAGTCTATCTTTGTCAAGTTACAGATGAATCAGGGTTTAGTACAGTCAAATTGAAGCTTCAGGGTTTGTGATCAATCAAAGTTGTAGGCTAATTCAATCATGAAACAAGATCAAGGGTATCATATGATGTCAATTGAGAATCCAATTTGAAGTTGTCACTCCAGAATCAAGAACAGTGCAGTCCAGGAGCCCCGATTAGGGTTTTTGACCGGTAAAAGTCAACTGTAGTTTGACTTTGGTGTTGGAAGGTGTTTTAATGATGGGATCATGGTCCATGAAGTTCATATAGCTTAATAAAGTTCATTCAAGAAGTGTCAAAGTCTCAGGAGGTCCAGAGTGTCAACAGGCGACTCGGTAGTCACCGATCGATCGTACGGTTGACCGAAAAGTCAACTCTTCAATTTTAAGGAATTGGACTTCAAAGTGTGAATAAAAAATGTTCCTTATATCATATTGCACTTTCCTATCAATTTTCATGACCATTGGATCAAGGATGAAGGAGTAATCGAAAATCGGGAAATTAGGGTTTTGAAAGGGGCTAAACCCTAACTCCTTAACCACACATCCAAATGAAGTGGTTCAAAGCTCATTAGAAAGCTATTGACAAATCCTACAAAAGTATCAAAGTGGTCCATGACCAGAAAATGCATAGATTTAGAGTTATGACCAAATTCATTTTAAGAAGGGAAAAAGACTTGGAAAAATTTTACTTTTAAGCTCATTTTTTAGCAACTAAGAGAGGCTTTTTGGCCAAGTTCCTTTGAGAATTTGAAACTCATGAAAACATGAATGTTTTAGAGCTATTTGAGGGCTTTCTAAAAAGTAATAGAACATATCAATAGCATTTGTGAGTTGAGAGTTATGGATTTGGCAAGATGGTGTTTTCACACTTGAGTCTCACATTGACGAAGTTTCAAAAATCCATTCTTTCATCAATTGGACCAATCTCAGCTTTTGAATCATGTTTTATCTGATATGTAGAGACTTTGTAGCATGGAAGTACAAAGGAAATGCAGAGGAAATGGAATTGGCCAAGTTTGCAAGTGGACTTGCAAGTTGCCTTGCAACTTGCATTAAAATATCATAAAACAAGCAAGAGGTGGAAAGTAAATTCTGAACCAGCCATGAACCTACACACTCTAGCCTGAATTTAGCCACACTAAACTCATCATGATACTTGACTTCAAGCTTACCTCCAAGCCAAGAAAACTCTTTTGGGAGGTTGGATCCAAAAAGTAACTTTTCCCTCCTAGGAGGGAAATCTTCAAATCTGCCCACTACCTCTCATTTGCCTATAAATAGAGGCACTCTCCACTTCATTCAATACACAATAACTCCTCTAAAAACCAGAGAAGTTGCAAGCTCTCAGTCTCTCACTCTTTGTTCCATTTTCACAAAATCACAAAACCACCAAAATACCACAAAATCTGTCTTGGTAGTACAACTGCCATATTCATTTCCACACATCCAAAATCACCAAAAACCATATACACAATCCACAAATATTGTGTAGAAGGTGTCCAAGCCCTTATACCACTCAAAAACCACATTCTCCAAAAAGTCAACTTCCATACCAAGCAACTTTGACCATAATGCATAAAATCTGCCAAATCTTATTCTAGGCACTTACTTGATGTTCTAGTCACTCAAACACCTCACATATATCATATCTCACCTATCCAAAGCATTGAGGATCATTGGTAGAACCTATGTCTCAAACTGTCACAAAGTTTGCATTCTTGCTTCAAGAGGAAGAAATCTTCCAAGCTAGGTGCCATTTGAAGTTCCTCTGGGTTTCTTGGTGTTTCAATCTGCTCAACATAGTCTACAAGAGGTATGTAGAAAATCAACTCCCTCCTTTATGTCATAAATCTCATGCTTGGCATTTTGAGTATTGTTGTGTTAAAAAGGTGTCATTTTCATGTCATATGTCAAAATTCTGTTTTAGAGGCAATATGTTTGATGGGTGAGTTGGATCATGCTCAATTCCTTATTTATGATGTGTATATGTGATTGGTATGACCTGTTTCAATTGTTCTTTTACTTTTCACATCCAAATGCCTCATATGCATCTTAATGGCCACCAACATGTCAAAACTGTTTCCATTTGAAGTATGCTTATTTTTTGAGTTTGGTTACACTTAACTTCATATCCATGATGTGTATGTATGACTGACATGATTTTGTTCTCACCTGTTTTGCTTTCCACTTCTAAAAATGCATCATTTTCGTTCAACAAGCCATCAGCACAACAATTTGGTTTTTAAAGGAAGTTTGTTTGGATTTTGAATACAAAGCTAAATGTTATCATGTATATTATGTGTGCACATCATTGTCTTGATTTAAGCTTCATCATTTTTGGAAAATCACACCTGCTGCCACAAAACAGTTTTTTTTGCATAACATCAACATGTCAATTTTTGTTTGGATTGAAATGTGCTTGAACTTTAAGAATGATCTCTATCATTTCCATGAATATGATGTGTATGTGTGATCTAATTGGACTGATTTTGCTTTCAACCTGAATTGTACTCTTTGATGCTTCACAACTGTCAAAATTTACACTTTGAGCATCACTTTTCATTACAGACCATTTTGAACTATCCTTGGTGTTTGAAATCATCCCTCAACATGCATATAAACTGTAGGCATAACTTGTTTGATCAGAATATGTTTAAAACCTGGTTTTGAACTTTTCATGCATTGCCTCAAAATACCATTTGGTAGCCTGTGTATCATTTTTTATGCCAAGCTGTTTTGGAATCATTTTTCTTGCTTAAACTCACTTGTCTACATGTATGCAAGATGTATATGTGATCTATTTGGTGTAAAAGTGCCTAGAATTAATTTTGAACATCCTACTGTTTTGCAAAAACACCAAAATGCAATTTGAAAGCCATTTTTTATGCCAAGCTGTTTTGAATCATTTTTCTTGCTTGAACTCACTTGTCTACATATATGTGAGATGTGTATGTGATTCATATGATCAAAATGTGCTTGAACCTGATTTTGAAGTTCCTACTGCTCTCATACATACCAAAAGCAGCTTGAATACCATTTTTCACAAACAATCATTTTGAGATCAATTCTTTTGTGTAAATGCACTCACCAACATGTATGAAATATGTGTATATGTTTTATTTGGTTTGAGGTTGCCTTCAACATGAAATGAACATCTTTGTGCATCATACTTGTCAAATTTGCAACTAGAAAGCCATTTTCTATCACAGACCACTTTGAACTATTTTTGGTGCCTAAACTCATTCAATAGCATATATGTGACTTGTATGTATGATTCATTTGATTGGTATGTGCCTAGAATCAGAACTGAACATCATGATGCATTACATATGTCAAAATTACAACTTGATGATCACTTTTCAAAACAGACTGTTTTGGACCTAATCTTTTGCCTAAATTCACTCAATGACATGTATATAGTGTGTGTATATGACTTGTTTGATCTGAAAATGTTTGGAATTGAAATTGGACATCATCATGCATCTGCACAAGCACAAATTGCAACTTGATAGTCAGTTTTCACTACAGTATGATTTGAACTCCATTTTGTGTTTGAGATCATTCATTGGCATGTTTATAGTGTGTGTGTGTGATTGGTTTGAATTGAAAGTGATTAGAACAGGTCATGAGTTTCAAAATGCATTCCAAACATCTCCAAAGCATGTGCTATCGTGTTTTCAAATGGGGAGGGTATTTCAAAAAACCAATGCCACCATCATGTTCCTTGTGAAATTCTACACAATTTAGACTAAAAGTTTGTGAAAATCCATTAAGAATTGATTGAGTTACATCCAAAATGCAAATCCAAGTTTTGTGTGTTTTTCTTGCCCAGCCTGCCTAGAAAACATCCCTTATATATTTAAAGGGGTGGCTTCATCAATGGATGTATAGCCACCCCAGTGGTAAGCACACTTGCCAAAACGCGCCTTGTACCATGTGAACCTGGGTTCGACCCCTGAAGAGGGCAACCCTTTTATTATTTTTACCATTTTTCATCCAAACTTCAAAAAATCACATCTCACTCATTTTTAATCATTTTGCACCCATTCTTTTTGCATTATGTTTGATTTTATGTCTATTTTTATGTAGTATTTTAAAATTCCATGTTTGTCCAATTTTTAATCCCTTTTAACCACTTGCAAATTAAGTATGTTTGTGATCGTTTTCACGTATGCAGATGAATTCTTTCTTGTTATACTTGTGTTTGTTTGTGATATTTGTTTACATTCATATCCTTAAATGTTAGTCAACATGCTAGGATTTTATTTTTGGTTGTTACCATGTTCACGTTGCCTCCTCTCAGGAATTTACTTGAGGTTGATCTGTTGTCACATTCCTTGCTTGATCAGTTGCTTTGATTGTCATCAATGCCTATTTTGTGTTTACCTTTAACATGTCCATTTGATGGTTTTCACCATGCTTTTATCTTCATCATGTTATTACTTTGTTAAGTATCTTCTTTTTTCCCCAAGTGATGGAACTTGTTAGTTCTCATCCAAGTTGCCTCCCCTCTCTCTTTCCAAAAGAAAAGTCTCTCCATTGGCCCTTGTGTCATGGAAAGCTCATTTATCTCTCCTTGACTTTGTTAAGTCACTTTAACCTTAACTTATAAGCCATTAGACTTTTCTTTTTAGTCTAAGAAACCCACCTGTACTAGGAGTGTTCTTCAACTAGAACCCTAGGATAGAGTTTGTCAACTCTATGTAAGAATCATTGTCATGATTTCTTACTTCCCCTTTTGAGTGTTACAACTTAGATTAGGGAGTTTTGTCAAACTCCACACAAAACATTGTCATGTTTTCTCCCCCTTGAACCTTGATCATAATCAAGTGTTCTTCATCCCTTGTGAGGTGAACTACGATTGCTCTGATTCTATCCTAGTTAGGATACGTAGGCAGAAGACGTGACGTCTTTGCGAGCAAACTTAGTGTATATATCTTTAGGTTTTAACCTACACATTTTTTCCCAATCCTTAACAAATCCATAGCAAACATTTAACAAACTTAGCAAGCAATCAAACAAAAGGTTCCTGTAGAGTACTACAGATGCTTAGGGTGCTAACACCTTCCCTAGGTATAACCAACCCCCGATCCCTAAATTTCTTAGCATTGTTGTTACATCGCGAAAAGGGTTTTTCTTTCTTTAGACCTTTCATTTGGATAAATTAAAGTTCGGTTGTAAAAGAATTAAGATTCAATTTAATATAATAGCTTGATATCCAATTTTCACGGCAACAGAAATGGCGACTTCACTGGGGAAATTCATTAGGACTTGAGGGTTTAGCCTATTTTGTTTGTTTATGTGCTATATTTGTGAATATTTTGGTTTACATGTATGTTTGTGTATACTTGTTTGTTGGATCTTGGGATCTTTTGAGTGGTGAGATGGTCCTATACCCGGACTTGAGCGTAATTATGATAGGATGGTGGTATATTCAAGAAGGCTTATAGGGAGTTGATTCCCGACCAAGCTAACTTGAGAAACCACCGCTCAGTGTAGGCCCTTTTTGAGAGTTTAGTATTTTTGATCGAGTATTCGTGAAAACAATGCTACTTTCAACGAAGAAGCCCATGACACTGTGAACTTTTAGATTACATTTTACCCCACTTTGACCTTACTAGGATGTAGTGCGATGGCTATAAGGAAGTATTTCCGAAATAGTTGATACACGATACTACACTCAGACGAGACTCTCTTGAGAATATTATCGATTACCAAGTAATTTGGGAAGTTGACAATATCCGAAAGATGGGTTAATGACTCTGGGAACCATTTTAGAACCTTGTTCTACAGGTTTGAAACCCCTAGTACATACCTTTTGGGGATGGGTAGACCTTGGATCCATGCTTGACCTTTAAACCTAAACTTGTGCTTGTGCATATATGTGACCTTTTTGCATTTACTTGTGTTTGTGCATCCTTGCATTCATAACATCATCTCATAAAGTTTCATGTAACTCAGACTCTTTTTGTTTGTAAACATCAGGGATCACTATGAATAATGAAAGAAAGAAAACATTAAAGTACACTTACAAAGGTTTTAAGCTAGATGACCTAAGAAGGTTGGGTACCTTGGTGACAGATCCAGAGGGTTTCCAGAGTAGGTATGGGAAGCTGTTGTTATTATTGAAGATAAAAGTGGATAATGGACTTCTTTCTACGCTTCTTCAGTTTTATGATCCGCTCTATCACTGTTTCACTTTCCCTGATTATCAGTTAGTGCCTACACTAGAAGAATATTCTCAGTTGGTTGGTTTGCCTATTCTTGAAGACTCTCCTTTTCCAATCATGGAGAAGGACCCTAAAGAACAAGATATTGCCAAAGCCACACGTTTGGGATTAGTGGATATTCAAAAGAACATGATCACAAAAGGAGGATTTTTTGGGTTGAGTGCAGAATTCTTGGTTGAAAAAGCTCAGTACTTTGTCGATCATTTGAGTATGGATGCATTCGAGGCTATTCTTGCCTTACTCATTTATGGTATCCTTTTGTTTTCCAGCTTTGAAAACTTTGTAGACCTCAACGCCATTAAGATTTTCTTGAAGAAAAACCTTGTACCTACTCTGCTAGCAGAAGCGTATCACTCTGTTCATCTTAGGAATTTTCACAAAGGAGGGATGATTACTTGTTGTGCTCCTTTATTGTACAAATGGTTCACATTACACTTGCCTAAAGCCCACGCCTTTTGGGATCCGAAGAAGGGGTGGTGGTCAAAGAAGATTATGGCTCTCACGCACTCTGATATTGATTGGTATAGTCGCGAATATGATGGGATGATGATCATTGACAGCTGTGGGAATTTTGGTAATGTACCTCTTCTTGGTACCAATGGAGGAATCAGTTACATCCCCGTCCTCGCCCATCGATAGTTGGGATACCCTTTAAGAGATAGGCCCAACAGTGTTCATGTGGAAAACATTTTCTTTAAAGAAGAAGGTAATAATCAAGAGCAGAAAGAGAAGATTCTAAAAGCCTGGGGGTCATTTGCACAAGAAAGGAAAGAAGGACTTGGGAAAGCCTAATTGTGTCTCCTTGGAACCTTATCTCCAATGGATTCGAAAGAGAGCCGTTGAGTTGAAGATGCCCTATTCTCGACAAGAACCTATGGCTTTAAAAGAGGAGCATACTTTGATCTTCATGTCTGAGGAATAGAAGTTAAGGATTGCTTTGAGCAAGGCATGACAAACCGAAGACGCTTGGAAGCACAGGTACCAAGTGTTTGTTGAAGAGAACGCAGAGCTCTAGAAGAAATTAGAGTTGAAGAATGAAGAGGTGCTCTTCAGCAAGAAGAGAAAAGCGCAAGAAGATTTATTTTCTTCTAGCCCTCAGTCAACTCCATGGAAGCTAATCGTGGACAAGCTCATTCTTGAGAAGGCGCAGATGGAGAAAGAGATTGAAAAGCTCAACTTGAAGCTGTTAGGAGAACCTTCTTAGGGCTTTTTACTAGCTTTTATTTAGCTTTCTGTTTAAGACTTTTGTAAGATGTACTAACATTTTGTAATCCACTGAATTTTGAATCAACAATGTTTTGATGTTTACCGAATCTGAGTTCCATGATACTTTGTACATTTTGCATTCGCATTTATTAATCATTCAAGGAACTGAAGATTGTTTTGCAGATATTATAGGATGGATTCTGGAAAGAAAGCAGAGATTGTGTTCCGATGCCCAAAATTGGAGAACTTGAAGAAACTGGGAAGTTTAGTAGAAGACCACGAGGCATTTAGAGAGAAGTATGGGAATATGCTGTCTTTGTTAGAAGTTCAAGTATATGAAGAGATGTTGTCCGCACTCGTGCAGTTCTATGATTCAACCTATCACTGTTTCACATTTCCAGATTATCAGTTGCTGCCAACCTTGGAAGAATATTCCGCCCTGATGGGAGTAGGCGTCACTCCTAGACCATTTTCTGGAAGAGAAGGGACTCCTAATGAAAGAGCAGTTGCAGAGGCCGCATATTTGGAGGTGGACGAAGTCCGATCTCATATGGTTGCTAAAGGAGGGTGTTGCACCCCAAAATTTGACCAACATTTATTCATCCATCAAGAGTTGTATGAGACTTTGAAGTTAGCCAAGAAGGTTATGCAAAGGTTCAAAGGTTGATACCTTTATCAGAGAACTCAAGAGATCCTCAGAAGAATTGGTTGAAACCAAGGTTGTGTGCCTCATGACTTGAGAGTTGTGGGAGCTCCTCAGATGATTCTGAGACTATGAGGATGGACTTGAAGCTTTGATAAAGCTTATGAGATGTCTTGAAAGCCATCATGAAGCCTAGAGAGGTCTTTATACAAGAATCCAAAAGATTCAACCATGAGTGGTAGAATTAGGGTTTGACTGGGTCAACCCTAGGTCAACTGATGATTTGGAGAGGGTTGAGACCTAATCCAAGAGCCATGTGATCATGGAATGATGTATTGAGATGTTATAAGGATGATTCCTAGACCAACTCATCATGATTGAAGAGTTTGAGAAGTTTCAAGCTAGGGTTTCTAAGGATTGACAGTGTAAAATCCCCTAGTTTGATCTCTATCTTCAAGGCAGTTTAGCTCAAGATGTGATTGTCATCTCATCTCCCCAACAACATGAATGTTGTAGAGCTTGTTCTTAGATTTAATTTGAGTGGTAGAAGTACTTGATAGGATTTATAGAGCTCAAGTTATGGTTTTGACAAATTACAGGTCATCTGAGGTATGTGAATCTGGGTCCTTGAAAGTCACCCAACTCGCAGACAACGTTTGCCCTAGTAGGATGATTCCTATGGATTCTTGGTCAACATGAATGTTGAAGAGAATCTTCTTAGATTTCTAGAGAGTACTAGAAGTCCTTGATAGAATTTTCATAACTCAACTTATGGCTTTGACAAGCCAAGGGCATTTTGGTCATTTGGAGGTTATAGGTCATTTCAAGCACAAAGCCATATCTCCTAGTTCCAAGCTTCAAATGGAAAAATCTTCAACATCAAACTTGCTTAGAATGATGTTTTAAGGCTAGTAGGGAGGTCATGAGATGTCTAAAAGCCTCATATCAAAAAGTGATAAAAATGGCCTAAAAATGAGGCATAAGTTAATTCAAGTGAATTTGAAAAATGGAAATCACAAGCTATAAATCCAAACCATGTCATTTAATAGGTCATTTTGAATCCAAATGACATTCTAAGAACAATGGTTCAGCCTCAATTTTGATTTGAGGCTTGGATCATAGGGCTGCTTTGTAATGGGATTACTTGCATCTTAAGGTACCAAACCAAAACAAGGAAAAACTCAATACACAAGGTGGTTATGCATTGTAACTAACCCTAAATCTCATGTGGGGATAAATTCAAGTCAGAATTGGTAGTTATGAGATGCTTGGCATGAGATAGCATGTGGAGAGAATTGAATTCAAAATACCATGACATGAAAACTTCAATTTCTCATTGGATTGTTCTATGGGGTTCTAGATGATTCTAAGCCACTCTATAAGATGAATGCAACTTGCTCAGATGCAAGGTTGGTGTTAATTGGTGTAGAGAAGAGAGAGTGAGATCCAAATTCCTCCATTGCAAGTCACATTCAATCTCTTCATTCTTCTTCATTTCCCTCCATTTTTTCTTCACAAACCTTCTCCATAGATCTTTCTGAGTGTGTGCATGCTGAATTGAAGCTCCATTGATGGAAGATTGAAGGTGTTCCAATTGAATTAGCAAGAAGGCAATTACCATTGAATCTTGAAGTACAAGCTCTCCCCCTCAAATCCTTTGCAAACAGAAGAAGTTTCATCATCCAAGGATCATTCTTGAAGAGTTTCAAGCCTTGAAAGCAAGGATTTCATCATCTACCATATCAAGAAGCCAGGTTTGCAAAATCCCTTTCACCTCATAATTTAGGCATGGTTAGGTTAAGTTATTAGTGTAGAATTGTTAGAGACAACTAGGTGATCAACTCTGATGAGTTTAGGAGTAATTGGTGAAGTTTCAGCCATGGATATCATTTCTTAATGGAGTAAGAATGTGTGATACAATGAGTGATAATGCAAGATTATTAGCTGGTTTTGATTAGGGTAATGCAAGGATCATTTTGATGTAGATAAATTTAAGTTTGGTTGAAGTTGAAGATTGATCACATTTTGAGATTAATGGAGTTGCACCATCGGGTTTGAGGATAGAGGCCGTTTCAATGCATTCCAAGATTAGGATCATGTTCAGCATGGAAAATGGATCAACTTAGGGTTTTGAATGGTTGAATTTGATGATGATTCGAAGGAATACGAAGGGATGGAAGATCTGTGCATGAAATCTGTTTTCATGGGGTTTCTGAAAACCCTAGCTGCGTGAGGAAGAAGATGACCCACGACCGTTGGATGAGCGCGCTGACCAGTTGACTGAGTGAGGATCTGATGGTCCACATTTAATTTGAATTTTGGAGGGATCTCAGAGCGCATGAAACGCCGCGTTTCATTAAACCTGGCATGTTGGGCTTAAGTGATCTTTGCTAACCCCACCCCCCATTGAAGCCCAATCCATGTTATAACTGAAATTTGTTTCTTTTCGCACCACTCATTTTCCATTTTCTTTAGGTTTTTATTATTTGATTTTCTGATTTAAATTGGGCCCAGGTGCATTGCTTTCCAAACCCCCCATTTTGAGCCCATCAATAAAATGAACTGCATAGTGTTGCTGACTACACCCCAGGCTTCATGATTCATTTCTATTTTTCTCCATTTTCTTCCAACTTTAGAAAATCATATTAAATTGAAAAATCAATATTTTTTCATGGGAGTTTTTTCTCCCTTTTCATATTTTTGTCTAGAAAAATATAAAATAAAAACATTTTCCATTTCATGCATTTTAGTATTTTTTGTGTATTTTTCACTTTAATTGCATTTTAATTCTTTTATATTAATATATGATTTTGTAGAATTTAGTTTAGGTAGTTCCCTTAATATTTTTAGGTCAATATTTTTAGGGTAGTTAGATATATGTTTTAGCTTCCCCCTGGATTTATTACATATTTTTGTGATGATTTTTAGGATAGTTTTGATTAGATAATTCTAGGTTGTGTAGAATTAGGTTAAACTTCAACATAGGTCCATAATAACTTTAGATTTTTGGTTTTTAGGACAAGTTAGACTATGGGGCATATATGGGTATTAAGGGTAGGTATGTAGGATCCCTTAGAAATTATATTAGGCTTTAATATAGTAGTATACTATTTTTAGTTGATTTTTGTATTGGTTGATTGTTTGTGTTGCCTTTAGGGCATGTTTGCTTTAGTTTGCTTTGCTTTGTGGGCTTGGAGAGCTAGATCTTGGTCTAAGGAGCATTGAGGAGCACTGAGGAGCATAGTAGAAGACTTGAAGATGGATTTAGGAGCTTGAGAGCTTGATCTTATTTCCTTTTTTGTTGTTTTAGGGTTAGGGATTAGGAAGAGTTTAGACTTAGATGACTTCTTTCTCAAACATGGATGGTATCTTTCACCTCCATTCCTCCCTATGATTCAAAGTCCTTCCATGGTATACACCTCTCTCCTTTGGAGGGATAAGTGATGTACCTAGGAGGTAGAACTTTTGAGGGAACCATTCCTTTGATGTTGAACCCTTATAGGTCACCTTTGGTGGTCAAATAAGCAGTTCAATATCCCCCAGCTTATCCAGTAAGTGATTTTCTCTGGTTTGATTGTCTTGAGAGATGTTGAGCTTGAGTCTGAAGATGAAGACTTCATTGAAGAGTGTTGAAGAGGATGAATCCTTGAGTATTGCCATTCCAGCTGAAGCTTGAAGAGCAGCAAGAGCAAGTTGATACTTGAAGACCCCTGAAGGTGGAGCTGATCAAGAAGCTGAAGCTTAAAGGGAGAAGATAAGTTGAAACTTATGTTGTAGGGTTGAAACCTGGAGAAGCAATTGATATTTGAAGTCTTAAGACTGAGTTGCTGTTGGAAGAGCTGAAGCTTGGAGTTGAGAGAGGAGTCTGCTTTCTTTTTCTTTTCTGTATTGTTGTGTTTTGTTTGACTTGTCTGATGCATTAGAATAAGTCCATATCTAGAATAGGTAGAATCTAGGAGCATGATTGCACTAGAGGTTGAGTTGCTCCCTCTGCTTGTATTGTTACTGTGTGGCTTTGCTTGCGGGTATTCGGTAGAGCCCTGCTCCCTTGCCCATGTGGTTTATTTGCCTGATGGCATTTTATTTCATTTTATCTGTATGATTGCAGTTTACTATTATTGCTTGATAGCATGTTGTTTTATATTTCAGTATGATTACTGTTATTTCATTCTGGCTTGAGGTTGAGATGAGCTTGTGGAGGCTGAAGCCCCACACACATTTCCTCCCTCACTTGCATTGCATGCATTTTACTGTTAAGCTGATGCTTTGTCTGTTTTGGTGTATCATTGACATGATCCCTTAGGACTCTCATTTCCTTTGATAAGGATTTGATGATAGAATCTTAGGTTGAAACCTATGCATGACAACTTCTAGGAGTTCCCTGTTCAAACCTCAACCATAGGATGAATCCATGGCATGATAACAGTAGGACTTGATAGTCTCCCTCCTAGTTGGGCCTGTTCTCTTCTCATCTCAAAACAGTTTAAGATACAGTAATCATGAATGATTTCTTTCGTATGTTACGAGCCTTAAGCTATCTGAGAAAGGATTGTGGGAGAGTTTCTTTTCCACAATCTGGATGTTTAGTATGGTACCCTTCGGGTGACATGCGACGCATTCACTCTCAGGTCATAGTCTCTAGTGCGATTGAAATCGCAAACACAATAAAAACACTTCTTTCGTAAAAGACAGGAAATAAACCGTAGTTTCCCGAACTACGTGAGCTATGATCTCTCATGCCTGTTGAGAGTACGTAGGCACAAGATGGCGATGTCTTGGCGAGCTACCTTCCCCCATAACCCTTCGTAGGCCGAACTACGTTGACTCTGATTTCTCATTCTCTGATGAGAATACGTAGGCATAAAGTGCGACGCTTTGCCGAGTCATTTTTCTTTTCTTTTTCAGCCAGCCTTGATAGGTAGATAGAATAAAACCAACCCGTCCAAGTAAACACAACAAGCGAGGATCCCGTCGAGTACGACGGACGTGAGGGGTGCTAATACCTTCCCCTTGCGTAACCGACTCCCGAATCTAGATAATGGTTGCGACGACCTTGTCTTACCCTTATTCGTCAGGTTTTTCCGATCGTTTCCTTTCCCGCTCTGAGGGATAAATAACGAAAGGTGGCGACTCTTCTGTCATGAAGGCACCTTATTTTCGCGCAAGCGACAACTGGCGACTCTGCTGGGGAGTTCTAATGGTTCCCTATGCGAGTCTCGCCTTGGATTTTCTTCCTAGCTGTCTGGGACCGTCCCCAGCAGCTGGCGACTCTTCTGGGGAACTCCAACAGTTCCCTGAGAGTCATTCCTAACGCTTGTATGTTTACTTGTTGGGTTGCGTTTATTTATCGCATTTTACTTCTCGCACTTTATTTCCCGCATTTTATTTTCAGTATAATATGATTATTTGTGCTGTTGTGGGATGGGAGTTCTGATGAGTGAGAAGCCAGACCCAGGCTTGAGTGCACCATAGACTTAGAGTGGAAATTAGTGGGCGCGTGCTTGCTTTGCAGGCACTAGTGTCTCATGAAATCCACGCTCAAACGAGGTTCATCCGATTGGCTTCACTTTCAACCCTTTGGGTTGAGACGGTTGCTGGTTTGGTGGATTGTCGACTCTGGGGACCGATCATTTGTGATTCAGCTAAGTGAGGCCGCTTCATGAGCTGGTGATGCCACACCTTCTGGGTATCGTATCACCCCTCTTGAAAGTCTGTGACGCTGATGAACGCATAGGATGCCGTACCTTGAGTCAGTTTAGGTCCATACCTGTGAGTGGGGTTGGGTTTATTGCAGGAAACTTTGACCTCCAGACTACCTGGTTTTCTTGACAGTGGATCAGTTTTGTTGGTACCAGGGTTTCTCAGTTGCAGATATGTCTGTTCTTGATAGAGCAGGTTTTGATCAGAGGATCTTATCATCAGGTGTATGTCTGTTCTTGATAGAGCAGGTTTTGATCAGAGGATCTTATCATCAGTTGTTTGTTCTTGATAGAGCAGATTTTTGGGGTCTGAAGATCTCATCAGCAGATGTTGTTTGTTCTTGATAGAGCAGATTTTTGAGTGAGGTCTGAAGATCTCATTAGCAAATGTTGTTTGTTCTTGATAGAGCAGATTTTTGGGGTCTGAAGATCTCATCAGCAGCTGTATGTTTGTTCTTGATAGAGCAGATTTTTGATTTGGGGTCTGAAGACCTCATCAGCAGATATTTCTTGATCATACATCCGAGGTCCTTATTATCAGACATTTGTTCTTGACGGAGCAGAATTATGATTTTGTGTATATGGTCCTATCAGATGGTTGTTCTTGGCAGATCAGATTTGTGGTCCTACACCGGGGTTTTCTTCTCATCAGTGATTGTTGATACAGAATCTGCGCAGCACCAGTGGCCTGGATATATTATTGCATGACTGCATTTTGCATTAGTTTGCATGTTCATTTGCATTTCATTAACGTGTGTCTGTGTTGCAGGTACCGTTTTTCCCGATCCAGGATTTCTTGCCTCCTATTGTATTGTTATGGGCTCTCTGAGGAAGACCGTGGCTTACAAGTTCCCTACTCCTGACGTGGTTAAGTTGACTGGTTTGATAGCTCTAGCAGGTGATTCTATGAAGGATGAGTTCAGAAAATCTTATGGCAGGTTGCTCAGTTTGGTTTGCAAACCGTCTGTGTTCGAGTTGAATGGGTTGCATGCTCTGCTGCAGTTCTACGACCCTCCGCTGAGATGTTTCACTTTTCAGGACTTTGTTCTCGCACCGACGTTGGAAGAGTATGCTGATTTGCTAGGTGTGCCTATCAAAAGGCAGATGCCTTTTGTTCACATGGATGCTGAGCCTGATCTGGCTGGTTTAGCTCCTTCACTTCATTTGGACGCCTCCGAGTTAGTATTGACTAGTTGGAACAAGGTTCCTGGGTTCTCCTTGCAGTTTCTGGTGGTTAAGGCTCAGCAGTGTGCCAAGGACGGATGTTGGGACGCGTTCAATGCCATCCTCGCTCTATGCATATATGGCATTATTCTATTCCCAAACATGCCCGATTTTGTAGACTTTGATGCGTTTCACATCTTTGCTTCCGGGAATCCAGTCCCTACTTTGATCGGAGATGTCTATCACTCAATCCACTACAAGAATGAGAACAGGAGGGGGAAGAACGTCTCTAGCTGCGTACCTTTGTTGTACAAATGGCTTGAAAGTCATCTGCCCAAGAGGGGTCCTTTTGTCTTGTCTGCAGCCATAGCTGAGTGGCCTGAGCGTCTGATGAGCTTATCTGCAGAGGATATTGGCTGGTTCGACAGAGACAGGTTGGGTACTGAGGTGATCTTCAGTTGCAGCGGGTTTCCTAATGTACCTTTGATAGGTAGGAAGGGCTGTATAAACTACAATCCGTCGTTGCTGGTTCGACAGTTCGCGTATGCTTTGAGAACTCCGCCGAGGGAGGAAGAGGTACAGGAATCTCTGTACCTCACGGGTATTCTAGAAGGGGATCTGTTGTCCAAGCTTCAGCGTGCGTGGAATAGTATCAGTAAGCGAGGAAAGCCTTTGCTGGGAAAAAGCAACAGTCAAGCCTACCCTCCGTATACGACTTGGATCAGAGCCAGAGCCAATGCTATAGGGATGCCATTTCCTCAGGTCAAGCCAGAAAGTCCTCCAATAATCGAAGAGCCTACTACTGTGCCCATTCATCAGCATAACCAGGTATTAGCTGAGCGGGATGAATTGAAGCGGGCGAACGGAGAACTGGAGAAGGAATTAGCTCATCTCCGAAGCGAGAGGAACGAAGCCGTTCATTCTTTCAAAAGGCAGACAGAGTTAGTGAACCAACTGGGTACAGACCTGACTAAGCAGATGGCCGAGCGTGAACGCATGGGTCGGGACTTCAAGGCTGTCAACGACGTACTGGCTACGAAGAAGCAGCACTTGGATGAGGCATATCGGAGGATATCCAAGTTCAACCAGCACTAGAAGGCTTCCCTGGCCACCAGGAAAGAGCGGGAGGACAAGCTGATGCTGCAGATCTCCAAGCTGGAAGCCGAGGTGAAGAACAGTGAACAGAGGTTTGATGAAGAAACCGCCGACAGATACGCCGCCGAAGGCCAGCTCAACAAAGCTCTCGCTAACCTGAAGGAGCGGAAGCTGACGTTCGAGTCTAAAAAGCGGAAATTGGAAGATTGCTTCGGCGAAGGAGCATGGGAAAGTTCAGTTCAGGGACTTCAGTATACCATTGTGCAAAGGGAACTACTCGTCGAGGGGTTGCTCACTTTGCCAGATCATCCAGAGACGAAGAAGTTGTTAGAAGAGTATCGCGCCCGTGGCCGTACTTGACTAGTTGTATTCCTTTTGTTTTGATCTTTGTTGTATGCTGACCATCACCAGGCTTGTTGGCTGAGGTCACGCTGTTGATTCGTATTGTACTTGCTGATACTATGTACTGCCTTGATAGGCTTTCTTCATATATGAGATTGTTGTTTCCATGATTGGGCTCAGACTTCTTCTTCTTATTATTATCAGCACTGGCACTCAGTTACTAGGATCGGGGAAATCTCCCAAATACACAGACACATGCATGCATCTGCGTGAAGCATTTGCATGGCGTACATTTTGTTGTTTTTCCTAACCTTTAGTGTTTCCAGGTTTTTCAGGTCTACAGGTCCCAAGCTGTTTATGGTGATTCCAGGATTGATCAGAGACTAATTCACCGTTATCCAACTCGAGCTAATCAGACCAGGATCATGGATCAAGTGCAGACAAATGTCCAGGAGCTCCGCGAAAGGATGGATCGTTTTATGGAACTGATGCAGGTGGTCGCTAATGGTCAGGACCAGCTCAGGACTTTGGTTCAGCCTTTGATCTCCAGGGTTGATAACAACGACATACTTCATGGCGGGGCTGTGCCTACTCCTCCACCAGTTGATACTCCGCAGAATGGTGTCCCCGCGGCCGGGGGCAATGGCAGTGCTAATGGCAATGTGATGGCCAACATCGGACTCAATGCGACGGGCGTCGACAATGGGAGTCTGGGAGCTAATGTCAATATCGGGCCGGCTAACGGCAATGCTGGCGTCGGGAATCTATTGGTGCCTCAACCGTGGCTTGAGGATCATCAGGATGATGTCTTCTCTCAAAGAGGTGCAGAAGGGGAGCTGAATGCTGAAGCGAGGCTCAGGTTCAAAGCACTTGAAGATAAAATGAGAGATATTGAGAATCATAATACTTTGGGCGTTGATATGTCCAAGCTGGGGTTAATTACTGATTTCAAGGTACCTCCTAAGTTCAGGGTGCCTGACTTTGAGAAATATAAGGGCACTACTTGCCCTCGTGTCCACCTGCGATCGTACTATAGAAAGATGTCTGCTTATTCCGAAGACGAGAAGTTGCTGATGCACTTCTTCCAAGATAGTCTTTCTGGGCCATCCCTCGAGTGGTACATGGGCCTGGAGCCCACTAGCGTGCGCACATGGAAGGATCTCACTGAAGCGTTTGTCCACCATTATCAGTACAATAACGACTTGGCCCCGAACCGAGTCCAGCTCCAGAACCTGTCGCAGCGAAATAATGAAGGATTTAAGGAGTACGCCCAGCGGTGGCGTGAGTTGGTTGCTCGGGTTCAACCTCCGATGGTTGAGCGCGAGCTCGTGCAGATGTTTGTTGCTACCCTCCCAGGGGTCTACTATGAAAAGTTAGTCAACGG
This sequence comes from Lathyrus sativus, assembly GCA_963859935.3. NCBI lineage: Eukaryota > Viridiplantae > Streptophyta > Magnoliopsida > Fabales > Fabaceae > Lathyrus > Lathyrus sativus. The sequence goes on from OZ012739.1 coordinate 185,083,773, forward strand.
TATGTCTGGGACGTTCTCATCTCTCATTATCATGCGCGAGCATGTCGAGAATGGGATCAAGATCGGGAAAATTCAAGGTGAATCATCCTCAGCCGGAGGAGGTGGAAAGAAACCTTATGCTGGTAAACGACGAGAAGGAGAAGCGAGCGCTGTGACCAACGCTCGAAGAAAGGGAAAAGGCCCTCAGCAGCAGATAGCCAGTATAAATATCCCAGCAGCTCCGCAGCAGCAGCAGCAACCGAATCAGCAGGGATATAGAAAGTACCAGAATCGGGCACCTTTGACAAACCGTCACTTCGAGGCACCGCACATGTCGTACGTGCAACTCTTGCAGACCTTGCTTCAGCTTCAGTTGGTTCAGAAGAGGACGATGGCTCCCTTGACAGGGGCACCTCCACCCGGGTACGATGCAAATGCCACTTGCGATTTCCACACAGGGGCACCTGGCCACACAATCGAGAACTGCAAAGCCTTTAAGCACAAGGTGCAGGACCTGGTAGATGCCAAGATTATCAACTTCTCCGATAACGTGCCCAATGTCACGAAAAACCCTATGCCGAATCATAGGGGAGACGGAGTGAACGCCATTATCGAAGAAGAGAGCGCAGATCTGTTGACTGGTGTCAAAGACTTAAAGACGCCGCTTAGCTTCGTCAAAGCTAAGTTGTTGAAGAAAGGGTTCTTTCCGGGATGCGGAGAGTTATGCATGGACTGTGCTACACATTCTGATGGATGTGAGCTGCTGGTAGAAGGAATCCAAAGTCTGATGACTGAGGGGATTCTGCAGTTCAGCCGGAGGGCTGAAAGTGTATCAGGAGAGGTAGTGTTGAAGCAGGCCGATGAAGTCGCCACCATCACCATTCCTCGCCGACCAATAACCATTTCTGCGCCCAGACCGCCTACAATCACTATTACCAAAGTTGGGCCGATACCATTCGAGAGCACTAACGCCGTGCCGTGGCATTATGGGGCTAAAGTCTATTGCAACGGTCAAAAGTTAGAGCTAGAGCCGTACGGGTCGACTATGGAGAATCTCACAGGAATCAGTGGTATTACCCGTAGCGGAAGAGTGTTTGCACCGCCAGAGGTCGTGGCAGATAAAGCGGTCAGAGCTGATGCGGCCGATAAAGGTAAAAGCAAAGTCGTCGAAGAGGCCCCGTGTGGGGTAGAGAAGGATTTGCTGGTCAAAGATGCCGAGGAGTTTATGCGATTGATCAAAAAGAGCGACTACAAGATTGTAGACCATCTCCATCAGACGCCTTCGAAGATTTCTATTCTCAACCTGTTGTTGTGTTCTGAAGCACACCGCAACGTGCTACTGAAGGTATTGAACGCTGCCTACGTACCGCAAGAGATATCGGTGAATCAGCTAGAAGAGGTGGTAGCCCACGTCAATGCTGGCAATGGGCTAGGTTTCACAGATTTAGAGCTGACGCCTAAAGGGAGAGATCACAACAGCGCCCTGCACATCTCGATAGAGTGCAGAGGCACAATCATGTCGCACGTCCTGGTGGACACAGGTTCGTCGCTTAATGTGCTTCCGAAGAAGGCATTAATGAAGTTGGACACTCGCGGATTGCTTTGCACACCCAGTGATCTGGTGGTGAAAGCGTTTGACGGAACTAAACGCCATGTTTTCGGGGAGTTGACCCTGCCGATCCAAGTCGGTCCGGAAACGTTCGACACGGTCTTTTATATCATGGACATCATGCCTGCCTACAGTTGCCTCTTGGGCCGGCCATGGATCCATGCTGCTGGTGCCGTGACCTCCACGTTGCACCAAAAGCTCAAATATGCTGTTGGAGGAAGCATAGTAACCGTGTGCGGTGAGGAGGACATAATGGTGAGCCATTTGTCATCCTTCAAGTATGTGGAAATGGATGGCAGAATCCATGAAACTCTTTGTCAGGCATTTGAAGCCGTCAAAGTGAAAGAGGTAGCTCCTGTCGTCACAGAAAAGCCAGAGATGAATCTCTCCTCATTCAAAGAAGCTCGGGCCGTTGTCCAAGCTGGTTCCACCCCAGGCTGGGGGCATATTTTGGAGATACCGATCAAGCAGGATAAGTTTGGATTGAGGTATTCTCCTGAAGCTGAAGCTTCTTCTTCTTCGTCTAGAAGTGCGTCACGGGGTAAGGGGTCGATCCTATTTACCAGTGGCGGAGTGATCTTCAAAAGCATCAACGCGGCGTCTGAAGACAGCGGGGATAGCGATTGTGATATCGACTCATGGATACAGCCAAGCAAACCGGGCGAGCGCCTCAACAATTGGACCATCAAGGAAATCATCCAGCTGACAAGTGAAGAGTAATGATTTACTTTTTACAATCATTGTACAACCCTATGTCCTACCCGGGGCATAGCGGTTTTATTGTCAGGGCCTTGTTGGATTATGTACATGCATTTTGTTAATAAATCAAAGGCGTTTTGTTCGTATTCAAATATTGTGTTCTCTGTTATTCCTGTTTTATATTTGTTTTGAAAAACAGTAAAATGGCAATGGGGTTTGTGCTAACCTGCATATTCTTGTTTTAAACTTAACCCTTGTTATTGCAGGATCCACATAACAGATGACATCGACTCTGGACCTTCTACGGCTCACTTCGACTTCGATTGCCCGATCTGTCAAGCCGAGGAAGAGATTGATGAAGATGAAGACCTTCCTGAAGAGTTGGCCCGCTTGTTGAAACAAGAGGAGAAGGTTATTCTGCCTCACGAGGAGGAAATCGAGATCATAAATCTGGGTTCTGAAGAGCTCGTCAGAAATGTCAGAGTAGGGGCTGCGTTGCAGAGTAATGTCAAGCAGAGATTGGCCGAGATGCTTCGAGAGTATAGTGACGTCTTTGCTTGGTCATACGAAGATATGCCCGGACTTGACACGGACATTGTGGTCCACCACTTGCCGCTACGAGAAGATTGCCCTCCCGTTAAGCAGAAGCTTAGGAGGACGAGACCAAACATGGCCGTTAAGATCAAAGAAGAAGTGCAGAAACAGCTCGATGCTGGCTTCTTAGCGGTCACCACTTACCCTCCGTGGGTCGCCAACATAGTGCCTGTACCGAAGAAGGACGGTAAGGTACGCATGTGCGCCGATTATCAGGATTTGAATAGGGCGAGCCCTAAAGATGATTTCCCGTTGCCTCATATCGATGTGTTGGTCGACAACACAACCCAGTTCTCCGTGTTTTCGTTCATGGATGGCTTCTCCGGTTACAACCAGATCAAGATGGCGCCGGAGGACATGGAGAAAACAACGTTTATCACCCCCTGGGGAACATTTTGCTATAAGGTAATGCCCTTCGGTCTGAAGAACGCAGGGGCCACTTACCAACGAGCAATGGTAACTTTGTTTCATGATATGATTCATCATGAGATCGAGGTCTATGTTGATGACATGATTGCGAAGTTCCAAACGGAGGAAGAGCATCTGGTCAACTTATTGAAGCTATTTGAGAGGCTTAGGAAGTTCAGGCTGAGGCTGAATCCTAACAAATGCACTTTCGGAGTACGGTCCGGAAAGTTGCCGGGGTTTATCGTTAGTGAAAGAGGTATCGAGGTTGATCCTGCGAAAATAAAAGCCATTCAAGAAATGCCAGCGCCGAAAACAGAAAAAGAAGTTCGTGGTTTCTTGGGCCGAATAAACTACATTGCAAGGTTTATCTCTCAGCTCACAGCCACTTGTGAACCGATGTTCAAGCTTTTAAAGAAAGATCAGGCGATTACTTGGAATGAGGATTTCCAGAAGGCATTCGACAAGATAAAGCAGTATCTTCAAGAACCTCCAATCTTGATACCCCCAGTGGCTGGACGACCATCAATCATGTACTTGACAGTTCTTGAGAATAGTATGGGGTGTGTTCTCGGTCAGCACGACGAGACAGGCAGAAAGGAGCATGCCATTTACTACTTGAGTAAAAAGTTCACTGAGTGTGAATCTCGATACTCGATGCTGGAGAAGACGTGTTGTGCACTAGCCTGGGCTGCCAAACGTCTACGACAGTCCATGCTCAATCACACCACTATGCTAATTTCGAAGATGGATCCGATCAAGTACGTCTTCGAGAAGCAGGCTCTTTCGGGCAGGATTGCCAGATGGCAAATGGTGCTAACGGAATATGATATTCAGTACGTGTCCCAGAAGGCCATCAAGGGAAGCGTATTGTCTGATTACCTTGCCGAACAGCCGATCGAGGATTACCAGCCGAGGATATTATGTTTCTCAAAGCGAAGGATTGCGATGAGCCGTTGCCCGACGAGGGGCCAGATAGGAAATCCCAGTGGAAGTTGATATTCGATGGGGCGGTTAATTCCTATGGAAGTGGCATCGGGGCTATCATCACGACTCCCCACGGATCCCATATCCCGTTTACTGCGAGACTGACGTTTCCAGTTACCAATAATGAGGCGGAGTACGAAGCATGCATCATGGGTCTAGAAGAGGCAATTGATTTGAGAATCAAGAATCTAGACGTATATGGTGACTCAGCGCTTATGATCAACCAAATTAAAGGGGAGTGGGAGACTCGTCAATCGAATTTGGTTCCATACATGAATTATGCCAGAAGGCTACTTCCATTCTTCGATCGAGTGGAACTCCATCATGTGCCCAGAGCGGAAAATCAGATGGCTGATGCCTTAGCCACGTTGGCTTCAATGTATAAAGTCAATTTTTGGAATGAGGCTCCAAGAATTGTCCTTTCCCGTCTTGATAGACCGTCATTTGTCTTTGCAATCGAGGAAGCCGCCGACGGTAAGCCATGGTTCCATGACATCCAGACCTTCCTTATGACTAAGGAGTATCCTGCGGGTGCGTCAACCCAGGATAAGAAGACTTTGAGGAGGTTGTCTGGCAACTTTTATCTCAATCCTGATGGAGTGTTGTATAAGAGAAACCATGATCTCGTGCTACTCAGATGTGTAGATGAGAAAGAGGCGAGTATGCTCATGGAAGAAGTCCATGAGGGCACATTTGGTACGCACGCCGGCGGGCATGCTATGACGAGGAAGATCCTGAGAGCAGGATACTACTGGCTGACGATGGAGTCGGATTGCTTCAGATTCGCGAAGAGATGTCATAAATGCCAGATTTATGCTGATAAAGTTCATGTTCCGCCGTGCCCGTTGAATGTCATGTCCTCCCCGTGGCCGTTCTCCATGTGGGGCATCGACATGATAGGAAAGATCGAGCCCACTGCATCTAACGGTCATCGTTTTATTCTGGTAGCTATCGACTACTTCACCAAGTAGGTGGAGGCAGCCTCGTATGCTAATGTGATCAAGCAGGGGGTGGCTAAGTTCATAAAGAGGGACATCATCTGTCGTTATGGAATTCCCGAGCGGATCATTACTGATAATGGTTCGAATTTGAATAACAAGATGATGAAGGAGCTGTGCCAGAGCTTCAAGATTGAACACCACAACTCATCTCCTTACAGGCCGAAGATGAATGGCGCCGTCGAAGCCGCCAACAAGAACATAAAGAAGATTGTTCAGAAGATGGTTGTGACATACAAAGATTGGCACGAGATGTTGCCGTTCGCATTGCACGGTTATCGTACCACGGTGCGTACGTCGACCGGGGAAACTCCTTTCTCCTTAGTGTACGGTATGGAAGCTGTCCTACCGCTAGAAGTGGAGATCCCTTCTTTGCGAGTTTTGGTTGATGTGAAACTCGACGAGGCAGAATGGATTACGAATCGCCTGAACCAACTCAGCCTGATGGACGAGAAGAGGTTAGCATCGATTGCGTTTGGTCGTCTGTACCAAAGCCGAATGAAGAAAGCTTATGACAAGAAGGTGCGTCCTAGAAGCTTTCAGACGGGTGATCTCGTCCTGAAGAAGATTCTTCCGCCACACTCCGATCACCGGGGCAAGTGGACTCCGAATTACGAAGGTCCGTACGTCGTCAGCAAGGTCTTCTCGGGAGGAGCTTTGTTGTTATCCACGATGGATGGTGAAGATTTTGCATCCCCGGTGAACGCGGACGCAGTTAAAAAATACTTTGCTTGAAAGCGACCCGCTGGACAAAAAAAAAAGAGAGTCCAGGCAAAAAAGGGGCATCCCGGCGAACCAAAAACAGAATAAAAGGTTCGGGAAAAAATTAGGGATATATTGAAAAAATGTACACCCGCGAAGTCGAAAACCTACACTGGGAGGCTTCGGCAAAAAAGGGTATCCCGGTGAGCTGAAAACCCGCAAAGGGCGGTTCACGCAAAAGTTAGGGATTTGAAAAAGCAAATGACTGCGTTCCGCGTGTGGACTTTCTTTGTTTAGTGTTTTGGAGGACCTGAGGGCCGTTCATCTGAATCAATCTCTTCCGAAGCTGGAGCGTCGGAGAAGTATCGAAGTCGAGTGGGTCTTAGAAGGATCAACTCATGGTGTTCATCTACGCCTCGTTGCCGACATTTGTATATACTGATGTATATTTATGTTTTATTTTTGCGCGGCTTCCTCATTCCAGGAGCTTGCATCTGTTGTAAAACATTTTTACCCATTCAGGGGTTCGTTATCAATAAAATGCATACTATTCAGCAATTCTGTTTGCCTGTTTAGCATTTATCTGTTTTGTTTGCGAAAAAGAACGCCGATGTTTTTGATAAAATGCGCATACATAAACTTACTGGCCTAGGCCATTGATTGTTGAAACAATTAATTACTTGAATATTGTCACGAGATAATAACCTTGATAGGTCCCTTTGAAAAGGGTATCTTGTCTGTTTGTTTGTGTTGTTACAGGTGTAGCATATTCCAGACAGTGCGCCGTGCGCATCCCCGAAGCAGGACAATTCCTCCTTCTCCAGCAGAGTTCAGTGGCCTCTCCCCGCAGAGTCTGAACGCAAGATAGTGAGCATTGATATGTCTCCCCATGCAGAGATGATCCTCTTCCCCAAGCAGATGCATCCTGAAGGAACGTCATCACCTCAGCTGAGCCACGCGCCGAAGCATGAATTCATCCCCCCGCACCGGGTCACAAGTGCAGGTTTCGTAGGAAACTATTCGTACGCCGAAGTATGCGGCAACTGATGGTGCTAGAATGAAGTCTCCAGCGGAATTGAGATTCCCCACCAGAGTTGTACTCTCCCCCGAAGTCGGATGATTCCTTCTTCCCCAGCGGAATTGAGATTCCCCTGAAGTCGGATGATTCCTTCTTCCCCAGCAGAATTGAGATTCCCCCGCAGAGGCGTACCCTCTCCAGGGAAGCAGTTGGGACCATGATTGGTTTTCCCTAGTAGAGCGTTGAACAGCTGATGTTGTAGTTCCCCCAGAGTTGCACTCTCTCTGGCAAAGCAGAATGATTTTTCCTTCCTCAGCCGAGCTTGCAGATCCCCAAGAGAGCCGAATCCTTGGAAGTTGATCAGACCATGATTGGTTTTCCCCAGTGGAGTGTTGAGCAGTTGAAGTTGTTTCCCCATAGAGTCTTATCTCTAGAAGAGTAGCCAAGACGGCCACGCAGTTTACTCCTGCGATTGACATCGCTTTTCCTCAGCAGGTCCAAGTTCTCGTAGAGCTTCGTCCCCCTACAGCAATCAACTGAAGTGGTTTCCCCCGCAGCAGTCAACTGAAGTTGTGTCCCCTGCGGAGTCCAATTGAGATTGGCGTGACCATGTTCTCCTCAGCAGGATGATTCCTCTATCTGAGTAGTTCTTTCTCCTTGACAGGAGGATTCCCCCCTCGGCATTTATTTTGCTGACGGGATCGCATCATATTGCATGATTACATAGCATTTATCATAAACGCATAGCATTTCCACCGCGTGGAGCATGGCGCCGAAGCATATGCATAATAAACATGATCTAGGTTGTTACCGTTCTTGTTTTGCAGGTGTTCCGCCGAAGCATCAGTTGCTCAGGATGATTCCTGACATTCTCCTCAACGAAGTCGCTTGCTCAAGATGATTCTTGAGATCCCCAGCGAAGTCTTCAGTTCAAGATGATTCTTGAATTCCTCAGCAGGGCCGTTTGCTTAAGATGATTCTTAAAACCCCAGTAGAGTCCCCAGTGAAGGTCGCCCAGGATGATTCCTGAAGCCCCAAGAGAGCCGAATCCTTGGAAGCTGCCCAAGCCATGATTGGTTTGTCCCCGGCAAGAGTTGCCCAGGATGATTCCTGGAATTCCCAACAAAGTGTTCGCTCAGGATGATTCCTGAGAGCTCCAGCATGGTTATCAGTTCGAGATGATTCTTGAAGTCTTCAGCAGAGTTGATTCATCCAGAATGATTTCTGGACCCCCGGAGCGGAGTTACTTGATAGTTCTCCAGAATCCCCAGCGGCGAAGCGTCCTCCCCAGCAGGTTTTCTAACGGCGAAGTCGAAACCTCCCTTGAAGACTCCATGATTGAAGTCTGACCGTGTTAATACGGAATGCCTGATGGCATGATCAACCTGATGGTTGAAGTCCGGCTGATGCCCGACAGTTTCTTTGAATGCCGGATGACATGATCAACCTGATGGTTGAAGTCCGGCTGATGCCCGACAGTGTTCTTTGAATGCCTGATGGCATGATCGACTATGTACTACCGGTTACCGTGTGACCAATTCCCCAATGAAGTTTCTTCACCCTGACGGCGAGGTCAAATCGTGTTAGTTCCCCAGCGGCGATGTTGGATGTTTGTTTCTGACGGCGAGGTCAGATTGTGCTTACCTCCAGCGGCGATGTTGGATGTTTGGGTTTGACGGCGAGGTCAGATGATGTTGAGGGTTGACGGCGAAGTCAGATTATGTCGAGTACTTGACGGTGATGTCGGGTGTTTCTCAAATTCTCTATTTCTCCAGCGGCGATGTTGGACGTTGTTTCTGACGGCGACGTCAGGCGGTGATTTAGTTCTCCAGCGGCGATGTTGGATATTTCGTTTGTTTCTGGTGGTGATGTCAGGTGATTCAGTTCTCCAGCGGCGATGTTGGATGTTTGTTTTGACGGCGAAGTCAGATTATGTTGAGTACTTGACGGGGATGTCGGGTGTTTCCCCGAATTATAGTTTGTTTCTGGCGGCGATGTCAGGTGATTTTTGTTCTCCAGCGGCGATGTTGGACGTTTGTTTTTGACGGCGATGTCAGATTTTCCAGCGGCGATGTTGGATGTTTGAGTGTTGACGGCGATGTCAGATTCTCAGGTTCTGCAGCGGCGATGTTGGATATTTTGTTTGTGTCTGGCGGCGATGTCAGGTGATTTGGTTCTCCGGCGGCGAGGTTGGATGTTTGGTTGACGGCGATGTCAGGTGATTCAGTTCTCTGGCGGCGATGTTGGATATTTGTTTGTTTCTGGCGGCGATGTCAGATCAGTATTTCTCAAGCTAGTTGCCGTGCAGCTAGTATTTCAATGTGTTCGAAGATTCGTTCATGCCAGAGGATCGTGTATGTGTGCAGTTGGCAAATTTCCGGGTTTACCGGTATTCAACCGTCTCGCACCTTGATTGGCTGAGAGCCGTTCGCTCCTCACCTAGTCAGGTTCAAGCTGTTTGAATAGGGGCAGCTGTTGCACCCCAAAATTTGACCAACATTTATTTACCCATCAAGAGTTGTATGAGACTTTGAAGTTATCCAAGAAGGTTATGTAAAGGTTCAAAGGTTGATACCTTTATCAGAGAACTCTTGAGATCCTCAGAAGAATTGGTTGAAACCAAGGTTGTGTGCCTCATGACTTGAGAGTTGTGGGAGCTCCTCAGATGATTCTGAGACTATGAGGATGGACTTGAAGCTTTGAGAAAGCTTATGAGATGTCTTGAAAGCCATCATGAAGCCTAGAGAGGTCTTTATACAAGAATCCAAAAGATTCAACCATGAGTGGTAGAATTAGGGTTTGACTGGGTCAACCCTAGGTCAACTGATGATTTGGAGAGGGTTGAGACCTAATCCAAGAGCCATGTGATCATGGAATGATGTATTGAGATGTTTTAAGGATGATTCCTAAACCAACTCATCATGATTGAAGAGATTGAGAAGTTTCAAGCTAGGGTTTCTAAGGATTGACAGTGTAAAATCCCCTAGTTTGATCCCTATCTTCAAGGCAGTTTAGCTCAAGATGTGATTGTCATCTCATCTTCCCAACAACATGAATGTTGTAGAGCTTGTTCTTAGCTTTAATTTGAGTGGTAGAAGTACTTGATAGGATTTATAGAGCTCAAGTTATGGTTTTGACAAATTACAGGTCATCTGAGGTATGTGAATCTGGGTCCTTGAAAGTCACCCAACTTGCAGACAACTTTTGCCCTAGTAGGATGATTCCTATGGATTCGTGGTCAACATGAATGTTGAATAGCATATTCTTAGCTTTCTAGAGAGTACTAGAAGTCCTTGATAGGATTTGTAAAACTCAACTTATGGCTTTGACAAGCCAAGGGCATTTTGGTCATTTGGAGGTTATAGGTCATTTCAAGCACAAAGCCATATCTCCTAGTTCCAAGCTTCAAATGGAAAAATCTTCAACATCAAACTTGCTTAGAATGATGTTTTAAGGCTAGTAGGGAGGTCATGAGATGTCGAAAAGGCTCATATCAAAAAGTGATAAAAATGGCCTAAAAATGAGGCATAAGTTAATTCAAGTGAATTTGAAAAATGGAAATCACAAGCTATAAATCCAAACCATGTCATGTAATAGGTCATTTTGACTCCAAATGACATTCTAAGAACAATGGTTCAGCCACAATTTTGATTTGAGGCTTGGATCATAGGGCTGCTTTGTAATGGGATTACTTGCATCTTAAGGTACCAAACCAAAACAAGGAAAAACTCAATACACAAGGTGGTTATGCATTGTAACTAACCCTAAATCTCATGTGGGGATAAATTCAAGTCAGAATTGGTAGTTATGAGATGCTTGGCATGAGATAGCATGTGGAGAGAATTGAATTCAAAATACCATGACATGAAAACTTCAATTTCTCATTGGATTGTTCTAGGGGGTTCTAGATGATTCTAAGCCACTCTATAAGATGAATGCAACTTGCTTAGATGCAAGGTTGGTGTTAATTGGTGTAGATAAGAGAGAGTGAGATCCAAATTCCTCCATTGCAAGTCACATTCAATCTCTTCATTCTTCTTCATTTCCCTCCATTTTTTCTTCACAAACCTTCTCGATAGATCTTTCTGAGTGTGTGCATGCTGAATTGAAGCTCCATTGATGGAAGATTGAAGGTGTTCCAATTGAGTTTGCAAGAAGGCAATTACCATCGAATCTTGAAGTACAAGCTCTCCCCCTCAAATCTTTTGCAAACAGAAGAAGTTTCATCATCCAAGGATCATTCTTGAAGAGTTTCAAGCCTTGAAAGCAAGGATTTCATCATCTACCATATCAAGAAGCCAGGTTTGCAAAATCCCTTTCACCTCATAATTTAGGCATGGTTAGGTTAAGTTATTAGTGTAGAACTGTTAGAGACAACTAGGTGATCAACTCTGATGAGTTTAGGAGTAATTGGTGAAGTTTCAGCCATGGATACCATTTCTTGATGGAGTAAGAATGTGTGATACAATGAGTGATAATGCAAGATTATTAGCTGGTTTTGATTAGGGTAATGCAAGGATCATTTTGATGTAGAGAAATTTAAGTTTGGTTGAAGTTGAAGATTGATCACATTTTGAGATTAATGGAGTTGCATCATCGGGTTTGAGGATAGAGGTCGTTTCAATGCATTCCAAGATTAGGATCATGTTCAGCATGGAAAATGGATTAACTTAGGGTTTTGAACGGTTGAATTTGATGATGATTCGAAGGAATACTAAGGGATGGAAGATCTGTGCATGAAATCTGTTTTCATGGGGTTTCTGAAAACCTTAGCTGCGTGAGGAAGAAGGTGACCCACGACCGTTGGATGAACGCGCTGACCAGTTGACTGAGTGAATCTGATGGTCCACGTTTAATTTGAATTTTGGAGGGATCTCAGAGCGCATGAAACGACGTGTTTCATTAAACCTGGCATGTTGGGCTTAAGTGATCTTTGCTAACCCCACCCCCCATTGAAGCCCAATCCATGTTATAACTGAAATTTGTTTCTTTTCGCACCGCTCATTTTCCATTTTCTTTAGGTTTTTATTATTTGATTTTCTGAATTAAATTGGGCCCAGGCGCATTGCTTTCCAAACCCCCCATTTTGAGCCCATCAATAAAATGAACTGCATAGTGTTGCTGACTACACCCCAGGCTTCATGATTCATTTCTATTTTTCTCTATTTTCTTCCAACTTTAGAAAATCATATTAAATTGAAAACTCAATATTTTTTCATGGGAGTTTTTTCTCCCTTTTCATATTTTTGTCTAGAAAAATATAAAATAAAAAGATTTTCCATTTCATGCATTTTAGTATTTTTTGTGTATTTTTCACTTTAATTGCATTTTAATTCTTTTATATTGATATATGATTTTGTAGAATTTATTTTAGGTAGTTCCCTTAATAGTTTTAGGTCAATCTTTTTAGGGTAGTTATATATATGTTTTAGCTTCCCCCTGGATTTATTCCATATTTTTGTGATGATTTTTAGGATAGTTTTGATTAGATAATTCTAGGTTGTGTAGAATTAGGTTAAACTTCAACATAGGTCCATAATAACTTTAGATTTTGGGTTTTTAGGACAAGTTAGACTATGGGGCATATATGGGTATTAAGGGTAGGTATGTAGGATCCCTTAGAAATTATATTAGGCTTTAATATAGTAGTATACTATTTTTAGTTGATTTTTGTATTGGTTGATTGTTTGTGTTGCCTTTAGGGCATGTTTGCTTTAGTTTGCTTTGCTTTGTGGGTTTGGAGAGCTTGATCTTGGTCTAAGGAGCATTGAGGAGAATAGTAGAAGACCTGAAGATGGATTGAGGAGCTTGAGAGCTTGATCTTATTTCCTTTTTTGTTGTTTTAGGGTTAGGGATTAGGAAGAGTTTAGACTTAGATGACTTCTTTCTCAAACATGGATGGTATCTTTCACCTCCATTCCTCCCTATGATTCAAAGTCCTTCCATGGTATACACCTCTCTCCTTTGGAGGGATAAGTGATGTACCTAGGAGGTAGAACTTTTGAGGGAACCATTCCTTTGATGTTGAACCCTTATAGGTCACCTTTGGTGGTCAAATAAGCAGTTCAATATTCCCCAGCTTATCCAGTAAGTGATTTTCTCTGGTTTGATTGTCTTGAGAGATGTTGAGCTTGAGTATTAAGATGAAGACTTCATTGAAGATTGTTGAAGAGGATGAATCCTTGAGTATTGCCATTCCAGCTGAAGCTTGAAGAGCAGCAAGAGCAAGTTGATACTTGAAGACCCCTGAAGATTAGGTGAAGCCTGAAGGTGGAGCTGATCAAGAAGCCGAAGCTTAAAGGGAGAAGATAAGTTGAAACTTATGTTGTAGGGTTGAAACCTGGAGAAGCAATTGATATTTGAAGTCTGAAGACTGAGTTGCTGTTGGAAGAGCTGAAGCTTGGAGTTGAGAGAGGAGGCTGCTTTCTTTTTCTTTTCTGTATTGCTGTGTTTTGTTTGACTTGTCTGATGCATTAGAATAAGTCCATATCTAGAATAGGTAGAATCTAGGAGCATGATTGCACTAGAGGTTGAGTTGCTCCCTCTGCTTGTATTGTTACTGTGTGGCTTTGCTTGCGGGTATTCGGTAGAGCCCTGCTCCCTTGCCCATGTGGTTTGTTTGCCTGATGGCATTTTATTTCATTTTATCTGTATGATTGCAGTTTACTGTTATTGCTTGATAGCATGTTGTTTTATATTTCAGTATGATTACTGTTATTTCATTCTGGCTTGAGGTTGAGATGAGCTTGTGGAGGCTGAAGCCCCACACACATTTCCTCCCTCACTTGCATTGCATGCATTTTACTGTTAAGCTGATGCTTTGTCTGTTTTGGTGTATCATTGACATGATCCCTTAGGACTCTCATTTCCTTTGATAAGGATTTGATGATAGAATCTTAGGTTGAAACCTATGCATGACAACTTCTAGGAGTTCCCTGTTCAAACCTCAACCATAGGGTGAATCCATGGCATGATAACAGTAGGACTTGATAGTCTCCCTCCTAGTTGGGCCTGTTCTCTTCTCATCTCAAAACAGTTTAAGATACAGTAATCATGAATGATTTCTTTCGTACGTTACGAGCCTTAAGCTATCTGAGAAAGGATTGTGGGAGAGTTTCTTTTCCACAGTCTGGATGTTTAGTATGGTACCCTTCGGGTGACATGCGACGCATTCACTCTCAGGTCATAGTCTCTAGTGCGATTGAAATCGCAAACACAATAAAAAACACTTCTTTCGTAAAAGACAGGAAATAAACCGTAGTTTCCCGAACTACGTGAGCTCTGATCTCTCATGCCTGTTGAGAGTACGTAGGCACAAGATGGCGATGTCTTGGAGAGCTACCTTCCCCCATAACCCTTCGTAGGCCGAACTACGTTGACTCTGATTTCTCATTCTCTGATGAGAATACGTAGGCATAAAGTGCGACGCTTTGCCGAGTCATTTTTCTTTTCTTTTTCAGCCAGCCTTGATAGGTAGATAGAATAAAACCAACCCGTCCAAGTAAACACAACAAGCGAGGATCCCGTCGAGTACGACGGACATGAGGGGTGCTAATACCTTCCCCTTGCGTAACCGACTCCCGAATCCAGACAATGGTTGCGACGACCTTGTCTTACCCTTATTCGTCAGGTTTTTCCGATCGTTTCCTTTCCCGCTCTGAGGGATAAATAACGAAAGGTGGCGACTCTTCTGTCATGCCGGCACCTTACTTTCGCGCAAGCGACAGAGGGCTATATGGATTTCCAGCTATGTTCCTGTATGAAAAAGCTCAAAGCTATGTCGTGTCGAAGAATTCTGAAGCCTTTGAGGCCATCCTGGTTCTACTAATTTACGGACTATTCCTGTTCCCGACTGTTAATGATTTTGTGGACACAAATGCAACCAACCTTTTCTTAATCAAGAATCCTGTACCCACCTTGTTGGATGATGTGTACTTTTCCATCCACCGTAGGAACAGTTATGGAGTTGGTCAGATTGAGTGTTGCACCGTTCTCTTACACAAGTGGTTTATTTCGCACTTGCCAAGAATTCTAGCATTCTGGGATAGGCAGAATGGGCTCTCATGGATTGAAAAACTGTTGTTACTCAAACATTCATATATTAAGTGGTATGACCCTATGTATGGGGGGATTGCCATGATTCAAAGTTGTGGGGATTTCCCGAATGTACCGCTTATCAACATTAATGGTTGCATCAGCTATAATCCTATTTTAGCTCGTCGACAGTTGGGGCACTCGATAGAGAATGAACCGGACCCAGACTTTTTGAGAAGCTTCTATATTGAAGAGGGGAAGAATCCCGCTTACAGGGCTCGAATTGTGCATGCTTGGCGTCATATCCACACGAGGGGAGTAACTGCCCTAGGTTACCACGACACTACTGTTTCAGAATCTTACTTATCATGGGTAAAAGAAGCAGCATTGAAGATGTTCTATACTCGCTTCGAGCCTAACTCACCCAAACCTACCCTCATAGAAGAATTGAAGGCTACTTTGGCAAAAGCTGAAAAAGAAGAAAAGGCTTGGAGGGATAAGTATTTCAAAGTTATGCAAGAGAAAGAAGAGCTTCAAGAATTGATCCGTCAAGGTAGAAAGAAAAGTCAGCCAGAAGACGAAGGGCCATCCAACCAGAAGATCTAAGATCCTTTTGTTTTCCGTTTTATTTCATCATGTATCTGTATTGAAGACTTGTATTTCAGTTTCAGAATCGTTGTTGTAAAACTCTCAGATATTAATCTATGAAGACGTTGAATTTGCTTTATTTCCCCATTGTTATAATATTTGCAAATATTTCTTTGAATTCCTTGAATGATTAATTTTTCATCGTTGCATTTTGCATTCATAAGCATTGCATATGCATATTCTCGTGTTGTGTCTCATCTCGCTGTCTTGTCTCCAGAGAGAATCACACTGAATCCTCAACACCGATACAATACCCGAGCCCAAGCTCGCCTAAGAATGGAAGGACAGAATTTGGATGTGGACAGGATTGATAATGAACTCGGAGAGCTACGAGGAGGCATGGGGCAGATCATGGAAGCCCTACAAGTCATTCGTGCAAACCTGGACACTCAAGCCACTGTTGTTTCTGAAATCACTGGTGTAGCTGTAGATCCGATCCCAACGGCAGTTACTGTTGCAAATGTACCGACCTATGGGTTACCATCTGGCTTTGTACCTCCACCGACAGTCAATCAACAAGCAGTTCCCCTAGGGGCAGAATTTCCTCAAGTTATTCCTACTTACACTCAGCCTTCTGTTCAAACCCAAGCGAGCCCTGTTTTCCATAATCCTCCACAAGTGTATGAAGGTCTTGATGGGTATGAAGAAGAGAGTAGACGACATGATAAGTTGAAAGAAAGTGTAGAGACTATAGGCAGGAAGGTCAGAGCAATGGAAGGAAACGACATCTTTGGTCCTATTCCCAATTATCAGGCAGTGCCAACACCTGTATATCAGCCAATTCAACAAGGGTACCAACGAGCGCCCACCGCTCCACCCTATCAGCAACATCATCATCCTAAAGCTCAGGCACCCAGACAAAACTACCAGAATCGGAGACCAACAACAAAACCTCCACTTCCTCAGATACCGATGACTTACACAGAGTTGTACCCCTCCTTGGTGCAGCAAGGCTTGGTAACAACGCGACCGTTAAATCCAGACACTATATCTCCTCACTATAATCCAAATACTCATTGTGCCTTTCACGAAGGCGCTGTCGGTCATGATTTAGAAGGTTGTCTTGCCTTAAAACATCTTGTCAGGGAGTTGATAGAAAAGAAGATCTTGTCTTTTGATGATGTACCCCCTAATGTTAAAAGTAATCCATTACCGAATCATGGAGGGGTTAATGCGGTAGAAGAAGTTTCAGATGAAAGGATAGTCCAGAGTGTGTCAGAGATCAAGACTCCATTAAGGTTACTTCACGAGAAGCTACTGAAAGTAGGATTGATAGAGGATACCCATAATGATTGTAAAGAATGTTCTAGTGATTCTAAAGAGTGTGATGTGGTACGAGGAGATATACAAAGATTAATTGATGATGGAGTATTGCAAGTGTGTAGTAAGGTGAGGAAAGAAGAAGTTTCGGTAATTGAGCCTGTTTTTAATTTACCAAAGAAAAGTGAGAAAGTTCCGGTGTTCAAAATGACCAACAAAAGTGTGAAGCCTGTTTTCAACAAGTCGGCTATCGATCAACCTCAACCGGTTATTAATCAGAAACCAAGACCATTTCCTTTTGAAAGCACAAAGGCCGTTCCATGGAAATATAACATGACTGTGATAGACCGAGGATCTGGGAGGGTTAGTCAGAAAGAGACAGTGAAAGACGACCAAGTGGACGTGACAAATATTGCAGGTACAAGCAAGATGACCCGTAGTGGTCGAATCTATCAGCCAAAGATAACAGTAGTCACTCCAAAAGAGGTTACTCCTGCTGCGACAAAAGAAAAGGAGGTACCAAGTACTGAAGGAGATGATGAGGAATTATTAAGGATTATTCGGAAAAGTGATTACAAGATTATTGACCAGCTTCACCAAACCCCATCGAAGATATCGATCCTGTCTCTCTTGATGAACTCTCCAGCCCACAGAGAAGCTCTACAAAAAGTATTGAGGCAGGCACATGTGACAAAAGATATAACTCTCGGCCAATTTGACTCAGTGATAGCCAACATTACGGCATGTAACACCCTGAGTTTTAGTGATGCAGAGTTGTCAAAAGAAGGACGTAATCACAATCGTGCGTTGCACATATCTGTCAGGTGCCAAGAAGACACAATGGCACGAGTTTTAGTCGACACTGGATCCTCATTGAATGTATTGCCTGCAAGATTGCTTGCAAGGTTAGCATATGCAAGGGAAAAAATGAAGCCGACGTCATTGATTGTAAAAGCTTTTGACGGTTCAAGAAGAACGGTTGTTGGAGAGGTAGAATTGCCAATCATGATAGGACCTCATGTGTTCGATATTACATTCCAAGTCATGGACATTAACCCAGCTTATAGTTGTTTGCTAGAACGACCGTGGATTCACGCAGCTGGGGCAGTGACTTCCACTTTACATCAAAGAATGAAATTTGTTGTGAATGACAAACTGGTGGTTGTACACGGTAAAGAGGACCTAATGGTGAGCAATCTGTCATCATTCAAGTATATTGAGGCAGATGAAGGCGCGTTAGAAACTTCCTTTCAGGCACTCGAGATAGCTAACGCAGTAATATTAGAGGAAACAATGGCTAAGAGCGGCTCAGAGCATCAAGTCTACACTGGAAGAAGGTACTCCTGCAGGTTGGGGAGAGGTTATTGAAGTAAAGCCAAAGATGGATCGCCAAGGGTTGGGTTACAAACCAACTCATGTTGAAGCACCGACACATGACAAAGGACGCCCAAAGACTATACAAGAAGTATTCATCAGTGGAGGATTCCAAGTCAATGCTGTGGGAGAAGATGTTGAAGATGAAGACCTGGAACAATTAGTGTATCATGGCGAATCTACTTTGAGCAACTAGGAAGCTATTGAGATTCCTATGGTCTTTCCTGAGTTAAAGTAATTTGTTTGTCTTTCTTTTCTTGTTGTTGTTTTGAATCTCCATAGCCATGCCCAATGCTATAGGAATGTTTTGTAAGGGCCCCGTGCTTTCAAGAAAATCAATGAAAAATGAACTATTTTGTTAAATTCCTTGTGTTATTTCCTTTACTGCTTTTGCTTTCATTTTAAGAAAAATGGCAATCTTAAAAAACCCAAAACAATTTTCTCTTTTGTGTGCTGCATTTGTCTTTGTGTGTTTTAATAAATTAAGCCATTCCAACGTGCAGTGATGTCCTAAAACCCATTGAATCCTATGACTTTGCATTCCCTCCTGACTTTGATTCACCAATATACCAAGCTGAAGGTGAGGACGAAGATTTTGATACACTAGCTTCCTCAATAGGAATCTCAATAGCTTCCCAGTTGCTAAAAGTAGATTCGCCATGATACACTAACTGTTCCTGGTCTTCATCTTCAACATCTTCTCCCACAACATTGACTTGGAATCCTCCACTGATGAATACTTCTTGTATAGTCTTTGGGCGTCCTTTGTCATGTGCCGGTACTTCAACATGAGTTGGTTTGTAACCCAACCCTTGGCGATCCATCTTTGGCTTTACTTCAATAACCTCTCCCCAAGACCTGACATGGCTCTTAAGATTCGAGATGAGGTGAAGAAACAGATTGATGCAGGTTTCTTAGCAGTGTCCAAATACCCCGAATGGGTGGCCAACATTGTACCTGTGCCGAAAAAGGATGGGAAAGCCAGAATGTGTGTGGATTACAGGGATCTAAACAAGGCCAGCCCAAAGGATGATTTCCCTTTGCCGCATATTGATACGTTGGTGGATAATACGACTCGTTTCACAATTTTCTCATTTATGGATGGTTTCTCCAGTTACAATCAGATTAAGATGGATCCTGATGACATGGAAAAAACTACTTTCAGTACTCCGTGGGGGACTTAATTTTACAAAGTTATGCCTTTCGGTCTAAAGTACGCAGGTGCTACTTATCAAAGAGCCATGGTGGCTTTATTTCATGACATGATGCACAAGGAGATAGAAGTGTATGTTGATGATATGATCACCAAATCTCAGAGTGAGGAGGACCATTTGGAACATCTTTTGAAATTATTTAAGAGACTCATGAAATATTAGTTGAGACTGAATTCAGCCAAGTGTACCTTTGGGGTAAGATCTGGGAAGTTACTCAGTTTCAAGAAAAAATTGTTTTGAGGCCTGTACCTGGTTCAATTATAGCAGAAAATTGAAAACGTATCGTGTGCTGATTTTTGCCGAACCCGACAGGACCATTTGTTGTATTTTGTGATGCCTTGTTGATATGATTGTGAGATATGATAAGTGAAACTTCAACGAGTTTTGGTTATGCTTTAAGGCAACTTGAAGTACATAAGAGGAATCACCTGATGAGTGATTTAGAGTTGGGTGTTGTTGTGTTTATGGCAGAGTTGGAGGCTTAAATTGGTTAATTTGAGATTTGAAATGTTTGGTGATCTCAAGAGCTTAAGGTATTTGCTTGAGTTGGAGGAGTTGAATATGAGGCATAAAATAATTGGGACTCCGGAATGGATTATGTTTTCGGATTGAATTACCATTCGGGGAAATCAAAACGTGGTAACTTATGCATTGACTTGGAAATCCTTGCATATGCCGATGAGGGTGGTGGGAAGAGTTAGGACTGATTGAGAAATTTTGTGATATGAGTTTAGTTTGTGAAGAGACTTCTTGTGAAGTTTAGCTTAATATGTTAGACCTTACTCGTAGTATTCCTAATGAGATTCGATAAGGTCAGGACTCTGGTTTGAGTTGGTAGATTGGTTGAATATGAGGAATTAAAGTCGAAGGGATGATTTTCAAATTAATGGAAATGGTATCATGAGATGTCGTGATAGAGTTGTGTTCTAGATATTATTGAATGGAATAAGAGTATTGAGGTAGATGGAGTATCCATCTCGGTGCTATGAAGATGTAACCGGATTTGAGGAAATTATTTTGAAGGCTATAGTTGAAGAGATAAGTGGTTGAGTTTGTATGTGCTGATTAGACTTGTTGGAAGTCGAAGAATAAACGTCAGAGACAGTTGAGTCCGATGCAACCGTTGAATATTCCAGAGTGGAGATCAAATAGTATCCCCATGGATTTTGTGTTGGGTTTTCCGGATAATTTGAGGGATATGATTTTACTTGGGTGATTTTGGATAGAATGAATAATTTGGCTCTTTTCCTAGCAAGTGAGACAAATCATTCTATGTTGAAGCTAGCTGAGATTGTGCAAGAGACGACTGAAAAGATCCAAAGGATCCAAGAAAGACGTGTTTTGAGAGTTACAATAGTAACTGGTGTTGATCGAGCTTGAGGTCCCGGAAGCACACTGTATTTTGTTGATCTGTACCAGAGTGGCGCAGCGGAAGCGTGGGAAAAATAGAAGGTTAGACTGTTTTACCGCTGTCACTCATGAGAATTTACATGATGTGGCATGTGCCTAAGTTGAAGAAGTACATTGATTCGGATGGATGGTGTACAAGTGAAAGGTAATTTGACTGTTGAGGCGTTGCTAGTTCAAGTGGATGAACGAGAAGCAACTTCGAGGTGAATAGATTGCTTTGGTGAAAGTGGTCTGGTTGGGAGCAGTTTGATTGAGGTAATTTCGAGGACGAAATTCTTTTAAGCAGGGGAGAGTTGTAACGCCCGTTCATTTTAATTAAATTATTTATGAATTGTTGGTGTACCTTTATGTGGGAGTGTGTCTGAGAGCGTTGGTGGGTGTCCTTAAAGTATAGGAAACCATTTAATAAATCATTGAGTTTGATAATAATATAATATAATTAATAATGACGACAATTTAATAACTAGTAGTAATATTATTATTATTATTATTATTATTATTATTATTATTATTATTACTATTATTATCATTATTATTATTATTATTATTATTATTATTATTATTAGTGGATGGAATAATGAGAATTAAGGAGTTATTAGAGAAGTTGTGGGAGAAAGAACAAAAGAACGATAAACTGCTCAGAAAACCAAATTGGAGGAAAAAGGCTGAGAAAAGAGGAAAAAGTATGTGGCTGTGGAGAAAGGAAGAACAAAAGAATTAACTACCAGAGAGAATTGAAGGTTGTTGCAGAAGAGTCACCGGGAGAGCAAACCGGAACCGGAAGTTTAGAGTTGTCCTCAATCCAAAGGTAAGGGTGGGGTTCAATTCTATAACTGTGGGTATGATGGATTTCATGAAGGGTATGAAATCATAGGATTAATGTTCCCGTAGGTCGATAAATATTGATAAATATTAAGGGTTAATGTTTCCGTAGTAACATTCCCGTAGTAATATTCCCATAGTAATGTTCCCGTAGTAACGTTCCCGTAAGTTGAAGAAATATTAAGGGTTAATGTGTCCGTAGTAACATTCCCGTAGTAATGTTCCCGTAGTAATATTCCCGTGGAAATGTTCCCGTAGTAATATTCTCGTGGAAATGTTCCAACAGTAATGACCCCGTAGTGATATTCCTGTGGAAATGTCCCGTGGTAAAGTTCCCGTAGTAATGTTCCCGTAGGTTGAGCAATATTAAGGGTAAATGTTCCCGTAGGTTGAGAAATATTAAGGGTTAATGTTTGTCTACGCCTGCATTAGTGTTTATGTCATTAGTTTATGTAGTAATTTTGGGAATCGGCGCCGACACGTGCTAATATCCCATTTGTTGAGAAAAGGTTGTTGTTATGCTCTTACTTGATCGACTTCAGGTAGGGAATCGAATCATAGATATAGTTCCCGTTACCTGATAAATGTTAGGGACGAGGTTTTTCTGTGTAGGAATGAATGTGTTATATCGTCAGTGTTGTACGATGCTGTATAGTTGCCCTTAATGAGGCAAGATTAGTTGCCCTGTAGTTAACGAACCTTTTCAGGAACTATAATTAATTTAGTGAGTAAAAGTTATAATGTTGTTCTTACAATAATGTGCTGAATTCTTAATTGTTGAAAGTATGTTGTTATTGTTCCCCTACATGAACAAATTGAAATGATGAATACTTGATGCATATGAAGTTGTTATGTCACTGTTGAGAAAATGTTATTATAATATTCTCCTTGGATTATGTGGATAAGTTGTAGTTATATTACCTGTATGAAGGTATATGAAAATGTGTTGAGTTCTTATTTGTGGTAATGATGTTGTCAGTTGTTCTCTGACATGAAAATGCCGTTGAGTTCTCAATTGTAGAGACGAGGTTGTTTTTAATTGTTCTCTGCGAAAATGTGTTAGAGTCTTATTCGTAGGAACGATACTGTTGGTAGCTCTCTGATATGAACAGATTGAAGTGGTGAGTACATGATGTATGCGAAATGTGATGTTTCTGTTATGGATAATTGGTTGTAGGCGTGATGCCTTGTTGCACGGTTGCACAGTTGTTGTTGTTGTGTTATAGTCCATAATAGTTGCATCTCATAGCATATCATTTGGCCTGGATTGGCGACGGTTGTGTCTTTAATGACAAAATAAAATGATTGTGGAGAGTTGTCTCCCGATTTATTGTGGTGTGTTGTCTCCCGAATTATTGTGGAGTGTTGTCTCCCGAATGATTGTGGAGAGTTGTCTCCCGAATGATTGTGGAGAGTTGTCTCCCGAATTATTGTGGAGTGTTGTCTCCCGAATGATTGTGGAGAGTTGTCTCCCGCATGATTATGGAGAGTTGTCTCCCAAATTATTGTGGAGTGTTGTCTCCCGAATTATTATGGAGTTTTGTCTCCCGAATTATTGTGGAGTGTTGTCTCCCAAAATGGTACCACATGCATATGCACAGTTGAGTCGCATTGTTGAGTTGTGTTGTTGAGTTGCTTTAATGAGTTGCTGAGATATGATGATAATTGTTGTGGTTATGAATAAAGAGTTGTTGTAGTTATTATTACTAATATTTATGCGAACTGCTGGAATTATAATGCTGTGATAATATTCTGACATGACTTTTATCATGCCTTATGTTATATTGTTGATATCTCACCCTTTACGTTGTATGTTACCTCCATTGGTGGTAATTTGTAGGTAACTCGGAAGAAAGTGTCGCTTTATGTTTAAGGTCGTTGGTCGCTCTGATACGTAGCTCTCTGGGGGGATGAACGATTAATGTTATTGTTTTAATTGAATTCCTTGTTACTGAATTTTATTAAGTACTATGGCGAATAGATTGGTTGTTTCCGATAATGCCAAATGTTGCTTGGATGCATAGTTGTTTTAGTGAATTGATGCAAGATAATTACTTGCTGAATTTTAATGGAGTTTTGTTGCAAGTTTTATGGTCTTGCTTTAATCATGCTACATGTTGGAAATGTTTTATATTCCGCTGTAAATTAATAAGATGCCTTGGAATCAAAATGTTAATCAAGTTATTGTTGTATGTTCATCCAAGTTTCTGTGCTATGTATTGTTACTAAATACATGCTGTCTAATTGAGTTGTGAAATGTATATTTCTATGAGTTGAAATTGTGACATCCCCTTACGACCGTCATGTTTAAGAAATTTGTTGCACTCTGATTCTGTTTTCCTTAATTATCCGTCGGGTTAGATTGGGGTGTTACAATTAGTGGTATCAGAGCAGGTCGGTCGGTCCAGCCAAGTTGTTTAATGTTGTGTATTCCCTGGTAGGCGACATGTGTGTGAAAACACTGTCGATACATGTTTTGTTGTGGAACCTTTGTCTACAGGAGTGAGAATGATTCAAGTGGGGGAGAAAATTGTGCTTCTCCAGGATGTCGCAAGTGAGGAGTTGTAGCTCAGTGTGTGGTTGAACGCTCTTATAGTTTGGTAAGGATGGTTTATACCCCATCATGAATTTCGACTGTCTATTGACAAATTGAGGAACTGATCATCCTTAATCTCTTGTTGATAGTAGTTGGGATTGTGTTAGATGGGATATGCGTGTCTTGCAAGCTTGGATGGCGTGAGCAGTGAATTGTCTTGAGTTAAGCCAAGTGTTTAAGAATTGTTTTGATGAGTCATTGTAGGATGATGCCGAGATGTTTAATTTTGATGGGAATTTTTGAGTTATAATGAAAGTGGGAAGTTGGCGATTTGCCGATTAATTATGGTTGTCTGGAAGTTAGCCTGACAAGATAGTGATATACATCCAGGACGTGAAGTGGTGTTGTGACCGACTTAGTTACGGAAACTAGTCCGAGAGTGAGAGCTCCATATTATATGTCTGTTTGGATGATCAAGAAATTAAACTGATTAAGCAGTGTCGAGACTCGTGTCTGGTGTGTGTGCTAAGGCAACATAGTGTGAGGTCAAGTATATTAAGAGTGGGCAGTGACTTTTGATGATTATTAAATAAAGTAAGATGTGGAATGCAATATTGGTATAATTAGACCTTTAAATATTCCAAGAGTTGAAGATGTGTCGAATGACCTCCTAAGTGTAAAATTATTGTTGTACGTCGAATTCCGAGATCGCAACTTTTTACGGAATCGATGTTTCACGGACGAAAGTTGGAATAGATTACACAGTTGTGTCGGGTAATGTTAGGCCGTGATCGAGTATACTTGTTTTATCGGATTTGATTGATTTTTGTAAGTTTTTGCATTTTGGAGATTTGAGGATTTAAGATTCGGATTGAAATCGAAAGTCGTAGATTTCACGTTTGATGGTTTTAAATCACTAATATATGTTTGGTGTGATTGAGTATGTGTTTGTTTCGAAGAAAATAATTGAATCGGTTGGATTTTCGGGCAAAAATGCTCAAACCCGTAGCAGTCTTTATGCAGAAAAATTCTGTTTTGGAAAAACTTCAAAAATTCATAATTCTTGAACCGGATGTCAGTTTTGACCCCCGTTCGAAGCGTTGGAAAGCTAACGAGATGCTCTTTCTAGGAAAAATTGTTTTGAGGCCTGTACCTGATTCAATTATAGCAGAAAGTTGAAAACGTATCGTGTGCTGATTTTTGCTGAACCTGACAGGACCATTTGTTGTATTTTGTGATGCCTTGTTGATATGATTGGGAGATATGATAAGTGAAACTTCAGCGAGTTTTGGTTATGCTTTAAGGCAACTTGAAGTACATAAGAGGAATCACCTGACGAGTGATTTAGAGTTGGGTGTTGTTGTGTTTGTGCTGGAGTTGGAGGCTTAAATTGGTTAATTTGAGATTTGAAATGTTTGGTGATCTCAAGAGCTTAAGGTATTTGCTTGAGATGGAGGAGTTGAATATGAGGCAGAAAATAATTGGGACTCCGGAATGGATTATGGTTTCGGATTGAATTACCATTCGGGGAAATCAAAACGTGGTAACTTATGCATTGACATGGAAATCCTTGCATATGTCGATGAGGGTGGTGGAAAGAGTTAGGACTGATTGAGAAATTTTGTGATATGAGTTTAGTTTGTGAAAAGACTTCTTGTGAAGTTTAGCTTAATATGTTGGACCTTACTCGTAGTATTCCTAATAAGATTCGATAAGGTCAGGACTCTGGTTTGAGTTGGTAGATTGGTTAAATCTGAGGAATTAAAGTCGAAGGGATGATTTTCAAATTAATGGAAATGGTATCATGAGATATCGTGATATAGTTGTGTTCTAGATATTATTAAATGGAATAAGAGTATTGAGGTAGATGGAGTATCCATCTCGGTGCTATGAAGATGTAACCGGATTTGAGGAAATTATTTTGAAGGCTATAGTTGAAGAGATAAGTGGTTGAGTTTGTATGTGCTGATTAGACTTGTTGGAAGTCGAAGAATAAATGTCAGAGACCATTGAGTCCGATGCAACCGTTGAATATTCCAGAGTGGAGATCAGATAGTATCCCCATGGATTTTGTGTTGGGTTTTCTAGAGAATTTGAGGGATATGAATTTACTTGGGTGATTTTGGATAGAATGACTAATTTGCCTCTTTTCCTAACAAGTGAGACTAATCATTATATGTTGAAGCTAGCTGAGATTGTGCAAGAGACGACTGAAAAGATCCAAAGGATCCAAGAAAGACGTGTTTTGAGAGTTACAATAGTAACTGGTGTTGATCGAGCTTGAGGTCCCGGAAGCACACTGTATTTTGTTGATCTGTACCAGAGTGGCGCAGCGGAAGCGTGGGAAAAATAGCAGGTTAGACTATTTTACCACTGTCACTCGTGAGAATTTACATGACGTGGCATGTGCCTAAGTTGAAGAAGTACATTGATTCGGATGGATGGTGTACAAGTGAAAGGTAATTTGACTGTTTAGGCGTTGCTAGTTCACGTGGATGAACGAGAAGCAACTTCGAGGTGAAGAGATTGCTTTGGTGAAAGTGGTCTGGTTGGGAGCTGTTTGATTCAGGTAATTTCGAGGACGAAATTCTTTTAAGTAGGGGAGAGTTGTAACACCCGTTCATTTTAATTAAATTATTTATGAATTGTTGGTGTGCCTTTATGTGGGAGTGTGTCTGAGAGCACTGGTGGGTGTCCTTAAAGTATAGAAAACCATTTAATAAATCATTGATTTTGATAATAATATAATATAAATAATAATGATGACAATTTAATAACTAGTAGTAATATTATATTATTATTATTATTGTTATTATTATTATTATTATTATTATTATTATTATTGGATGGAATAATGAGAATTAGGGAGTTATTAGAGAAGTTGTGGGAGAAAGAGCAAAAGAACGATAAACTGCTCAGAAAACCAAATTGGAGGAAAAAGGCTGAGAAAAGAGGAAAAAGAACGTGGCTGTGGAGAAAGGAAGAACTGAATAATTAACCGCCGGAGAGAATTGAAGGTTGTTACAGAAGAGTCACCGGGAGAGCAAACCGGAACCGGAAGTTTAGAGTTGTCCTCAATCCAAAGGTAAGGGTGGGGTTCAATTCTATAACTGTGGGTATGATGGATTTCATGAAGGGTATGAAATCATAGGATTAATGTTCCCGTAGGTCAATAAATATTGATAAATATTAAGGTTAATGTTTCCGTAGTAACATTCCCGTAGTAATATTCCCGTAGTAATATTCTCGTAGTAATATTCTCGTAGTAATGTTCCCGTAGTAACGTTACCGTAGTAATGTTCCCGTATGTTGAAGAATATTAAGGGTTAATGTGTCTGTAGTAACATTCCCGTAGTAATGTTCCCGTAGTAATATTCCCGTGGAAATGTTCCCGTATTAATATTCTCGTGGAAATGTTCCCGTAGTAATGTCCCCGTAGTGATATTCCCGTGGAAATGTCCCGTGGTAAAGTTCCCGTAGTAATGTTCCCGTAGGTTGAGCAATATTAAGGGTAAATGTTCCCGTAGGTTGAGAAATATTAAGGGTTTATGTTTGTCTACGCCTACATTAGTGTTTATGTCATTAGTTTATGTAGTAATGTTGGGAATCAGCACCGGCACGCACTAATTTCCCATTTGTTGAGAAAAGGTTGTTGTTATGCTCTTACTTGATCGACTTCTGGTAGGGAATCAAATCATAGATATAGTTCCCGTTACCCGATAAATGTTAGGGACGAGGTTTTTCTGTGTAGGAATGAATGTGTTATATCGTTAGTGTTGTACGATGCTATATGGTTGCCCTTAATGAGGCAAGATTAGTTGCCCTGTAGTTAACGAACCTTTTCAGGAACTATAATTAATTTAGTGAGTAAAAGTTATAATGTTGTTCTTACGATAATGTGTTGAATTCTTAATTGTTGAAAGTATGTTGTTATTGTTCCCTTACATGAACAGATTGAAATGATGAATACTTGATGCATATGAAGTTGTTATGTCACTGTTGAGAAAATGTTATTATAATATTCTCCTTGGATTATGTGGATAAGTTGTAGTTATATTACCCGTATGAAGGTATATGAAAATGTGTTGAGTTCTTATTTGTGGTAATGATGTTGTCAGTTGTTCTCTGACATGAAAATGCTGTTGAGTTCTCAATTGTAGAGACGAGGTTGTTTTTAATTGTTCTCTGCGAAAATGTGTTAGAGTCTTATTCGTAGGAACAATACTGTTGGTAGTTCTCTGATATGAACAGATTGAAGTGGTGAGTACATGATGTATGCGAAATATGATGTTTCTGTTATGGATAATTGGTTGTAGGCGAGATGCCTTGTTGCACGGTTGTTGCACATTTGTTGTTGTTGTGTTATAGTCCATAATAGTTGCATCTCATAGCATATCATTTGGCCTGGATTGGTGACGGTTGTGTCTTTAATGACAAAATAAAATGATTGTGGAGAGTTGTCTCCCGAATTATTGTGGAGTGTTGTCTCCCGAATTATTATGGAGTGTTGTCTCCCGAATGATTGTAGAGAGTTGTCTCCCGAATGATTGTGGAGAGTTGTCTCCCGAATTATTGTGGAGTGTTGTCTCCCGAATGATTGTGGAGAGTTGTCTCCCGAATTATTGTGGAGAGTTGTCTCTCGAATTATTGTGGAGTGTTGTCTCCCGAATGACTGTGGAGAGTTGTCTCCCGAATGATTGTGGAAAGTTGTCTCCCGAATTACTGTGGAGTGTTGTCTCCCGAATTATTATGGAGTGTTGTCTCCCGAATTATTGTGGAGTGTTGTCTCCCAAAATGGTACCACATGCATATGCACAATTGAGTCGCATTGTTGAGTTGTGTTGTTGAGTTGCTTTGATGAGTTGCTGAGATATGATGATAATTGTTGTAGTTATGAATAAAGAGTTGTTGTAGTTATTATTACTAATATTTATGCAAACTGCTGGAATTATAATGCTGTGATAATATTCTGACATGACTTTTATCATGCCTTATGTTATATTGTTGATATCTCACCCTTTACGTTGTATGTTACCTCCGTTGGTGGTAATTTGCAGGTAACTCAGAAGAAAGTGTCGTTTTATGTTTAAGGTCGTTGGTCGCTCTGATACGTAGCACTCTGGGGGGGATGAACGATTAATGTTATTGTTTTTTGAATTCCTTGTTGCTGAATTTTATTAAGTACTATGGCGAATAGATTGGCTGTTTCCGATAATGCCAAATGTTGCTTGGATGCATAGTTGTTTTAGTGAATCGATGCAAGATAATTACTTGCTGAATTTTAATGGAGTTTTGTTGCAAGTTTCATGGTCTTGCTTTAATCATGCTATATGTTGGAAATGTTTTATATTCCACTGCAAATTAATAAGATGCCTTGGAATCCAAATGTTAATCAAGTTATTGTTGTATGTTCATCCAAGTTTCTGTGCTATGTATCATTACTAAATGCGTGCTGTCTAATTGAGTTGTGAAATGTATGTTTCTGTGAGTTGAAATTATGACAGCCCCTTACGACCGTCATGTTTACAAAATTTGTTGCACTCTGATTCTGTTTTCCTTAATTATCTGTCGGGTTAGATTGGGGTGTTACAGTGGGGGACTTACTGTTACAAAGTTATGCCTTTCTGTCTGAAGTACGCAGGTGCTACTTATCAAAGAGCCATGGTGGCTTTATTTCATGACATGATGCACAAGGAGATAGAAGTGTATGTTGATGATATGATCGCCAAATCTCAGAGTGAGGAGGACCATTTGGAACATCTTTTGAAATTATTTAAGAGACTTAGGAAATATCAGTTGAGACTGAATCCAGCCAAGTGTACCTTTGGGGTAAGATCTGGGAAGTTACTCGGTTTCATTGTCAGTCACCGAGGGATTGAGGTAGATCTAGAGAAAGTTCGGGCCATTCAAGATATGCCAGCTCCGCAGACTGAGAAGCAAGTCAGAGGTTTTCTTGGAAGATTGAACTACATATCCAGATTTATTTCCAATATGACCCCTACTTGTGAGCCCATCTTCAAATTGTTACGCAAGGATCAGACGGTCGTTTGGAATTCAGATTGTCAGCAAGCGTTTAATAAGATCAAGGGTTACCTTCAAGAACCTCCGATCTTGATACCTCCTGTTCCGGGAAGACCTCTCTTCATGTATTTGACAGTGCTCGAGAATTCAATGGGTTATGTGTTAGGTCAGCAGGATGACTCCGGACGAAAAGAACATGCCATCTATTATTTGAGTAAGAAGTTTACTGACTGTGAAAGCCGATATTCACTCCTGGAGAAAACTTGTTGTGCTTTAGCATGGGCTGCCAGGCGTTTGAGGCAGTATATGATTTGTCATACCACTTTGTTGATTTCAAAAATGGATCCGATAAAGTATATTTTTGAGAAGCCTGCTCAGAGTGGAAGGCTCGCCCGTTGGCATATGTTATTATCAGAGTATGACATCCAGTATGTAGCCCAGAAGTCTATCAAGGGTAGTGTTTTGTCAGAATATCTTGCAGATCAACCAGTGGAAGATTATGAGTCTCTCAAATTTGATTTCCCAGATGAAGACATTATGTTGGTAAAAGATTGTGAAGAGCCAGGTCCTGATGAGGGTCCGCAGACAGGTCTTTGTTGGAAAATGATGTTTGATGGTTCCTCCAACTACAGTGGGCATGGTGTAGGTGCCGTTTTAATAAATCCAGAAGGTGGGTACACTCCGTTCACAGCCAGGTTAGATTTTGACTGCACAAACAATATCGTCGAATATGAAGCATGCATTCTCGGCCTCGAAGCTGCCATCGACCTTAGAATCAAACTTCTTGAAGTTAGTGGGGATTCAACTTTGGTTATTTATCAAGTTAGTGGTGACTGGGAGACTAGACATGAGAATTTGATCCCTTATAGAGCCTACATCGTCAAGATGATTGAGCATTTTGATGAAATCACTTTCAAGCATGTTCCGAGATCTGAGAATCACATTGCCGAAGCCCTAGCCATGTTAGCCTCAATGTGGAAAGTCAGGGATGTGAATGATGCCACTCTCATTCGAATTGAATGCAAGACTGAGCCCGCCTACTGTCAGATGGTTGAAGAAGAAACTGATGATAAGCCCTGGTTCCACGACATAAAGAATTATCTGTTAAAGCAAGAGTATCTGGTCGATGCTATGTCACTTGACAAGAAAACTCTGAGATGATTAGCATACAAGTTCTTTCTCAGTAATGATGTACTTTACAAAAGAAATCATGATATGGTCCTGCTTAGATGTGTCGACAGACGAGAAGCAGAGTTGTTAATGCAAGATGTTCATAAAGGAATGTTTGGCACTCATGCCAATGGATATGCTATGTCTAAGAAGATTCTGAGGGCTGGGTATTACTGGTTGACTTTGGAAACTGACTGTATTCAATATGCCAGGAAATGTCATAAGTGTCAGATTTATGCGGACAAGATGCATGTACCTCCGATGTTGCTAAATGTGTTGTCATCACCGTGGCCTTTCTCTATGTGGGGCATTGATATGATTGGGGCAATTAAGCCAAAAGCTTCTAACGGACACCGATTTATTCTGGTTGCTATTGATTATTTCACAAAGTGGGTTGAAGTCGCATCCTACACTAATGTTACTCGACAAGTGGTGGCCCGTTTTACCAAGAAGGAGATTATCTGTCGTTACGGAATTCCGAGCCGAATCATAACGGACAATGGTACCAATTTGAACAACAAAATCATGAAAGAGTTGTGCGATGACTTCAAAATTGAACATCACAATTCTTCTCCTTATCGTCCCAAGATGAATGGAGCTGTAGAAGCTGCGAATAAAAACATCAAAAAGATTTTGCAAAAGATGGTGAAAACTTACGAAGATTGGCATGAGATGCTACCATTTGCCTTACATGGGTACAGAACGTCCGTCCGCACTTCAACAGGGGCAACCCCTTTTTCTTTGGTATATGGAATGGATGCGGTACTTCCTATTGAGGTCGAGATACCTTCCCTGAGAGTCATAATGGAAACCCAGCTTGAAGAAGCAGAATGGGTGAGGGAAAGGTTTGATCAGTTGAATCTTATCAACGAGAAACACATGTCTATGATGTGCCACAGTCAGTTATATCAGAAAAGGATCAATAGAGCTTTTGACAAGAAAGTTCGCGTCCGAGAATTCCGAGAAGGGGAGCTTGTACTCAAAAAGATTTTACCAGTTCATAAAGACGCACGAGGAAAGTGGATGCCCAACTATGACGACCCATTTATTGTGAAAACAGTCTTCTTAGGAGGCTCATTGATTCTCACAACCATGGATGGAGAGCAGCTTACTCATCCAGTGAATTCTGCTGCAGTACGAAAATATTACGCCTAAAAGAACCCGATAAGCCGAAAACTCAAAAGAACGGCTTATGCAAAAGTTAGGGTTGAGAAAAAGAAAAAAAGAAGAGAGAGAAAAAGAAAAAGAAAAATAAGAGCTCGTTAAGTTGAAAACCCGAAAGGGCGGCTTAGGAAAAAAGGAGCGTCCCGGTGGATTGAAAACCTGAAAGGGCAATCCAGGCAAAAGTTAGGGACAAAGGCACTTCACTGCATCGGATGGGTTGTTACCTCAGTAGAAGATTTTACAAGGAAGCCCATCTCAACCGCTCTTGTCAGAAGCGAGGATTTTAGGGAGTTTATAGTCTTTAGGGATAGTTTGGTCATGGGATTCAATGTAACCTTGTCCACGTTGCCATTTTTCACTTGTAGAAATTCTATGGGATTTTGTCATTTGCAAGATTTCATTCTTGAATAAAATCAGTTTTGAGCCATTCTTTCTTTGCAAATTTACCATTTCCTTTATTTTCTTTGTTATGCAAAATATTGTTCGTTGATCAACGATAATTTTGAAAGCATAGGGGTCAAATTATTGAATAAAACTTGAAAAGATTAACAAACGTAAAAAACTTCAACTCATGGAAAAGAGTCGAGGAAAATCATACTTCCCCGAAACCTCAGGGTAGCAGACACTTTGATAAGCAATCCTATCGCACTCCCTGGTGAAGTGTAAGCAAGTTGAACTGCTGGTTTTCCTTTAGTCATGTGTGGTTATCAAGCTTGAAGACTGTCTCTCAAGAACTTCTTATGATGATGTGAAGACTCGTCCCTAGTAGAAGATTTCTGAGCATTTGTTTGAATTTACTTTGTCATCTCTAACTAGCTTGTTTAAAGCTCTGTTCCCCTGTTAGGATTGGGTTTATTTTCCAAATCTACATACACCTTTCAGCCTGGGTTCAGTGTGATTCATTTTGTCTCTTGGGTTCGGTGTGCTATCTGTCGATCCCCCGTGAATGTCTAATCGTTACTAGTGAATTTCCGTTTAAAAGTCCAGTTGTAACTGGCATTGTTTTAAAAGCCAATCGTTATTGGTATTCTTTTGGTCGTCACCATATTTCTTGTTAAGACCATTCATAACTGGCATTGTCTTAACTTTACTCGTTATTATCTTTTAGTTTGGTCATTACCAACTTTTTCCCTTTGAAGTCTAGTCGTCACTAGCAAACCCCCTGTGAAGTCTAGTCGCTACTAGTTAATTTCCATTTAAGTCCAATCGTAACTGGCAGATGTTCGAAATCCAATCGTCATTGGTATCTTGTTGGTTGTCACCAACCTCTCCCCGTGAAGTCCAGACATAACTGGTATCGTTTGAAATCCAATCATTATTGGTATCCTTTGGTTTGGCCGTTACCAGCCTCCCTAGCTGAAGCCTAGTAGCTTGCTAGCATTCTCATAACCACATGTGTTGGTATACCCTGATTTAGTCGTCACCATACTTCCTTTTAAACCCAGTCGTAACTGGCATTGCTTGAAATCCAATCATCGTTGGTACCCGGACTTGGTCATTACCAATCTCCTTTAATTCCAGTGGTTACTGGCATTGCTCGAAATTTGGTCGTCACCAATTTCCCCAGTCGAAGTCCTATGTGTTACCGATTGGATTTGAGAAATCTCATTTATTATTATCTCAGGTTTGGTCGTTACCATTACCTCCGGAAAGTCTAGTGGTTACTAGCACTGTTTGAACTGTTTGTTAAAACTGGGTGACATTAGTATCCCCAGTAAAACCTTTGATTTTCCAGTCAAACCCCGGAGATCTAGTCGTTACTAGTATCCCTAGTGTGTTTGGTCTTGTTTCTAGTCCATTCCTGAAGATCCCGTTTGAACTCTTCACTATAGGAAGTTCCTCATCTGATTATCCCAGTAAGGTTCGTGTCTCTAGTCTTTCGCTTCCCCGGTGTAAATTTGCTATCTTTCCCCAGTAGAGTGTTTGCTCTTCCCCAGTGAGATTGTCATATTCATTGGACTTCTTGCATCCCCATGTGAAATTATCCTCTCAGTTATCACTAGTCATGTTTGAACTATTGATTGTTATACCTCGGTTTTCCCCAGTGTCGAGTCCACAATACCAGGTCCCCATGAGTAGTTACTCGTTGTTTTGTTTTTCTTTCATCTGCATATGTCTTGAAGTCCGTGGATTTGATGATGATAAGAAGGGAGATTTCAAGATGATGATATTGGAATATGTACATGCCCAAGATTCGATCTCATTGGGGTAGAATGACTATGTGTCGTTCCTAGTGAGATGATCACCAGGGTAGAATGACCGAGATGTTATTCCTGGTGGGGTACAAGCGATGTACCCATAATTTCCAATGGGGATTGGGGCGGATCAACGGTTTTATAGGAGCCACATGGCATAACTATGATTGCGGTATGAAGTGTGCATGCGTGCGATCGTGTACGACTTTGGAATCGGAGAGTAAGATGCGTGTATCGCATCCAGAGTTGTTTTGGATCAGGTGATATTTTCGAGGACGAAAATTCCTAAGTGGGGGAGAATTGTAACGCCCCGATTTCGATTATCCCTTTTTCGTTAACTCCTTCTTGATTTTAATTGGGCGAATATTATTTTGATGTGGAATTTTCGTGGAAATATGTTATGTTTACATATTGTTCTATTTTACCCGATTTTGGGAGTTTTCGGAGAAAATAGTTGGAGGGTATTTTGGACATTTCCTATTTAATGATAAGTTGGATATTTTATGAGATATTGAGTTAGTAGATGTTTTGGGAAAAATAATAGGAAGATATTAAAGAGGAAATAGAAGAGAAAGAAGGATAGTAAGAAAGGAAGGAAAGAAAAGAGAAAGAAAGAAGGAGAAGAGAAAGAGGGGAGAAAGAAGAGGAAACTTTGGGAAACATCAAAATCAACCTTAGCTTGCGATTAATCAGGTAAGGGTGAGAAGTTTTATCATCTTAATAATGTATATGATCATGTATGTGCTAGATTGGATTTGTTGGATTGTTTTCTATGTTTCCATATCTAGGTCGGAAGTTGGTTTAATCGGTAGAAACTGAGTTTTATCGGTTAGAATTTGGAATAGATGGTGTAGTTTAGTCGGGTGATGAGTGGGTTATGCTACTGGAACTGGTTTGGATTTAATCGGTCGATTTTTGAGGTTTTGGTGGTTTTAGAACAGTTGGGATTTTCTGGTTTCGCAGGTTCGCCAGTGTTGCACCCCAAATTTTGACCCCTTAGATTCTCATTATCATCTTAGGAGCATGCTCATAGGATTACCTAACCTTAACCCAGTTCAAGTCTATCTTTGTCAAGTTACAGATGAATCAGGGTTTAGTACAGTCAAATCGAAGCTTCAGGGTTTGTGATCAATCAAAGTTGTAGGCTAATTCAATCATGAAACAAGATCAAAGGTATCATATGATGTCAATTGAGAATCCAATTTGAAGTTGTCACTCCAGAATCAAGAACAGTGCAGTCCAGGAGCCCCGATTAGGGTTTTTGACTGGTAAAAGTCAACTGTAGTTTGACTTTGGTGTTGGAAGGTGTTTTAATGATGGGATCAAGGTCCATGAAGTTCATATAGCTTAGTAAATTTCATTCAAGAAGTGTCAAAGTCTCAGGAGGTCCAGAGTGTCAACAGGCGACTCGGTAGTCACCGATCGATCATATGGTTGACCAAAAAGTCAACTCTTCAATTTTAAGGAATTGGACTTAAAAGTGTGAATCAAAAATGTTCCTTATGTCATATTTCACTTGCCTATCAATTTTCATGACCATTGGATCAAGGATGAAGGAGTAATCGAAAAATCGGGAAATTAGGGTTTTGAAAGGGGCTAAACCCTAACTCCTTAACCACACATCCAAATTAAGTGGTTTAAAGCTCATTGGAAAGCTCTTGACAAATCCTACAAAAGTCTCATAGTGGTCCATGACC
Source organism: Lathyrus sativus (assembly GCA_963859935.3). Taxonomy (NCBI): domain Eukaryota; kingdom Viridiplantae; phylum Streptophyta; class Magnoliopsida; order Fabales; family Fabaceae; genus Lathyrus; species Lathyrus sativus. The sequence goes on from OZ012739.1 coordinate 185,120,309, forward strand.
AGAAAATGCATAGATTTGGAGTTATGACCAAATTCATTTTAAGAAGGGAAAAAGACTTAGAAAAATTTCACTTTTAAGCTCATTTTTAGCAACTTTGAGAGGCTTTTTGGCCAAGTTCCTTTGAGAATTTGAAACTCATGAAAACATGAATGTTTTAGAGCTATTTGAGGGCTTTCTAAAAAGTAATAGAACATCTCAGTAGCATTTGTGAGTTGAGAGTTATGGATTTGGCAAGATGGTGTTTTCACACTTGAGTCCCACATTGACAAAGATTCAAAAATCCATTCTTTCATCAATTGGACCAATCTCAGATTTTGAATCATGTTTTATCTGATATGTAGAGACTTTGTAGCATGGAAGTACAAAGGAAATGCAGAGGAAATGGAATTGGCCAAGTTTGCAAGTGGACTTGTAAGTTGCCTTGCAACTTGCATTAAAATATCATAAAACAAGCAAGAGGTGGAAAGTAAATTCTGAACCAGCCATGAACCTACACACTCTAGCCTGAATTTAGCCACTCTAAACTCATCATGATACTTGACTTCAAGCTTACCTCCAAGCCAAGAAAACTCTTTTGGGAGGTTGGATCCAAAAAGTAACTTTTCCCTCCTAGGAGGGAAATCTTCAAATCTGCCCGCTACCTCTCATTTTCCTATAAATAGAGGCACTCTCCACTTTATTCAATACACAATAACTCCTCTAAAAACCATAGAAGTTGCAAGCTCTCAGTCTCTCACTCTTTTTTCCATTTTCACAAAATCACAAAACCACCAAAATACCACAAAATCTGTCTTGGTAGTACAGTTGCCATATTCATTTCCACACATCCAAACTCACCAAAAACCATCTACGCAATCCACAAATATTGTGTAGAAGGTGTCCAAGCCCTTAGAACACTCAAAAACCTCATTCTCCAAAAAGTCAACTTCCATACCAAGCAACTTTGACCATAATGCATAAAATCTGCCAAATCTTGTTCTTGGCATTTGCTTGATGTTCTAGTCAATCAAACACCTCACATATATCATATCTCAACTATCCAAAGCATTGAGGATCATTGGTACAACCTATTTCTCAAACTGTCACAAAGTTTGCATTCTTGCTTCAAAAGGAAGAAATCTCCCAAGCTAGGTGCCATTTGAAGTTCCTCTGGGTTTCTTGGTGTTTCAATCTGCTCAACATAGTCTACAAGAGGTATGTAGACAATCAACTCCCTCCTTTATGTCATAAATCTCATGCTTGGCATTTTGAGTATTATTGTGTTAAAAAGGTGTCATTTTCATGTCATATGTCAAAATTCTGTTTTAGAGGCAATATGTTTGATGGGTGAGTTGGATCATGCTCAATTCCTTATTTATGATGTGTATATGTGATTGGTATGACCTGTTTCAATTGTTCTTTTACTTTTCACATCCAAATGCCTCATATGCATCTCAATGGCCACCAACATGTCAAAACTATTTCCATTTGAAGTATGCTTGTTTTTTGAGTTTGGTTACACTTAACTTCATATCCATGATGTGTAAGTATGACTGACATGATTTTGTTCTCACCTGTTTTGCTTTCCACTTCTAAAAATGCATCATTTTCATTCAACAAGCCATCAGCACAACAATTTGGTTTTTAAAGGAAATTTGTTTGGATTTTGAATACAAAGCTAAATGTTATCATGTATATTATGTGTGCACATCATTGTCTTGATTTAAGCTTCATCATTTTTGGAAAATCACACCTGCTGCCACAAAACAGTTTTTTTTTTTGCATAACATCAACATGTCAATTTTTGTTTGGATTGAAATGTGCTTGAACTTTAAGAGTGATCTCTATCATTTCCATGAATATGATGTGCATGTGTGATCTAATTGGAGTGATTTTGCTTTCAACCTAAATTGTACTCTTTGATGCTTCACACCTGTCAAAATTTACACTTTGAGCATCACTTTTCATTACAGACCATTTTGAATAATCCTTGGTGTTTGAAATCATCCCTCAACATGCATATAAACTGTAGGCATAACTTGTTTGATCAGAATATGTTTAGAACCTGGTTTTGAACTTTTCATGCATTACCTCAAAATACCATTTGGCAGCCTGTGTATCATTTTTTATGCCAAGCTGTTTTGGAATCATTTTTCTTGCTTAAACTCACTTGTCTACATGTATGCAAGATGTATATGTGATCTATTTGGTGTAAAAGTGCCTAGAATTAATTTTGAACATCCTACTGTTTTGCAAAAACACCAAAATGCAATTTGAAAGCCATTTTTTATGCCAAGGTGTTTTGAATCATTTTTCTTGCTTGAACTCACTTGTCTACATATATGTGAGATGTGTATGTGATTCACATGATCAAAATGTGCTTGAACCTGATTTTGAAGTTCCTACTGCTCTCATACATACCAAAAGCAGCTTGAATACCATTTTTCACAAACAGTCATTTTGAGATCAGTTCTTTTGTGTAAATGCACTCACCAACATGTATGAAATATGTGTATATGTTTTATTTGGTCTGAGGTTGCCTTCAACATGAAATGAACATCTTTGTGCATCATACTTGTCAAATTTGCAACTAGAAAGCCATTTTCTATCACAGACCACTTTGAACTATTTTTGGTGCCTAAACTCATTCAATAGCATATATGTGACTTGTATGTATGATTCATTTGATTGGTATGTGGCTAGAATAAGAACTAAACATCATGATGCATTACATATGTCAAAATTACAACTTGATGATCACTTTTCAAAACAGACTGTTTTGGACCTAATCTTTTGCCTAAATTCACTCAATGACATGTGTCGCTACCGCGAAAATAAGGTGTCGGCAAAACAAAAGAGTCGCCACCTTTCGTTATTTATCCCTCAGAGCGGGAAAGGAAACGATCGGAAAAACCTGACGAAAAGGTATAAGACAAGGTCATCGCAACCATTGTCTGGGTTCGGGAGTCGGTTACGCAAGGGGAAGGTATTAGCACCCCTCACGTCCATCGTACTCGATGGGATCCACGCTTGTTGTGTTTATCTGACGGGTTGGTTTTACTATCTACCTATCAAGGTTGGTCTCAAAAGAAAAGAAAATGACTCGGCAAAGCATCGCGCTTTATGCCTACGTATTCTCATCAGAGAATGAGAAATCAAAGTCAACGTAGTTCGGCTAACTACGGGTTACGGGGAAGGTGGCTCGCCAATACGTCAATATTGTGCCTACGTACTCTCAACAGGTATGAGAGATCAGAGCTTACGTAATTCGGGATAATACGGATTACAGGAATTCAGATTCATCTGTTTTTTCCGAGTAGGGTTAACAAACAGTTCCAGCAGTTTGGCGTACGCAGCTCGACCCTTGGAGACTTAGGCGTTACCGTTTGCGGTAGAACTGAGAGTTAACGACACTCTTTTCTTCAGAAAAGCTTCCTTTGAATTATGGGCCCACGGGGCAAAAAGGTTTGAAGTTTGTTTTCTGTCTTTTACGGGAGAACTGTTTTTTATGGATGTTTGCAACAAGTAAGTTTTTTTCTACCCCACGAGGGGTCTCTTCAACGACTTTACTCTTTCCTTTATCAGTTACATCAACTTTGTCCGCTGTGTCCGCCACGATCTCAGGTGGAGCAAATACTCTCCCGCTACGAGTGATTCCGCCAATTCCCACTAGGTTATCCACACACGACCCTGATGGTTCCAATTCTAACTTCTGTCCGTTGCAGTAGACGTCTGCCCCATAATGCCATGGGACAGCATTGGTGCTTTCAAAAGGTATCGGCCTAGCCTTGGTGATGGTAATCATGGGCGGTCTGGGTGCAAAAATAGTTATCGTCCGACGAGGGATGGTGATGGTGGCCACCTCATCATCTTGCTTCAGCATTACCTCTCCCGATCCGCTTTCGGCCCTTTGGCTAAACTGCAGGATTCCTTCGGTCATCAGACTTTGAGTCCCCTCTATAAACTGTTCACATCCATCAGGATTAGTGTAACGGTAAAAAATCGTGAGTGTAAGCTATTGATTAGCTTAACTCAAAATAACAAGAGTCGCCACCGCACTTTTATTTCATCCAAATAAAGGAAAGGAAAAAGAGCGAACAAAACCAAAGAGTTCTAAAACAAGAACAAGAAACAGAGATCGGGGTAAGGGGGTTGGTTACGCAATGGGAAGGTGTTAGCACCCAAAACGTCTATATTACTCTATAGGAGCCCTTTGAAATATTTATGTTTTTTGGTTTGAAAATGGTTTGTTCGAAAAGAGATTGGGGAGATGAGAAGAGAATTTTTTTTTTAGATTTTTGTGTTTGGAGAGACTTATCGCCTCATGCTTACGTACCCACAAAGTGAAATATAGGATCAAAACCTCGTAGTTCGTGGTACAAATGACAAAAATTTGTTGGTTTTGATTGATTTTAGATGTAAAGACAAATCGTCATTTTAAGGAGAAAACTGCGACTAGTCGCCCACAAGTATTAAGATAACATTTGTGTCACATAAAGATGGAGGATTTGCTTGGATTATCAACAAGACTATCACTCAACATCAACGTGGAAAATGTCAAAGTCTTAATATCATGGGGAATAGGAGGATTACATCTCAACTATAGAAATGAATCACGTCTAAACTTTATGAAAAGTTTTAAAGTGAAAAAGTGCATAAAGGCACAAAAAGAGTTGATGAGTTTTTGTATTTTTTATGTCTTTTGAAATTGGTCAAAGCATGATTAACATTGATTGACTTTTATTAAGAAGAAAAAAGTTTGAAAATCACTTGACGAAAGTCAAGGTTTTATTACGAAAGCGGTTTTGAAGTTTGAAACCAAGAAGGTTTTGAAAGAGGGAGAAAGTTTTGAAAATTTAAGAAGGGGAGGATATGAAGTGACTATCCTAGAAAATAAAATAAAAGCTAGAGGTAAGAAAGATCTAACCAACTTGAAGTGCACTCCAGAGCAAGCAAAAAGAATTCCATCCGATTTAAAGCATAAGCTAATGAGCGAGCCAAATAAAGGCTAAGATCCACAATACTCCAAGCATAGGAATGAGAGTCCTAATTCTAAGTCCAAAGGTCCATGAAGTCCAAGGTCTAAGAGTAGTCCAAGAGCATAACCACAAAGTTAATAGCACCAAGTTTTTTAGAGATTTTTATCCTTTTATTAGTGTTTTGAACAAGGTATGGTCCAAGTGGACAAAAGAGAAATGACATAAACATAAACAAAGATATGATATGAAATGATAACATGGAAACATAAAAGTAAATAAATAAGGAGTAAGAACAGAATATAAACAAAATTAAACAAGGATATTGTTAGTGAATTAGTAATTAGTGGTTAGAACATATGATCAATGATGATTAATTCTTGCACTTTAGACCAAGGTTAATGAAAACTCATTAGAGGATTGATAGAATCAAAGCCTCCTAACAATGAGTTTCATAGATAGTGGACTTAAGACAAACAACTAATTATACTTGGACTTTCAAACATAAGTTTGAGCCACGAATGATCATTTTCCGATTAAGGGACACTTTAGCGCTATGTTAAGCAATCATAATCGGGTTTATGTAGAAACCACGACTATCTGAGGCCGGTCAATAAAATGTTAGTGTTAACACATGTTAGAGAAGTGATATGTAAATCACTCTCCTAAAACATGCCACACAAAAACAAAAGAGGTAGTGATCTCATCATAATCAAGATTTTTCATCGATTAATTAAAGGTAATCTATCACTATTCCAAAGTACGGAGAATTATCTCAATGATTATTCATCCATAGATTTGAAATAATGAAGATTAAACAACCTTGATAATCAACAATCTATGATCCATAGATTTCATCGATCAAAAGAAAAAGAAGAAGAAAGAGAACTAAAATAAAAAGAACCCACAATTTGAATCTTAAATCGATTAAATTATCATCAATATCAATCACTTCTCTTGGTGGATAAAATCAACACCCAAAGTCCATTGATATTGATGAAATTTTATCAAAATTCAAGATCCAAAACAACCAACAATTTTATCCAAAAATTAAAATATTTTCAAATAATTTTTCAAGAGTATTATTTAGAAAAACAAACTAATAGCAAAAAAAAAAGTGAAAAGGCCCACACGGCCAAGTTCTTAAGAAAAAAAGAAAAAGAAAATAAAATGAAAAAAAGAAAAATATAATTGAAAATAAAAACAACTGAAAAGTGAAAAGGAAAAAAAAGAGAGAGAAAATCAGAAAACATCATCTTCTTCATTTTTGCGCTGTGGTCACTATTCACGGCCATGGAAGTTCGGAGTTTTCCATAAATTGGAGCGGCGGGATACGAAAATCACATGGAACGGATCACAATCAAGAGCTCTTCACAACAGTACCAACAATTCAAGGAAATATGCAAAGACGAACTCGAATCGGGAAAACAAAATCCATTGAACTACCTTCAAAGTCACAGGTAAGAATCAATCCAAACTTCCTTTTGCTTCACTTCTTCTTCTGAATGAATTCTGGTTCGAAATTGGTCTCTGTTTGAGGTTAATTTGGAAGAAAAAAGTAGAAGAGTGAATATGGTATGAAATGGTTTTGGCGAGGGAAGTTGAGGAGAAAAAATATCAGAGTGATTTTGGCTTCAAAGCTTGAGAAAATGAGTGAGGTATGTGTTCTATTTATAGATGAGAGTGAGGGAGAACGAGTGAAAATGAATTGTCGTTTGTGTATTTTTTTTGCGTTTTGTGATGCAAGTTGAGCGTGACCTGCGTGATATTTTGCTGAAAAATATTCATGTCTTTTTTGATTTGCGAATTGTAGCTCACGTGTTATTCCTTCTTTTTGATTTCACCTCAATTTCAATTATCTGACGTGGATTATTTTCAACATGTGACTTGAAGGTACAACCGTCTTGGAAATACGGCCCAATGCAAGCCAAGGCACTTCACATTTGTAAAAACAAGATTCATCCCCTGCTTTATCAAGGTAACTACTGCAATCCCACTGCAAAAGCCATCAATATCACGACGCGGTTTCAGTTCTTTGTCCATGATATTGCTAGCCTTCAAAAAGTATTCTCTTAATGCCAAGATAGTATTTGATCCATCGAGCTCATGATCAAAGTTCTCACTGACCTGTCTAATTTGCTTTTCAGAATTATAACTTGTGGCAGCACCAACAGTGCTCCATGATGCAGTGTAGTGTATCAACTCAGAAATAACATTTACAAATGTCTCTGAAAGTATCTCAAAATTCAAGCTCAATAGTGTCATACCCTAAATTTGTCCTACCCTTTTTGTGAATATTTTCGCATTTTATTGTTTCATACCGTTAGACACGTGTCCACCCGAAATTGGGCGTTTTCCAAATTTTATCCATTTCTGTCCAATAAAAGCGTGACACGTGGCCTAAGTTTTTGTTTGTGAATATTATTTCAATTTCTTAACTTTTCTTTTCCTTTTAAAATATTGTTAACAATAATAGATATTTTATGTATATACTTGTTTTGTTTGATAATTATAATAATAACAATGAATACTTGTTTTTATTAATTATTTTGTAGGTTTTAGTTTTTTTTATTGTAAATATTTTTATATAAGTATTAATTTCTTTATTTAGTTATATTTATTTAACTTTTGTAATTATTAATGGATTTTATTTTATTATTTAATAAGAAGAGAAAATTGTAAAAAAAAGAAGAAGCAAGTTGGGGGGAGAGAGGGCCAATTGGGATGGCCCGTTAAGGTTTGCATTCAGAGCATACTATTAAAAGAGGAAGTCTTCAGGTTAAGAGAAGGAAGAAACACTGTTCATTTTCTTTCCGTTATCAAGAACGGTGCCCCTCACGAACCCTAGCCGCCGCCGAAAAAACCTAAAAAAATCCCTCACCTTCAACATCAAAATTCGCCACCCCTTTTACCCTTTCAAAAAACCTAAACGGCGCCACCCTAATCCCAAACACCGAAAACGGCCGCCGTCTTTCAATTCACTCCCAACCCTAACCTCTCTCGATCAAACCTCACATCATTATCTTCGTTTTACCCGTCTCCCTCATTTTCCCGGCGCCGTCCATCTTCTTCAAATCCAACCCACACGAACCACCATCATAATCTCCACTCAAAACTTAGTTTCATTCTCACCACCATCATCATCTTTTCAAATCTTTTCTTCATAAAATCATCGATTGGGACCAAGCTACCATCTCCATCAATTAGCGTTATTGAGTCGGAGCAAGTACCGACATTGACGAAGACTCACGACAACCCTCGTGCAAATGCAAACTCAGAAGTAGCTCTCAACATCGGCGGTGTATTCGGTTCAATAGAATTGACACTATTATCTGCCATTTGTTCTGTTTTTTTATGTGTGTTTCAGGTCGAAGTTTTGTTTGGTTGGAATCAGGCAACGACATCAAGAACAAACTCACGATGGCTCTCCATAACTCAAAACTCACAGCTCAAATATGCAACGGAAAGTTGGTGATTATGGAGACACGTTCGTAGGCTGTTCAACAGGCAACATGTTTTGTTAGGTCATTGATTTCATTATTCTTCAACTGGTGCGGTTTATAGGTTGATGAGCAGTAGCAGTTTATGACGACATTAGTCTGTGTTTCGTTTTCTTTTCGATTTTGTTTTGAGGCTACTTGATCCTGTTTCTGATTGGTGTTGACGCGTCAAAAAACTTGATGTATATTGGCATACCGCTACTGTTACTATTATGAGGTATAAGGATTTGCATTTTCATCTTTAGTAGGTCAATATGTAGGTTTTCAGCAGCAACATAGATGAAAGCGGTATCGTTTGCAGTGATGAGATCTCTGAATGATTGCGCATCGAAGTTCAAGAACGATGTCAAAAGAAAACAACTCATTTGTCACAAATTCGTGTCGGTATCATTTTGTTTATACTTTTTAATTTGAAGCTGCCTATTGCTTACCTTACTTTTACACTTTGCATATCGTTGGGTAACTGTTGGATTATATTTATTTGGTTATGTAACTTCGAATCTGGTTTGATTATGTTGTTGGTTTCCGGTTTTGACGATTTTATGATTTTTGCCATTTGAAGATAGAAGTCAGGTTTTCTAGATGGTTCCAGTTGTTCATGTTGGTTGCAAGAAGGAAGTTTCAGATTTGTGATTACAGGTAGAAGGATATTATGTTCGTGTTGATCCGAATCCCGAGTCAATTTTGTCACCCGTTTTCGACATTGGATGATGTTTGTTTAGCCGACAACAACAGCGACATCAACTCACCTTCACTCCGGTTCCGCCACAGGCTCAATCACGCCATTCACCGCATGATTCCGGCTGTTTCTGCTAACTGTTATTAGGCGTTTGTTGTATTTTGTTCTCTTTTGACAGGTTCCGCACAGGGTGCAATTCTGTCGAATATTGACAACAGAAATATGAAGTTAAGGTGTATAAAGCATCAGCTGAATCCATCAGTACTTAAAGCATGGTGAAGACGAGTAGTAGCGGTCCAAAGTAGTAGAAACAGAAACAAACAGTGAAGTGGCAGCTACCTTGCAATAACAGCTTCAGCAACAGCTGGATTGAAACCATCAGCCTTGAGAGTTCAGCTGCAATTTCGAGAAACGACGAAGTTTTAGGCCTAAATTCACAACAACCTCAATAACCTTAACTCGGCAAGAAAACAGTTTCGCTGACAACTCTTGTAGCTACCACCTACCATTGTGTTTGAATCAATTGTGCTATGTTCTACTGATGAACATCAGTATGCATTGTGTCGTGGATTCATTGAAAAAGGAGTGAATGGGTTATGTATACACTTAATCTTTCTTTTTTCGTTTTTTAATTTCTGTACTGGTTTCCTGTTCTGTTGGTTGTTTTATATTCATCGCAGGTTTGAGTATGGTGGAAGCAATTGCAAAGTCGAGCCAGTTCTGCCCACGTTGCCATTTCGTCGGATGTTCGTATATTTGCAGTTGGAAGCGCAGCTGGGTGTGGCGGCAATCGCGCAACAACTATGCCATGGTTTCAAAACAGCACTGGCGATGATACCGGATACCGCAAATTCAAGACAGCAGCTCATATTTGAAGGAGAACTTGCATTTAATTCCGTTTTCATAAATTGTGTTGTTGTCTATTGTTAATATTCATGTGCAGGTTATTAGGTTCGTGATTTCGAAGTTGAGTCCAACTCAGTTCACCTTGACAACATCATTAGGTTGATGTCCAACCCGGCCACGTAGCAGCAGATTCATCGCAACACACTACGGCGAAGCTTTCCATGTACTCCGACTATCCTTATCTCAAGCCACATATACGTAACAATCACACGACAACTATGCCTCGGTTTCGGCAGCGATGATTCTAAGCGACAAAAGACTCGGCAGTTTGTCACGTTTTGAGACAAGATTGTGACAAACTTTTGGGGACAGAAATGAGTGCCAGGAGTATATAGCAACGACTCTGCGCTCCTTCTGCGACTATAACGTCAAACTTCAGGTTCCCATTTTAGTGGTAATATCATCTTCATCATTTCTGCGAGCTTCCGACAACATCGAGCAGCTTGGAACAGATTTAACATTGTCACTTGATGTATGGTAGTTCAATGTGATTGCTAGCCATTACGTGTGAATTTTTAAGATATTCAAGTTGCTTTGTTTGTGTTGCTGCTACCGTTAAATTTGTTCACCAAATCTGGGGTGTCTACATTACTATATCAATATAACACTAGTTGTGTGTGAAGGTTAGCTTTTGCTTGCTGTTACCATGTACGTTGTGGATGCAAAGAATATTCATTTTTGTTTTAAAAAAATAAAACCTTATTCTTTATTTTCAAAATATGATTATTTTTCTTATTCTATCTCAATCACTTTTTTTATATGTATAAAATGTTTTTTTAAATTAAATTACCTTCAAAATTAATAGTTTTTTTTATAATCTTTATTCAACATATTTCCTTTATTATTAAATTATTTTCTAACTAAATTACGAAAAAGGAACTTTTAAGGTCTAGCACCTTTTGAGTTTTCGAATAATCACTATTGAGACGCACGCCTTGGGTAGTGACATTCGACTTTTTGTTTCAAAATACGCCCTTTAATTATTTTAGACAAAGAAATATCATAGGAATCAAGCAATCTGTGTGATATTTCTGTCACTCATTCAAACATTCTCCAAATGAAAAAGGTGTCGTCGAGATCTAGCATTTCGATAATACCCCAATTAATTGGTTGTGAGGCCTACGTCTCATTTATCAAATAATTGTCATTTCTCTTATTTTAAAAGTCCAATCTCGTATTCTCGCCTCTCATACCACAAACGTTTTCCATACCCTCAATTCTTTTCAATTCTTCAAAATATTTTTTTTTTTGATTAAAACTTCAAAAGAAGGAGATACTTGGAGTCTAGCATTCCTCGTGTCTTCGAGTGAATAATTCTCGAAGCGCGCCTTTTGAGTTGTTATTCACTCAATCTTTCGATTCTTTTTTCAAATTCAATCATTCTTAAACATTCTCCTAAGTCGAATGCTCGTCCGCATTCGCAACCCATTTCTTTCACAATTCCTCGTGGTCCCGATATTAGGAGCACCCTCAGGGACTAATATCGTTTCTCACGATCCTAACCCTTGACACGTCGTCAAGTCGGTTCAATCTTCGATCAAATCCTCGACACGTCGTCGAACCAGTTCAAAACAATTTCCCTTTGGCCTCGCATGCCATTCTTCGATTCGATCCTTTCACAAACATTTTTAAAACTTACGAAAGAGAGATATTCTAAGAATCTAGCATTCTCTGAATATTTGAATGAGTAACTCTCGAGGCGCGCCCTTGAGTTGTTATTAATTCATTCTTTCATTTTCAAAACATCCAACTCTTCATCTTCAACTTATTCAGTCAATTCCCGAAAGAATTGAGTTCTTGGAGTCTCACATTCCTTGATTTCTTGAGTGACAAGCTCTTGAGACGCGCTCTTGGGTTGCTTGTCAGTCACCCTTTCGTCTCTAACTCAAACTTCAACCCTTTTCAAACCTCATTTTTTTCGTGGTCGTCTCCACGAACTACGGACGCTCTGATTCTTTATTCATTCTCGAATACAAGATACGTAGGCACAAGATTGCGATGATCTTGGCGAGCACACCTCTATCCATCTTCCACTTCCCCCCCATCCTTTCCCGTAGTCGAACTACGACGCTCTGATTTCTCATTCTCGTCCGAATGAGCATACGTAGGCACAAGGGCCCCAATCCTTGGCGAGCACCCTATCTTCTAACCACCCATCTCTCCTTAGCGTCTTTAACCTTTTACCCTACCAATTCTACCTTTAATAACGAGAAGAAAACAAGTAAACCTAGACAACACTCCCCACATTTACCTTAAGAGGTTCCCGTCGAGTACGACGGACGTGAGGGGTGCTAATACCTTCCCCTCACGTAACCGACTCCCGAACCCGGAACTTGGTTGCGACAGCCCTGTTCCTATCCCTTTCGTTTTCAAGAGGTTTTCTCGATATTTTCCTCTCCCGTTTATTCGGGAAAAATAAAGTTCGGTGGTGACTCTGTCGAACCGCATTTCCGCGCCTTTCACGCGAGGGTCGTATTTTCGAATGAATTTTTCGAGGTGCGACAGGTGGCGACTCTGCTGGGGACTATATTTTGCTCCATGCAAAGAGAGAGTCGAGCCTATCTTTTGGTTTGTGAGGAGTGTTTGTTTTTTATTTGTTTTCTTTTTGTATTTGTTCTCTTGTGGATTTTATTCGTGTTTGTTATCTTGGTTACCTGTTGGTTCTTGGGATGACGTCATGAGTAAAGCTCTACGCCCGAGCTTTGGTAAAAGCAGAGAGAACACATAGTTTAGAATTGGTAGTCGAGTAGTGTTAGTCTCCGAGGACTCGCTCCTTGTGGGCCTAGCATGAAAGCTCCTCCAGAGGAGACCTATTCGTAGATCTCGTCGTAACGCAGCTAGCCTGTTGCACGACTTGATTAATGAAGGGTCCGTGATTCTGGGAACCTTTGGTTAGCACCAGTTCCGATATTGGTGGTCGTGTAGTGTTAGTCTCCAAGGACTCGCTCCTTGTGCGCCTAGCATGAGGACCCCGCTCAGGAGAGACCTTATCGTCATTATCGTCGTAATACAGCCAGCCTGTTACGTGACGCTAATACGACTAGTGTCCGTGATCCTGGGAACCAAACATAGAAACCACCCCGTGAGTGGATTTGTGGGTAGAGTGTCTAGATCTTCCCATATAGGGTTTACCTGTCAATGTTTTTTGAGCAGGAATTACGGTTACTTATCTGTTACAGTTACCAGCTTCAGGAGTCGTGTGATTGCGATCCTGTGATCCTGGATCTTGTATCTTGCATTGCATCTTGCATATCATTCGCATTGCATTTCATATGTTGTGCATTTTGCATTACCAGTCCTCCAACAGAATCTTATGTCTTCGTTCCTTCCTCTCCAGTAAATCAAGTTGATTCCCGACACCAGTACACAATTAGAGCCAATACCAGACGATCAATGGAGCAGATTCGGCAAGAGCAAATTGCTATCAGGAAGGAGCTGGAATCCCTCAACAGAAATATGGATCAGATCTTCGAAGCCCTCTCCATAACTGGAAAGGAATCAGAACAGCAGACCATTCAACGACCGCGTCAGCAAAATCAACACAGGACATGGAAGCCAGAAAGAGTATTTGATAGTCTTCCAATGACATATGTAGATATCTTTGCTCAATTAATGGAACAAAAGGCTATCGTCCCAAGAGATCTAGCTCCCCCAACTGTCCTTCCTACTGATTATGACGCGAATGCTCATTGTGAGTTCCATAAGGGCGCTCCAGGTCACAACATTGAGAACTGCAGGTTTCTCAAGCACAAAATTCAAGACCTGATTGACAAGGAAGCTCTCACCTTTGATGGGAAGTATCTCAGTGCCAACAACAACCCGAGGTCGCCAGCCAACTAGTGCCAACGTCAAATCCAATCAAGTCAAGTCCATTCTCTGAAGAAGGCCGTCATGCTGCCATTTAATCTTTCGCATTTCTTGTATTTTGTCTTTGTGTGTTTAAGTACTGTATGCTTTGAACAATTGCCATTCGTATTTGGTTTTCATTAATGTATTGTTTATGCATGTTTTGAATTAGTTATGTCGTTTTCACTCATTTCTATTTATCACCGACACATTCACTCCACTCTATTCACTGTTGTTTAGCATGATTTGAGGGAGGATGATGAAAACGAGATACCCATAATTGCAAATCGTATGCTTTCAGACCGAATCTCGTCAATGATGTACAGACATTGCTTCAATTCCCCAAAAACCGGAGATATAAGGAGTTAATCCCTAGTAAACCACTTCGAGCTTAGAAGTAGCAGTTTCCTTCGGATATTAAAACCTTTTACACTCAACCTGGGGCAGGGTAGTGTTCAGTTAATTCAAACCCGCACTTGAATCATTCAAGCAAAATCCTAAAGACGATGATTCACCAATGACCCATGCTATGGCAGTCACAACAAAATCAAAAAATCAAAAGCCAGCTAAGTCAGACACCTTAGAGGGGACTTAGGCAAAATCAAGGCAATCCCGATGGATCTGACAAACGAAGTCAATCCATGCAAAAATTAAGGATCAAAACAAAAGCAAAAGAGGACCCCGAAACCCTCAACAAAAACAAAGGAGGATTCAGTGGCCACCCAAGTCAAGGGGTACTGACAGTCATAAAAAAAACCAAAATAAAGTGACTGCCACGTCGAGTAAACCTTGAACCATCAAGTCTACACCGTCCAGACAAGTGTAGAATTAACTGAGCGTAGGACTGGAGATCATTAAGAAGAAGGGGTGGGTACAAATCATGCTTTGAGCCTAATATCCTTTATTTCATAACCGTGAACCAGACCACGTTATAAACCTCAAAAGACCTAATTGAGGCGAGGTTTATTCTGAAAGCATATTGTCGCAAGGTTGCGTAACCTGACTCCTCACATTGATTTCTAATCATCAATATTGGTGTCATTTTGCTTGCTATATCTTTCGCACCAATCAAACAGCACAATGTTTGGGCTAGCAGTCTATTTGTTTCACTATCACGACACTTCCAAATAAACAATACTTTTTCAAACTTGCATCGAACTTTGCATTAATTATTACCATTTATGAATGTACAATTTTAATTGCAAATCAGTGCTAAGTATTCAAAGACACTCCAGCAAGAGGCGACCGAGGAGGAACTTAACTTTCAGTGGCATACACGAAGCAAGATTATTTCAAAACCCACAGGCTGGGGCAAATCATTCAAGAGCTCGAGCCGGGGCAAACCATTACAATGTGCAGACTGAGGCAAGACCAGGTCGTCCTGACCATCAAAAAGAGTTGCAATTCTCTCTGAAGCAAATTCACAGTTATCCAGATATCCCAGATTTGGGGACATCCAGAGCATCTCTTACTTCAATCGTGACGTCTACAACAAACTGCGTGTCGAGGAAGTCAATCCCTCCCACCACCCGAAGTCCAATTCGCATTGGCAACTACTCAAAGTCCACCACGCTGGCGTCTTCACCTGCATTTCCAATTACCCGTCTGCGTCATAAGCATCGCATTCAACATCATAAGCATCTTGCATACTTTATATCATACCATACTTCCCCAGCTCTTGCATCTCCGCACATCAGCATTTGCATTCGCACTTCCACTCGTAGGGAATATCATTTATCATCCAGTATTTGTATATGCAAGTCAAGGTCCAGGATCAATCTCGAAGATTTCCAAGACCGTCGACCGCCCAGTCAGGGGGATCTTCCGCAAGATGGTGGGTTTGTCCCACGATTTTCAAGAGCTTCAAAGCAGTCATCAGCCCAGGCAGGGGCAATCTTCTGCAATTGTGGGTTTCTCCCACAAAATTTCAAAGTAATTAAAGCAAGATTCAGCCTAGTCAGGGGCATTCTTTTCAATACCATGGGTATTTCCCATGACGAATTTCAATCTCGTGGCTGATCAAATATGCAAATCAACATTCAGCCTAGCCAGGGGCATACCATTCAAGACCGTGGGCGTTCCCCACGAAGTTGTTCAACCTTTTGTTGGGCAAATTCAAGAAGTTCAGTGCAAGATCCAACCCAAGCAGGGGCATCTTCAGCAAAACCATGAGCGTTCCTCATGAAGTTGTTCAACCTTTTGTTGAGCAAACCAAACTCAGCTCAGTCAGGGGCATCCTCTTCAGAATTCATGGGCGTAGCCATGAAATCATTTCAGCAAAGCTGTGATCTCCAAGCAAGTCAGTGGTCGTCCCCATTGATTCATTTCAACCCAATTTTCTTCTCAAGGTTTTCCCAATGAGTTGTACCCAGCAAGCGTGACCGTTGTGAATTGCCTTACTATCATCCTTTTGGTGATAGTCGAACCTCGTCAGTTCAACCCAGCCTGCATCCTTTTGGTGTTGGTAAACTTCAGATTTGTGTTGTCCTATCATCCTTTTGGTGATAGCGACCTGTGTATTGTGATTCGCTCCATCATCCTTTTGGTGGTGGGTCTGGTATTTCGTCGATGTCGGATTGTGCGATGTTTTGTTTGTGTTTTCACTCTACCATCCTTTTGGTGGTAGGTCTGGTATTTCGTCGATGTCGGATTGCGCGATGTTTTGTTTATGTTTTCGCTCTACCATCCTTTTGGTGGTAGGTCTGGTATTTCGTCGATATCAGATTGTGCGATGTTTTGTTTTTGTTTTCGCTCTACCATCCTTTTGGTGGTAGGTCTGGTATTTCGTCGATGTCGGATTGCGCGATGTTTTGTTTATGTTTTCGCTCTACCATCCTTTTGGTGGTAGGTCTGGTATTTCGTCAATATCAGATTGTGCGATGTTTTGTTTTTGTTTTCGCTCTACCATCCTTTTGGTGGTAGGTCTGGTATTTCGTCGATATCAGATGGTGCGATGTTTTGTTTGTGTTTTCGCTCTACCATCCTTTTGGTGGTAGGTCTGGCATTTCGTCGATGTCAGATTACGCGATGTTTTGTTTGTGTTTTCGCTCTACCATCCTTTTGGTGGTAGGTCTGGTATTTCGTCGATATCAGATTGTGCGATGTTTTCTTTTATGTTTTCGCTCTATCATCCTTTTGGTGGCGGGTCTGATATTTCGTCGATATCAGATTACGCAATGTTCTATTTATGTTTTCGCTCTATCATCCTTTTGATGGTGGGTCTGGTATTTCGTCGGTATCAGATTGCGCGATGTTTTATTTGTGTTTTCGCTCTACCATCCTTTTGGTGGTAGGTCTGGTATTTCGTCGATATCAGATTGTGCGGTATTTTATTTGTGTTTTCGCTCTACCATCCTTTTGGTGGTAGGTCTGGAATTTCGTCGATGTCAGATTGTGCGATATTTCTTTTATGTTTTCGCTCTACCATCCTTTTGGTGGTAGGTCTGGTATTTCGTCGATATCAGATTGTGCGATGTTTTGTTTTTGTTTTCGCTCTACCATCCTTTTGGTGGGAGGTCTGGTATTTCGTCGATATCAGATTGTGCGATGTTTTGTTTGTGTTTTCGCTCTACCATCCCTTTGGTGGTAGGTCTGGCATTTCGTCGATGTCAGATTGTGCGATTGTTTTGTTTGTGTTTTCGCTCTACCATCCTTTTGGTGGTGGGTCTGGCATTTCGTCGATGTCAGATTGCGCGATGTTTTGTTTATGTTTTCGCTCTACCATCCTTTTGTTGGTTGGTCTGATATTTCGTCGATATCAGATTGTGCGATGTTTTGTTTGTGTTTTCGCTCTATCATCCTTTTGGTGGTGGGTCTGATATTTCGTCGATATCAGATTGTGCGATGTTCTGTTTTTGTTTTCGCTCTATCATCCTTTTGGTGGTGGGTCTGATATTTCGTCGATATCAGATTGTGCGATGTTTTGTTTTTGTTTTCGCTCTACCATCCTTTTGTTGGTAGGTCTGATATTTCGTCGATATCAGATTGTGCGATGTTTTGTTTGTATTTTCGCTCTACCATCCCTTTGGTGGTAGGTCTGGCATTTCGTCGATGTCAGATTGTGCGATTGTTTTGTTTGTGTTTTCGCTCTATCATCCTTTTGGTGGTGGGTATGATATTTCGTCGATATCAGATTGTGTGATGTTTTGTTTGTGTTTTCGCTCTACCATCCTTTTGGTGGTAGGTCTGGCATTTCGTCGATGTCAGATTGCATGATATTTTGATTGCGTTTTGCTTTGCCATCCTTTTGTTGGTGTTGGCCGTGTGTGTTTCATTCCCTCATCCCTTTCGGTGATGATGGCTTTTTGTCGGTTATTCGCAGCTTACTCAGAGGTTTACATCATCCAGCATTTTCAACTCTCTAGCATCTCTCTTTCTTTCAGACAAATTCAGGGTCTTTTTATATCTAATAGACTTCTACCTCAGGAATGTGAACACCAATGCAGTTCATCTTCCTAGGTTTAAACCCATTAGATAGGGGCATCTGTCATACCCTAAATTTATCCTACCCTTTTTGTGAATATTTTCGCATTTTATTGTTTCATACCGTTAGACACGTGTCCACCCGAAATTGGGCGTTTTCCAAATTTTATCCATTTCTGTCCAATAAAAGCGTGACACGTGGCCTAAGTTTTTGTTTGTGAATATTATTTCAATTTCTTAACTTTTCTTTTCCTTTTAAAATATTGTTAATAATAATAAATATTTTATGTATATACTTGTTTTGTTTGATAATTATAATAATAACAATGAATACTTGTTTTTATTAATTATTTTGTAGGTTTTAGTTTTTTTTATTGTAAATATTTTTATATAAGTATTAATTTCTTTATTTAGTTATATTTATTTAACTTTTGTAATTATTAATGGATTTTATTTTATTATTTAATAAGAAGAGAAAATTGTAAAAAAAAGAAGAAGCAAGTTGGGGGGAGAGAGGCCCAATTGGGATGGCCCGTTAGGGTTTGCATTCAGAGCATACTATTAAAAGAGGAAGTCTTCAGGTTAAGAGAGGGAAGAAACACTGTTCATTTTCTTTCCGTTATCAAGAACGGTGCCCCTCACGAACCCTAGCCGCCGCCGAAAAAACCTAAAAAAATCCCTCACCTTCAACATCAAAATTTGCCACCCCTTTTACCCTTTCAAAAAACCTAAACGGCGCCACCCTAATCCCAAACACCGAAAACGGCCTCCATCTTTCAATTCACTCCCAACCCTAACCTCTCTCGATCAAACCTCACATCATTATCTTCGTTTTACCCGTCTCCCTCATTTTACCAGCGCCGTCCATCTTCTTCAAATCCAACCCACACGAACCACCATCATAATCTCCACTCAAAACTTAGTTTCATTCTCACCACCATCATCATCTTTTCAAATCTTTTCTTCATAAAATCATCGATTGGGACCAAGCTACCATCTCCATCAATTAGCGTTA
This sequence comes from Lathyrus sativus, assembly GCA_963859935.3. NCBI lineage: Eukaryota > Viridiplantae > Streptophyta > Magnoliopsida > Fabales > Fabaceae > Lathyrus > Lathyrus sativus. The sequence continues at coordinate 185,139,632 of OZ012739.1, forward strand.
TTGAGTCGGAGCAAGTACCGACATTGACGAAGACTCACGACAACCCTCGTGCAAATGCAAACTCAGAAGTAGCTCTCAACATCGGCGGTGTATTCGGTTCAATAGAATTGACACTATTATCTTCCATTTGTTCTGTTTTTTTGTGTGTGTTTCAGGTCGAAGTTTTGTTTGGTTGGAATCAGGCAATGACATCAAGAACAAACTCATGATGGCTCTCCATAACTCAAAACTCACAGCTCAAATATGCAACGGAAAGTTGGTGATTGTGGAGACACGTTCGTAGGCTGTTCAACAGGCAACATGTTTTGTTAGGTCATTGATTTCATTATTCTTCAACTGGTGCGGTTTATAGGTTGATGAGCAGTAGCAGTTTATGACGACATTAGTCTGTGTTTCGTTTTCTTTTCGATTTTGTTTTGAGGCTACTTGATCCTGTTTCTGATTGGTGTTGACGCGTCAAAAAACTTGATGTATATTGGCATACCGCTACTGTTACTATTATGAGGTATAAGGATTTGCATTTTCATCTTTAGCAGGTCAATATGTAGGTTTTCAGCAGCAACATAGATGAAAGCGGTATCGTTTGCAGTGATGAGATCTCTGAATGATTGCGCATCGAAGTTCAAGAACGATGTCAAAAGAAAACAACTCGTTTGTCACAAATTCGTGTCGGTATCATTTTGTTTATACTTTTTAATTTGAAGCTGCCTATTGCTTACCTTACTTTTACACTTTGCATATCGTTGGGTAACTGTTGGATTATATTTATTTGGTTATGTAACTTCGAATCTGGTTTGATTATGTTGTTGGTTTCCGGTTTTGACGATTTTGTGATTTTTGCCATCTGAAGATAGAAGTCAGGTTTTCTAGATGGTTCCAGTTGTTCATGTTGGTTGCAAGAAGGAAGTTTCAGATTTGTGATTACAGGTAGAAGGATATTATGTTCGTGTTGATCCGAATCCCGAGTCAATTTTGTCACCCGTTTTCGACATTGGATGATGTTTGTTTAGCCGACAACAACAGCGACATCAACTCACCTTCACTCCGGTTCCGCCACAGGCTCAATCACGCCATTCACCGCATGATTCCGGCTGTTTCTGCTAACTGTTATTAGGCGTTTGTTGTATTTTGTTCTCTTTTGACAGGTTCCGCACAGGGTGCAATTCTGTCGAATATTGACAACAGAAATATGAAGTTAAGGTGTATAAAGCATCAGCTGAATCCATCAGTACTTAAAGCATGGTGAAGACGAGTAGTAGCGGTCCAAAGTAGTAGAAACAGAAACAAACAGTGAAGTGGCAGCTACCTTGCAATAACAGCTTCAGCAACAGCTGGATTGAAACCATCAGCCTTGAGAGTTCAGCTGCAATTTCGAGAAACGACGAAGTTTTAGGCCTAAATTCACAACAACCTCAATAACCTTAACTCGGCAAGAAAACAGTTTCGCTGACAACTCTTGTAGCTACCACCTACCATTGTGTTTGAATCAATTGTGCTATGTTCTACTGATGAACATCAGTATGCATTGTGTCGTGGATTCATTGAAAAAGGAGTGAATGGGTTATGTATACACTTAATCTTTCTTTTTCGTTTTTTAATTTCTGTACTGGTTTCCTGTTCTGTTGGTTGTTTTATATTCATCGCAGGTTTGAGTATGGTGGAAGCAATTGCAAAGTCGAGCCAGTTCTGCCCACGTTGCCATTTCGTCGGATGTTCGTATATTTGCAGTTGGAAGCGCAGCTGGGTGTGGCGGCAATCGCGCAACAACTATGCCATGGTTTCAAAACAGCACTGGCGATGATACCGGATACCGCAAATTCAAGACAGCAGCTCATATTTGAAGGAGAACTTGCATTCAATTCCGTTTTCATAAATTGTGTTGTTGTCTATTGTTAATATTCATGTGCAGGTTATTAGGTTCGTGATTTCGAAGTTGAGTCCAACTCAGTTCACCTTGACAACATCATTAGGTTGATGTCCAACCCGGCCACGTAGCAGCAGATTCATCGCAACACACTACGGCGAAGCTTTCCATGTACTCCGACTATCCTTATCTCAAGCCACATATACGTAACGATCACACGACAACTATGCCTCGGTTTCGGCAGCGATGATTCTAAGCGACAAAAGACTCGGCAGTTTGTCACGTTTTGAGACAAGATTGTGACAAACTTTTGGGGACAGAAATGAGTGCCAGGAGTATATAGCAACGACTCTGCGCTCCTTCTGCGACTATAACGTCAAACTTCAGGTTCTCATTTTAGTGGTAATATCATCTTCATCATTTCTGCGAGCTTCCGACAACATCGAGCAGCTTGGAACAGATTTAACATTGTCACTTGATGTATGGTAGTTCAATGTGATTGCTAGCCATTACGTGTGAATTTTTAAGATATTCAAGTTGCTTTGTTTGTGTTGCTGCTACCGTTAAATTTGTTCACCAAATCTGGGGTGTCTACATTACTATATCAATATAACACTAGTTGTGTGTGAAGGTTAGCTTTTGCTTGCTGTTACCATGTACGTTGTGGATGCAAAGAATATTCATTTTTGTTTTAAAAAAATAAAACCTTATTCTTTATTTTCAAAATATGATTATTTTTCTTATTCTATCTCAATCACTTTTTTTATATGTATAAAATGTTTTTTTAAATTAAATTACCTTCAAAATTAATAGTTTTTTTTATAATCTTTATTCAACATATTTCCTTTATTATTAAATTATTTTCTAACTAAATTACGAAAAAGGAACTTTTAAGGTCTAGCACCTTTTGAGTTTTCGAATAATCACTATTGAGACGCACTCCTTGGGTAGTGACATTCGACTTTTTGTTTCAAAATACGCCCTTTAATTATTTTAGACAAAGAAATATCATAGGAATCAAGCAATCTGTGTGATATTTCCGTCACTCATTCAAACATTCTCCAAATGAAAAAGGTGTCGTCGAGATCTAGCATTTCGATAATACCCCAATTAATTGGTTGTGAGACCTACGTCTCATTTATCAAATAATTGTCATTTCTCTTATTTTAAAAGTCCAATCTCGTATTCTCGCCTCTCATACCACAAACTTTTTCCATACCCTCAATTCTTTTCAATTCTTCAAAATATTTTTTTTTCTCGATTAAAACTTCAAAAGAAAGAGATACTTGGAGTCTAGCATTCCTCGTGTCTTCGAGTGAATAATTCTCGAAGCGCGCCTTTTGAGTTGTTATTCACTCAATCTTTCGATTCTTTTTTCAAATTCAATCATTCTTAAACATTCTCCTAAGTCGAATGCTCGTCCGCATTCGCAACCCATTTCTTTCACAATTCCTCGTGGTCCCGATATTAGGAGCACCCTCAGGGACTAATATCGTTTCTCACGATCCTAACCCTTGACACGTCGTCAAGTCGGTTCAATCTTCGATCAAATCCTCGACACGTCGTCGAACCAGTTCAAAACAATTTCCCTTTGGCCTCGCATGCCATTCTTCGATTCGATCCTTTCACAAACATTTTTAAAACTTACGAAAGAGAGATATTCTTAGAATCTAGCATTCTCTGAATATTTGAATGAGTAACTCTCGAGGCGCGCCCTTGAGTTGTTATTAATTCGTTCTTTCATTTTCAAAACATCCAACTCTTCATCTTCAACTTATTCAGTCAATTCCCGAAAGAATTGAGTTCTTGGAGTATCACATTCCTTGAATTCTTGAGTGACAAGCTCTTGAGACGCGCTCTTGGGTTGCTTGTCAGTCACCCTTTCGTCTCTAACTCAAACTTCAACCCTTTTCAAACCTCATTTTTTTCGTGGTCGTCTCCACAAACTACGGACGCTCTGATTCTTTATTCATTCTCGAATACAAGATACGTAGGCACAAGATTGCGATGATCTTGGCGAGCACACCTCTATCCATCTTCCATTTCCCCCCCATCCTTTCCCGTAGTCGAACTATGACGCTCTGATTTCTCATTCTCGTCCGAATGAGCATACGTAGGCACAAGGGCCCCAATCCTTGGCGAGCACCCTATCTTCTAACCACCCATCTCTCCTTAGCGTCTTTAACCTTTTACCCTACCAATTCTACCTTTAATAACGAGAAGAAAACAAGTAAACCTAGACGACACTCCCCACATTTACCTTAAGAGGTTCCCGTCGAGTACGACGGACGTGAGGGGTGCTAATACCTTCCCCTCACGTAACCGACTCCCGAACCCAGAACTTGGTTGCGACAGCCCTGTTCCTATCCCTTTCGTTTTCAAGAGGTTTTCTCGATATTTTCCTCTCCCGTTTATTCGGGAAAAATAAAGTTCGGTGGCGACTCTGTCGAACCGCATTTCCGCGCCTTTCGCGCGAGGGTCGTATTTTCGAATGATTTTTTCGAGGTGCGACAAATAGTGCTGCAAGATCTAATGGATGAGAACTGAGAACAGATCCGGGAACCTCATGCTTTAAGTGAATCCATAAAGCAAATGCCTCAAGAACCTGCTCCTTTAGCTCAGAAATAATCAAACTATCTATCAGTATATTAAGAGCAATCTCCATCAAAAGATCAACAGCTTCTGGTTCAACATCAACATTATCATCACCACCAATGTCATCATGTTTCAGTTGATGAAATGGTTCCATTTTCAAGGTTAAAGCCGGCATCTTCGGGATTGTTCTGCCTATCACGTGTGCCTTCAAAAGTTTGGTATTTGTCTTGTGTGATGCCAGCATGACATGGTTTGGCACATAATGCAATTGTAAGGTACAACTTGTAGCTTTAAACTGTAATACTGATGTACGACGGAGGAACTTCCGGCTTGGTTTGAATATTCCTGCTGAAATGATTCTTGGCAAGTGTCCTTGTTCCATTATCAAGGCTTATTTCATTGTGCACTGAGTTTATGTCCTTAGGTACTGAAGAGCAGTTTGCGAAATCTGTCCCAAGCAACTCTGATATCATCAGCCCATATCCATCTTGAACCTCATGTATATCAGCAGCATTTTCCTTAACAGTGATATGTTGTATGGCTCGCAACATTTTCTCTCGTCAAACCAGTGACATTCATCAATTCAAGTATTCTCTTTGGCACAGCCTTATCAAGCCTTAGTTGATTCACAGTACTGGCAAATTGTTGATGCAATTCAAACTGTTTGAACTGATTTTCAAAACCATAAGCTTATAACGCTCACAAAAATGTAAAGCCATCAACCACTTTGGCACTACTACTGCCTTGATGAGCTCCTCTACTTTAGCTTTCTCAGCTTTTTCATCAGAAATGTATTTGTCAATTGAAAGTGCCAAGTCATTCAAATCACCAACTGAATGTTGATAGAGAAGACAGAGTTTAGCAGTTTTGCACTCACATGGCTGTTCTCAATGATCCAGACACACAAAAGATTATGGTCTGCAACTGCATACAACTACAAAGAGATAGAGATATTGCTGGCAAATAATGCATGCTGGATCCTCTTCAGTTCCTACATATTGGGGACACTTCCGAGGAGCTAAACGAGAAGATTTAACGATACCATTTTTCCAAAGTTTCTTCCTCCAGGATTTTTCTCTATCCAGTATTTTTAGCAATTCAATTTTCAAATAATATGACCCTCTGTTGTCAACATCACCATACTGGACTACTACACAAAGAAGCTCCTTATGATACCGCTTGTAGAGATCAGCTCCAAATGCACCGTATGATAGCCAGTCAGCTGGAGCAAAATTGACTGCCTCTGCACAATTCAGACCAAGATTCCCTATTTGGAAGATGCTTTTCCTCCACTGTCACATCCAAAGAAACATCTATTAATGAAGAATATATCCTGGTGCTTGGTGACTCTCGTCGCTGAGGTAAAGTAATACCCTTTTGGAGAGAGTTGAAGCAGCGCGAGAGGAGGAAAGGATGACATTGAGATTCAAGGATCTTGCTGCTCTCGTAGTGGATAGAACCCTTGGAGTTGAGTGGAATGCGAGGGAAGTGAAATAGCGATGTAGAAAGCAACACCATGGCTGCAATTTGCACCATAGAGAAAGAGAAGAATTGTGGCTTTGGATTGTGCTAGAGCTACTACAATAATAGTGAAGCTTTGAATTTTGTTTTGTCTTGTTAAACCCTTGACAACTTTGAACTTGGAAAATATTAGATGATGATGAATGCCTTAAATTTTCAATTAACATGTATTGCAAGTAAGCCATATGCATGTCTCTTCCAAATTTAACTTGAATCAAGTTCTTGAATGAAATAAATTCTTAAGAAATTGATGGCGATGATGAACCCAATGATCATGCTTTAGAATCACTAGAAAATGAAACACTTGAATGAACACTTTGTACTTGTATCCTAAAACAAACATCTTGATTGAACATCCACCAAACTTGACTTGTACAGACGAAATTCTGAATCTCTGGTTAAAATTGAATCACTTCCAATATGTATGAGTTAATATCTGGGAAAATAAATCCACAGATGAACACAACTTGGACTGATGAACCTTGATCATAATAGTCTCGACAAACTTCTCACAAAACACTGCTCGATAAAATGATGATTCTCCACAAGACCACTTGACCTCGAATAATCATCTCTTGAGAAAATAGACCTTTGATACAGATACTTGCAAATGAAGTAATCCCTTGATAGTTTGACCTTAACTGCACATGAATAGTCACACTCGATTCCAAGCCATTCTTTTTCCATGAATCTCCCTGCAGAACCTTAAACACACAGAGAAGAAGGAACAAGCAAAAATTACAAAATATTTTTGGTATTTTGGTTAGAGGTTAGTAAACATAAACAACAAAAATCAAGTAAGAAGCACACAAGGGTGCCTGGAGAACCACAAAGTATGATCTTGTTTGTGGAATGATATGCAAATGAAAAGTGGGATCTTAGGGGTAAAAATTAGGGTATTACAGCTGCCCCTATTTAAGATTCTTCTATCCGGAGATATGAAGATTGACATCTTTGTCTCGACCAGATAGAAGAGACTTAAATATAACAATTAACCCAATTTTTGGCCCTAAGAGACCACAAAATGATATGATTATGCTAATGGTATGCAGACACAAGACCTCTGTGAGGAGAAAATGCCACAGGAGACAAACAAAAGCTCGGGAGAAAAAGAGAGACTCCACAGGGGAAAACAAAAGAGCAAGATCCTATTCTGATAAAGGAAAGGAAACGACTCAACGGGGAAAGAGATACCAACTGCCAGTTACTGGGCGAATATAGTCGATGCAAAGAGAATAAGTAAAATGCTTCTACTAGTTACTGAGTAGAAAATAAGCGTAATAAACCAAAGGGGATGAGAAATATTACCGACTACCAGTCAATAGATAGTACAATAAAGGCAATATACTCAAAAGGTGAAGAAACATTACCAGATACCCGTCACTAGGTAGAAAATTTTGGGTAATGAACTCACAAGGAAAGATTACCGACTACCAGTCACTGGGTAGAAAAATTTGTCGATAACTGACCAAAAAGGATGAGCATTATACTCAAAAGGGTGAAGAAACATTACCGGATACCCGTTGCTTAGGTAGAAAAATTTGGGTAATGAACTCACAAGGAAAGATTATCGACTACTGATTACTGGGTAGAAAAATATGTCGATAACTGACCAGAAAGGAGGAGACAAATGCTACCTACTACCTATCACTAGGCAGAAAATAAAGGCAACAAGCTCGGGAGGAAGGATTATCTTTTACCGGTCAAATGGGTAAAGCATAACCAACCAAAAGGGGTGAGAAATATTACCAGTCAATAGAGGTAATATACTCGGAAGGTGAAGAAACATTACCGGATACCCATTACTAGGTAGAAAAATTTGGGTAATGAACTCACAAGGAAAGATTACCGACTACCGATTACTGGGTAGAAAAAATAGGACGGTAACTGACCAAAGGGAGGAGACAAATGCTACCTACTATCTATCGCTACGTAGAAAATAAAGGCAACAAACTCGAGAGGAAGGATTATCTTTTACCTGTCAAATGGGTAAAGCATAACCAACCAAAGGGGTGAGAAATATTACCAGTCAATAGGGGTAATATACTCGAAAGGTGAAGAAACATTACCGGATACCCAGTACTAGGTAGAAAAATTTGGGTAATGAACTCACAAGGGATACCTGCTACCGGTCAATGGGCATCTCAAATCATACAACAAACTTCTCAAATAAAGAGACAACCATTTGTTGGGGTGAGGTTTATCTTGCTGGAGACATACAAGTTGCTCAAATAAAGAGACCGTCACATGAAGTCGCACAAGTAATCACCAAGAGAGTGTTATTAAAACACCGCTGGGGAAATTCATCTTCTGATGGGGATCAATAAACAGGTTCCTGCCGAGGAAAATAAATCCTCAAATGAGAAGAATAAACACCTTCTCATCATCCAGGTTTCACAGCCCAGGGAAATCCAAAATAACCACTGCAAGTGACCAAAGTTCAATCCATGAACAAACTGGAGAGAAACGGTCAAACAAGACTCGACCCAATGAGGAAATAACTCAACTGGGGAATAATTCCATCCAGATAAAAGCCGGGGAGGAAAGCTAAAACAAACATCTTCCACGAGGCATAAACTCAGTGGGGAATTAGGAAGGATAGGTATTTTCTGCTTAGGGGTCGACACTCTAATGGAGAGAGGACACACGCACTCCGTGGGATAACAACACCAGGGAAAGGGAAACACCAACAAAAAAACAGGATGCACAACGCAACAAAAACATGCTATGCTCAACCAAAATGAATGTGCATGCAATGCATATGAATATGAATATGCTGACAAAAGAGACAAAAAGGGAAAACAGAGGGTGAACAAAACATCACAACACCACTGAAATACTCGGCTAATCTCAGCAAATTAGGGATATCATTGGAGATCGTGCTGGGGATTAACAACAAAAACCCTGCAAGAGATATACAAGAGCCATCAAAGGAAAATAAATCCTACTACAAGGCTCAATCCTCGCTAAGGAAATGGAGATACCGCTTGGGGAGAAAACCCAAAGATCAATCTTTGAACATCAATAATTCAACAAGAGGGAACAACAATATGAACTCCGCTTCGAGGAAAAGATCTGTTGGAGAAAACATGGCAACACAAATCTTCCAACTCTGCCTGGGGAATAAGAAGTTAACATCATAGCAAAAAGTCAAACTGTGGGGGATTTTAAATCAACACCCAATCACAAGGTGAGAGAAAACCCGACAAGTGACTGCTATATTAACACTTCTTAGCAGTAAGCAACATTGTTCTCTACTTATGGAATAATCCAAAGTAAATATGCATAACCTCTACTGAGAACCATCAATGACAAATCTCTGCATGGATATTAACATCAAGGAGAGGTGGTCCTCAAACTACTCAACTGTCTGATCATAACCTGGCTGGATGAAGGAAACATACTCATCTGGAGAAGATTTGAATCACGACTTCGCTGTGGAAAACTGATCAATACTTGTCTGGTCATCCGTAGGAACAAAACTCTGCTAAGGGAATATCAGCAAACCCTACTAGAGAAACCTTAACACAACTCTACTGGGGAACTGCCAATAAATTCTACCAGAGGAGCAAGAAATAACTCTGTTGAGGAAAATAAGAACCTGATGAGGGTCATATCCTATCTTTCACAGCCATTTGTAATAAATGCACATCCTCTGCACGGGATCGGCAAGGATAACTCTTTGGGTACTAACAACCTCGAGAGAAATAACTTGGAATTGCGGGGATAATTAAGAAGTTAACATCATAGAAAAAAGTCAAATTGTGGGGAATTTTAAATCAACACCCAATCACAAGGTGAGAGAAAACCCGACAGGTGACTGCTATATTAACACTTCTTAGCAGTAAATGTGATTCAGATTGGCCATAAGAGAAACAAACCATAACGGAGGAGGTAGGAACCTGCCAGGGATTCTTCATCATGTTTTATCACAAAATGAGATGGGATCTAACAATCACATTCACACTTATATAGGCTTGATCATAAACAGGTCAGGGAAAAAGAACCATGCTCAAGCTGAAGAAATCTGAATCAAGACTTTGCAGGGGGAATCCAAGTTTAAAATGCTTGAACTAGTGCCCAACTGAGAAATGCACCAATAAGACCAAACTCTGCTTGAGAGATTGTCAACAGACTATATCGAGGAGAACATCAACAAGGACAAACTCTAATTGGGAGAATGTCGAGCTCATAATAACTTGAAATAATCTGCCCCAATATCTTCAAACTCTGAGAGATTCGTCGAATCTCGACGTAACTGCCCCAGATTAACTGTAGTCGGCATATTCTTTTACTGATGGAGTATTCAAGCTTTGCCCATGTGAAAGCATCAACTGGGAAAATAGACTTGCTCAAGATCAACGAAATCTTCAGGTAACATGCCCCTAGATATGATCATTCTTTGAAACGATTTGTCAATTACTCATCAGAGTTCAAGGCTTCAAAAGATTAAACTCATCACTGATGCTCATATGTAAGCTTCCATGATGTCAAAAAATGTATGTAAGCAGAAAAATGCTTAATTCTGAGAATGATAATTCTAATGCAATTACATATGTTTATCTTGAAGTTTTTTTTTTTACTGAAAACATGTCGCAAAAAACTTGTGAATGAATCACTAGTTAAGATGTGACATTGATTTTTGAATGCACATGCAATACCAACAAAAGTATTTTAGCACAACTCATGGGAGTCAGGAACGCTATCTCGTTAAAGTATTCTTTCAAAATAAACCCTGCTTCAATTAGGTCTTTCGAGGGTTATAATGTGGTCTGGTTCACGATTTTCAGGAAAAAAAAATTTAGGCTCAAATTTTATTTGTACCCACCCATTCTCCGTGAGGTTCTTCAGTCCTACATTCAACTAATTTGACACAACTGTTCATCTCTCAAAAGATTTTGATGGTTGAGGAATTGATGAAAATGATGGTTTAAGAGCCAATAAGGCTTTTCAGGGAATAACAATCACCCCCCCTTTTTTTTCTTTTGTAGTCACATAGATTTGTTAAGGATTTTTCATTGTAATCCTTTCTTTTCGCTTTTCGCGTTTTTTTTTCTAATTTTTGCCTGGACCAATTCTTTTGAATTTTTGATGTCCAGCGGGATGCCCTAATTTTTGCCTAAGTCACTTGTTTTCAAGTTGTACGACTTAGCGGGCTTTTTCTTTTTTTCTTTTTTATTGTTGAACAAATCATGTGACATTGGCTTATCTGTCTTGTTAAAAGGGTTGTGGCTGTCTCTTTCCTTTGGAATGAGGATAACCATCATGGTTGGTTCTTAGATATACATTCCTTTTGGAAATCTGAACACTTGGTCAAATTAACTGAAGACTACCCTGCCCCAGGTTAAAATGTGAGGTTTTTTCCATTTAGAAAGGAAACTCCTACTTTGAGGCTCAAAAGGGTTAACAAGGGATTATCTTCCTTATATCTCCGGTGTTTGAGAATTTGAAACAATGCCTTACATCATTAGCAGGGTCTTATTCAAAAGCATATAACCAGAAATTTTGCGTTTTCACCTCATCATCCTCCCTCCAAGAGTTCAAACAAGAAGTTGGTATTGCAAATGCAGGAAAACAATTTATGAGCGAATGCGAATGGATTTCTTCAAGACAAACATACTCATTGTATTATGATTAATATTCAAAATCAAACAAGTTTCTACAAGCAAACAAAGCATTAACAAACATGAGAGATTACAAATAAAATTGCAGTAAATAAACTAATGATCTGAGGAGACTATCTCAATCCGAGCTTGAAAGGACACCCTCAACTTTCTTTGGAGAAACAGAAGAAAATGCACGACCGCTACAGGTCACTCCACTAACACCAGCAATATGAATTTCCTCGAGTTTTATATTTTATCAACATAAAGGCGTTCCATTCAAAAATGGGCTTCCTCCTTCGAAAGTCAACACCCCATCGTCAATCATCTCTTGAACCATTTCTTGGAAAACCTTGCACTCCTCAATTGGATGCCACATTACCCCATCATGAAACTCGCAACTGATATTTGGATTGTACCAATGAGGACGAGACTTCATGACTATGGTTTTTCTGGGTGTCACTACTGAGTTTCGGGAAAAATAAGATCACAATTGACTGTAAGTCATTGGGATTGAATCAAATTGGCGAGTCTCTCCTTTTTGTTCATTCAAGACTAGATTTTGCAGAGTCTGAGAAGAATTATGAATTGCATCAACCTCAACATTTTCTCCTACTTGGGAATTACTAACAAAATTTTCTCCACTATTTTGGCCATTCGAACCATCTTGGATTTTGAAAAATTCTTTCTCAAAAAGTGGCGGACGAACTTGAGTTTCTTTGAAATGATTCGGAGTTGCGGCATGCATCTCAACTACAGTGGCGTTACCATGTTTAGGCAGCATATTGACTTGGACGTTTGTGCCTTTGAGAAACAAAATTCCTTTTCGCACTAGTCTTTGCACTTCATGTTTCAAAGGAAAATAATCTTCAAGACCATGCCCTGGTGCACCCTGATGGAAAGCACAACGAGCCTCTGATTTATACCACCATGTAAAATCTTTTGGAACAGCAGGAGGAGACCTGGTCTTCACAAGATTCATCTGTATCAAGACAGGAAATAATTCCGCGTACGACATCGGAATCGGATCAAATTGGATTTGCTTTTGAACACAACTTTGCTGATCAATCTTTTGTTGTGTATGTTGTTGCTTACTTTTGTTACGAGATCTTCTACGCTTTTCTTGCAAAATAGCGTTAGCAGCTTGTTCTTTCTTCTTGGAAAAACCATTTCCATACTTCTTAGAACTATTAGAAGGACCACTTTCTTTGCTCAACCATCCTTTCCGGACACCTTCTTCGAGACACGTCTCGGTAATATGACTGGAAGCGCTAATGGGAGCCATAGAATTGAGTGTGGAAATGATTTCAGAAATCACAGTCTTTTGAAGTGGAGTCTGAGAAATACGAGGAGAATGTTGATTCTGAGCAACAACCAGGGTTTCAACCAGAGTAGAAATATTTTCCATGCCATCCCTCAAAGTAGCCAATTCCTCGCGAAGCTCGCGGTTCTCTCGTTGTAACTGATCCATCTTTAGCTCGAGTATTGTAGTGATGCGACAACTTGTCTGAACAAAGGCCAAGAACAGGAAGCAAATAAGACACCCGGGAAAGGAAAGGTACAATGCAGAATGATGCTTGATGCAAATGTAAATGCAAGTTTTCAAGGAAATATAAAGCAGTTTGCAAACATTACATTAAGATAACACACTAGATATACCAAAAGAAATCTCATTTCATTAATATTGAAAGAATTATAGCTTTGAAGTACAATTTCATCAATATTACAACACAAGAGAGAATGAAATATAGTTCTAAGGGATCGTGTCTGAAAACGACCCAACTCTGAGCTGATACTTCTTGTGAAGCCTCTTGATTTATCTTACATAGCTGATCTTCATGGTGTCTTTCTCTTTCACGAGTTGATCCACAATACCCTTCCAAGAACTGGAGGTAGGAAGATGAGAAGATGATGATATGCTAGAGGAAAATAAATCCTCTGGATCCCTTGATCTCTTCATGACACGTCGCTCAAGAAACTCAATGAAGACTTACACATCCATAAGATAGGCATACTCCTCTAAAGTTGGCAATAGTTGATAATCTGGGAAAATAAATCAACGATGCAACAGATCGTAGAACTGGACCAAGGTATTAAGAATCCCTTTTTCAACATCAGTCCTCAGAGTAATCAACAGTTTCCTAAACAGCATTTCTTAACTCTTGTAAGTCAAAACTCATGAAAGTGTACTTCTTAATGTTAATTCTTTCAATATCCATGATTCTAAAAACAATTTGCGATATTTGCAAAAAGAAATCTCTGAGTTCCTTGAAAACTGAGAAAAAATGCTCATGAATGCATAGATGCAAGATGCAACACTCACAAACAAGACACACAAAGCACACAAGTTCAAAGGTTCGGCACGAGCATGGAGCCAAAGGTAAGAACCACCCACAATGGTAGGTACTAAGGTTATATCATGACTTGTAGGACAAGGTTCTAAAAAGTTCCAAGAGTCATAATTCCATCTTTTGAATATTATCGGCTTAAACGACTACTCGTCGGCCAACAATATTCTCAAGAGAAACTCATCTGAGTGTGGTATCGCGTAACGACTAATTCAAGTCTACACCTGAATAGCCACCGCACCACGTCCTAATAAGGCCAAGATGGGTTAAAGGGTTCTAAGGTCCTCAGCTTCTCAGGCTCCCAGTCGGAAAAAGTAATATCAATTACGACTACTCGTAAGACATCAGTAATTCCAAAGGGGCCTCCATCGAGCGGGGGATCTCAAGTCAGCTTAGTAAGGACTACTCCACGTAAGCCAACAAGACTATACCACCCTCCTATCATACGTGCACTTAAGTCCGGGTATAGGACTTATCTCACCACACAGATTACCAAGCACCAAAACAGAACAATCAATAACAAACAAGTCAAACAAAAAAACAATAAATAAATCAAAGTAGGAGAAACCCATTATGAACCTAAATGATCCCCAGCAGAGTCGCCACTTTTCTGTAGCGGTAAAAAATCGTGAGTGTAAGCTATTGATTAGCTTAACTCAAAATAACAAGAGTCACCACCGCACTTTTATTTCATCCAAATAAAGGAAAGGAAAAAGAGCGAACAAAACCAAATAGTTCTAAAACAAGAACAAGAAACAGAGATCGGGGTAAGGGGGTTGGTTACGCAATGGGAAGGTGTTAGCACCCAAAACGTCTATAGTACTATATAGGAGCCCTTTGAAATATTTACGTTTTTTGGTTTGAAAATGGTTTGTTTGAAAAGAGATTGGGGAGATGAGAAGAGAATTATTTTTTTAGATTTTTGTGTTTGGAGAGACTTATCGCCTCATGCCTACGTACCCACAAAGTGCAATATAGGATCAAAACCTCGTAGTTCGTGGTACAAATGACAAAAATTTGTTGGTTTTGATTGATTTTAGATGTAAAGACAAATCGTCATTTTAAGGAGAAAACTGCGACTAGTCGCCCACAAGTATTAAGATAACATTTGCGTCACATAAAGATGGAGGATTTGCTTGGATTATCAACAAGACTATCACTCAACATCAACGTGGAAAATGTCAAAGTCTTAATATCATGGGGAATAGGAGGATTACACCTCAACTATAGAAATGAATCACGTCTAAACTTTATGAAAAGTTTTAAAGTGAAAAAGTGCATAAAGGCACAAAAAGAGTTGATGAGTTTTTGTATTTTTTATGTCTTTTGAAATTGGTCAAAGCATGATTAACATTGATTGACTTTTATTAAGAAGAAAAAAGTTTGAAAATCACTTGACGAAAGTCAAGGTTTTATTACGAAAGCGGTTTTGAAGTTTGAAACCAAGAAGGTTTTGAAAGAGGGAGAAAGTTTTGAAAATTTAAGAAGGGGAGGAGATGAAGTGACTATCCTAGAAAACAAAATAAAAGCTAGAGGTAAGAAAGATCTAACCAACTTGAAGTGCACTCCAGAGCAAGCAAAAAGAATTCCATCCGATTTAAAGCATAAGCTAATGAGCGAGCCAAATAAAGGCTAAGATCCACAATACTCCAAGCATAGGAATGAGAGTCCTAATTCTAAGTCCAAAGGTCCATGAAGTCCAAGGTCTAAGAGTAGTCCAAGAGCATAACCACAAAGTTAATAACACCAAGTTTTTTAGAGATTTTTATCCTTTTATTAGTGTTTTGAACAAGGTATGGTCCAAGTGGACAAAAGAGAAATGACATAAACATAAACAAAGATATGATATGAAATGATAACATGGAAACATAAAAGTAAAGAAATAAGGAGTAAGAAGAGAATATAAACAAAATTAGACAAGGATATTGTTAGTGAATTAGTAATTAGTGGTTAGAACATATGATCAATGATGATTAATTCTTGCACTTTAGACCAAGGTTAATGAAAACTCATTAGAGGATTGATAGAATCAAAGCCTCCTAACAATGAGTTTCATAGATAGTGGACTTAAGACAAGCAACTAATTATACTTGGACTTTCAAACATAAGTTTGAGCCACGAATGATCATTTTCCGATTAAGGGACACTTTAGCGCTATGTTAAGCAATCGTAATCGGGTTTATGTAGAAACCACGACTATCTGAGGCCGGTCAATAAAATGTTAGTGTTAACACATGTTAGAGAAGTGATATGTAAATCACTCTCCTAAAACATGCCACACAAAAAGAAAAGAGGTAGTGATCTCATCATAATCAAGATTTTTCATCGATTAATTAAAGGTAATCTATCACTATTCCAAAGTACGGAGAATTATCTCAATGATTATTCATCCATAGATTTGAAATAATGAAGATTAAACAACCTTGATAATCAACAATCTATGATCCATAGATTTCATCGATCAAAAGAAAAAGAAGAAGAAAGAGAACTAAAATAAAAAGAACCCACAATTTGAATCTTAAATCGATTAAATTATCATCAATATCAATCACTTCTCTTGGTGGATAAAATCGACACCCAAAGTCCATTGATATTGATGAAATTTTATCAAAATTCAAGATCCAAAACAACCAACAATTTTATCCAAAAATTAAAATATTTTCAAATAATTTTTCAAGAGTTTTTTTTCCAAGAGTATTATTTAGAAAAACAAACTAATAGCAAAAAAAAAGTGAAAAGGCCCACACGGCCAAGTTCTTAAGAAAAAAAGAAAAAGAAAATAAAATCAAAAAAAAGAAAAATATAATTGAAAATAAAAACAACTGAAAAGTGAAAAGGAAAAAAAAGAGAGAGAAAATCAGAAAACATCATCTTCTTCATTTTTGCGCTGTGGTCACTATTCACGGCCATGGATGTTCGGAGTTTTCCATAAATTGGAGCGGCGGGATACAAAAATCACATGGAACGGATTGCAATCAAGAGCTCTTCACAACAGTACCAACAATTCAAGGAAATATGCAAAGACGAACTCGAATCGAGAAAACAAAATCCATTGAACTACCTTCAAAGTCACAGGTAAGAATCAATCCAAACTTCCTCTTGCTTCTCTTCTTCTTCTGAATGAATTCTGGTTCGAAATTGGTCTCTGTTTGAGGTTAATTTGGAAGAAAAAAGTAGAAGAGTGAATATGGTATGAAATGGTTTTGGCGAGGGAAGTTGAGGAGAAAAAATATCAGAGTGATTTTGGCTTCAAAGCTTGAGAAAATGAGTGAGGTATGTGTTCTATTTATAGATGAGAGTGAGGGAGAACGAGTGAAAATGAATTGTCGTTTGTGTATTTTTTTTGCGTTTTGTGATGCAAGTTGAGCGTGACCTGCGTGATATTTTGCTGAAAAATATTCATGTCTTTTTTGATTTGCGAATTGTAGCTCACGTGTTATTCCTTCTTTTTGATTTCACCTCAATTTCAATTATCTGACGTGGATTATTTTCAACATGTGACTTGAAGGTACAACCGTCTTGGAAATACGGCCCAATGCAAGCCAAGGCACTTCACATTTGTAATAACAAGATTCATCCCCTGCTTTATCAAGGTAACTACTGCAATCCCACTGCAAAAGCCATCAATATCACGACGCGGTTTCAGTTCTTTGTCCATGATCTTGCTAGCCTTCAAAAAGTATTCTCTTAATGCCAAGATAGTATTTGATCCATCGAGCTCATGATCAAAGTTCTCACTGACCTGTCTAATTTGCTTTCAGAATTATAACTTGTGGCAGCACCAACAGTGCTCCATGATGCAGTGTAGTGTATCAACTCAGAAATAACATTTACAAATGTCTCTGAAAGTATCTTAAAATTCAAGCTCAATAGTGCTGCAAGAACTAATGGATGAGAACTGAGAACTGATCCGGGAACCTCATGCTTTAAGTGAATCCATAAAGCAAATGCCTCAAGAACCTGCTCCTTTAGCTCAGAAATAATCAAACTAGCTATCAGTATATTAAGAGCAATCTCCATCAAAAGATCAACAGCTTCTGGTTCAACCTCAACATTATCATCACCACCAATGTCATCATGTTTCAGTTGATGAAATGGTTCCATTTTCAAGGTTTAAGCCGGCATCTTCGGGATTGTTCTGCCTATCACGTGTGCCTTCAAAAGTTTGGTATTTGTCTTGTGTGATGCCAGCATGACATGGTTTGGCACATAATGGAATTGTAAGGTACAACTTGTAGCTTTAAACTGTAATACTGATGTACGACGGAGGAACTTCCGGCTTGGTTTGAATATTCCTGCTGAAATGATTCTTGGCAAGTGTCCTTGTTCCATTATGAAGGCTTATTTCATTGTGCACTGAGTTTATGTCGTTAGGTACTGAAGAGCAGTTTGCGAAATCTGTCCCAAGCAACTATGATATCATCATCCCATATCCATCCTGAACCTCATGTATATCAGCAGCATTTTCCTTAACAGTGATATGTTGTATGGCTCGCAACATTTTCTCTCGTCAAACCAGTGACATTCATCAATTCAAGTATTCTCTTTGGCACAACCTTATCAAGCCTTAGTTGATTCACAGTACTGGCAAATTGTTGATGCAGTTCAAACTGTTTGAACTGATTTTCAAAACCATAAGCTTATAACGCTCACAAAAATGTAAAGCCATCAACCACTTTGGCACTACTACTGCCTTGATGAGCTCCTCTACTTTAGCCTTCTCAGCTTTTTCATCAGAATTGTATTTGTCAATTGAAAGTGCCAAGTCATTCAAATCACCAACTGAATGACGATAGAGAAGACGGAGTTTAGCAGTTTTGCACTCACAGGGTTGTTCTCAATGATCCAGACACACAAAAGATTATGGTCTGCAACTGCATACAACTACAAAGAGATAGAGATATTGTTGGCAAATAATGCATGTTGGATCCTCTTCAGTTCCTACATATTGGGGACACTTCCGAGGAGCTAAACGAGAAGATTTAACGATACCATTTTTCCAAAGTTTCTTCCTCCAGGATTTTTCTCTATCCAGTATTTTTAGCAATTCAATTTTCAAATAATATGACCCTCTGTTGTCAACATCACCATACTGGACTACTACACAAAGAAGCTCCTCATGAGACAAGACAAATGTTTTATGATACCGCTTGTAGAGATCAGCTCCAAATGCACCGTATGGTAGCCAGTCAGCTGGAGCAAAATTGACTGCCTCTGCACAATTCAGACCAAGATTCTCTATTTGGAAGATGCTTTTCCTCCACTGTCACATCCAAAGAAACATCTATTAATGAAGAATATATCCTGGTGCTTGGTGACTCTCGTCGCTGAGGTAAAGTAATACCCTTTCGGAGAGAGTTGATGCAGCGCGAGAGGAGGAAAGGATGACATTGAGATTCAAGGATCTTGCTGCTCTCGTAGTGGATAGAACCCTTGGAGTTGAGTGTAATGCGAGGGAAGTGAAATAGCGATGTAGAAAGCAACACCATGGCTGCAATTTGCACCGTAGAGAAAGAGAAGAATTGTGGCTTTGGATTGTGCTAGAGCTACTACAATAATAGTGAAGCTTTGAATTTTGTTTTGTCTTGTTAAACCCTTGACAACTTTGAACTTGGAAAATATTAGATGATGATGAATGCCTTAAATTTTCAATTAACTTGTATTGCAAGTAAGCCATATGCATGTCTCTTCCAAATTTAACTTGAATCAAGTTCTTGAATGAAATAAATTCTTAAGAAATTGATGGCGATGATGAACCCAATGATCATGCTTTAGAATCACTTGAAAATGACACACTTGAATGAACACTTTGTACTTGTATCCTAAAACAAACATCTTGATTGAACATCCACCAAACTTGACTTGTACAGACAAAATTCTGAATCTCTGGTTAAAATTGAATCACTTCCAATATGTCTGAGTTAATATCTGGGAAAATAAATCCACAGATGAACACAACTTGGACTGTTGAACCTTGATCATAATAGTCTGGACAAACTTCTCACAAAACACTGCTCGATAAACTGATGATTCTCCACAAGACCACTTGACCTCGAATAATCATCTCTTGAGAAAATATACCTCTGATACAGATACTTGCAAATGAAGTAATCCCTTGATAGTTTGACCTTAACTGCACATGAATAGTCACACTCGATTCCAAGCCATTCTTTTTCCATGAATCTCCCTGCAGAACCTTAAACACACAAAGAAGAAGGAACAAGCAAAAATTACAAAATATTTTTGGTATTTTGGTTAGAGGTTAGTAAACATAAACAACAAAAATCAAGTAAGAAGTACACAAGGGTGCCTGGAGAACCACAAAGTATGATCTTGTTTGTGGAATGATATGCAAATGAAAAGTGGGATCTTAGGGGTAAAAATTAGGGTATTACAACTAGTCGCACAACCCATGCATAGCTCTCCACAGCCTGGGAAGTAACCTCTTTTCATCAGCTTAGCTTTAACGAAGCTAAGCGGTGTCTTCAGATCTTTGACGTCGGTCAACAAATCTGAGCTCTCGTCCTCAATAATGGCATTTACTCCACCTTCCCTATGATTCGGAATAGGGTTCTTCGTGACATTTGGCACATTATCTGAGAAATTGATGATCTTAGCGTCCACCATGTCCTGCACCTTGTGCTTGAAGGCTTTGCAATTTTCTATTGTGTGGCCTGGTGCCCCCGAGTGAAACTCACAAGTCACAGTCGCATCATAACCTGGCGGAGGTGCCCTTGTCAAGGGAGCCAGGGTTCTCTTCTGGATCAGCTGTAACTGAAGCAGAGTCTGCAAAAGCTGAGCGTAGGACATGGGCGATGTCTCGAGGTGACGGCTCGACAGAGGTGCCCTGTTCTGATACTTTTTGTACCCTTGTTGATTCGGCTGCTGCTGCTGCTGGGGTTGTTGGACAGCGGGGATAGTTATACTGGCCACCTACTGGTGAGGGCCTTTACCCTTCCTTCGAGCGTTGGACACAGCGCTCGTCTCTCCTTCCCTCCTTTTGCCACCATAGGGTTTCTTTCCTCCTCCAGCTGAGGACAGATCACCTTGAATTTTCCCTAGTTTGATCCCATTTTCAACGTGCTCACCCGTGGTAATGAGATCTGAGAAGCTTCCAGACATACTGCTGACCAATTTCTCATAATAAACCCCTGGGAGGGTGGCTATGAACATTTCCACAAGCTCCCGTTCAACCATCGGCGGCTGAACCCTAGCTGCCAACTCACGCCACCGCTGGGCGTACTCCTTGACCCCTTCATTGTTCCTTTGTGACAGATTCTGCAGTTGGACCCGGTTCGGAGCCAGGTCACTGTTATATTGGTAGTGGTGCACGAATTCTTCAGCAAGTTCCTTCCACGTGCGCACATTGGTAGGTTCCAGGCTCATGTACCATTCCAGGGAGGGCCCGGACAGACTGTCCTGAAAGAAGTACATCAGCAACTTCTCGTCCTCAGAGTGAGCCGACATTTTTCTGTAATATGATCTCAAATGGACGCGAGGGCAAGTGGTGCCCTTGTACTTTTCAAAGTCAGGTACTTTGAACTTGGGAGGCACCTTGAAATCAACAATCAGTCCCAACTTGGACATGTCAACACCCATGGTGTTCTGGTTCTCGAAATTCCTCATCTTGTCCTCGAGTGCCTTAAACCTTAGCCGTGCTTCAGCAGTCATCTCCCCTTCAGCACCTTTCTGTGAGAACACATCGTCTTGACGGTCTTCCGACCATGGCTGAGGTCCATACAGATTTCCAATACCTGCGTTGCCGTTGCCCAATCCAACATTAACATTAGCTTCAAAATTCCCATTACCGACGCCAGTCGTATTACCGTTGAGTCCCATGTTAGCTATCACATTGCCGTTGGCACTGCCATTCCCCCCGGTCACGGGGACGCCATTCTGAGGAGTTTCAACAGGTGGAGGGGTTGGCACAGTCCCACCATGGAGTAATCCATTGCTGTCGACCCTTGAAATCAGAGGCTGAACCAATGTTCTGAGCTGATCCTGGTCGTTGGCGACTGCTTGCATGAGCTCCAAGAAGCGGTCCATCCTTTCTCGAAGTTCTTGAACGTCAATTTGCATTTGCTCCATAACTCTGGCTTGATTTGCTCTGGTCGGATAGTGGTGGACAGGTCTCTGATCAATCCTGGAACAACCTGAAATAACTCGTATACACAAAAGGGTTAGAAAAAACAACAAAGTGCTCGTTATGCAAATGCTTCATGCAAATGCAAACGTGTGTCTGTGCGTTGGGGAGGTATCCCCCGATTCTAGTGCCTGAGTGCCAGTGCTGATAATAAGAAGTCCGAGTCCAGTCATGGAAATAACATCTCATATATATAGAAAGCCCATCAAGGCGGTACACAACGTCACTGAGTACAAGATGAATCAATAGCATGACCTCAACCAACAAGCCTGGTGATGGTCAGCATACAACAATGATCAACATAAAAGGAATACAAATATAGTCAAGCACGACCATGGGCACAAAACTCTTCTAACAACCCCTTCGTTTCTGGATGATCAGGCCGAGTGAGCAACCCTTCGACGAGTAACTCCCTTTGCCTAATGGTGTATTGAAGACCTTCAACTGAATCTTCCCATGCTCCTTCACCGAAACAATCTTCTAACTTCCGCTTCTTGGATTCAAACGTCAGTTTGTGCTCCCTCAGGTTAGCAAGAGCCTTGTTGAGCTGGTCTTCAGCGGCATATCTACGAGCGGTTTCTTCATCAAACCTTTTCTCACTGGCCTTCACCTGGGCTTTCAACTTGGAGATCTGTTGCTTCAGCTTGTCCTCCCGTTCTTTGTCGTTGGCTAGGGTGGCCTTCCAATGCTGATTAAACTTGGATATTCTCCGGTACGCTTCATCCAAGTGCTGCTTCTTAGTGGCCAGTACATCATTGACAACTTTGAAGTCTCGACCCATGCGCTCGCGCTCAGCTATCTGCTTAGTCAAATCTGTCCCCAGCTGGTTCACCAGCTCTGTCTGCCTCTTGGAAGAATGAACGACTTTGCTTCTCTCGCTTCTGAGCTGAGCCAATTCTTTCTCCAGCTCTTCATTTGCCTTTTTCAGCTCATCTCTCTCAGCTAACACCTGATTATGTTGCTGAATAGGCACGGTGGTAGGCTCTTCAATCACTGGAGGGCTTTCTGGCTTGGCAGGAAGAAACGGCATCCCTATGATCTCTGCCCTGGCTCTGATCCAGGTCACATACGGAGCGTAGGCTTGGCTATTACTTTTCCCCAGCAATGGTTTTCCCCGCTTACTGATACCATTCCAAGCGTGCTAAAGCTTAGATAACCTATCCCCCTCTAGAAGACCAGTGAAGTACAGAGATTCCTGCACCTCTTCATCCTTCGGCGGAGCTCTCAGAGCATAAGCAAACTGTCGGACCAGCAGAGATGGATTATAGTTTATACAACCCTTCCTTCCTATCAAAGGCACATTCGGAAACCCGCTGCAGCTGAAGATAATCTTAGTACCCAACCTATCTCTATCGAAACAGGCAATATCCTCCGCTGACAGACTCATCAGGCGCTCAGACCACTCAGTTGTGGCTGCAGACGAAGCAAAGGGACCCTTCTTGGGTAGATGACTATCAAGCCATCTATAGAGCAGGGGTACACAGCACGAGACATTCTTGCCCCTTCTGTTCTCGTTTTTGTAGTGGACGGAATGATAGACATCTCCTATCAAGGTAGGGACTGGATTCCCTGATGCAAAGAGGTGGAAAGCGTCTAAGTCCACAAAGTCAGGCATATTGGGGAACAAAATGATGCCATATATGCACATAGCGAGGATGGCGTTGAACACGACCCAACATCCGTCTTTGGCGCACTGCTGAGCTTTTCCCACTAAGAACTGCAAGGAGAAACCCGGAACCTTGTTCCAACTAGACAAGACCAACTCAGAGGCATCTAGGTGAAGTGAGGGAGCTAGACTAGCCAGGTCAGGCTCGACATCCATATGAACAAAGGGCATCTGACTCTTGATAGGCACACCTAACAAATCAACATACTCCTCCAGTATGGGTGTGAGAACAAAGTCCTGGAAAGTAAAGCATCTCAAAGGAGGATCGTAGAACTGCAACAAGGCGTGCAACCCATTCAACTCAAACACAGAAGGTTTACGAACCAAACTGAGCAGTTTACCGTAAGACTTTCTGAATTCGTCTCTCATAGAATCATCTGCTAAAGCAATCAAACCAGTCAGCTGAACAACATCAGGAGTGGGGAGTTTGTAAGCCACGGTCTTCCTCAGAGAACCCATAATGGCACAGTAGAAGGCGAGAAAACCTGAATCGGGGGAAACGGTACCTGCAACACAGACACACGTTAATGAAATGCAAATGGGTATGCAGAGCAATATAAAATGCAATCATGCAGCAGGAGATCAAGACGACTGTGCTGTTGAGGAGACGAAGGTGAAGATTCTGTATCAACAAAACCATAACACTGCTCTGTCAAGAACAACCACTGTCTCTGATGAGAAGAAAACCATGATATCAGACCATAAATCTGCTCTATCAAGAACAAACAGACATCTGATAATAAGGACCTCTGATACGAGACCATAAATCTGCTCTGTCAAGAACAAACACATATCTGATAATAAGGACCTCTGATACGAGACCATAAATCTGCTCTGTCAAGAACAAACACATATCTGATAATAAGGACCTCTGATACAGGACCATAAATCTGCTCTATCAAGAACACATATACATCTGATGATGAGAACCCCTGATACCAACAAAACTGATTCACTATCAAGAAAACCAGGTAGTCTGAAGGTTAAGGTTTCCTGCAATAAACCCAGCCCTGCTCACAGGTATGGACCTAAACTGACACAAGTTCGGCATCCTATGCGGTCATCAGCGTCACAGACATTCAAGAGGGGTGATACGATACCCAGAAGGTGTGGCATCACCAACTCCTGAAGCGGCCTCACTCAGCTGAATTCCAAATGATCGGTCCCCAGAGTCGACAATCCTCCAAACCAACAACCCCTTTAACCCAAAGGGTTGAAAAAGAAGTCAACCAGGAGAACCTCGTCTGAGCGTGGATTTCATGAGACACTAGTGCCTGCAAAGCAAGCACGCGCCCACTAATTTCCACAACTAATGCTAAGTACACTCAAGCCTGGGTCTGGCTTCTCACTCATCATAATGCCCCTCCCACAACAGCACAGATAATCATATCATACTGAAAGTGAAAATGCGGGAAATAAAATGCGATAAATAAACACAACCCAACAAGTAATCATACAAGCGCTAGGATTGACTCTCGCAGGGGATGTTGGATCCCCAAACTGACTCGCATAAGGGACGTTGGATCCCCAGGAAACTATCAAGTCCCCAGCAGAGTCGCCAGCTGTCGCTACCGCGAAAATAAGGTGCCAGAAAAATAGAAGAGTCGCCACCTTTCGTTATTTATCCCTCATAGCGGGAAAGGAAACGATCGGAAAAACCTGACGAAAAGGTATAAGACAAGGTCATCGCAACCATTGTCTGGGTTCGGGAGTCGGTTATGCAAGGGGAAGGTATTAACACCCCTCACGTCCATCGTACTCGATGGGATCCACGCTTGTTGTGTTTATCTGACGGGTTGGTTTTACTATCTACCTATCAAGGCTGGTCTGAAAAGAAAAGAAAATGACTCGGTAAAGCATCGCGCTTTATGCCTACGTATTCTCATCAGAGAATGAGAAATCAGAGTCAACATAGTTCGGCTAACTATGGGTTACGGGGAAGGTGGCTCGCCAATACGTCAGTATTGTGCTTACGTACTCTCAACAGGTATGAGAGATCAGAGCTTACGTAGTTCGGGATAATACAGATTACAGGAATTCAAATTCATCTGTTTTTTCCGAGTAGGGTTAACAAACAGTTCCAGCAGTTTGGCGTACGCAGCTCGATCCTTGGAGACTTAGGTGTTACCGTTTGCGGTAGAACTGAGAGTTAACGACACTCTTTTCTTCAGAAAAGCTTCCTTTGAATTATGGGCCCACGGGGCAAAAAGGTTTGAAGTTTGTTTTCTGTCTTTTACGGGAGAACTGTTTTTTATGGATGTTTGCAACTAATATCACACTAGAGACTATGACCTGAGAGTGAATGTGTCGCATGTCACCCAAAGGGTGCCATACTAAACATCCAGACTGTTGAAAATAAACTCTCCAACAATCCTTTCTCAGATAGCTTAAGGCTCGTAACGTACGGCGTCAATTAACCTTTATTATTGTATTTTAATTTGTTTCGAGATGAGAAGAGAGAACAGGCTCAACTATGGGGAGACTATCAAGTCCTAATGTTGTCATGCCAAGGATTCATCCTATGGTTGAGGTTTGAAACAGGGATTTCCTAGAAGTTATCATGCATAGGTGTCAACCTAAAGTTCTATCATCATTTCCTTATCAAAGGAAGTGAGATTCCTAGGGGATCATGTCAAGGATAAACAGAAACAGATAAAGCATCAGCTTAAACAGTAAACAGTAAACGACTGTAAAATGCATGCAATGCAAGTGAGGGAGGAAATGTGTGTGGGGCATCAACCTCCACAAGCTCATCTCAACCTCAAGCCAGATATAAATAACTGTAATCATACAGAAGAAATGAAATAAAATTCTATCAAGCAAAACACAAACCACATAGGCAAGGGAGCAGGGCTCTACCGAATACCCGCAAGCAAAGCCATACAATAAAAATACAAGCAGAGGGAGCACCTCAACCTCTAGTGCAATCATGCTCCTAGCTTAAATCAATCTAAATATGAACTTATTCTAATGCATCAAGCAAATCAAACAAGTCACATCAATACAGTTGCACAGAAAGAAAACAGACAAGAAAGAAAGCAGATCAACCACTCCTACAACTAAGCTCTCCTTTGACAGCAGTCCAGTCATCAATCCTCAACCACCCCTCAAGGCTATCATCTTCAATAGCAAGTATCAACTTACTTCTTCAAGCTTCTAACACATCAAACATACAAGTATCAACTTGTTCTTCTTCTCCAAGCCTCAGCTCTTCAGCAAATTCCACCTTCAGGCTTCACTCCTAATATCAAGTATCAACTTAGCCCCTGCAGGCTCTCAATGTATCAACATAAGTATCAACTTATTCTTTCTTCTCCAAGCCTCAGCTCTTCACTCAATTTCAATTTGATCTTCTTCACAAGTGTCAACTTGTTATTCTGGACCCTCAAGCTTCAGCTTTCCCCTCTTTACAAGTATCAACTTGCTCCTTTTCATCTGCAAGCTTCAGCTTCTCAGAGTAATCTTCAAACACAAAGAAGTATCAACTCCTGGCATCTTCAATCTTCTAGCAAGGAACTCCATCCTCTAGCAAAGATTCATCCATCAAGAGCAAAGTTTGGATGATTGACAGCAGAGTGAAGACCAAAGGTCACCACTAAGCATCCTATCATCAGAGAAAGGGACCCTCAAAGGTTCTACCAACTTGCAAAGAGCCACACATCCTACCAAAGGAAGGATGAGGCCTTTACAAGGGGACCTTACATCATAGGGAAGAATGGAAGTGATCAACATCTTCCATGTTGATGAAGGAAGAGAATCTATCTAGAAGCTCTGCCTACAAACCCTAATCTTAACACCTAATCAACACTACACCAAAAGAAGAGAAGATCCTCACATCCAAGCTTCTTCAAGCAATCCATTGCATCTTCAACTTGTCTTGATCATCACCCAAGAGCAAGAGAGAGAAAACCCTAATCTAAGGGAACTAAAGAAGTCATTCTAGTTGAATTAGTGCATTAGAATCATCCAAAGTTAGCACCTAAACTAAAATCTAACTAAAATAGTAAACTACATTGAAAATTCCTACAAAAATTCCTAAGGGACCTTAATTCAATCATGAATCTATCCTATAAAAATCAGAGGTTGAATCATCCACCAAGTTCTAAAAATAAAATTTAAACCACAAGGTATCAACCATAAACCCTAAAAATGGAGCACCTAAAGGTTTCAACCTAAAACTACCACTTACATTCATCAAAAAAATGTGAGAAAAATCTAGGGGGAACATGCATATCTATGCTAACTACTCACAAAAAATCAAGGCCAAAATCATCATCACATGATTAAACCAAATTCAACAAAATCAACCATCAAACATGATTATTTTAATGTCAATTAAAATGTAAAAATTCCCATAAAATCAGAAAATTCATGAAATAATAATATTTTTTATCCAAAAAATACTAGGCTCAATCATGAATCCATGGCAAAAAGAATGGGATCAATTGAGTTATCTTTCCATTTTTTATGAATTAATCACTAACCATGAATAAAATGGAAAATAAAAGAAAATCCAAGGAAAATAAACAAACGCGTGGTGTAGATAGCAAGGCAATCCAGTTCATTTCCCAGGCTGGGCCACAAGGGGGGTGGGAGTATCAACAATGGCATAAAGCCCAAAACCACAGATTAATGAAACGCTGTGTTTCATTTTAGTTCAGAACTCCTTCACAAATTAGAAGTAATCGTGGCCGTTGGATGAGGTCTCCAGTCAAAGTCCAACTATGATCCAAGGGCTCTAGGATCATCTTCCCCAATTTGAACCTCTGAAACTCAGGCCACCTGCGCGCCAAAGTCACCACTGGTGACATTCTCCGGTCAGTATTCCACAACCCTAACTTGCCATAGAGTCCACCATAGGCCACGATTCCTTGATGAATCTTGTCCCAAATCTCACAAGGAGTCCATTCATGCCCTTAATTCAATCTAAATCCTTAAGATTCGCAAGAACACAATCTCAACCGAAAATGGTAACAACCCTAATTGGTCACTAACTCTCAAATTAATGATCCATAAACCTTCCTACATCAATCCACAATGCATCTAACATCCTAGTTCCTCTTAATTCTACCTAATTGAAGCTGGAGATTGAAAGTTACTAACCTGAGAATTTCGTGTGCACAGAGGAATTAAACCTTCAAATCAAGCTTTCAAATGCTCCAGACTCCTTCAATGAATCAATTCAAAGCTTCTGTATGCAATGAAATGGGTGGAAATGCTCTGGATTCTTGGAACCAATTCTGAGTTGCAGATGGAGAAATCTGAGAGCAAGAACACTATTCAGCCACGAATTTGCCTTGATTATGATCTGGAATCATTCACTAGCATCCATGGAAGTGATTGCAATCAAGAAAATGGATGGAAAGTGAAGAAAATGGTGTAACCGAATTCAGTTGCAAGCAAGAAATTTTCAATCTCAATCTCTATTCTCTCCTTCAATTATCACTAACCTTGGCCTTGGATCAACTCATATTCTTATATAGAACATGTATGGATGATCTAGAAAGCTCTAGATCCTTCTAATGAGAAATTCAATATCTCACTTCATGGAAATTTCAATCTCATGGTGTGCTCATAACAGCTCATGCTTGCAGCTTGTATTCACCCTCCTTCTCTTCCAATTTCTCTCCTAATGGTATTTTGGATGTGTTTGGATTGAAAGAAGCCTTGGTTATGCCTTGAATTTTAGTTTGACAAATGTTACTTATGATGTAAGTAACTACTTTTCAAAGCAAGTCCACAAATTAAACCTCAAGTCAAAATTGTGGCAATGTCAATGTTCTTAAAATGTGTTTTAGAATCAAAATGACATATTACATGCCTTGGTTTGGACATGTGGATCAAAAATACCAATTTCCATCTTTGGTTCATTTGAAAATCACCCTTATTTTAAGCCATTTTTGTGATTTTGAGCTACAAGCAATTCCAACCTCTCATGACCTCTTTTATAGGCTTAAAACATCATTTTGAACAAGTTTGATGTTGAACATTTTCCCATTTGAAGCTTGCAAATAGGAGTTATGTCCTTATGGTTGAAATGACCTATAATCTCCAAATGACCAAAATACCTTGACTTGTCAAAGCCATAACTTGAGTTCTACAAATCCTATCAAGGACTTCTAGTACTCTCTAGAAAGCTAAGAGGATAAGTAATAGCATTCATGTTGACCAAAAGTTCATAGGAATCATCCTTCTAGGGAAAAAGTTTCATGCAAGTTGGACAACTTTCAAGCTCCAAATTCACATACCTCAGATGACCTGTAACTTGTCAAAGTCATAACTTGAGTTCTACAAATCCTATCAAGGACTTCTAGCACTCAAATTAAAGCTAATATCATGCTATACAACATTCATGTTAGGGTCAAGATGAGATGACAATCACATCTTGAGCTACACTGCCTTGAAGATAGGGGTCAAACTAGGGGATTTTACACTGTCAAGCCTTAGAAACCCTAACTTGAAACTTCTCAAACTCTTCAATCATGATGAGTTGACCTTGGAATCATCCTTATAACATCTCAATGCATCAATCCATGATCACATGGCTCTTTGAATTAGGTCTCAACCTTCTTCAAATCATCAGTTGACTTAGGGTTGACCCAGTCAAACCCTAATTGCACCACTCATGGCTGAGGCTTCTTAATCTTGCACAATGACCTGTCTAGGCATCAAAGTGATCTTTAAAACTTCTCATGAGCTCTCTCAAGACCTCAAGTCCATCCTCATGGCTTCAGAATCATCTGAGGGCTCTCCACAACTCTCAAGTTAGGAGGCACACCCTCTTGGTTTCAACCAATCTCTCTAAGGATCTCTCAACTTCTCTGACAAGGATATCAACCCTTGAACACTTGAATGAACTTCTTAGCTAGATTCAAACTCTTGTGTAGCCTTTGATTGGTAATCATACCTCTTGATCTCCTGCATACATGTCAATGAAATGCAAATGATAATGCTAATGTGAATGAAATGAAACACAAGCTAGGTGAATAAATGTTGGTCAAATTTTGGGGTGCAACAACGTGTATATAGTGTGTGTGTGTATATGACTTGTTTGATCTGAAAATGTTTGGAATTGAAATTGGACATCATCATGCATCTGCACAAGCACAAATTTCAACTTGACAGTCAATTTTCACTACAGTATGATTTGAACTCCATTTTGTGTTTGAGATCATTCATTGGCATGTTTATAGTGTGTGTGTGTGTGATTGGTTTGAATTGAAAGTGATTAGAACAGATCATGAGTTTCAAAATGCATTCCAAACATCTCCAAAGCATGTGCTATCGTGTTTTCAAATGGGGAGGGTATTTCAAAAAACCAATGCCACCATCATGTTCCTTGTGAAATTCTACACAATTTAGACTAAAAGTTTGTGAAAATCCATTAAGAATTGATTGAGTTACATCCAAAATGCAAATCCAAGTTTTGTGTGTTTTTCTTGCCCAGCCTGCCTAGAAAACATCCCTTATATATTTAAATGGATGGCTTCATCAATGGATGTATAGTCACCTCAGTGGTAAGCACACTTGCCAAAATGCGCCTTGTACCATGTGAACATGGGTTCGACCCCTGAGGAGGGCAACCCTTTTATTATTTTTTACCATTTTTCATCCAAACTTCAAAAAATCACATCTCACTCATTTTTAATCATTTTGCACCCATTATTTTTGCATTGTGTTTGTTTTTATGTCTATTTTTATGTAGTATTTTAAAATTCCATGTTTTCCCAATTTTTCATCCCTTTTAACCACTTGCAAATTAAGTATGTTTTGTGATCGTTTTCACGTGTGCAAATGAATTCTTTCTTGTTATACTTGTGTTTGTTTGTGATATTTGTTTACATTCATATCCTTAAATGTTAGTCAACATGCTAGGATTTTATTTTTGGTTGTTACCATGTTCACGTTGCCTCCTCTCAGGAATTTACTTGAGGTTGATCTGTCGTCACATTCCTTGCTTGATCAGTTGCTTTGATTGTCATCAATGCCTATTTTGTGTTTACATTTAACATGTCCATTTGATGGTTGTCACCATGCTTTTATCTTCATCATGTTATTTATTTGTTAAGTATCTTCTTTTTTCCCCAAGTGATGGAACTTGTTAGTTCTCATCCAAGTTGCCTCCCCTCTCTCTTTCCAAAAGAAAAGTCTCTCCATTGGCCCTTGTGTCATGGAAAGCTCATTTATCTCTCCTTGACTTTGTTAAGTCACTTTAACCTTAACTTAGAAGCCATTAAACTTTTCTTTTTAGTCTAAGAAACCCACCTGTACTAGGAGTGTTCTTCAACTAGAACCCTAGGATAGAGTTTGTCAACTCTATGTAAGAATCATTGTCATGATTTCTTACTTCCCCTTTTGAGTGTTACAACTTAGATTAGGGAGTTTTGTCAAACTCCACACAAACATTGTCATGTTTTCTCCCCTTTGAACCTTGATCATAATCAAGTGTTATTCATCCCTTGTGAGGTGAACTACGATTGCTCTGATTCTATCCTAGTTAGGATACGTAGGCAGAAGACGCGACGTCTTTGCGAGCAAACTTAGTGTATATATCTTTAGGTTTTAACCTACACATTTTTTCCCAATCCTTAACAAATCCATAGCAAACATTTAACAAATTTAGCAAGCAATAAAAAAAAAGGTTCCTGTAGAGTACTACAGATGCTTAGGGTGCTAACACCTTCCCTAGGTATAACCAACCCCCGATACCCGAATTTCTTAGCGTTGTTGTTACATCGCGAAAAGGGTTTTTCTTTCTTTAGACCTTTCCTTTGGATAAATTAAAGTTCGGTTGTAAAAGAATTAAGATTCGAGTTAATATAATAGCTTGATATCTAATTTTCACTACAACAGCCAGCATTCGCCAGGCGAGTGGTAGTGAGGCTACGCCAGGCGAAGCCCAGCGAGTGGGTAGAGAACCTATGGCAGTGGCCAAGATCAGTCTTCGCTGGCATGTTCGCCAGGCGAAGGTGGTAGCGAAGGGGTTCGCTAGGCGAATCCCAACGAACGTGGCAGCGAACCTATGGCAGTAGTTTCTGTTTGGCTTCGCCAGTGAGTTCGCCAGGAGAATGGCAGCGAGCCTTCACTGGAGGGCTTCGTCAGGCGAAGGTTAGCGAACTTGACAACATGTTTTCTTTTCTTGTGTTTCCTATCCGTGGGTTGGTTGTGTGGTTTGATTGCGATCACTCCTTACCTGAAATGACTAATTATATGCTGTTATGTATGCTATGGGTAACCGTATGGCGTGAATCCTAGTTTATGATTTGTGAAGTGTGGAATGTGGTCGTTTGGCAATTTGGTGCATTTACTTGAATTGAATAGAAATGCATGTTGAGAATGAATGATGAATATGTATATATGTATTGTGATATGCATATATATTATGAATGCATAATGAATAAATGCGATGAATGTGAAGAATGCATGAGTATGTTTGTAAACATGTATGCATTTCAAGAAGTGTATGGAGTCATTTTGCATGTGAAGCATCATGAAGTACATTCTTATGCTGTTGATTCCTAGGAGAGTCTGATGAGTGATAGGATTCCTAGGAGAGTCTGATGAGTGATGTGATTCCTTGGAGAATCTGATGAGTGATGTGATTCCTTGGAGAATCTGATGAGCGATGTGATTCCTTGGAGAATCTGAAAAGCGATGTGATTCCTTGGAGAATCTGATGAATGATGTGATTCCTTGGAGAATCTGATGAGTGATGTGATTCCTTGGAGAATCTGATGAGTGATGTGATTCCTTGGAGATTCTGATGAGCGATGTGATTCCTTGGAGAATCTAAAGAGCGATGTGATTCCTTGGAGAATCTGATGAACGATGTGATCCCTAGGAGAATCTGATGAGTTATAGTGTACCCGTGAGGGGCGTAAGTGAATTGATTCTTAGGAAAATCTGATGGACGATTAAGTCGGTATCGTATTACATTTGCGTAGAGTAGCGAGTTGGCCTCCATGATTTGCATTTATCATCTTTGCATGATGCATGGTGAATAAACATGATTGTAGATGTTTATGTAAATTGTTGATAATTGGCATGAATAGAATGCTTGAAGATACATGTATGTGTGAGTATATCTGTATATGTGTGTATGTTTATGAATTAATATAAATATTGATGATGCATATTGTATATGCTTAGTGTTCTATTTGTAAATAGATATTTGTGAATACATTGCGATGTACGGTGTAGTGAGATGAGTTGTGGTGAGAACACAAACGATGTTATTGGATGTTATGTGTATATGTATATATGTTTATATGCATTATGTATTATGATATCGTTTCTCACCCTTCTGCTGTTTTATAATGCTCTATGAGGCATTGCAGATTAGATTGCTGGAGATCTTTTGTGAAGCGTGGCTTCAGTCTTTTTGGTCGGTTGGCTCTGATATGTGGCACCGGGTAGTTAGGGATTATTTTGATTCTTTTATGATATACCTGTGTATGTATCTGCTGATGATATATTTTGTAAACATGGTGAATGATAATTGTATATGTGAATACATGTTTTGGAGATTATGAAATATTTGGATGTTTCCGCCTTTCTTCCAAATATTTTCTTGTGGGTGTTGCCTCGTTGTTGCATATCTGTTGAGCAGGTGTTATATATGTTGAATTTTTTTGTATAATGTGATATGCCCCTTTTATGCCGTGATATAAATGTACTCTGATGAAATTTTGAATTGATGCCTAAATGATTATTTGTATTATTTGGGGGGTATAGAAAGGGGGTGTTACACGCTCCACCTGGGACTGTGGCTGACAAAGCTGACAAGGCTGAGAAAGATGACAGAGGAAAAAGCAAGGTCATTGAAGAAAACTCCCGTGAGGTAGAGAAAGACCTGCTTGTGAAAGACGCCGAAGAGTTTATGAGACTGATCAAGAAGAGTGATTATAAGATCGTTGATCATCTTCATCAGACGTCGTCTAAGATCTCCATTCTGAATCTGTTGTTGTGTTCTGAGGCACACTGCAATGCTCTGCTGAAGGTTCTGAATGCAGCGTATGTACCGTAAGAGATCTCCATCAACCAGCTAGAGGGAGTGGTTGCTCATGTGAATTCTGGGAATGGATTAGGGTTTACTGACTTAGAGCTGACGCCGAAGGGAAGGAACTACAATAGTGCCTTGCATATCTCGATAGAATGTCGAGGAATGATTATGTCCCATATGTTGGTAGACACATGATCATCTCTGAATGTTCTCCCAAAGAAAGCTCTGATGAGGTTGGATACGAGAGGGCTGATTTGTACACCCAGTGATTTGGTGGTAAAAGCTTTCGATGGAACTAAGCATCACGTATTTGGAGAGGTAACTCTACCCATTCAAGTTGGGCCAGAAACCTTCGACGTGATCTTCTATATCATGGATATCATGCCAGCCTATAGCTGCCTGTTGGGCAGGCCATGGATCCATTCTGCGGGCGTAGTAACTTCCACATTGCACCAGAAGCTGAAGTATGTTGTGGGGGGCAGCATTGTAACCGTCTGTGGTGAAAAGGACATAATGGTGAGCCATTTGTCATCTTTTAAATATGTTGAGGTGGATGGCGAGGTCCACGAAACTTTGTGCCAGGCGTTTGAAGCTGTTAAAGTCAAAGATGCGATTCTGGTGATGATCGAGAAACCTGAGATGACTCTCTCTTCCTTCAAGGAAGCTCAAGCTGTTGTTCAAGCTGGCTCTGCCCCAGGCTGGGGGCAAGTTCTGGAAATCCCTAACAAGCAGGATAAGTTTGGGTTAGGGTACTCTCCTTCTGCTGATGCTTCCTCCTCTCGCAGTGCGTCGTGTGTCAAAGGGCCTATTCAGTTCACAAAAGGTGGGGTGATATTTGAGAATGTCAATGCCGTGTCTGAAGACAACGAAGATAGTGATTGCGACCTGGACTCCTAGATTCAGCCGAGCAAGCCAGGCCAGAGCCTCAACAACTGGTCCGTCCAGGATGTCATCCAAGTGACGCGCAAAGAGTAATGCTTTGTCTTTTTCGAATTATTGTACAACCTTATGCTCTACCCGGGGCATAACGGTTTTATTTTCAGGGCCTTGATAGCTTATGCATTTACATATTATCAATAAATCAAAGGGCGTTTTCTTTGCATTCAAATTTTTTTATCTCTGTTATTCCTGTTTTACTTTTTGTTTTGAAAAACAATAAAATGGCGATACGGTTTGTGCTAACCTGCATATCCTCTACTTAAGCTTAACCCTTGTTATTGCAGGATCCACACTACAGATGACATTGACTCTGAACCTTCTATGACTCACTTCGACTTTGATTGCCCGATATATCAAGCTGAAGAAGAGATTGGTGAAGATGAAGACCTTCCCGAAGAGTTGGCCCGTTTGTTGAAACAAGAAGATAAGATCATTCTGCCTCACGAGGAAGAGATTGAGATTGTTAATCTGGGTTCTGAGGAACTTGTCAGAAATGTCAGGATAGGGTCTGCATTATAGAGCGATGTCAAGCAGAGATTGGTCGAGATGCTTCGAGAGTATAGTGACATCTTTGCTTGGTCGTATGAAGATATGCCCGGACTCGATACTGACATAGTGGTTCATCATCTACCACTGTGAGAAGATTGTCCTCCCGTTAAGCAGAAGCTTAGAAGGACACGACCAGATATGGCCATTAAGATCAAAGAAGAAGTGAAAAAGCAGCTGGATGCTGGCTTTTTAGCGGTCACTACTTACCCTCCGTGGGTCGCAAACATAGTGCTTGTACCGAAGAAGGACGGTAAGGTACAGATGTGCGTTGATTATCGAGATTTGAATAAGGCGAGCCCTAAAGATGATTTCCCGCTCCCTCATATTGATGTGTTGGTCGACAATACAACTCAGTTTTCTGTGTTTTCGTTCATGGATGGCTTCTCCGGCTATAATCAGATCAAGATGGCGCCGGAAGACATGGAGAAAACTACGTTTATTACCCCTTGGGGGACGTTCTGCTACAAGGTAATTCCTTTCGGTATGAAGAACGCAGGGGCAACTTACCAGCGAGCGATGGTCACTTTGTTTCATGACATGATTCACCATGAGATCGAAGTCTATGTTGATGACATGATTACGAAGTCCTAAATGGAGGAGGGACATCTGGTCAATTTGCTGAAGCTTTTTGAGAGGCTTAGGAAGTTCAGGTTGAGGATGAATCCTAACAAGTGTACTTTCGGAGTACGGTCTGGAAAACTACTGGGGTTTATTGTGAGTGAAAAAGGCATTGAGGTTGATCCTGCGAAGATAAAAGCAATACAAGATATGCTAGCGCCAAAGACTGAAAAAGAAGTTCGTGGTTTCCTGGGCAGAATAAACTACATTGCAAGGTATATATCTCAGCTCACGGCCACGTGTGAACCGATGTTCAAAGTACTGAAATAAGATCAGGCGATTATCTGGAACGAGGATTGCCAGAAGGCATTCGATAAGATAAAGTAGTATTTGCAGGAACCGCCAATTTTGATGCCCCCAGTGGCCGGAAGACCCTTAATCATGTACTTGACAGTTCTTGAGAATAGCATGGGTTGCATTCTCGGTCAGCACGACGAGACTGGAAGAAAGGAGCATGCCATTTGTTGCACCCCAAAATTTGACCAACTCTTCTTTACCTAGCTTGTGTTTCATTTCATTCACATTAGAATTATCATTTGCATTTCATAGACATGTATGCAGGAGATCAAGAGGTATGAGTACCAATCAAGAAATTTGAAGCTAGCCGAGAAGCTTATTCAAGTGTTCAAGGGTTGATATCCTTGTCAGAGAAGTTAAAAGATCCTCAGAGAGATTGGTTGAGACCAAGGTTATGTGCCTCCTAGCTTGAGAGTTGTGGAAAGACCTCAGATGATTCTGAAGCCATGAAGAAGGACTTGAGGTCTTGAGAGAGCTCATGAGAAGGTTTGAAGATCACTTTGAAGCCTAGATAGGTCATTGTACAAGATTAAGAAGGCTCAGCCATGAGTGGTATAATTAGGGTTTGACTGGGTCAACCCTAGGTCAACTGATGATTTGAACAAGGTTGAGACCTAATTCAAGAGACATGTGATCATGGATTGATGCATTGAGATGCTATAAGGATGATTCCAAGGTCAAATCATCATGATTGAAGAGTTTGAGAAGTTTCAAGCTAGGGTTTCTAAGGCTTGACAGTGTAAAATCCCCTAGTTTGACCCCTATCTTCAAGGCAGTTTAGCTCAAGATGTGATTGTCATCTCATCTTGCCCCTAACATGAATGTTGTAGAGCTTGTTCTTAGCTTTAATTTGAGTATTATAAGTCCTTGATAGGGTTTATAGAAATCAACTTATGACTTTGACAAGTTACAGATCATTTGAGGTATGTGAATATGGGGCCTTGAAAGTCACCCAACTTGCATCAAACTTTTTCTCAAGAAGGATGATTCCTATGAACTTTTGGTCAACATGAATGTTGTTCCTTATCTTATTTAGCTTTCTAGAGAGTACTAGAAGTCCTTGATAGGATTTGTAGAACTCAAGTTATGGC
This sequence comes from Lathyrus sativus, assembly GCA_963859935.3. Classification (NCBI taxonomy): domain Eukaryota; kingdom Viridiplantae; phylum Streptophyta; class Magnoliopsida; order Fabales; family Fabaceae; genus Lathyrus; species Lathyrus sativus. The sequence goes on from OZ012739.1 coordinate 185,177,868, forward strand.
TTTGACAAGTCAAGGGCATTTTGGTCATTTGGAGATTACAGGTCTTTTCAAGCATAAGGCGATAACTCCTATTTCCAAGCTTCAAATGGAAAAATCTTCAACATAAAACTTGTTCAAAATGATGTTTTAAGGCTAGTAAGGAGGTCATGAGATGTTGGAAATGCTTGTAGCTCAAAGTTGCAAAAATGACCTAAAATAAGGGCATAAGTTAAATAAGTCAAAGTTGGAAATTGATATTTTCAACCTACACATCCAAACCATGGCATGTAATATATCATTTTGACTCTAGAAAACATTTTAGAGACAATGGTTTAGCCACATTTTTTATTTGAGGTCTAAATCATGGACTTGCTTTGAAAAGCACTTGCTTGCATATTAAGTAACATATGCATAACTCAAAATTAAGGCATGAGCAAGGAACATGGCAAGCTAAACCCTTCCAAAATGCCACTAGGGGAGAAATTGAAGGAGATTGAGATGAATTTCAAACTGAAAACAGAATTGAGCATGGCATGGTAAGTGATTCAAAATCTCATGACATGAGATGTGTAAAATCTCATTGGAAGGATCTAGAGGGTTCTAGATCATCCAAACTCCATCTATATATTGAGTAGAATGAACTCATGGCAGAGGTTGGTGATCATTGAAGGTTTGAGCATAGTTTGAGATTGAGTTTTCATAGCTTGCAAGTGCAATCGGTTTCACCAAATTCCTCCATTTCCTTCCATTTTCTTGATTGATTCTTCTTCCATGAGTATCAAGGATTGATTCCAGATCATTTCCAAGAAGAATTGGTGGCTAGATCGTGTGGGAGCAAGTGATTTGCAGCACCTGCAACTCAGCATCGTGTTTCAAGATTGAAGCACTTTCCATTGAATCTTTTGCATACAGAAACAAGGAGGAGGTTCAATGATCGTGTCCAGAAGATTTGAGAGCTTGAAGTGGAGATTTCGTGCATCTGTTATTCAAGAATTTCCAGGTTTGTAACCTTCTTCCTATAGCTTGATTCAGGTAGAATTAGGTTGAATTAGGGTGCTAGATTAGTTGTAGAATGGCCTAGGATGGTTTTCAGATGGTTAATTGCTGAATTAGAGACAAATTAAGTGAATCACCATTTTCGGTTGAGATTGGGAGATGATGACTCTTGGGGTTTCAGAAGAAACTAATGGTATGATTGAGTTCGTGGAAAGATTTGGAGTGTGTTTCATGTTTTGACCTCTTGGATTGGAGGCCTCTAGGAAGAACTAGGGTTGAAGGGGACGATCGGAGCTCCATCGGCGGTGGCCAGAGCTGGGCGCGAGGCTCAGAGCTTTGAAATGGAGAAGATGAAGTTCTCACCATTGGATGATGGATTGACCATTGACTGGGAGAAGATCCAAGGGCCACATTTTAATTCTGAGTTGTGAAGGGTTTATGAAGGAAACGCTGCGTTTCATTAATTCAGGCGTTTGGACTTAGTGAAATAAGTGTTATCCACACCCCCCAGCAAGCCCAACCCATGTTTTTAACTGAAAATGTTTACTTCCTGCACCGCGCGCTTCATTATTTTCATTTGATTTTCATTTAATTTCCATTTTATTCATGGTTTTTGTAAAATTCATAACTAACTGAATATTAATCCAATTCAACCCATTCTTTTTGCATATTACTCATGATTGAGTCTATTATTTTCTAGAGAAAAAATATTTTCATTTCATATAATTACTGATTTAATTGGAATTTTGTATTTTAATTGATATTAAAACGTTCATGTTTGATGCACATTTTTGTGGAATTTTGTTTGATCTCATGGTGATGATTTTGAGCCTGAATTTTTGTGTGTGGCTAGGTTAGACATGTATGATCCCATAGAATGTTTCTCACATTTTTGTGATGAAAATAGGTGTGCTTTCTATATTGATGTTTAGATACTTCCTTTTTAGGGTTTTAGGTTGATACCTTGTAATGTAGGATTTAGTTCTAGGTCCAAATTGATGATTTGATCTTTGAAACTAATGTGATAGAGTCATGATTGACCTAGGTTCCCATAGTAATTTTTGTAGGATTTTAAAATTGGTTTTAGTATTTTAGTTAGGATTAACTTTAGTGCTAGGTTTTAGGTTACCCTAACTTACTAATTCAATTAGTTTAACTTCCCTAGTTCCCTTAGATTAGGGTTTGTGTTTGGTTTGCCTTTGGTTGAGATTGAAGACAAGTTGAAGACAAGGAGAAGTTGCTTGAAGTTGCTTGGAGCTTTGGATTTGCTTGTGCCTGAAGGTATCTGATGAAGATTAGGAGATAGGACATAGGGAGAGCTTTGTAGTTAGAATGATTTCTTTCACAAAAATGGAAAGCATCTTGTGCTTCCATTCCTCCCAATGATTAAAAGTCCTTCCATGGTATTCACCTCCCTCCTTTGGAGGGATAAGTGATGGTACCTAGGAAGTAGAACTTTTGAGGGAACCATTCTTCTGATGTTAAACCCTTATAGGCCTCCTTTGGTGGTCAATAAGTAGTTTAATATCCTAGCTTATCAAGTTAAGTGATTTCTTCTGATTTGAGTATCTTGAAAGATGTTGGACTTGAGTTTGAAGATGAAGACTTCATTGAAGAGTGTGGAAGAGGATGATTCCTTGAACATTGCCATTGCAGCTGAAGCTTGAAGAGCAAGAAGAGCAGGTTGATACTTGAGGATCCAATAAAGATTGAATGAAGAGCTGAGGCTTGAGCAAGAATTGAAGGATGAAGTTGACACTTCTAAGTGATTAAAGACTACTCTGAGAATCTGAAGCTTGTAGGAGAAGAAGACCAAGTTGATACTGGTGAAGCAAAGAGAGCTGAAGCTTGAGGACTAAGTTGATACTTATGAAAAGGATTCAATTGAGATTGAGTGTAGAGTTGAGACTGGAGGAATAAAAGATAAGTTGATACTTGGAGGGCATGAAAGAAGCAAGTTGATACTTGTGGTTAAGGGTGAAGCCTGAGGGTGGAACTGACTGTAAAGCTGGAAGCTTGGAGAAGTGAAGATTAAGTTGAAACTTATGTTGAAGGGTTGAAACCTGGAGAAGCTAATTGATACTTGTCCTGAAAGATGATAGCCTTGAAGGGTGATGGAAGTCTGAAGACTGAATTGCTGTCAGAAGAGCTGAAGCTTAGAATTGGGAGAGAGTTGTTGATCTGCTTTCTTGTCTGTTTTCTTTGCTGTGCTGATGTGCCTTGTTTGACTTGCTTGATGCATTAGAATAAGTTCATATCTAGACTGACTTTAATCTAAGAGCATGATTGCACTAGAGGTTGAGTTGCTCCCTCTGCTTGTATTGTTACTGTATGGCTTTGCTTGCGGGTATTCGGTAGAGCCCAGCTCCCTTGCCCATGTGGTTTATTTTGCTTGATAGCATGATTTGATTTTACTGTATGATTGCAGTTTACTGTATTTTTGCTTGATAGCAGATTTTATTTCCCCTGTATGATTACAGTTATTCATATCTGGCTTGAGGTTGAGATGAGCTTGTGGAGGCTGCTGCCCCACACACATTTCCTCCCTCACTTGCATTGCATGCATTTTACAGTCGTTTACTGTTTATCTGTTTACCGTTTAAGCTGATGCTTTATCTGTTTCTGTGTATCATTGACATGATCCCTTAGGACTCTCATTTCCTTTGATAAGGAAGTGATGATAGAACTTTAGGTTGAAACCTCTGCATGATAACCTCTAGGAGTTCCCTGTTTCAAACCTCAACCATAGGATGAATCCTTGGCATGACAACAGTAGGACTTGATAGTCTCCCCGTAGTTGAGGCTGTTCTCTTCTCATCTCAGAACAAATTAAGATACAGTAATCATGAATGATTTCTTTCGTACGTTACGAGCCTTAAGCTATCTGAGAAAGGATTGTTGGAGAGTCTCTTTTCAACAGTCTGGATGTTTAGTATGGCACCCTTTGGGTGACATGCGACGCATTCACTCTCAGGTCATAGTCTTTAGTGCGATTGAAATTGCAAACACAATAAAAGACAGAAAACAAACTTCAAACCTTTTTGCCCCGTGGGCCCATAATTCAAAGGAAGCTTTTTTGAAGAAAAGAGTGTCGTTAAACTTCAGTTCTACTGCAAACAGGCTTTGTCCCTAACTGCTGGAATTGCTGTTTAACCCTACTCGATAAAACAGATGAATCTGAATCCCCGTAATCCGTAGTATCCCGAACTACGTAAGCTCTGATCTCTCAAGCCTGTTGAGAGTACGTAGGCACAGTACTGACGTATTGGCGAGCCACCTTCCCCGTACCCCGTAGTAGGTCGAACTACGTTGACTCTGATTTCTCGTTCTCTGATGGGAATATGTAGGCATAAAGCACGACGCTTTACCGAGTCATTTTCTTTTCTGTTTAAGCCAGCCTTGATAGGTAGATAGATAAACCAACTCGTCCAGTAAACACAACAAGCGTGGATCCCGTCGAGTACGACGGACGTGAGGGGTGCTAATACCTTCCCCTTGCGTAACCGACTCCCGAACCCAGACAACGGTTACGATGACCTTGTCTTATACCTTTTCGTCAGGTTTTTTCGATTGTTTCCTTTCCCGCTCTGAGGGATAAATAACGAAAGGTGGTGACTCTTTTGTTTTGCCGGCACCTTATTTTCACGGAAGCGACAGCTGGCGACTCTGCTGGGGACTTGATAGTTTCCTGGGATCCAACGTCGCGAATGCGAGTCAGTTTGGGGATCCGACGTCCCTGCGAGAGTCAATCCTAGCGCTTGTATGATTACTTGTTGGGTTGTGTTTATTTATCGCATTTTATTTCCCGCACTTTGTCTTCAGTATGATATGATTATCCGTGCTATTGTGGGAGGGGCGTTCTGATGAGTGAGAAGCCAGACCCATGCTTGAGTGAACATAGCATTAGTTGTGGAAATTAGTGGGCGCGTGCTTGCTTGGCAGGCACTAGTGTCTCATGAAATCCACGCTCAGACGAGGTTCTCCCGGTTGACTTCTTTTTCAACCCTTTGGGTTGAGGGGGTTGTTGGTTTGGAGGATTATCGACTCTGGGGACCGATCATTTGTGATTCAGCCGAGTGAGGCCGTTTCATGAGCTGGTGATGCCACACCTTCTGGGTATTGTATCACCCCTCTTGAATGTCTGTGACGCTGATGAACACATAGGATGCCGAACTTGAGTCAGTTTAGGTCCATACCTGTGAGCAGGGTTGGGTTTATTGCAGGAAACTTTGACCTTCAGACTACCTGGTTTTCTTGACAGTGAATCCGTTTTGTTGATACCGGAGGTTCTCATCATCAGATATATGATTGTTCTTGACAGAGCAGAGCTTTGGTCCTGTATCAGAGGACCTTATATTCAGAGATGTGTATTTGTTCTTGATAGAGCACGTTTTGATTGGGATCAGAGGGTCTTATTATCAGATGTTTGTTCTTGACAGAGCAGAATTTTGGTCCTGTATCAGAGGACCTTGTCTTCAGATATATGTGTGTTCTTGACAGAGCAGATTTATGATTGGGGTTTGAGGATCTCATCAGCAGATATATGGTTGTTCTTGACAGAGCAGAGTTTTGGTCATCAGATGTGTGTTCTTGACAGAGCAGATTTTTTGGTCCTGTATCAGAGGTCCTTATTATCAAATGTTTGTTCTTGATAGAGCAGTTTTATGGTCCTATATGTGTGTGTTCTTGACAGAGCAAATTTGTGGTCCGACACCAGGGTTTTCTTCTTATCAGTGATAGTGGTTGTTCTTTACAGAGCAGTATCGTGGTTTTGTTGATACAGAATCTCCACAGCACAGTTGCCTTGATCTCCTGCTGCATGATTGCATTTTACATTGTTTTGCATACCCATTTGCATTTCATTAACGTGTGTCTGTGTTGCAGGTACCGTTTTCCCTGATACAGGATTTCTTGCCTCCTATTGTATTGTTATGGGTTCTCTGAGGAAGACCGTGGCTTACAAGCTCCCTGCCCCTGATGTGGTTCAGCTAACTGGTTTGATTGCTTTAGCGAATGATTCTGTGAGAGATGAGTTCAGAAAATCTTACGGCAAATTGCTCAGTTTGGTTCGTAAACCTTCTGCGTTCGAGTTGAATGGGTTGTACGCTCTGCTGCAGTTCTACGATCCTCCGTTGAGATGCTTTACTTTCCAGGATTTTGTTCTCGCGCCTACGTTAGAGGAATATGCTGATTTGTTAGGTGTGCCTATCAAGAGGCAGATGCCCTTTGTTCATATGGATGCGGAGCCTGATCTGGCTAGTCTAGCTCCTTCACTTCATCTGGATGCCTCCGAGTTGGTGTTGTCTAGTTGGAACAAGGTTCTCGGTTTCTCCTTGCAGTGCTTAGTGGGAAAGGCTCAGCAGTGCGCCAAAGACGGATGTTGGGTCGTGTTCAACGCCATCCTTGCTCTGTGCATATATGGCATCATTCTGTTCCCCAATATGCCTGACTTCGTAGACTTCGACGCATTTCACATCTTTGCATCAGGGAATCCAGTCCCTACCTTGATAGGAGATGTCTACCATTCCGTCCACTACAAAAACGAGAACAGAAGGGGCAAGAATGTCTCATGCTGTGTACCCTAGCTTTATAAATGGCTTGATAGTCATCTGCCCAAGAAGGGTCCCTTTGTTTCGTCTGCAGCCACAACTGAGTGGTCCGAGCGTTTGATGAGTTTATTTGCAGAGGATATTGACTGGTTTGACAGAGATAGGTTGGGTACCGAGATTATCTTCAGCTGTAGCGGGTTTCCGAACGTTCCTTTGATAGGCAGGAAGGGTTGTATAAACTATAATCCGTCTTTGCTGGTCCGACAGTTTGCTTACGCTTTGAGAGCTCCGCCGAAGGATGAAGAGGTGCAGGAATCTCTGTACCTCACTGGTCTTCTATAAGGGGATCTGTTATCTAAGCTTCAGCGCGCCTGGAATGGCGTCAGTAAGAGGGGAAAATCATTGCTAGGGAGAAGCAATAATCAAGCCTACCCTCCGTATGTGACTTGGATCAGAGCCAGAGCAGATGCTATAGGGATGCTGTTTCCTCATGCCAAGCCAGAAAGCCCTCCAATGATTGAAGAGCCCACTACCGTGCCCATTCAGCAGCATAATCAGGTGTTAGCTGAGCGAGATGAATTGAAGCGGGCAAATGAGGAACTGGAGAAAGAATTGGCTCAGCTTCGAAGCGAGAGAAACGAAGCCGTTCATTCCTTCAAGAGGCAGATGGAGCTGATGAACCAGCTAGGGACAAATTTGACTAAGCAGATAGCCGAGCGTGAACGCATGGGTCAAGACTTCAAAGCTGTCAACGACGTACTGGCTACAAAGAAGCAGCACTTGGACGAAGCGTATCGGAGGATATCCAAGTTCAACCAGCACTGGAAGGCTTCCCTAGCCACCAGGAAAGAGCGGGAGGATAAGCTGATGCAACAGATCTCAAAGCTGAAAGTCCAGGTGAAGGCCAGCGAGAAGAGGTTTGATGAAGAAACCGCTCGCAGATACACCGCTGAAGGCCAGCTCAACAAAGCTCTCGCTAACCTGAAGGAGCGCAAACTGACGTTTGAATCCAAGAAGCGGAAGCTAGAAGATTGTTTCGGCGAAGGAGCATGGAAAGATTCGGTCGAAGGTCTTCAATACACCATTGTGCAGAGGGAGTTACTCGTTGAAGGGTTGCTCACTCGGCCCGATCATCCAGAAACGAAGGGGTTGTTAGAAGAGTTTCGCGCCCGTGGCCATACTTGACTATTTGTATTCCTTTTGTTTTGATCGTTGTTGTATGCTGACCATCACCAGGCTTGTTGGTCGAGGTCATGCTATTGGTTCTGCTTGTACTCACTGATGTCGTGTACTGCCTTGATGGGCTTATTTCCTTATATATGAGATTGTTATTTCCATGACTAGACTCAGACTTCTTATTATCATCACTGGCACTACGGCACTAGGATCGGGGGAGATCTCCCTAACGCACAGACGCACGTTTGCATTTGTATGAAGCATTTGCATAACGAGCACTTTGTCATTTTTCCTAACCCTTTTGTGTTTTGACAGGTTGTTTCAGGTTGATCCAGGATTGATCAGAGACCCATTCACCGCTATCCGACCAGAGCTAATCAAACCAGGATCATGGAGCAAGTGCAAACTGATGTTCAGGAACTCCGCGAAAGAATGGATCGCTTCATGGAGCTCATGCAAGCGGTCGCCAATGGCCAGGATCAGCTCAGAACCTTGGGCCAGCCTCTGATTTCAAGGGTCGATAGCAACGGCGTACTCCATGGTGGGACTGTTCCTACTCCTCCACCAGTTGAAACTCCACAGAATGGTGTCCCCGTAACCGGGGGAAATGGCAGTGCCAACGGCAATGTGATAGCTAACACGGGACTCAACGGTAATACGACGGGCGTCGGTAATGGGAGTCTAGAAGCTAATGTCAATGTTGGGCTGGGCAACAACAATGCAGGTGTTGGGAATCTATTTGGGCCTCAGCCGTGGTTAGAAGATCGTCAGGACGATGTGTTCTCTCAGAGAGGTGCTGAAGGGGAGCTGACTGCTGAAGCACGTCTAAGGTTCAAGGCACTCGAGGATAAGATGAGAAACATCGAGAATCAGAACACCCTGGGCATTGACATGTCCAAGTTGGGATTGATTGCTGATTTCAAGGTGCCTTCCAAGTTTAAGGTGCCTGACTTCGAAAAGTATAAGGGCACCACTTGCCCTCGCGTCCACCTGAGATCATATTACAGAAAAATGTCTGCTCATTCTGATGACGAGAAGTTGCTGATGCACTTCTTTCAAGACAGTCTGTCCGGACCATCCCTCGAGTGGTACATGAGTCTGGAGCCTACCAGTGTGCGCACGTGGAAAGACCTTGCTGAAGCATTTGTGCACCACTACCAATACAACAACGACTTGGCCCTGAACCGAGTCCAATTGCAGAATCTGTCGCAAAGGAGCAACGAAGGTTTCAAGGAATATGCCCAGCGGTGGCGTGAATTGGCAGCCAGGGTTCAGCCGCCGATGGTTGAACGTGAGCTTGTGCAGATGTTTGTAGCCACCCTCCCAGGGGTTTACTATGAGAAGTTGGTCAGCGGTATGTCTGGAACATTCTTAGATCTCATTATCACGGGTGAGCACATCGAAAATGGGATCAAGCTCGGGAAAATTCAAGGTGATTCATCCTCAGTTGGAGGAGGCGGAAAGAAACCTTATAGTGGCAAAAGACGGGAAGGAGAAGCGAGCGCTGTGACCAACGCTCGAAGAAAGGGTAAAGGCTCTCACCAGCAGGTGGCCAGCATAACTATCCCGGCAGTCCAACAGCCACAGCAGCAGCAGCAGCCGAATCTACAAGGGTACAGAAAGTATCAGAATCGGGCACCTCTGTCGAGCCGTCACCTCGAAACACCGCCCATGTCTTACGCGCAACTATTACAGACTTTGCTTCAGTTACAGTTGATCCAGAAGAGAACCCTGGCTCCCTTGACAGGGGCGCCTCCGCCAGGGTACGACGCGAATGCAACTTGTGAGTTTCACTCAGGAGCACCTGGCCATACAATAGAGAACTGCAAAGCCTTCAAGCACAAGGTGCAGGATATGGTGGACGCTAAGATCATCAATTTCTCCGATAATGTGCCAAATGTCACGAAGAACCCTATGCCGAATCATAGGGGAGGTGGAGTAAATGCCATTATTGAAGATGAGAATTTGGATTTGTTGACTGACGTCAGAGATCTGTAGACACCACTTAGCTTCGTTAAAGCTAAGTTGATGAAAAAAGGTTTCTTTCCAGGTTGCGGAGAGCTGTGTATGGACTGTGCCACAAGTCCTGATGGATGTGAACAGTTGGTAGAAGGAATTCAAAGTCTGATGACTTAAGGGATTTTACAGTTTAACCGGAGGGCCGAATGTGGATCAGGGGAGGTAGTGCTGAAGCAAGATGATGAGGTCGCCACCATCACCATCCCTCTCCAGACGATAATTATTTCTGCGCCCAGACCACCCACAATTACTATCACCAAAGCTAGGCTGATACCCTTCGAAAGCACTAATGCTGTCCCATGGCATTATGGGGCTGAAGTCTACTGCAACGGACAGAAGTTGGAGCTAGAACCGTTTGGGTCGTCTGTGAAGAACCTTGCGGGAATCAGTGGTATTACTCGCAGCGGAAGAGTGTTCGCACCACCTGAGGTCGTAACGGATCAAGCGGTCAGAGCTGATGCAGCTGATAAAGGTAAAAGTAAAGTCGTTGAAGAGATCCCGCGTGGGGCAGAAAAAGACTTACTCGTTAAAGACGCCGAGGAATTTATGAGGTTGATTAAAAAGAGTGACTACAAGATTGTGGATCATCTCCATCAGACACCCTCGAAAATTTCCATCCTGAACCTGTTGCTGTGTTCGGAGGCACACCGCAACGCACTGCTGAAGGTGTTGAACGCCGCATATGTGCCGCAGGAAATATCGGTAAATCAATTGGAAGAAGTCGTAGCCCACGTGAATGCTGGAAATGGGCTAGGTTTCACAGACCTGGAGCTGACGCCGAAGGGGAGGAACCCCAATAGCGCCCTGCACATCTCGATAGAGTGTAGGGGAACGATCATGTCGCACGTGCTGGTAGACACGGGTTCGTCCCTTAATGTTCTTCCAAAGAAGGCATTAATGAAGTTAGATACTCGCGGAGTGATTTGCACTCCCAGTGATCTGGTTGTGAAAGCGTTCGATGGAACCAAACGCCATGTTTTCGGGGAGGTGACCCTGCCAATCCAAGTCGTGCCAGAAACATTCGACGCGATCTTTTACATTATGGACATCATGCCTGCCTACAGCTGTCTCTTGGGCCGGCCATGGATCCATGCTGCGGGTGCCGTGACCTCCACGTTGCACCAGAAACTCAAATATGCTGTCGGGGGTAGCATCGTAACTGTTTGTGGCGAGGAAGACATAATGGTAAGCCATTTGTCGTCCTTCAAGTATGTCGAGATGGATGGGGAAATCCACGAAACTCTATGCCAAGCGTTCGAAGCCGTTAAAGTGAAGGACGTAGCTCCTGTAGTCACCGAAAAGCCAGAGATGACTCTCTCTTCCTTCAAGGAAGCCCGGGCCGTTGTCCAAGCCGGATCTACCCCGGGCTGGGGGCGAATTTTAGAGATACCTAACAAGCAAGATAAGTTTGGGTTGGGATATTCTCCTGGAGCTGAAGCTTCTTCTTCTAGCAGTGCGTCGCGAGGTAAGGGGCCGATCCAGTTTACCAGTGGCAGAGTGATTTTCGAAAGCATCAACGCGGTGTCTGAAGACAGCGGAGATAGCGACTGTGACCTCGACTCTTGGATCCAGCCAAGCAAGCCATGCGAGGGCCTTACCAACTGGTCCGTCAAGGATATCATCCAGATGACAAGTGAAGAGTAATGATTTACTTTTTCCAATCATTGTACAACCCTATGTCCTACCCGGGGCATAATGGTTTTATTGTCAGGGCCTTGTTGGATTATGTACATGCATTATGTTAATAAATCAAAGGCGTTTTCTTCGTATTCAAATATTGTGATCTCTGTTATTCCTGTTTTATATTTGTTTTGAAAAACAATAAAATGGCAATAGGGTTTGTGCTAACCTGCACATCCTTGTTTTAAACTTAACCCTTATTATTGCAGGGTCCACATAACAGATGACATCGACTCTGGACCTTCTACGACTCACTTCGACTTTGATTTCCCGATCATACAAGCCGAAGAAGAGATTGATGAAGACGAAGACCTTCCTAAAGAGTTGGCCCGCTTGTTGAAACAAGAAGAGAAAGTTATTCTGCCTCATGAAGAGGAAATCGAGATCGTGAATCTGGGTTCTGAAGAACTCGTCAGAAACGTCAGGATAGGGGCTGCATTGCAAAGTGATGTCAAGCAGAGATTGGTCGAGATGCTAAGAGAGTATAGTGACGTCTTTGCTTGGTCATACGAAGATATGCCCGGACTTGATACTGACATCGTGGTCCACCACTTGCCGCTGCGAGAAGATTGTCCTCCCGTTAAGCAGAAGCTTAGGAGGACACGACCAGATATGGCCGTTAAGATCAAAGAAGAAGTGCAAAAGCAGCTTGATGCTAGCTTCTTAGCGGTCACTACTTACCCTCCATGGGTCGCCAACATAGTGCCTGTACCGAAGAAGGACGGTAAGGTACGAATGTGCGTCGATTATCGGGATTTGAATAGGGCGAGCCCTAAAGATGATTTCCCACTGCCTCATATTGATGTGTTGGTCGACAATACAGCCCAGTTCTCCGTGTTTTCGTTCATGGATGGCTTCTCCGGTTACAACCAGATCAAAATGGCGCCGGAGGACATGGAGAAAACGACGTTTATCACTCCTTGGGGAACATTCTGCTACAAGGTAATGCCTTTCGGTCTGAAGAACGCAGGGGCCACTTACCAACGAGCAATGGTAACTTTGTTTCATGACATGATTCATCATGAGATTGAAGTCTATGTTGATGACATGATTGCGAAGTCCCAAACGGAGGAGGGACATCTAGTCAATTTGCTGAAGCTTTTTGAGAGGCTTAGGAAGTTCAGGTTGAGGCTGAATCCTAACAAGTGTACTTTCGGAGTACGGTCCGGAAAGTTACTGGGGTTTATCGTGAGCGAAAAAGGCATCGAGGTTGATCCTGCGAAGATTAAAGCGATACAAGAAATTCCAGTGCCAAAAATAGAAAAAGAAGTTTGTGGTTTCCTGGGCAGAATAAACTACATTGCGAGGTTTATCTCTCAGCTCACGGCCACGTGTGAACCGATGTTCAAACTGTTAAAGAAAGATCAGGCGATTATCTGGAACGAGGATTGCCAGAAGGAATTCGACAAGATAAAGTAGTATCTGCAGGAACCTCCGATCTTGATACCCCCGGTGGCCGGATGGCCATTAATCATGTACTTGACAGTTCTTGAGAATAGTATGGGGTGTGTTCTCGGTCAGCACGACGAGACGGGCAGAAAGGAGCATGCCATTTATTATTTGAGTAAGAAATTCACAGACTGTGAATCTCGTTACTCGATGCTGGAGAAAACGTGTTGTGCACTAGCCTGGGCTGCCAAACGTTTACGACAGTACATGCTCAACCACACCACCATGCTGATTTCGAAGATGGATCCGATCAAGTACGTCTTCGAGAAGCAAGCGCTTTTGGGCAGGATTGCCAGATGGCAAATGGTGTTGACAGAATATGACATTCAGTATGTTTCCCAGAAGGCCATCAAGGGCAGCGTATTGTATGAATACCTTACCGAACAGCCGATCGAGGATTACCAGCCGATGAAATTTGAATTCCCTGATGAGGATATCATGTTTCTCAAAGCGAAAGATTGCGATGAACCGTTGCCCGACGAGGGTCCAGATAGGAAATCCCAGTGGAAATTGATATTTGACGGGGCGGTTAACTCTTACGGAAATGGCATTGGGGCAATCATCACGACTCCCCACGGATCCCACATCCCGTTTACTGTGAGACTGACGTTTCCAGTCAACAATAACGAAGCGGAGTATGAAGTATGCATCATGGGTCTAGAAGAGGCAATTGATTTGAGAATCAAGAACCTAGATGTATATGGTAACTCGGTGCTTGTGATTAACCAGATTAAAGGGGAGTGGGAGACTCGTCAATCGAATTTGGTGTCGTACATGAATTATGCCAGAAGGCTACTTCCGTTCTTTGATCGAGTGGAACTCCATCATGTGCCCAGGGCCGAGAATCAAATGGCTGATGCCTTAGCCACGTTGGCTTTGATGTATAAAGTCAATTTCTGGAATGAAGCTCCAAGAATTGTCCTTTCTCGTCTTGATAGACCTGCATTCGTCTTCGCGATCGAGGAAGCCTCCGACGGCAAACCATGGTTCCATGATATCCAGACCTTCCTTATGACTAAGGAGTATCCTGCGGGTGCGTCAACCCAGGATAAGAAGACTCTAAGGAGGCTGTCTGGAAATTTTTATCTCAATCCTGATGGAGTTTTGTATAAAGAAACCACGATCTCGTGCTACTCAGATGTGTAGATGAGAAAGGGGCGAGTATGCTCATGGAAGAAGTCCATGAAGGCACATTTGGTACGCACGCCGGCGGGCATGCCATGACAAGAAAGATCCTGAGAGCAGGATATTACTGGCTGACGATGGAGTCGGATTGCTTTAAATTCGCGAAGAGGTGTCATAAATGCCAGATTTATGCTGATAAAGTTCATGTGTCGCCGTGCCCGTTAAATGTCATGTCCTCCCCGTGGCCGTTCTTCATGTGGGGCATCGACATGATAGGCAATATCGAGCCTACTGCATCCAATGGTCATCGCTTCATTCTAGTAGCTATCGACTACTTCACCAAGTGGGTGGAGGCAGCCTCGTATGCTAATGTGACCAAGCAGGTGGTGGCTAAATTCATAAAGAGGCATATCATCTGTCGTTATGGAATTCCCGAACGGATCATTACTGATAATGGTTCGAATCTAAATAACAAGATGATGAAGGAGCTGTGCCAGAGTTTCAAGACTGAACACCACAACTCATCTCCTTACCGGCCAAAGATGAATGTCGTCGTTGAAGCGACCAACAAGAACATAAAGAAGATTGTTCAGAAGATGGTTGTGACCTACAAAGATTGGCACGAGATGTTGCCATTTGCATTGCACGGTTATCGTACGATGGTACGTACATCAACCGGGGCAACTCCTTTCTCCTTAGTGTACGGTATGGAAGTTGTCCTATCGTTAGAAGTGGAGATCCCCTCTTTGCGAGTTTTGGTTGATGTGAAACTCGACGAGGTAGAATGGATTACGAACCGACTGAACCAACTCAGCCTGATGGACGAGAAGAGGTTAACATCGATTGCGCATGGTCGTCTGTACCAAAGTTGAATGAAGAAAGCTTATGATAAGAAGGTGCATCCTAGAAGCTTTCAGACGGATGATCTCGTCCGGAAGAAGATTCTTCCTCCACATTCCGATCACCAGGGCAAGTGGACTCCTAATTACGAAGGTCCGTACGTCAGCAAGGTCTTCTCGGGAGGAGCTCTGTTGTTATCCACGATGGATGGTGAAGATTTTGCATCCCCAGTGAACGCGGACGCAGTTAAAAAATACTTTGCTTAAAAATGACCCGCCGGAAAGAAAAAGAATAGCCAGGCAAAAAAGGGGCATCCCGGCGAACCATAAAAAAGGAAAAAGGTTCGGGCAAAAATTAGGGATATAAATTAAAAAATGTACACCCGCAAAGTCGAAAACCTGGAAGGGCGACTTTGGCAAAAAAGGGTATCCCGGTGAACTGAAAACCCGCAAAGGGCGGTTCACGTAAAAGTTAGGGATTTGAAAAAGCAAATGACTGCGTTCCGCGTGTGGACTTTCATTGTTTAGTGGTTTGGAAGACCTGAGGGCCGTTCATCTGAATCAATCTCTTCTGAAGCTGAAGCGGCGGAGAAGTATCGAAGTTGAGTGGGTCATAGAGGGATCAACTCATGGTGTTCGTCTACGCCTCGTTGCCGACATTTGTATATACTGATGTATATTTATGTTTTATTTTTGCGCGGCTTCCTCATTCCAGGAGCTTGCATCTGTTGTAAAACATTTTTACCCATTCAGGGGTTCGTTATCAATAAAACGTATACTATTCAGCAATTCTGCTTGTCTGTTTAGCATTTATCTGTTTTGTTTGCGAAAAAGAACGCTGATGTTTTTGACAAAATACGCATACATAAACTTACTGGCCTAGGCCACTGATTTTTGAAACAATGAATTACTTAAACATTGTCACAAGACGATAACCTTGATAGGTCCCTTTGAGAAGGGCATCTTGTCTGTTTGTTTGTGTTGTTACAGGTGTAGCATATTCCAGACGGTACGCCGTACGCGTCCCCAAGCAGGATGATTCCTCCTTCTCCAGCAAAATTCAGTATCCTCTCCCCATGGAGTCTGAACATGAGATCGTAAGCATTGATATGTTTCCCCGAGCAGAGAAGATTCTCTCCCCAATCAGATGTATCCTGAAGGAATGAGATCTCCCCAATTGAGTCATACGCTGAAGTATGCGGCAATTGATAGCTCCAGACTGAAGTCTCTATCGGAATTGAAATTCCCTGCAGAGTCGTACTCTCCCCCGAAGCCGGATGATTTCTTCTTCCCCGGCCGAGTTTGCAGTTCCCCAAGAGAGCCGAGGCCTTGGAAGCAGTTGGGACCATGATTGGCTTTCCCCAGTAGAGTGTTGAATAGCTGACGCTATGTTTCCCCACCGGAGCCGTTATCTCCAGGGGAGTAGCCGTGAAGGCCGTGCAGTTTATTTCTGTGATTGACATCGCTCTCCTCAGCAGGTCCAGGTTCTCGTAGAGCTTCGTTCCCCTGCAGCAGTCAACTGAAGTTCACTTCCCCACAGAGTCCGATTGAGATTGGCGTGACTTTTTCTCCTCAGCAGGATGATTCCTTCCCCTATCAGAGTGGTCCTTTCTCCTTGACGGGAGGATTCTCCCTACAGAATTTATTTTGCTAACGGCATCGCAGCATTTTGCATGATTGCATAACATTTTGCATGATTGCATAGCATCTATCATAAACGTGTAGCATTTCCACCGTGTGGAGCATTGTGCCATTGTCAAAGCATACGCATACTAAAAATGAGCTAGGTCGTTACCATTATTGTTTTACAGGTGTTCCTCCGCAGGTCGGTTGCTCGAGATAATTCTTGAATTCTCCCCACCGGAGTCGCTTGCTCAAGATGATTCTTGAATTCTCCCCACCGGAGTCGCTTGCTCAAGACGAATCTTGAATTCTCCCCCGGCAAAGTCGTTTGCTTAAGATGATTCTTAAAAATCCCTAGTGAAGTCTCCAGAGTTGGTTGCTCAAGTTGATGCTTAGAGTCCCCAGCAGAGCGTCTGCTCAGGACGATTCCTGAAATCTCCAGCAGAGTTATCGGTTCAGGAGAATTCTTGAAGTCCCCATGGAGTTATTTGTTCAAGATGATTCCTGTTGTCCTCAGCAAAGATGATTCAGTTAGAATGATTTCTGGATCCCCGAAGCAGAGTTACTTGATAGTTCTCCAGAATCCCCAGCGGTGATGCGTCATCCCCAGCAGGTTGCTGAACAGCGAAGTTGAAACTTCCCTCGAAGACTTGACGACTGAAGTCCAACCGTATTGACGAAGCAGTTCTCTCAGCTGAAGCAGAGTGCCTGATGGCAGAAGTTTGGATATTCCCAATTGGTTCATGATTGACCGAGAATTCTATTCCCGACTTACTGATGAAGTCCGGCTGATGCCTGAAAGTCTTCTTTGAATGCCAGATGAGTCCCGAGGAATCTTGATGCCCGACGGCATGATCAACCATGTACTACCAGTTACCGTGTGACCAATTCCCCAGCCAGTTACCGTGCAGCTAGTATTTCAGTGTTTGAAGATTTGTTCTCATCAGAGTACCGTGTACCTGTGCAGTTGGCAAATTTCCGGGTTTGTTGGTATTCAAACGTCTCGCACCTTGATTGGTTGAGAGCCGTTCGCTTCTCACCCAGTCAGGTCCAAGCCGTTTGAATAGGGGCAGCTGTTGCACCCCAAAATTTGACCAACTCTTCTTTACCTAGCTTGTGTTTCATTTCATTCACATTAGCATTATCATTTGCATTTCATAGACATGTATGCAGGAGATCAAGAGGTATGAGTACCAATCAAGAACTTTGAAGCTAGCCAAGAAGCTTATTCAAGTGTTCAAGGGTTGATATCCTTGTCAGAGAAGTTAAAAGATCCTCAGAGAGATTGGTTGAGACCAAGGTTGTGTGCCTCCTAGCTTGAGAGTTGTGGAAAGACCTCAGATGATTCTGAAGCCATGAAGAAGGACTTGAGGTCTTGAGAGAGCTCATTAGAAGGTTTGAATATCACTTTGAAGCCTAGATAGGTCATTGTACAAGATTAAGAAGGCTCAGCCATGAGTGGTATAATTAGGGTTTGACTGGGTCAACCCTAGGCCAACTGATGATTTGAACAAGGTTGAGACCTAATTCAAGAGCCATGTGATCATGTATTGATGCATTTAGATGCTATAAGGATGATTACAAGGTCAACTCATCATGATTGAAGAGTTTGAGAAGTTTCAAACTAGGGTTTCTAAGGCTTGACAGTGTAAAATCCCCTAGTTTGGCCCCATCTTCAAGGCAGTTTAGCTCAAGATGTGATTGTCATCTCATCTTTCCCCTAACATGAATGTTGTAGAGCTTGTTCTTAGCTTTAATTTGAGTATTAGAAGTCCTTGATAGGGTTTATAGAACTCAAGTTATGACTTTGACAAGATACAGGTCATCTGAGGTATGTGAATCTGGGGCCTTGAAAGTCACCCAACTTGCATCAAACGTTTGCTCAAGAAGGATGATTCCTATGAACTTTTGTTCAACATGAATGTTGTTCCTTATCTTCTTAGCTTTCTAGAGAGTACTAGAAGTCCTTGATAGGATTTGTAGAACTCAAGTTATGGCTTTGACAAGTCAAGGGCATTTTGGTCATTTGGAGGTTACAGGTCATTTCAAGCATAAGGCCATAACTCTTATTTCCAAGCTTCAAATGGAAACATCTTCAACATCAAACTTGTTCAAAATGATGTTTTAAGGCTATTAAGGAGGTCATGAGATGGTGGAAATGCTTGTAGCTCAAATTTGCAAAAATGACCTAAAATAAGGGCATAAGTTAAATAAGTCAAAGTTGGAAATTGATATTTTCAACCTACACATCCAAACCATGGCATGTAATATATCATTTTGACTCTAGAAAACATTTTAGAGACAATGGTTTAGCCACATTTTTTATTTGAGGTCTAAATCATGGACTTGCTTTGAAAAGCACTTGCTTGCATATTAAGTAACATATGCATAACTCAAAATTAAGGCATGAGCAAGGAACTTGGCAAGCTAAACCCTTCCAAAATGCCACTAGGGGAGAAATTGAAGGAGATTGAGATGAATTTCAAACTGAAAACAGAATCGAGCATGGCATGGTAAGTGATTCAAAATCTCATGACATGAGATGTGTAAAATCTCATTGGAAGGATCTAGAGGGTTCTAGATCATCCAAACTCCATCTATATATTGAGTAGAATGAATTCATGGCAGAGGTTGGTGATCATTGAAGGTTTGAGCATAGTTTGAGATTGAGTTTTCATAGCTTGCAAGTGCAATCGGTTTCACCAAATTCCTCCATTTCCTTCCATTTTCTTGATTGATTCTTCTTCCATGAGTATCAAGGATTGATTCTAGATCATTTCCAAGAAGAATTGGTGGCTAGATCATGTGGGAGCAAGTGATTTTCAGCACCTGCAACTCAACATCGTGTTTCAAGATTGAAGCACTTTCCATTGAATCTTTTGCATACAGAAGCAAGGAGGAGGTTCAGTGATCGTGTCCACAAGATTTGAGAGCTTGAAGTGGAGATTTCGTGCATCTGTTATTCAAGAATTTCCAGGTTTGTAACCTTCTTCCTATAGCTTGATTCAGGTAGAATTAGGTTGAATTAGGGTGCTAGATTAGTTGTAGAATGGCCTAGGATGGTTTTCAGATGGTTAATTACTGAATTAGAGACAAATTAAGTGAATCACCATTTTCGGTTGAGATTGGGAGATGATGATTCTTGGGGTTTCAGAAGAAACTAATGGTATGATTGAGTTCGTGGCAAGATTTGGAGTGTGTTTCATGTTTTGACCTCTTGGATTGGAGGCCTCTAGGAAGAACTAGGGTTGAAGGGGACGATCGGAGCTCCATCGGCGGTGGCCGGAGCTGGGCGCAAGGCTCAGAGCTTTGAAATGGAGAAGATGAAGTTCTCACCATTGGATGATGGATTGACCATTGACTGGGAGAAGATCCAAGGGCCACGTTTTAATTTTGAGTTGTGAAGGGTTTCTGAAGGAAACACTGTGTTTCATTAATTCAGGCGTTTGGGCTTAGTGAAATAAGTGTTATCCACACCCCCAGCAAGCCCAACCCATGTTTTTAACTGAAAATGTTTACTTCCTGCACCGCGCGCTTCATTATTTTCATTTGATTTTCATTTAATTTCCATTTTATTCATGGTTTTTGTAAAATTCATAACTAATTGAATATTAATCCAATTCAACCCATTCTTTTTGCATATTACTCATGATTGAGTCTATTATTTTCTAGAGAAAAAATAGTTTCATTTCATATAATTTCTGATTTAATTGGAATTTTTTATTTTAATTGATATTAAAATGTTCATGTTTGATGCACATTTTTGTGGAATTTTGTTTGATCTCATGGTGATGATTTGGAGCCTGAATTTTTGTGTGTGGCTAGGTTAGACATGTATGATCCCATAGAGTTTTTCTCACATTTTTGTGATGAAAATAGGTGTGCTTTCTAGATTGATGTTTAGATACTTCCTTTTTAGGGTTTTAGGTTGATACCCTGTAATGTAGGATTTAGTTCTAGGTCCAAATTGATGATTTGATCTTTCAAACTAATGTGATAGAGTCATGATTGACCTAGGTTCCCATAGTAATTTTTGTAGGATTTTACAATTGGTTTTAGTATTTTAGTTAGGACTAAATTTAGTGCTAGGTTTTAGGTGACCCTAACTTACTAATTCAATTAGTTTAACTTCCCTAGTTCCCTTAGATTAGGGTTTGTGTTTGGTTTGCCTTTGGTTGAGATTGAAGACAAGTTGAAGACAAGGAGAAGTTGCTTGAAGTTGCTTGGAGCTTTGGATTTGCTTGTGCCTGAAGGTATCTGATGAAGATTAGGAGATAGGACATAGGGAGAGCTTTGTAGTTAGAATGATTTCTTTCACAAACATGGAAAGCATCTTGTGCTTCCATTCCTCCCAATGATTAAAAGTCCTTCCATGGTATTCACCTCCCTCCTTTGGAGGGATAAGTGATGGTACCTAGGAAGTAGAACTTTTGAGGGAACCATTCTTCTGATGTTAAACCCTTATAGGCCTCCTTTGGTGGTCAATAAGCAGTTTAATATCCTAGCTTATCCAGTTAAGTGATTTCTTCTGATTTGAGTATCCTGAAAGATGTTGGACTTGAGTTTGAAGATGAAGACTTCATTGAAGAGTGTGGAAGAGGATGATTCCTTGAACATTTCCATTGCAGCTGAAGCTTGAAGAGCAAGAAGAGCAGGTTGATACTTGAGGATCCAGTAAAGATTGAATGAAGAGCTGAGGCTTGAGAAAGAATTGAAGGATGAAGTTGACACTTCTAAGTGATTAAAGACTACTCTGAGAATCTGAAGCTTGTAGGAGAAGAAGACCAAGTTGATACTGGTGAAGCAAAGAGAGCTAAAGCTTGAGGACTAAGTTGATACTTATGAAAAGGATTCAATTGAGATTGAGTGTAGAGTTGAGACTGGAGGAATAAAAGATAAGTTGATACTTGGAGGGCATGAAGGAAGCAAGTTGATACTTGTGGTTAAGGGTGATGCCTGAGGGTGGAACTGACTGTAAAGCTGGAAGCTTGGAGAAGTGAAGATTAAGTTGAAACTTATGTTGAAGGGTTGAAACCTGGAGAAGCTAATTGATACTTGTCCTGAAAGATGATAGCCTTGAAGGGTGATGGAAGTCTGAAGACTGAATTGCTGTCAGAAGAGCTGAAGCTTGGAATTGGGAGAGAGTTGTTGATCTGCTTTCTTGTTTGTTTTCTTTGCTGTGCTGATGTGCCTTGTTTGAATTGCTTGATGCATTAGAATAAGTTCATATCTAGACTGACTTTAATCTAGGAGCATGATTGCACTAGAGGTTGAGTTGCTCCCTCTGCTTGTATTGTTACTGTATGGCTTTGCTTGCGGGTATTCGGTAGAGCCCAGCTCCCTTGCCCATGTGGTTTATTTTGCTTGATAGCATGATTTGATTTTACTGTATGATTGCAGTTTATTGTATTTTTGCTTGATAGCAGATTTTATTTCCCCTGTATGATTACAGTTATTCATATCTGGCTTGAGGTTGAGATGAGCTTGTGGAGGCTGCTGCCCCACACACATTTCCTCCCTCACTTGCATTGCATGCATTTTACAGTCGTTTACTGTTTATCTGTTTACCGTTTAAGCTGATGCTTTATCTGTTTCTGTGTATCATTGACATGATCCCTTAGGACTCTCATTTCCTTTAATAAGGAAGTGATGATAGAACTTTAGGTTGAAACCTCTGCATGATAACCTCTAGGAGTTCCCTGTTTCAAACCTCAACCATAGGATGAATCCTTGGCATGACAACAGTAGGACTTGATAGTCTCCCCGTAGTTGAGCCTGTTCTCTTCTCATCTCAGAACAAATTAAGATACAGTAATCATGAATGATTTCTTTCGTACGTTACGAGCCTTAAGCTATCTGAGAAAGGATTGTTGGAGAGTCTCTTTTCAACAGTCTGGATGTTTAGAATGGCACCCTTTGGGTGACATGCGACGCATTCACTCTCAGGTCATAGTCTTTAGTGCGATTGAAATTGCAAACACAATAAAAAACACTTCTTCCGTAAAAGACAGAAAACAAACTTCAAACCTTTTTGCCCCGTGGGCCCATAATTCAAAGGAAGCTT
This sequence comes from Lathyrus sativus, assembly GCA_963859935.3. Classification (NCBI taxonomy): domain Eukaryota; kingdom Viridiplantae; phylum Streptophyta; class Magnoliopsida; order Fabales; family Fabaceae; genus Lathyrus; species Lathyrus sativus. The sequence continues at coordinate 185,200,367 of OZ012739.1, forward strand.
TTCTGAAGAAAAGAGTGTCGTTAAACTTCAGTTCTACCGCAAACAGGCTTTGTCCCTAACTGCTGGAATTGCTGTTTAACCCTACTCGATAAAACAGATGAATCTGAATCCCCGTAATCCGTAGTATCCCGAACTACGTAAGCTCTGATCCCTCAAGCCTGTTGAGAGTACGTAGGCACAGTACTGACGTATTGGCGAGCCACCTTCCCCGTACCCCGTAGTAGGTCGAACTACGTTGACTCTGATTTCTCGTTCTCTGATGGGAATACGTAGGCATAAAGCGCGACGCTTTGCCGAGTCATTTTCTTTTCTGTTTAAGCCAGCCTTGATAGGTAGATAGATAAACCAACTCGTCCGGTAAACACAACAAGTGTGGATCCCGTCGAGTACGATGGACGTGAGGGGTTCTAAAACCTTCCCCTTGCGTAACCGACTCTCGAACCTAGACAACGGTTGCGATGACCTTGTCTTATACCTTTTCGTCAGGTTTTTCCGATCGTTTCCTTTCCCGCTCTAAGGGATAAATAACGAAAGCTGGCGACTCTTCTGTTTTGCCAGCACCTTATTTTCGCGGAAGCGACACCATTTATTACTTGAGTAAAAAGTTCATAGATTGTGAGTCCCGTTACTCAATGCTGGAAAAAACGTGTTGCGCACTCGCGTGAGCTGCCAAACGTTTACGACAGTATATGCTCAATCACACGACCATGCTAATTTCGAAGATGGATCTCATCAAGTACGTCTTCGAGAAGAAAGCACTATCGGGCAAGATTGCCAGATGGCAAATGGTGTTGACGGAGTATGACATTCAGTACGTTTTCCAGAAGGCCATCAAGGGAAGTGTATTGTCTGAATACCTTGCCGAACAGCCTATCAAAGATTATCAGCCGATGAAATTTGAATTCCCTGATGAGGATATCATGTTTCTCAAAGTGAAAGACTGTGACGAACCGTTGCCCGACGAGGGGCCAGATAGGAAGTCCTAGTGGAAATTGATATTTGACGGGGCGGTTAATTCGTATGGAAGTGGTATTGGGGCAATCATTACGACTCCCCAGGGATCCCACATCCCATTCACTGCCAGATTGACTTTTCCGGTCACCAACAATGAAGCAGAATACGAGGCGTGCATCATGGGTTTAGAAGAAGCCATTGATTTGAGAATCAAAAACCTGGATGTATACGGTGACTCGGCACTCGTTGTTAACCAGATTAAAGGGGAGTGAGAAACTCGTGAGTCGGATTTGGTTTCGTACATGAATTATGCCAGAAGGCTGCTCCCGTTCTTTGATCGAGTGGAACTCCATCATGTGCCCAGAGCTGAAAATTAGATGGCTGATGCCTTAGCCACGTTGGCTTCGATGTACAAAGTCAGTTTTTGGAATGAAGCTCTAAGAATTGTCATTTCTCGTCTTGATAGACCTGCACTCGTCTTTGCAATTGAGGAAGCCTCCGATGGCAAGCCATGGTTCCATGATATCCAGACTTTCCTTATGACTAAGGAGTATCCTGCGGGAGCGTCAACCCAGGATAAGAAGACTCTGAGGAGGCCGTCTGGAAATTTCTATCTCAATCCTGATGGAATTATGTACAAGAGAAACCACGATCTCGTGCTACTCAGATGTGTAAATGAGAAAGAAGCTAGTCTACTTATGGAAGAAGTCCATGAAGGCACATTTGGTACGCACGTCGGCGGACATGCTATGACGAGAAAAATCTTACGAGCGGGATATTACTGGCTGACGATGGAGTCAGATTGCTTCAAATTCGCGAAGAGATGTCATAATTGCCCGATTTATGCTGATAAAATTCATGTACCGCCATGCCCGTTGAATGTCATGTCATCCCCGTGGACGTTCTCCATGTGGGGCATTGATATGATAGGCAAGATCGAGCCCACTTCATCTAACGGTCATTGCTTCATTTTGGTAGCAATCGACTACTTCACCAAGTGGGTGGAGGCAGCCTCGTATGCTAACGTGACCAAGCAAGTGGTAGCTAGGTTCATAAATAAGGACATCATTTGTCGATACAGAATTCCCGAGCGAATCATTACTGACAATGGTTCGAATCTGAATAATAAGATGATGAAGGAGTTATGCCAGAGCTTCAAGATTGAACATCACAACTCATCACCTTACCGACCGAAGATGAATGGTGCGGTTGAAGCGGCCAACAAAAACATTAAAAAGATAGTACAAAAGATGGTAGTGACCTACAAAGATTGGCATGAGATGTTGCCATTTGCATTGCACGGTTATCGTACGACGGTACGCACATCAACCAGTGCAACTCTTTTCTGACTAGTGTACGGTATAGAGGTTGTCCTACCGTTGGAAGTTGAGATTTCTTCTTTGCGAGTTTTGGTTGACGTGAAACTCAATGAGGCAGAATGGATTAAGAACCGATTAAATCAACTCAGTCTGATGGATGAGAAGAGATTAGCATCGATTGCATATGGTCGTCTATACCAGAGCCGGATGAAGAAAGCTTATGATAAGAAGGTGCGTCCTAGAAGCTTTCAGATGGGTGATCTCGTCCTGAAGAAGATTCTTCCACCACATTCCGATCACAGGGGCAAGTGGACTCCTAACTACGAAGGTCCGTACGTCGTCAGCAAGGTCTTCTCGGGAGGAGCCTTGTTGTTATCCACGATGGATGGCGAAGATTTTGCATCCTCTGTGAACGCGGACGCAGTTAAAAAATACTTTGCTTAAAAAATGACCCGCTGGAAAGAAAAAAGAATATCCAGGAAAAAATGGGGCATCCCGGCGAACCATAAAAAGGAAAAAGGTTCGGGCAAAAATTAGGGATATAAATGAAAAATGTACACCCGCAAAGTCGAAAACCTGAAAGGGCAGCTTTGGCAAAAAAGGGTATCCCGGTGAATTGAAAACTTGAAAGGGCGGTTCAGGCAAAAGTTAGGGATTAAAAAGCAAATGATTGCGTTCCGCGTGTGAACTTTCATTGTTTAGTGGTTTGGGAAGACCTGAGGGCCGTTTATCAGAATCAATCTCTTCTGAAGATGAAGCGTCGGAGAAGTATCAAAGTCGAGTGGGTCATAGAGGGATCAACTCATGGTGTTCGTCTACGCCATGTTGCCGACATTTGTGTATATACTGATGTATATTTATGTTTATGCTTGTGCAGCTTCCTCATTTCAGGAGCTTACATCTGTTGTAAAACATTTTGCCCATTCAGGGGCTTGTTATCAATAAACATATACTATTCAGTATTTTTGTTTGTTTGTTTAGCTTTTATCTATTTTGTTTGCGAAAAAGAACGCCCGGTGTTTTTGAAAAAATGCGCATACATAAACTTGCTGGCCTAGGCCGATAATTATTGAAACATTGAATTACCTGAACATTGTCACAGGATGATAACCTTGATAGGTCCCTTTGAGAAGGGTATCTTGTCTGTTTGTTCATGTTGTTGCAGGGACATCACCCTCCAGGCAGTGCGCCAAATGTTTTCCAAGCAGGATGATTCCTTCTTCCCCAGCGAGTTCAGCAACGTTTCCCCACGAAATCTGAACATGGGACCGTGAGCATTGATATGTCTTTCCCGAGCAAAGATAGATTCTCCCCAATCAGATGTATCCTAGGCAGGATCGTCATCTCCCCAGCTGAGTCATGCGCAGAATTGTATACTCATTCCTAGCACTGGGTCAGTGTGCAGTTTTCTCGTAGAAGACTATTCGCAAGTGTTCAGCTTCCGATAATTCAGACTGAAGTCTCCAGCGGAATTGAAATTCCCCACAGAGTCGTATTTTCCCCGGCAGGTAGGAGTGATTCTAGCGTCTGGTTGCCTATCCTCAGCCGAGTTTGTAGTTCCCCAAGAGAGTCGAATCCTTGGAAGTCGATCAAGCCATTATTGGTTTTCCCCAGTAGAGAGTACTGAATAGCTGATGTTGTATTTCCCCGTCGGAGTCTGTATCTCCAAGAAGATTCTATCTGTGAAGGTCGTGCAGTTTATTTCTGCGATTGACATCGTTTCCTCAGCATTTTGTGGTTTGTATACCTAGTTGAGCGAGTACAGGTTCTCGTAGAACTTTGTTCCCCTGCAGGAAGTCGTCTGAAGTTCGTTTCCCCAGGTTGAGTCAAATTGAAAGTGGTATGACTTCTTCTTCACAGCAGGATGATTCCTTCTCTCCACCAGAGTGGCTATTTCTCCTTGATAGGAGGGTTTTCCCTTCGAAATTTATTTTGCTGATGGGGTCGCGGCACGTTGCATGATTGCATAGCATTTACCCTAAACGCGTAGCATTTCCACCGTGTGGAGCATTACGCCATTGTCAAGCATATGCATATGAAACATGAGCTAGGTCTTTACCGTTCTTGTTTTGTAGGAGTTCCTCAGCAGAAGTTGTTTGCTTAAGATGATTCTTAAAATCCCCAGTGAAGTCGCCAGAGTTGTTTGCTCAAGATGATTCTTGGAGTTCCCGGCGAAGTTGTTTGTTCAGGATGATTCTTGAATTCCTCAGCAAAGTTTATTCATCCAGGATGATTCCTGAATCCCCGAAGAAGAGTTACTTAATAGTTCTCCAGAATCCCCAGCGGAGATGTGTCATCCCCAGCAGGTTTTGAACGGAGAAGTTGAAATTTCCCTTGAAGACCTACTGATGAAGTCTGACTGCAATGCCGAAGCAACTATCCTAGTTGGCGTGGAGTGCCTGATGGTAGAAGTTTAGATATCCTTAGTGGTTCATGATTGATTAAGGATGCTATTTCTGACTTACTGACGAAGTCCGGCTGACGTCTGAGAGTTTCTTTGAGTGCCCGACGACATAATTAACTTGATTGTCGAAAGTTCCTAATGACCTGACGAGTCCAGAGGAATCCTTCTGCTGCTGTGCCGCAGAATTCCTGATGGCAACATCAGCTATGTATCACCAGTTACCGTGTAACCAATGAGCCCTTGATGACTTGAGGAAGAAGCTGCAGTGAAATCTGATGACCATCCTGACGGAGATTTGGGCCAATTGTCGTGCAACTGCCATTTAAGACTTCAAAGATTGTCCTACCCACCAAAGTATTGTTTACTTGTGCGGTTGACAAATTTCCGGTTACCGTGTAACCGATTCCCCAGCAAAGTTGCCATGCAACTGTCATTTTCAGTTTTGAAGATGTTCCTACCAATCAGAGTATCGTTTACCTGTACGGTTAGCAAATCACCAGTTTGCGTGTAACCGGTGATCCCTTGATGACTTGAGGACATAGAGGATAATCCTGACGGAGATTTGAGATTAAACCCTTCACCAGTTACCATGTAACCGGTGATCCCTTGATGATTTAAGGATGAAGTTCTACAGAGAAATCAATGATGTCAGATCAGTAATTCTCTAGCTAGTTGTCGTGCAACTATTATTTCAGTTTCCGAGAATTTGTCCCCATCAAAGTATCGTGTACTTGTGCGGTTGACAAATTTCCGGGTTTATCGGTATTCAACCGTCTTTTCCCTTAATTTTTTGAGATCCGTTCGCTTCTCACCCAGTTAGGTCCAAGCCGTTTGAATAGGGGCAGCTGTTGCACCCCAAAATTTGCCCAACCATTTCTTTACCTAGCTTGTGTTTCATTGCATTCATACTAGCATTATCATCTGCATTTCATTGACATGTGTGCAGGAGATCAAGAGGTATGACTACCCACAGAGGGCTACACAAGAAGCTAACTAATAGGGTTATTCAAGTGTTCAAGGGTTGATATCCCCACCAGAGAAGTCTAAGATCCTCAGAGAGAGTGGCTGAAGCCAAGTGTGTATATCTCCTAACTTGAGAGTTGTGAGAAGTCATCTGATGATGTTGAAGCCATGAAGAAGGACCTAGAGCCTTGAGAGAGCTCATGAGAAGTGTTGAAGTTCATTTTGAGGCCTAGATAGGTCATCATGTGAAGGATATGAAGCAACTACCAAGATTAGTACAACTAGGGTTTCATCTTGTCAACCCTAGGATAACTGATGATTTGAAGAAGGTTGAGACCTAATTCCAAGGCCATGTGATCATGGATTGATGTCTTAAGATGTCCAAGGGATGATTACAAGGTCAAATTATCATGAATCAAGAGTGCGAGGTGTTCCTAGGCTAGGGTTGCTATGCTTGACAGTGTAAAATCCCCTGGTTTAAGGCGTAACTTCAAGACCACTTAACTAAAGATGTGATTTTCATCTCACCTTGACCCCAACATGATTGTTGTAGAAAATGAGCATAGATTTAATTTGATTACTAGAAGTCCTTGATAGGGTTTATAGAACTCAAGTTAGGAGCCAGACAAGTTATAGGTCATCTGAGGCATGTGAATTTGGAGCTTGAAAGTCAACCAAATTGCATGACACTTTTGCCCTAGAAATATGATTCTCATAAACTTTTGGCCAAAATTAATGTTGTTCCTTATCTTTTTAGCTTTCTAGAAAGTACTAAAAGTCCATGATTGGATTTGTAGAACTCAAGTTATGGGCTTTACAAGATAAGGGTATTTTGGGAATTTGGAATTACAGGTCATTTTTGGTTATAGGTCAATTTCACCAACTTAGAAACCTCAAATAAAGATTTGTTCAACTTGAAAGTTGTTTAAAATGGTGTTTTTAGTCCAACCATGACCCAAACATCCATTGATATGGAATGAATATGGAAGTGTATGAAGGAGATTTGAAAAATGGATAATTAAAAGGCATAAAAGGTGAAAATTCCATTTTAATTCATTTTTGTACCAAACTTCACTAATTGGTACATATTTTGATTGCAAATGGCATTTTGAAGAGATTGGCAATGTCACATTTTTGGTTTGCGGCTTGCTTCATGGACTTTGTGTGGATTACTTAGAATTGAAGTAACATAACCAATCAACACCATAAGATGAAATCAAGCACTCAATCTGAGCCATTCACATCCAAGGAGTGTTATGTAAGCCATTTGAGTGAAGATTGAGCTGAAGCTGAGCCAGAAGACACGAGTTCCATAGTTGCACTTTGAAGAAAATTGAAATTTTGGATTCATCAAATTGGGCCATGATTGGGCCATGTTAGGATCCAAACACATCCTATTTAAGTTCAGTATCAGGTTCAGATGGTTTTTTGGATAGCATTTGGTGAAGAAACGGTTATGGCAGTTTGAGATTGAAGCTTCAAAAGTGAAATTCGTTTCTTGCAATCCAGAGCATTTCAAGAAGAGTTGAGGATTTCCATAGCACTAGGATCATTCAGTGAAGGAATCTGCACGTTTTGGCATCAAGATCTGCACGCGAAGACCTCTAATTTCGAGCTTCAGAACAGGTTTTTATATTTTACAATTCCTCTTGATTTAGGCTTGTTTAGCATGAATTGAGCATGTGGTTAGGTTGTAGATACAACATAGACCGTTTTAGGATTGGAATTGTGAAGATTAGTGATGATTCATGATAGGATGCAAGTTCTGTTTGGATTCATATATGGCTAATTCTTGAGAGTTAAGATGAATTAGATGGTGATTCTTGATCCTTGAGATGTGGGAAAGATTTCTGTGTAGTCAATTTGAAGTCTGATGACATTTATGGAATTGAGGAATTTTCTGTTCATCATCATATTAGAAGATTCATGAGGAATTAGTAAAAATGGAAGGGATCTTTGTGCTCAGTGTGAAGAGACGAGTGATTTCATGTATTTTTCTTTGAGTTATGTGGAGTTTGATCACAGAGCATGATTGCTCTCGCCGGAGAAGACGGTGGAGCTCTTCTCCGGCCACCGTGGAATTAACTCTCTCATTTGCTCAGTTCAAACAAAGAAGAAAGGTCATGCACCGTTGGATCTGATTGAATTTGTGGACTTAATATTGGCATCTGATGGATGGGGATTGGTCTGACTAGGGTTGGATGAGTTGGCAACGTGTGAGTCATTGGATGATCCTACTTTTTCCATGAATGGATATGATTAGGGAGTACTGTGTACACTAGTCAAATGAGCCACATCCTGTCACTTATCAAAACGAACCGTTTCAATAATTAAGGTGGCGCATGCTGGGTCCTCTGATGAGTTGACTAGTAGTGTGATCCCACGCCTGTGATATTTTCTGAATTTCTTTTATTTCTTTTAATTGATTTTCATTTTCTTTTAATTGATTTTTCATGTTTAATTCATATTAATTAGAATAATGATCAGAAAATTATGGAAAAAATATGTGGGTGATCTGTTTTGGAAAGATGATTATGAGCTGATTCTTTTGATTTTGAACATATTGTTGTCGGTTTTCTGTTTTGGAAAGATGATGATGAGCTGATTCTTTTGATTTTGAACATGTTGTTTTTGTCATAAACATTTTCCCTTTTCAACCTTTCTCTTTATGCTTTACACGGTTTTGGAAAGAATTTGAACGATTTTGATGATGTTTGATTGTTTGAGTAAACTTTCACTTATAACAAAAACCGTTTCTTTTAAATTATTTTGAACTTTCTTTGCCAACTATAATGTTTTAATGTTGCTGATTTCAATTTAATGAGTTTCTTAAGTCTCTTTCCATTCTTGCCAAACCTGTTTTCTAACTTTCCCCTTTTTTACTTTGATCAGGTGGTTTTGTTTAGGAAGGTTCAATGACGTTGTCTCCTGGCTTTGCTCGGTTCTTTGATGAGGTTGTCTGATGAGTAATGGTTGTTATTGTTGGGATTTCTGATAGAAACTTGCGGTTAGAATCATCTTGACTCAGGTTATTTACAAATTACCTGATTTTGTTTTTTTGAATATCACCCTTCTTAAGAAACTTAAAACGATTCCTGCTTCTATGGCTTTGTAAACTTTGAAGTTTCTCACCCTATCATTTCTGGAAATCCCCATGGTACAACTCAAACGACATGAGCCGGGCGATAGGAGTTGGTTCAGAAGATAAGGAAAGTTGGAGATTGTTGTTGTTTGGTAGTTTCAGAGGGTTCAGTTGCCATAGAGCTCTGCGTGTTTGATGGCTACACTTCGAGACTTTATTCGATGTTCATGATGCAGTGTTGAACCATCTTGAGATCGTGAATGTGCCGTCGACATCATACGAGTTGACGGAGGCCATCATGGTTGCAAAGAGTTTTACTTTATCCACTGTCAAAAAGTCAATGTAATATAGGTTTTTTTTGTAACAATGATTGTGCTGACATGCCTCATGGCTTTTTTTCTTTAAAACACGCTTGTGGCAAACCTTGTAAAAGAGATTTGTATCTTCAAAAGTTTTAAGTAATGAATTGCTTTTAGTCTTTTGTGAAGAACATAGTTTTTTGGTCCAAAACTGGTGATGAATCTTGTTATAAAGACAACTTGAACTTGATGCACTTAAACACGTGGACATAATTAACGAAACACTTACTGTGGGCCTATAACTTTGTATTTTATATTTCAACTTTGTGAAAATCACGTATCTTGAAGCCAAATAATACACTTTGATCTTGAATTATTTTGAATATAATGATCTTAGACTTTAAATCTTCATCAAACCTTGAACTCCATAACAACCTTGAATATGCATATTTGAACCCTTGAATCTTTAAAATCCGTTAACATATCTTCGTATTATTATGAGAACGTCATCAATCTAAGGCTTTGCAGTCTTGATTCTGGTAAAATTCGAATCATTTCTTATGACCTTGTAAACATAATTTGACTTTACATTCAGACTTCATGAGGAATAACGGATCTTTGACTTTAGTCACATGCATTCATCATGGAAAATTTTGATTATTTCCTGAATTTAATAAATCACCTTGTATCAACTTTTGAATTGGTCCACAAATCATACGAGAAACCTAAATCCAACTAATGATCTTGAACAACACCTCCGCTATTTAAACCTCAAGGAAGACACACAAGACAAACTTTTAGAGTATAATATGTGCCCAAGAATATAACGTCACTTGAGACATTCTTAGATTTATGAATTTACTATCTCTCGCCTTCAGTTGTATCACAAGTCCAACACATTCCTCTGAGTAGATTTATAGGAACATATTGCTCTAATGAAAATCCATGCACCCTTTAGATTATGCCAAATATTTGAAATGAGCCATGCCCTGAGAAATCCTTTAGAAATAGGGATACCAATCTCGTGTCGACTGCAAGACCATAATAACGAGGGTAAATGCTTCCACGATAATTCAGCATAACCGGTGGAAGATAAGGGGTACACATAAAGCCTTCATGACTTCTTGAACTCCCAGCAGTAACCTAACTTCACGAAACAAAATTAACAAACTGGTTAAGACGGTTAGCTAAAGAAGGAATGATTGACTCAAATGAATATGTGAATGATAAGTGAATCTAAGGGTAAAATTTGGGGTATGGCATCCACAATCAAGTTCTGCAGTACCTGTTTTCAATACACTAAAACCTGTGTTCAACATACCAGAATCTGATGTTGCTTCTGCAGCTAATCAACCAAAGCCGGTGATCATTCAAAAACCTAGACCTTTTCATTTCAGAGACTCTAAAGCGGTACCACAGAAGTATGACGTGCCCATGATTGACAAAGAATCTGAGAAGGTTATTTCGAGAGAAGAATCGAAGAGTGTTAGTGAAGACATGACTAATATAGCTAGGGAAAGCAAGATGACAAGAAGTGGTCGTATTTATACTCCCCGTTTCAATGAGGCTCCACCTAAAGAAACCGCTACCACTGAACCTACCAAAGATAAAGAGAAAGAGGTGGTTACAAATAATGAAGATGCTGAATTCCCGAGGATCATCAGAAAAAGTGATTACAAAGCCATCTATTAGCTTCACCAGACTCCTTCCAAGATCTCAATCTTATCTCTGTTGATGAATTCACCTGCCCACCGAGCTGCATTGCAAAAGTTGTTGGCTCAAGCTCATGTCGCCCAAGATATTACTATTGGTCAGTTTGACAGTGTGATTATGAATATTACTGCCAGTAACACCCTTAGCTTTAGTAATGAGGAGTTACCAAGAGAAGGTCAGAATCATAATCGTGCTTTACATGTGTCTGTGAAATGTCAGGAGGATAATTTATCAAGGGTACTTGTAGATACTGGTTCCTCTTTAAATGTTTTACCTAAGAGGGTTCTTACAAAGCTGGCCTACAAAGAAACTGAGATGAGACCTACTTCTTTGATAGTCAAGGCTTTTGACGGTTCCCGCAGAACTGTAATTGGAGAAGTGGAGCTACCGATCTTAATTGGTCCACATATATTCGACATCACGTTCCAAGTGCCGGATATAAAACCTACTTACAGTTGCTTACTTGGAAGGCCGTAGATCCATAATACGGGTTCTATAACTTCAACATTACATCAGAAGATGAAGTTTGTGATTGATGATAAGTTGGTAATTATGCATGGCGAGGAAGACTTGATGGTAAGTAACTTGTCTTTATTCTATTACATAGAAGCTGACGAAGATGCTTTAGAAACTTCTTTACAAGCACTCGAGATAGCCAACATTGTTCTATTGGAAGTTTAAGAATCTGTAGGTAGTAATCCATTTTTCGCGTCCTTCAAGAGTACCAGATTAACAATCGAAGAAGGTGTGTCCCTGAAGGTTTTGGGGATGTGATAAATGTCAATAAAAAGGTGAATTGTCATGGGTTGGGTTACAAACCAACTAATGATAGAGCTACTACATCTGCTAAAGCTCGCTAAAAAATTATCCAAGAAGTGTTTATCAGCAGAGGTTCCCAGATCAATGCTGTTAAAGATGATCATGAGGAAGAAGACTTGAGCAACCTGATATTCAAGTGTGATGCAACTTTGGAAAATTGGGAAGCAATAGAGATCCCAGTGATTTTTCCTTCCACAAAGTAATTTATTGTCTTTTGATTGTTGTTTTCAAAAATTCTGTAGTTATGCCCAAGGCTATTGGATCATTTTGTAGGGCCACCTTTTTATTTTTAAATGGTTATCAATAAATGCATTTTGTTAAATTCTCGTTGTTTCATTTACTGTTTTTTTCTTTTTACCTTCAAAAGAAATTAGCAATCTTTCAAAACTAGAAAAAAGAACATTTGTCTCTTGCATTTGTCTTTGCACATTTAATAAAATAAGCCTTCCAAACGTGCAGAATAATCATAAACCACGTTGAATCTGATGACCCTGCTTTCACTCCTAACTTTGATTCGCCCATTTATCAAGCTGAAGATGAGGGTGAGGAAGATTTCGAAGTTCCCGCTGAACTGGAAAGGTTGGTTGAGTATGAGTACATTGAACTTCAATCGCACAAAGAGCAGGTAGATTTAATTAATCTTGGCACCGATGAAGAAAATAAAGAGATCAATATTGGTACAACACTTGGGGCTGATGTCAAGTAGAGATTGGTAAAGCTTCTAGAGGAATATGTGGATGTGTTTTCATGGTCGTGTCAAGATATGTCCGGTCTAAACACTGATATTGTTGTTCACGAGTTGCCACTTAAACCAGAGTACCCACCTATAAAGCAGAAACTTCGAAGAACAAGACCTGACATGGCTTTGAAGATTCGAGATGAGGTTAAGAAACAACTTGATGCAGGTTTTCTAATAGTTGCAAGGTATCCTGAATGGGTAGCCAACATTGTCCCAGTACCCTAAAAGGACGGTAAAGTCAGAATATGTGTGGACTATAGGGATTTGAACAAAGCAAGCCCAAAAGATGATTTCCCTCTACTGCATATCGACACACTTGTGGATAATACAACCCGTTTCACAGTTTTCTCTTTTATGGATGGCTTCTCCAATTATAATTAGATCAATATGGACCCTGCCGATAGAGAAAATACTACATGCATTACACCTTGGGGAACCTTTTATTATAAAGTTATGCCTTTCGGTCTGAAGAACGCAGGGGCACCATATCAAAGAGCGATGGTCGCTCTTTTTCATGACATGATGCATAAAGAGATCAAGGTGTATGTTGATGATATGATTACCAAATCCCAAAGCGAGGTGGACCATTTAGATTATCTGTCGACACTGTTTGAACGACTCATGAAATACCAGTTAAAACTGAATCCTGCTAAGTGTACTTTTGGTGTTAGATCTGGAAAGTTACTAGGATTTATTGTCTACCAACGAGGAATCGAAGGGGATCCTGATAAAGTCCGAGCCATTCGAGAAATGTTAGTTCCACAAACCGAAACACAAGTCAGAGGTTTTCTTGGACGAGTGAATTATATTTCCAGATTCATTTCCAATATGACTGCTACCTGTGAGCCAATATTCAAGTCACTCTGCAAGGGTCAGATTATTGATTGAAATTCTGATTCCCAGCAAGCATTTGAGAAAATCAAGGGTTATTTGCAAGAGCCTCTTATATTGATTCCTCTTGTTCTTGGAAGACTACTCTTCATGTATCTGACTGTTCTTGAGAAGTCTTTGGGTTGTTGTTGCACCCCAAAATTTGCCCAACCATTTCTTTACCTAGCTTGTGTTTCATTGCATTCATACTAGCATTATCATCTGCATTTCATTGACATGTGTGCAGGAGATCAAGAGATATGACTACCCATAGAGGGATACACAAGATTATGAAGCTAGCTAAGAGGGTTATTCAAGTGTTCAAGGGTTGATATCCCCACCAGAGAAGTCTAAGATCCTCAGAAAGAGTGGCTGAAGCCAAGTGTGTATATCTCCTAACTTGAGAGTTGTGAGAAGTCATCTGATGATGTTGAAGCCATGAAGAAGGACCTAGAGCCTTGAGAGAGCTCATGAGAAGTGTTGAAGTTCATTTTGAGGCCTAGATAGGTCATCATGTGAAGGATATGAAGCAACTACCAAGATTGGTACAACTAGGGTTTCATCTGGTCAACCCTAGGATAACTGATGATTTGAAGAAGGTTGAGACCTAATTCTAAGGCCATGTATTGATGTCTTAAGATGTCAAAGGTATGATTCCAAGGTCAAATTATCATGAATCAGGAGTGTGAGGAGTTCCTAGGCTAGGGTTGCTATGCTTGACAGTGTAAAATCCCCTGGTTTAGGGCCTAACTTCAAGACCACTTAACTCAAGATGTGATTTTCGTCTCACCTTGACCATAACATGATTGTTTTAGAGCATGAGCATAGTTTTAATTTTAGTACTAGAATTCCTTGATAGGGTTTATAGAACTCAAGTTAGGAGCCAGACAAGTTATAGGTCATCTGAGGCATGTGAATTTGGAGCTTGAAAATCAACCAACTTGCATGACACCTTTTCCCGAGAAATATGATTCTCATGAACTTTTGGCCAACATGAATGTTGTTCCTTATCTTCTTAGATTTCTAGAAAGTACTAGAAGTCCATGATTGGATTTGTAGAACTCAAGTTATGGGCTTGACAAGATAAGGGTATTTTGGGAATTTGGAATTACAGGTCATTTTTGGTTATAGGTCAATTTCACCAACTTAGACACCTCAAATAAAGATTTGTTCAACTTTAAAGTTGTTTAAAATGGTGTTTTTAGTCCAACCATGACCCAAACATCCATTGATATGGATTGAATATGGAAGTGTATGAAGGAAATTTGAAAAAAGGATAATTAAAAGGCATAAAAGGTGAAAATTCCATTTTAATTCATTTTTGTGCCAAACTTCACAAATTGGTACATATATTGATTGCAAATGGCATTTTGAAGAGATTGGCAATGTCACATTTTTTGTTTGAGGCATGCTTCATGGACTTGGTGTAGATTACTTAGAATTGAAGTAACATAACCAATCAACACCATAAGATGAAATCAATCACTCAATCTAAGCCATTCACATCCAAGGAGTGTTGTGCAAGCCATTTGAGTGAAGATTGAGCTGAAGCTGAGCCATAACACACGAGTTCCATAGTTGCACTTTGAAGAAAATTGAAATTTTGGATTCATCAAATTGGGCCATGATTAGGCCATGCTAGGATCCAAACACATCCTATTTAAGTTCAGTATCGGGTTCAGATGGTTTTTTTGGATAGCATTTGGTGAAGAAACGATTATGGCAGTTTGAGATTGAAGCATCAAAAGTGAAATTTGTTTCTTGCAATCCAGAGCATTTCAAGAAGAGTTGAGGATTTCCATAGCACTAGGATCATTCAGTGAAGGAATCTGCACGTTTTGGCATCAAGATCTGCACGCGAAGACCTCTAATTTTAAGCTTCAGAACAGATTTTTATCTTTCACAATTCCTCTTGATTTAGGCTTGTTTAGCATGAATTGAGCATGTGGTTAGGTTGTAGATACAACATAGATCGTTTTAGGATTGGAATTGTGAAGATTAGTGATGATTCATGATAGGATGCAAGTTCTGTTTGGATTCATATATGGCTGATTCTTGAGAGTTAAGATGAATTAGATGGTGATTCTTGATCCTTGAGAGGTGGGGAAGATTTCTGTGTAGTCAATTTGAAGTCTGATGACATTTATGGAATTGAGGAATTTTCTGTTCATCATCGTATTAGGAGATTCATGAGGAATTAGTAAAAATGGAAGGGATCTTTGTGCTCAGTGTGAAGAGACGAGTGATTTCATGTATTTTTCTTTGAGTTTCGTGGAGTTTGATCATAGAGCATGATTGCTCTCGCCAGAGAAGACGGTGGAGCTCTTCTCCGACCACCGTGGAATTAATTCCCTCCTTTGCTCAGGTCAAACAAAGAAGAAAGGTCATGCACTGTTGGATCTGATTGAATTTGTGGACTTAGTATTGGCATCTGATGGATAAGGATTGCTCTGACTAGGGTTGGATGAGTTGGCAATGTGCGGGTCATTGGATGATCCTACTTTTTCAATGAATGGATATGATTAGGGAGTACCGTGTACACTAGTCAAATGAGCCACGTCCTGTCACTTATCAAAACGAACCGTTTCAATAATTGAGGTGGCGCGCGCTGGACCCTCTGATGAGTTGACTAGTAGTGTGATCCCACGCCTGTGGCATTTTCTGAGTTTCTTTTATTTCTTTTAACAGATTTTCATTTTCTTTTAATTGATTTTTCATGTTTAATTCATATTAATTAGAATAATAATCAGAAAATTATGGAAAAAATATGTGGGTGATCCTTGTTTTTTTCCATGCCTTTGGATTTTATTTGGATGTTGTTTTCAATTTAATGTCCATTTTTCTATTTTTGATAATTGATTGAAAATGCATAAAATGACTTGTTGATTGCTGATTTTATTACCAATTCATGCTTTTGAATTTGTTGTTGATTCTTGGCTGGCTGGTTATAGACATATTGATGAGATCATAGGATTGGTGATTTTTAGATGATTCTAAGATTAGTTTTGAACTAGGTTTTTAGAGCCTTCCGCACTCGAACCTTCATTTGATAACTTTTGGTTTAGAATTTCCTTAGTGCCCTTAAACATTGATTTAAGCTCTGGATTTTTTACCATAGGTTCCCAATGCCTTTAGGATCACTTAGAAATTTGTATAGATTTTTAGGAGTTGATTTACTATTTTAGTTGGATTTTACATCTAGGCTGTTTGTAGGATGCCTCTAGAGTAGTACCTCCCATAGTTGAACTTCAAAAGGGACCTTTAGTTCAAGATAAGTTTCCAAACCTTTTCTGATGGTTTAGTAGACATGTTGATGCCTTTGTAGATTGAATCTCAAGTTTTGATTAGGTGCATTAATTCCCTTTAGAAAGTTTCTTTTAGAGCTTGTGGAATTAGGGTTTTTAGAGCCTTTAGGAGTTTCTTCCTTTTTAATAATTGTGGTTTGCCTTGGTTTGCTTTCCATTTCCTATCCAATGATGCAAGGTTCCTTTGTGGGAGCCTAGTCCCTCCTTTGGAAGGACTAAAGGCCTACCACAAAAGGTAAAACCTTTGAGGATACCAATATCAGATGAGTGGTTGAGTGCCATGATGGATTCCATTGGTTTCCATCATGCTTCCCCTCATCATGCAATGATCTTTGTGTTGATTCACATCATCTCTTGAGGGAGCAAGTTGAAGCTTGAAGATGAAGTCCTCATTCCCTTTTCTCCTGATGGATGACTTGGACTAGAAGACAGACTGTTGGGTTGCTTTGCTGCTGGAGTGTTGTTGTGCTGCTTTGCTATGTTTGTTGTTTGACTGTATTTGTGTGACTGTTTCCTTGGTGTGTTGCATTAGAATAGGCTTTCATGTAGTTGATTCTAGGCCTATGTGCATCGAAAGGTTGAGCTTTCCTCCCTTTGCTTGTTTTGCATAAGAGGTTGAGTCTGTCTCCCTCTGCTTGTCTGTTACTGTTTGGCTTTGCTTGTTGGCTGAAGGTTGAGTTTTCCTCCCTTGCCTGTGCATTATGTGCTTTTGCTTGATTGCTCTAGAGGTTGAGTGAGTTTCCCTCTGCTTGTATTGTTGCATTGCATATGCATCTTTACTGTTTATCTGTTTTACTGACATTTAGCTGATACTTTATCTGTTGTCTGTTTCCCATTGACATGATCCCCTAGGATTCTTACTTCCTCTGATAAGGAAGTGCTGATTAGAACTTTAGGTTGAAACCTATGCATGATGACATCTAGGAGTTTCCTATTTCAAACCTCAACCATAGGATGAATCCTTGGAATGACAACATTAGGACTTTATAGTTTCCCCTTAGTTGTGTCCGTTCTCTTCTCTCTTCAAACAAATCAAAATACAGTAACAAAGGTTAATTGACATCATAGGTTACGAGCCTTAAGCTACTTAGGAGATGATTGTTGTAGGGTTTCCTTCCAATAATCAGGATGTTTAGTATGGTACCCTTTGGGTGACATGCGACGCATTCACTCCTAGGTCATAGTCTCTAGTGCGATATTAGTTGCAAACATCCATAAAAGACACTTCTTCCGTAAAAGACAGAAAACAAACTGCAAACCTTTTTGCCCCGTGGGCCCATAACTCAAAGAAAACTTTTCTGAAGAAAAGAGTGTCGTTAACTCTCAGTTCTACCGCAAACGGTAACACACGAGTCTCTGACGAGCGAGCTGCATACACCAAACTGTTGGAACTGTTTGTTAACCCTACTCGAAAAACAGATGAATCTAAACTCCCGTAATCTGTATTATCCCGAACTACGTAAGCTCTGATCTCTCATATCTGTTGAGAGTACGTAGGCACAATACTGACGTATTGGCGAGCCACCTTCCCCGTTACCCGTAGTTAGCCGAACTACGTTGACTCTGATTTCTCGTTCTCTGATGAGAATATATAGGCACAAAGCGCGATGCTTTGCCGAGTCATTTTTCTTTTCTTTTCAGACCAACCTTGTTAGGTAGGTAGATAAACCAACCCGTCAGATAAACACAATAAGCATGGATCCCATCGAGTACCATGGATGTGAGGGGTGCTAATACCTTCCCCTTGTGTAACTGACTCCCGAACCCAGACATGGTTGCGATGACCTTGTCTTATACCTTTTCGTCAGGTTTTTCCAATCGTTTCCTTTCCCTTTCTGTGGGATAAATAACGAAAGGTGGCGACTCTTCTGTTTCGCCGGCACCTTATTTTCGCGGTAGCGACAGTTGCGTGTTGGGCCAACATGATGAAACTGGACGAAAAGAACACGCCATATACTATTTGAGCAACAAGTTTACTGATTGTGAAAGCCGTTATTCATTTCTAGAAAAGAGTTGTTGTGCTTTAGCATAGGCTTCTAGGCATCTCAGGAAATATATGATTTGTCACACTACTCTATTAATCCCAAAAATGGATCCAATAAAGTATATTTTTGAAAAGCATGCTCAGACTGGAAAACTCGCCCGTTGGCATATGTTGTTATCCGAATACGACATCCAATATGTGACTCAAAAGGCTATTAAAGGAACTATTTTTTCAGATTACTTAGCCGACCAACCAGTTGAAGATTATGAGCCTCTAAAGTTTGACTTTCCTGACGAAGACATTATGTTATTGAAGAAAGATTGTGAAGAGCCAAGTCTTAATGAAGGTCCCGAGCCAGGTTCTCATTGGAAGATGATGTTTGATGGTTCTTCTAACTACAGTGGACATGGTATTAGTTCTGTTTTGATGAATCATGATGGTGGTCATACCCCATTCACAACAAGGTTGGATTTGAATGTACAAACAATGTTACCAAGTACGAAGCATGCATTATATTCCTCAAAGCAGCTATAGACCTCAGAGTCAAAATTCTTGAAGTGAGTGGAGATCCAGCTTTGGTAGTCTACCAAGTCAAGAGCTTACATTATTGAAATGATTGAATACTTTGATGAGATCACTTTCAAACATGTCCCGAGGACTGAATATCATATTGCTGATGGTTTAGCCATGCTAGCCTCGATGTGGAAAATCATATTTGTTAATGAAACACCACTCATTCGAATTGAGCGCAAGACTGAGCCTGCCTACTGTCAACTGGTTGAAGAATAAACCGATGACAAGCCTTGGTTCCACGACATTAAGAATTATATGCAAAACCAAGAGTATCCGGCCGATGCTACAACTCTTGACAAAAAGACTCTGAAAAGATTGGTATCCAAGTTCTTCCTCAATAATGATGTGTTATATAAAAGAAACCATGACATGGTTCTGCTTAGATGTGTTGACAAACGTGAAGCAGACATGTCACTTCAAGAAATTCATGAGGGAATGTTTGGAGCTCACACCAATGGTTACGCTATGTCAAATTTTTTTTTGAGAGCTGGGTATTACTGGTTAACCATGGAATCTGATTGCATCCAATATGCCAGAAAATGCCATAAGTGTCAAATTTATGTTGATAAGGTGCACGTGCCTCTAGCACTTTTAAATGTTTTATCATCACCGTGGCCTTTCTCAATGTGGGGCATTGACATGATTGGGGAAATCAAACCTAAAGCTTCCAACGACCATCGATTCATTTTAGTTGCCATTGATTATTTCACAAAATGGGTAGAAGCCTCTTCTTATGCCAATGTAACCAAGCAAGTGGTTGCCCGTTTCCTTAAGAAAGAGATCATCTGCCATTATGGAATTCCAAGTTGAATCATAACAGATAATGGAACTAATTTAAACAACAAAACCATGAAGGAATTGTGTGAAAGTTTCAAGATTATGTACCATAATTCTTCTTCTTATCGTATTAAAATGAACGGAAATGTTGAAGTTGCGAATAAAAACATCAAGAAAATCCTGCAAAAGATGGTTAAAACTTATAAAGATTGGCATGAAATGCTACCATTTACTCTGCACGGATACAAAACCTCAGTGCGAACTTCAACAGGGGTAACCCCTTTTTCATTGGTATATGGAATGGATGCAATCTTTCCTATCAAAGTAGAGATACCTTCCTTTAGGGTATTAATGAAAACCAAGCTTGATGAAGTAGAATGGGTCCAAGAAAGATTTGACTGGCTAAACGTTATAGATGAGAAGCGTATGACTGCGATGTGCCATGGCCAGTTGTACTAGAAAAGGATGAAGAGGGCATTTGACAAGAAGGTCCGAATCTGAGAATTTCGAGAAAGAGAACTCGTACTCAAGAAGACCTTGTCAGTTTATAAAGACATGCGTGGAAAATGGATGCCAAATTATGAAGGTCCATTTGTTGTAAAGACAATTTTCTCAAGAGAATCATTAATTCTCACAGCAATGGATGGTGAAGAGCTTGTAAATCCTATAAACTCTGATGTAGTCTAAAAATATTATGCCTAAAAGAACTCGCTAAGTTGAAAACCTGAAAAGGCGATTTAGGCAATAATGGATATCCCGGTGGATCATAACCTATGAAGGAGATCCAGGAAAAAATTAGGGATGAAAAAAATAAAAATAAATAAGAGCTCGCTAAGCTGAAAATCTGAATGGACGATTTTGGGAAAAATGAGCGTCCCGGTGGACTGAAAACCCGAAAGGGCGATCCAAGCAAAAATTAGAGACAAAAGGCATTTCACTGCATCAAATGACGTTCATCTTTACAGACGATCAAATCCAATCCAACCACTCTTGTATGAAGCAGGATTTTGGGTGTTCTTAGTTATTAGGGTCAGTAGGTGTCGTTAGATTCAATGTAACCTTTCCTTATTGCCAATTTTAATTGTAATACTCCATGGAGCTCTGCCATTAGCAAGCTATATTTCTTTAATAAAATCAGACTTTTTGCCTATTCAATTTTGTCATTTATGCTTTTTCTATTTCTTTTTGTTATGCAAAATGTTATCTGTTAATAATAACTGTGAAAGTGAAAAGCTTTCGAACTTAAAACTGTTTTTGAAAACGCATTGAAAAAGATATAAAGTTGCTTTGACATGTGGAAAGATCTAAAGGGAATTATTGTTCCCCAGAAGTCTTAACGTTGTAGAAACACTTTTAGACCAATTTCAGCAAAATTCCAGTGAAGCATAAATTGACAACACTCTTGGACTGATCCTGTAATCATATGCGATTTTCAAGACTACAGAGAATTCCCCCAATATCTACCATGTGATACATTTTTATTCATATTGGGGATCCGCTCCCTAGTGGAATTATTTTTGTTCCTCACTGAAGTTACTATATTTTCTCCAGCAAGCTGCCTTGGCTCCATACTTCCCCGATGAAGTGGATATTTATTTTATCCCCTACGAAGTCTCAATCCAGGATGATTCTTTCCAATGGATATTTTCTTCGATAAAGAAATCAGATTCATGATGGTAATCCCTCGGGTGAAGTCATGATGTTATATCCCTGAGTGGAATGACTTTTTCCCATAGAAGTTTTGAAAACCCTGAAGCAGGACTATGGTTTCGCCTATGACTTTCTATCCATCTCTCGATAGATGTATCCTTCTTGCAGAGGTTGGTTGAGTATCCTCGTCGAGATGTTTATTTCATCTCCAAATTGCTTCTCCTTGTTGTGTTTTGTCAGCATAAGCATAAGTATAAGTATGCCATTCATACATTCATATAGACATGCATTAGCATCAACATGTTTGTTACCCTGTTGTCTTCTGTCGTTTAATTTGGATGTGTTCATCGCCAATTAATTGGGTTTTTATTTTCTCTCTAAGTAGAGTCGTCAACCCTAGGCATAAAATACCATACTTTCTAAATTCCCCACAGAGCTCAATCCTCGTGGATGATGGTTGTTTCAGTTATATTTTCCATGCCTGGATAAGATAAATTCCCCCATTTGAGTTCATTCCTCAATGGTTGGATCCTTGTTTGACCGTTTCCTTCTAGCTTGTTCCTAGATTGAACCTTGCTCCTTATAGATTACGTTTTAAACTCAATTAGGTCGTCGAACCTAGCTTGAGCGTGCATTTATTTTGCACTATGTCTCTCAAAGAGGAATCTTTTACAAATCGTTATTGTCGGATAAGTGGCAGTCTCATATGAGAAGCTTATCATTTTTACATTTTTTTCGATAAGTTGCAGTCTCACCTGAGAAGCTTATCATTTCTTTCCTTGTCAGATAAGTGGTATTCTCATGTGAGAAGCTTATCATTTCGTTATTTCCAAACACAAGTGGCAATCTCTCCTGAGAAGCTTGTTTTCCTTTTGCCTCTCCAGATAAGTTGCAGTCTCACCTGAGAAGCTTAGCATTTATTTTCCTTGTCAGATAAGTGGCAGTCTCTCCTGAGAAGCTTATCCTATTTTGTTATTTCTAGCAACAAGTAGCCGTCTCCCTTGAGAAGCTTGTTTACTTTTGCCCCTTCTAGATAACTAGCAGTCTCTCTTGAGAAGCTTATCATGTTTATTCTTATTGTCGATAAGTGGCAGTCTCACCAGAGAAGCTTATCCCTTTTTACTTTTGTCCAGATAAGTAGCAGTCTCCCTTGAGAAGCTTTTCCTTTTTACCTTTGGCAGATAAGTGGCAGTCTCTTTCTTTGAGTAGCTTATCCCTTTCTTGGTGGTGTGTAAGTCCCTTTCGACGATAAGTGGCAGTCTCTTTTGAGAAGCTTAACAGGGCATTTCCCCATGAAGTCCAATTATTTTGGCGTACAAAAGAGTTTAATTACCATGTATCTTTCCTGATGTTTCCTGAAGATCCCGTTTGATCTCTTCGTTTAAGGAATTTCCAGAGGCTTGGACGTTATTTCTTATTCGAAAACTCCAACATTTTGTTTGCATAATCCTACTGCCATGTGGATTTTGCTTTATCTTTTGTCCTAGAGTGTCAACCGGTCATGCTTGAACCAGTTGGTCAACCACTCTAGATATTCCCCAGTGGAGGCCGTCTTCCCGGTTCTATCTCTAATGAGGGTCCTGCTTTATCCTTTGTAATCTTTCTAAAGTGTCAGCCGGTCATGTTTGAACCTGTTAATCCATCACTTTAGATTTCCTCAGTTTATCTCGATTCCCCAGTGCGTTATTATCCCCAGTGAGTGGTTACTCTTATTATGTTGGCTTTGTCCCTGTTTGCTTTCGTTTTCGTCTGCATTCTGCATGTACCATTCCATCATCTTCATCCTATTAGAGTTCATTGCATGTCAGCATTGCATAGTTTCTTTTGTCCATAGCATTTCATGTCATTGCATCTAAGGGCAAAATTTTCGGTTATCTATATTTAAATACCTTTCACCATGATTTCATGAAGATTTTTTATCGCTCATATCATCCGGTAAAGATATTTAAATAGGGGCAACTGTCATACCCCAAATTTTACCCTTAGACTCAATGATCCTTTTCATCATCTTAGGTCAATCATCCATACATAACTAATTGGTTTATTAGTTTTTGTTTTGTTTTGAAGATAGGTCATTGCAGAAGATTCAAGGGTCATGAAGACTGCTTGCGCCCATAGTCCCCTGCAAATTGTTTTGAGTTACCGTTGAAATGAAAGAAAAATGCGCCCTCATTATTATGGTCATGTAGTTTCATAAAAGGTCAATTTGTCTTCAAGATATCTCAGAGACTTCCTTGTAGAGGATTAGAGTTTTTTGTCCATTTAGTTCTGATCATTTGAGAACCGGGTGGAACTTCATAGAAAGTTGAATTAAAACTGGTATCCTTACTCTCTAAGGATTTCCTAAGCAAGATTTTGTTAAGCTTCCTGCGGGAGATCAGTATGCTTTAAAATGATGAAGTATTGGATAAACATCACGATATTTTCACGGTTGTAGAATGTAAAAAGTCACAACATTGATATCAGGAAGCAGATTTGCGCCAGAATAACGCGTACGCGAGCATCGCGAAAGGCAGAATAAATTCACGCACACACAACTCACACCAAAACAAGAATAGAGAAAGAAATTAAGGAAACTTATCTTCAATCACCGACGTCGTCAAGATTGCCGCGTGTGAAATCTCTAAAGAAAAAACCCTTGTTTCTAGTGACGCGAAAGCGAGAACACGGTAGGAATCAGAGGTGATGAGGTGATTACCACCACGAACCGAGCTTCATAAACGCCTTACCACTGTGTAAACCACAAGTGCCTGCCTCCCATCGAAACCCTCGATCAAGCCTCATCGTTGTTGTTGCCAGTAAGCGTTTTTCTCCCATGTTCATGATGTAATCTACTCGATTTTGTGATTGACATTGAGATGCAAATTTGTCTCAATATCGTTAGTTCAAGGTTTGAGGTTTGAGAGAGAAATTTGGAAAGGATATGTTGAGAGAGACCATAGAGGGAGACGAGAGCTGAGAGTTAGAGAGGTCAGTGAAGGAATTGGGAGAACAGTGAAGGAATTCAAGTAAATTAAGTTTTTAATTTAATCAAGTTATTTATGTTTTTTAAATTAAATTTAGTTTATTTGGTTTTCTATATGATTTTTACTTGTTTTTTAATTATATTATAAATACAATCTTGATAATCTCATTTCGTAGTTAACTTATGTTACAGCCTTCATATAATCCCTTGTGGTATGATTTCGTCGATTTTGTATAATTGATCCTGTTTATTTAATAAGTTATCTTCATAATACCTATCAATCACAATCTGGTTACGTTGACTTTATTTTTGTCTGGCACGATACATTTTTTGTATACACTACATACTCCAAAGGAAAGAGTCTCCTCCCGTTCATTGCCATGTCACTTATATAAATTTTAGACTCTTACCCTTATCCTAACCTTAGGATCAGAGTCACCACACTCTAAGTCTTCGTCCTGCCATGGGCATTCACTTTCCTTACCCTTATCCTAGCCTTAGGATCAGAAGTCACTGTACTCCATGTAAGTTTCTGCCATGGACACTTATTTATCTTTTCCTTACAACACAAATTTAGATTCAGAGTCACCGCACTCCACGTATGTGTCTCACTATGAACACTTACTTCCCCTTGGAACCTTGACCACAGTCAAGAGTTCCTCACCCTCGTTGAGGGGAACTACGAATGCTCTGATTACATTCCCGTCAGGATACGTAGGAACGAGATGCGATGTCTTGGCGAGCATACTTAGGACTAATCCTTTAGGTCTCTTTTCAACCCTTTAACAAATATCATATAACAGATAACAAATAACACAAATAAAACAGCAGGTTTCTGTAGAGTACTACAGATGCTTAGGATGCTAACACCTTCCCTAAGTATAACCAACTCCCGAACCTTAGATCTCCCACATTGTTTTTATAGTGTAATTAGGTTTTTCGTTCTTTAACCTTTCCTTTGGATAAATCAAAGCTCGGCGGTGAACTCAAAGATTAGTGATTCAAGTTAAATTAATAGCTTGATATCCGATTCTTACTACAACAAGAAGCATCACAACGATATCATAAGTCACTCGCATCACAACACGACAAAAAAACACACACAAGTAGAAGAGCATCACACACATCACAGACAAAAGGATTGTCACAAACGCACGGAAGTCGCAACAAGTTGAACCAAAAGACAACAACAATAGATTGGGACGATAGCAATTCAGCGTAACGACAATCGAAAGTGAAAATTCGTATCATACCTTAATTAAATTTTAGGTAAGGCTTAACTCCAAATTCTCCTTTTCTTCACTGCAGTAATTTTGATTTTATTGCGGAGTTGAGTCAAATTCAAAACCAATTGATTGAGGGAAACAAAGAAGGTGAAAGAGAAACATCATCTTCTCTGCTGCCTACAACTCATAAGCATGGCACGACGGAGGCTTCCTTTTTCTAATACGATTCACGTGAGAGAGAGAGAAACCACCGACAAGAAGGAAAAGAAGTTGGTGCGTAGCATGAGAGAAAAGGAGAAAGAGTTGAGAGAGCCATGAAATAATGGAAGGGGAATGCTGAGAGAGAGAGAGAGAGAGAGAGAGAGAGAGAGAGAGAGAGAGAGAGAGAGAGAGAGAGAGAGAGAGAGAGAGAGAGAGAGAGAGAGAGAGAGAGAGAGAGAGAGAGAGAGAGAGAGAGAGAGAGAGAGAGAGAGAGAGAGAGAGAGAGAGAGAGAGAGAGAGAGAGAGAGAGAGAGAGAAAAAGAGAGAGAAAGAGAGAGATTTGAATGAACAGAGATTGAGAAATAAGAGAGATACGGGGGAGAAGGAACTTGTGTAGATTGAAAGAGTCTCACATGGTGCTTTAAGAAGTGGATCAGGTTGGCTCCTACACCTGGTCCAACATTTTTAGTTTCTCCTTGTGTTTTTTTCATGGGCTTGGGATATAGGCCCACCACCATCTTTATTTTCTCTTAAAAAAGCTATACACTCTTAATTTATTTTTACACCCTTTTATTCTATTTAGTTTCCATGTTACTAGTTGTTAGTTTTTTTTATTTATTAGTTAAGTTCTTAATTTTGATTAACTAAATTTCTAATGGATTAATTGGAAATCTTAAAATTTTAATTGATTAATTATTTTTCTAGTTCATCTTCATTAAAGTTTTAATTAATTTCGATGTTAATTATGATTATCTATTTGTGAATTTTCTTATGGGGGTTTGACATTCTTATATGATTTTGTTTCCCATGGCCCCTTAGGATATCCTGATTTAATTTAATATTGGATTAACTTGAACTGAGATTAGACTTTAGGATCAATCCCTCTTGCATGACAACATTAGAATTAATTCCCTTTAATCTCAACTTAGATTCATAAAATTAGGTTAGTTCCCTTAAGACTTCAACTTAGACAACTTACGGTTAAATCCCCTATTCTCCCACAAGAGAATTAGACATGATTCATCTACGTAGTTGAGATATGATTCTCCTACCTCATAACATAGTCGAGAAAGACGCAAAATCTTTTTCGCTTGGGAGAGGTATGTGGCATACTCGTCGATTAAATCCGAGTTGGAGCCCTTCTATCAATGCGACACAAAGACCGCCTTCCATATGCTTATGGTGGTTTAAGTCAAGTATTCTCCCTAAGATGATGACTTGTCTCTTCTCCAATAATCAATCAACAAACCTTCTCCCCCTTGTAACCTTGACCATAATCAAGAGTTCCTCAATCCCTTTAGGGGAACTACAAATGCTTTGATTCCACTCTGTCAGGATACTTAGGCACAAGATGCGATTTCTTGGCGAGCATACTTAGAAATAAATCCCTTAGGTCACCCTTAGAAAACAATGATAACACAAATACTAACAAGAGGTTCCTGTAGAGTACTACAGATACTTAGGATTCTAACACCTTCCCTAGGTATAACCAACCCCCGAATCTTAGATTCTCTAGCTTTGCACTGCATTGCATACTCGCAGGTTATTTGATGTTTTTCCCTTCCCTTGGATAAATTAAAGACTAGTGGTGAATAATGATTTATGATTCAAGTTAACCAATAGCTTGATATCCAATTCTCACCGTGACAGAGACAAATTATTTTATTACTTTGACGAGACTAGTACACTTCTGAGTTTAGTCCATCAATTTTTTGGGCTCATCACCGGGGATTGTTGATAATCTCAACAAGGCAATATTGTGCGATGTTTAAAATTAATTTATGGCTTTTTTGTCAATTTTTAATTATTATTTTAAGGTTTCAATTTTTATTCTACTTTTATTTTATTTGGTTTAGTGCACTGCTAGTAATGTATTGTTTGTTTGTTTGTGCGAGGTTCGAATTCGATATTGATACTAATAGACCCTGAAATCGAAAGAATAATTAACATGATTCATTGAGAAAAACGAGAAGCACTGAAAGTCATAGAGGGACCAAAGGAAGAAAGAGAAGGGATGACAGATCCCGCACGACAAACATTGGGAGACTATTGTTTGAGAACAGGTGCTGGATAGCTATCCTTGGGATTTCAACCAACTAATTTTATAACATTTTGGTATTAATAATTCTATATTAATTATGTAATTTTGTAACCCGTTCTACGGGAAGGCAATCTGAGATCCTTGAGGATCATCTCGCTAAATTCTACGAGACATGCTCAATGTGCAAGCCAAATGGTGAGATCACTGACGATTAGGTAAAATTACGTTTGTTTGGTTTTCTTTGATAGGTCGAGCTATGGATTAGCTTCAATGTATCCCAAATGGCACTATTCATACTTGGAAATATTTAGAGGATAATATTTTGGAGGGGTATTACTCAAATTCTCAATTTGTGGAGATAAAAGCTACAATTTTCAATTTTTATCAGGAAAAGTATGAGTCATCATTTGATGCATGATAAAGGTTCAAGTTGTTGCTCTATAAGTGTCCTAATCATAATATGAATGCTATGGAATAGATGACACACTTTATCAGTAGGCTAAGGACACAAACGAGAATGCTTATCGATGCCTCAACTAGAGGTACATTGAGAGCAAAGACATATGAGGAGTTGAAGACGCTAATAGAAAATATGTACCATAATGAGTATCACTTAAGTGACCGAGTAGTGAAGCAAAAAGGTATTCATTCAGTTGACTCAAACACATCATTATAGCTTAAATAAAGGTACTTTAAGAAATTAAGTTGTAACTCAACTATCCCAAGAAAATGTTAGTCAAGTTCAAAAGCTCTGGTGTGATTTTTGTGGAGAGGGACATGCAAATGGTAACTGTAAAATAGAGGTTGAGAGTATTGAAGTTCTATAAGCAAATTTTCAAAAGAATAATCCATATTCCAACACCTATAACCCTGGATGGAAAGATCATCCGAATTTTAAGTGGAGCAACAATCAAACTTTGAATGCTAATCAAGGAGTTCAATAGGTTTCCCAAATTCCTCAATGCAAACCATCACCTTTAGCGGAACTCTTGGAAAATTTCATGAAAGTAACTCAGTCATGTTTCGAACAGGAAATACTCAAGAAGACATGTTTAAAACTTAGAGGGAAATGACACAAATTCATATCACTGCGAACAAGAACATCAAAGCTTAAATAAAGAACATAGGGATGCAAATTGGCCAATTGTCTTGACAAATGGCAACCTAAGCTAGTTCAAGTGGGGGATTTATTGGTAACACCATGGATAAATTGAAAAATGAAACATGTAAGGCTATTAAGTTGAGAAACAGATTGGTACCTTTGGAACCAAAAGTGAGTGAGGAAAATAAAGAAATGAGTGAGGTCATGAAAAAAATGGAAAAGAAGCGGTAGTTGAAAAAGAGGTTGGGAAAGAGTCTAAGGGAGAAAAAAGTAAGGTAATTATTAAGGATGAAAGTAAAGGATACACCTTTGACCAATTCAATGATAAAAACTTACCCTTTAGAAGAACTAAAAAACAGATATTAAATGAACCAAATTCTGAGCTACTTGATTATGTTAAACCACTTTACCCGATTTTGAAGAAGACACCTAATAAAGAGAAGGAAGTAGGCCATTTTAAAAATTTTACAGATATGTTGGAAAAAATACAGGTTAATATTTCATTTTGTGAAGCTCTTGAACATATGTTTGTTTATGCTAAATTCATGAAAGAGCTCATGTCAGGAAAGCAAAGGTTTACTATTCCTTGTTCCATTGGTTCACTAACGACTGACCATGCCTGATGTGATTTATAAGCCAATATCAATTCGATGTCGTTATCCATGATAAAAAAGTTAAATTATGGAAAACCAAAGCCAACTAAAATTACCTTAACATTAGCTTATTGCTCAATCACATTTCCTTATGGAGTTCTTGAAGATGTCCTTGTTAGGGTCGATGTGTTATTGTTTCCAAGTGATTTTAAAATTGTTGACATGCCTAAAGATTTTGAGACACCATTATTGTTGGGAAGACCATTCCTAGAAACATGTAAGGCGCTCATTAATGTAGCATATAGGGAGTTAATATTAATGTTTAACAATGAAAAAGTCGTCTTCAATGTGTTTGAAGCGGTGAAGCAACAAAAAGAAAATCCTCGGTGTTACTAGACGAACATGATGAAAGAAATATCTAACGGGTACCATGAAAATAATTTGGTGAGAAAAGAATTTCAGATAAGACGGAAGGTTGAACTACATAAATCTCACTTGAAGAGGTTGATTGGTAAGTGGAGTTATAGACGTTCTGAGCCTTTTATTGTTAACAACGTATTTGCAGAAGGTATAGTAGAAATAAAAAATTTAGGGGATTCACGATCTTTTATTGTGAAGGGCAACAGACTAAAGATCTATTCAGGAGGTGAAATAGCATCAGAGAAGGTATTTATGATGCTAGCAAAGCCTTAGACGAAAGAGTCAAGCTAATGGCCTTAAAGAAGCGCTTAATGGGAGGCGACCCATCAAATTTTATTTTATCGCAATTTTAATTTCTTGAAGTATTTTATTGTTGATTTGATTTGATTTAATAGTTTATTAATTTTGTCGCATTTTATTATAGAACCGCTGGTTTGGAGGAAATTGATGATGGATAACCATGCAAGACCTCGAGCCAAATTCACAGTTTGGTTTCTGTTAAATGGCAAGCTTCCTACAAAGGATAGACTCAAGAAGTTTGGAGTGATTGACAGTAGTGGATGTAGTTTCTGTGATGCCGGTGAGTCCATGGACCATCTGTTTTTTGCTTGTTCAGGTTTTTGCTCCGTGTGGAGAGAGGTCCTTGGCCAGTTGAACATCAGACGCAAGCTTGCTAGCTGGGAGAATGAGAAAAATTGGTTAAATAGAGAAGCTAACAAGAACGGGTGGAAAGCTAAAATCCTCAAATTAGCAAGTATAGAGACAATTTATGAATTATGGAGAAGTAAGAATAAAAGATTGTTTAATCACAAGAAGATGGATTCCACTTTAGTTGATAAAATTATGCATAATATTGTAACTAGAAGTAACATGTATAGAGATCTAGCTGATCATGTAACTAGAATCATTGGTAGGAATTAGTGACCCTTGTAAATTATTTGGTTTATGAAATTTAATGCTTTATTAAAAAAAGAATGGAAAAAAGAAAACATGAAAAAAGGGAAGGAGAAAAGAACGAATGGTCGCATTCGTGTTTTATCACGGCCGCGGTGCATCTTAATACGGTCGTGATGGTGTGATGAAGATGACTACCAATTTGTCCACGTTCATCTTATATAAGAGATGAAGATGCATAAGGAATCATATATAAAGCCACCTCAAAATCCATCTGAACGCATCAATTGTATAGGTTGGCTATCAAAAATACAACATTTTGTTCAGATTTATTTGAAACTAGATTGTCCTACACCAAAGGCCTCACTAGAGAGGATGACACATTTTACACAAGATGATGAAACTTGGCTGAATCACTTTTTAGAAAGGATGGAAGATTTCACCAAGTTGAGTGGCATTGAAAATGAAGCAAATAAGGAAAGATCAAAGAATGAACCACTAATAGATTTTAGAAGTGACATATGATTTGATGCATTTTAGTTTAAATCTAATAATGTAACATGTTTTTTTATATAAAACACTGCCTAATGTTAAAAAATTGGGTGATATTTTTTATACAATTTTTGTGTTTTGTAATACTACTCTACATAATACCATGGTTCTGTTTTGCATAATTTTTGGGAAGTTTCGGAGATGCATCTCCGAGAAAACGTGCTAATTGTTGCACCCCAAAATTTGCCCTCTTTCAAGGCTTGACTCATTTCTTCATTTCTTTCAAATTCAATGACATAAGGGAGGCCCATCATTCCAAATTCAAGGTTCATGAATTTGAGGCTAGATTCAAGAATATTACAAAGAAAAATTTCATGACATTTTCAAGAATGTCACATTTGTTACAAAATCCAAACTATTGGTAATGCTTAGGAAATTAAGCTATTTCTAGTCTTAATTCAATTTTCTAAAAATAACTTCATGCCATGGTATCCCCCATGCCTCATCAAGTCCACATGGTCCTCTTTGTGCTTACAAACATGCAAGGAAAATATTTAAGAGCTAATTCAATGTTGGAATATCTCAAGATCAAGGCTATGCATACATTCATGGGCAATTTGAATATGGTCCAAAACAGCCCCATGCAAGAAGTGGCAATGTGTATCATATTACAAAATCATTTTATGTCACAAAACCAAGGCTATAAGCTTATGTTGATACATCTACACATCAAAAATCAGAATTTGAAAATGATGTCCAAAAGGTAGTGTATTGACTACATGAGTATGTCCAAACAAATCAACCAACCAATGGGTACAAGGATGAATAGAAAGGTAGAGTGCTGCAGAAGAAAATACAGCAAAAAAACATACTAGAAATGGAAGGAAAGTTGGGCTGCACCAAAAGGTGGTAAAAGATATTGCCAAGAATGGAAATTCTGAAAATGGAGAAGTGTGCAAGAGCTGTGGTTTTGGTACAGCAGAAAAAGACAGCAGAAAAGTGAGATAAGGAGGGAAGAAGCTGCAAACAAAAGATCATTCACTATCATTCACAACAGATTGAGATAGAGATATTGAGAGCAAAGAGTAAGAGAGAAAACCAGAAAAATAGAGAGAGCAAAAAACCAGCAAAAAGTGAAGAGAGTAAAAGAGAAACACAAGGGAGCCATTGAGGAGAGTCATCAAAGCATAGAGTGAAGAGAAGTGAACACCTAGCCAAAATCAGTGGAGGCTTTGCAAGGAGGGTAACAACTCTTGGGTATCCATTTCTTCAAACTCTTCTCTTCTTTTATATTGTGCATTTATCATTTGTTCTCTTGGTTTGAGTGTTGTTGTATTGAGTATAACATGTAAGATTCCATTTTTAAGAACCACAAAAAGAAGCAAAAAACAAGAGAAAAGTTTGGTTTTTCACCCTGGTAGCCTGACACGGGCCGTGTCACACGACACGGTCACCCGTGTCACATATATGCTTGAGTTTTCATGGCATATTTTACCTGAGTCCCCTGACACGGGCCGTGTCACACAACACGGCCACCCGTGTCACACCTCTGTTTAACTTTTTTGGCCCAAACCTTGGGACACGGGCCGTGTCATGCAACACGGGCGGCCGTGTCACACCGCTGTTTAAGTTTTTCTGCATTTTTCCCCCAGACCTTGTGACACGGGCGGCCGTGTCATGCCGCTATTTGACTCAAAACTCATTTTTTCCTGGAACTGTGACACGGCCGCCCGTGTCACACGACACGACCGCCCGTGTCACACGACACGACCGCCCGTGTCACACGACACGACCGCTCGTGTCAGACCCCTGTTTTTCACGTTTTTTCGACTTTTTTACCTCAAAAAAATTTTTCTCAAGGAATTCGCACGACGAACTCCTTGATGGAACTTCATGCCGTTTTTTTTTGTGTTTCATTTTTTTTAGCCGATTAACCCGTTGTGTTTGGTATGGTTTTTATGCATATTTATTGTTGGTTTTTGTTTTTACCTTTAGTTCTAAAAACTATTTTTAAGAAAACAAACTCTCGATTCTCATCGAGCCATTTTTGACCTTGTAAGCCGATTGCCTTGTGCGTCACCATCGACCTTGCTCGTTTCACCTCAAACCTTTTTAAGCAATTAAACCCTTGACCCAACGTCAAGCGGATTTTCTCAAACGATTGTTAAGCCAACCCACCATATTTAACAAAAGGATAAAGTTCACTTTGTATTGAACTAAAGAGAGGGGATTGAGTGTAGACTTCTTCCTCTCCGAGTGTCGAGATACTCACTGTAGTGTGGGTGGTTTTGACACTCGGCTTTCAATACGAAGATGTTTTCATCCACACCTTTTTCTCCTAAAAAACCTCGGCCCCGTACCGAGTGCATTTTCAAAACACTTACAATAAATAAATCGATTCTCTTTGTATTGAACTAAAGAGAGAGGATTGAGTGTAGACTTCTTCCTCTCCGAGTGTTGGGATATTCACTGTAGTGTGGGTGGTCTCGATACTCGTCTTTCAATATGAAGACGTGACTTTATTCGCCACCTATCTCCCTCTACAACTTCTTTTCGCAACCTTTGTCACCTAAAAACCTCGGTCCCGTACTGAGCGCATTTTAAAACTCTTTTCATAACAAAAACTTGAATGGTCGTGGAGTGGTTAGGCGTAGGTCTTCTCCTATCCCGAGTGATGACGTTTACCGTAGGGTTCTCTGTCGCAAAAGCACTTACCATTCAAAACCAAAAAACACTTTAATAAGAGAATGAAGTTCTCTTTGTATTGAACTAAAGAGAGAGGATTAAGTGTAGACTTCTTCCTCTCTGAGTGTCGAGATGCTCACTGTAGTGTGTGTGGTTTTGATACTCATCTTTCAATACGAAGACGCTATGTTCGCCACACCCTTTATAACAAAAAACTTTGAGATAAAGAATTGGGTACTACCCGTAGGGGTTACTATCCGAGGACCTATCTCTCCCCTAAAATAACATCAACAAATCGTAGGCCGAACTACGGCTGCTCTGATTCTTTACTTCTTCAAGTAAAGATACGTAGGCACAAGGGCCACAATTCTTGGCGAGCACAAACCCTCATATCAGTAGTTTCCCAAACTACGTCGACTCTGACTTTCTCATATCCGTTGAGAATACGTGGGCCTGGGACCGCGAAGTCCTACCGAGTCCGTTCTTTCCCTTCTTCCCCCAGTTACCTCCTTTCTTAGTTTCTAAACCCACTTTCTTTACCCTTTGGAAAACACTTTTATAGCATAACATTTAAGCAAATAAATTCACACATCGACAAACAAATGGTTCCCATCGAGTACGATGGATGCAAGGGGTGCTAATACCTTCCCCTTGCATAACCGGCTTCCGAACCCGTTATTGGTTGCGAGACCATCTTATCCGTTCTTTTCTTAAGGTTTTCTCGATATTTTCCTTTCCCATCATTGGATAAATAAAGTTCGGTGGTGACTCTTCTGTCCTTTTCCTTTTCGCCTTCCCCGTCGTTGCACGTATTTTTCGAGTAGCGACACTAATTATTTAAAAAAACCCAACGAATGAGATCATCCGGAGATGCGTCTTCGTAAAGAACCTTATTTTTTTTTAAAAAGGCGAATCCAGAGATGTATCTCAAAGTCTTTCATGAAGATAGGATAAGGATTTTAAGGTCCTTATTATTCTACACCTTCTATAAATAGGGTCTCTTTTTCCATTTTCTTTACAAGAATTAGAATGAATCTCTATCCCCGTCTTGAATTTATGTATTTCAATGACGCAAAATCCTCCGCTTCAGTTTAGGGTATTCGAGGACATACTTTTTTTAATATTTGGAATCTAAACTAAATCATCTCCTGCAATATCTAAAAAATCAGAGAGTTGTTAAACTCAAGTATCATTCACCCTCCATTGAGAACGAAGGAAATATATAATTCACTATGCTTGAACTGAAGACAAATGATGATTTAAAGGTTACATGAAGTACCTTTTACCATTACTTAACAAATAATCTGATTGAAGAGGATGCGATGATTCAAAGATCAACCAAATATATTATAAGGATGTAGTAACGTCCTGAATCACCAGTTTGTAATGACATGTAATGTTAAATTTATTTAATGTTTATATATGTAATGTTTACTTTCATGTTAATTTATGTTGATTTTCCATTTCGCCATTGCTTTTTGCCTATTTCTGGTATGAACAAACATAGCATATTCTGAAATCTCACAGAATAATGAATTAAGGGGGTTTCAAAGATGCATCTCCGAATCAACCTTTTGTACATACAGAAATGCATCTTTGGATCAAATTTAAACATAACAAGTGTTTCCAAACAATTTCGTTGAGATGTGTGTGGAAAAAAGTGCATCTGAAAATGTATCTCTAAACATTATGGATATTTATGTCTTTTCACAGTGGTATTAGATCATCAATAAAGGTGGAAAGAACAACTCCCTTAAATATTTGATTAGTTATTTTTATTATAAAATTTGATTGGATTCGGCTTTAAACCCATTTATTTTTCACATTGCCTTTAATTAAGTCTCTTTCTTTCATTTTGATATGCAGAAATTGTAGTTTTCACTCCTTTCTAAAATAGATTTATAATTGAATTTTTAAATAAATAGCAGCATCAGTAAAATAAAGTAAACTGATATGTAATACACTGTTTATAATGATATTCTAGATGTATGTTTTGTGAATGATCTTAACTCTTTTTATTGAAATATTTTTATAAAAATTATAATGAGTTTACAAATTTAGATCTTTTAACATTGTAACAATTTGGATGATGTTTTCAAATCAAATAAATAGCATCAACAAAACTAATCCTAATAAATTTTTCATCGTCAATGTCTAATCAAACCGACAATATTTTGTAATACTTAAAAGTTAGATCTAACTCGTTTCCAAAAAAACAATCTATGTTAAAAAAATATTTAATAATTAATTTCACTCAAAGTCTAGTAAATCATCAAGATTTTAGAATCCTGTTAAAAAATCAAGATTTTAGAATCCTGTTAAAAAATCAAGATTTTAGAATTCAATTTGTATTATTTAGTAGTTCTGATTTTTTTTTAACTAATTAATAAATTTGAAACAAAAAGAAACTAATTGGATGTACATCTCTTTTATCTTCAAATATTCAATCACAAATCATATCGCTTGTTTTTTTTCTATTGTTTTTTTATCCTTTTTAAAAAGAGAATAACTTGATCGTTTTGGTTTCATTATTTTATTGGATTGAAAAAAATGATTAATAATTAAATGTACATCACTTTTAGCTTCAAGTGTTACAACACAAGTCATACTGCTCGTTCTTTTGAACATTTGTCTTCCTTTTGTATTGAATATTATCTTTTTATAAATAAATATTGGAAGAAAATAGGATTAAATAGATGTACATCCCTTTTATACTCAAGTGTTATGACATAAGTCGTACCAGTTGCTTGTTGTAATACTTGTCTTCCTTTTTAAAAAATTAACAATTTGATCATTTTGAGTCCATTTTTTTATCAGATTAAAAATGATTATTTTTATGTACATCCTTTTTATCCCCAAGTGTTTGAACACAAGTCGTATCGTTTGCTTGATCGAATGTTTGTCTTCCTGTAAGAGATTATAACTCGATTTATTTAAAAACTAGGTTAAAAAATGATTAATTTGATGTACACCCCTTTTATTCCCAAGTGTTTTGACACAAGTCATATCGATTGTTTGTTCCAACACTAGCCTTCTTCCTAAAAATGATCACAACCAACCAACGAACAATATTCTATCCGCTTTAACACAATCAAAACTCTTTTATCCACACTAACACGACCAATAAGCAATGTTTTTATGCTTGAACACGATTAAAATATTTTTCTTTAAAATCAACCAAGACACAAGATTTTTCTATCAAGAACTACATAATTTTGAATTCTCAATCGCATCGGGAGATACGTAGGAGCAAGAGCAAAATATTGTCAAGCACATTAATAAAAGAACCTTTCTCCCTTTGTTTGTAAATGCACTTTATTTCTTAACCGATCATTAGGAAAAAAATAGATATAATCAAGTTAACAACATTCTTTTGAAAAGTTAACTAAGGATAACTATTTTCATAAATGGATTTCATAGGTGTACCAACGCGTTTTCTCTCGGATGAGGTCGCCCTTTTACATGTGAACTTTTAATTTATTCCAAGAGAGGGAAGGGAAAAAATTATAAATAAATCTGTGAGTGTGTGCAATGCAAGGTAATGCACTAAGATATTGGGAAACGGGATTGGTTATACTAAGGGAAGGTACTAGCACCCTAAGCATTTATAGTGTCTTATAGGAACCTCTTGTATATATTTGTGTTTACCTTTGATAAGGTCATTTGTTGCATATTGGGGATTTGTTGACAATGTTGAGTGAATGATATGAGATATTTTTGTTGTTTTTGCGTTGTGTAAGTTGAAATATATAAAGGTGTAGGAACCTAAAGGGTTTTATTTATTATTATGCTCGCTAAGATCTCACAATCTTATGCCCACATATTCTCAAAAGGAAGTTAAGATATCAGAGCATTCGTAGTTCCACCTACTAATGGGTGGAATTGAGTTTATTGGGTTTGAGAGAAGAAACAAGTTGTCATCTTAAGGGGGATATATCACCTATTCACCACAAACATTTTGAGAAAGAAGATAATAAGGAAATAAGCTTTAAACTTGGATGCAGAAAATCTAGAGTAATGCTACATCTTCCTTTAAATGAGTCTTTGCATACTAAGAGAATGACCTTGACTTGAATATAGAATCAACAGGTGTGCCACTTATATCACATAAATGAAAGAATTGTTTTTGTACCATAATAAGAGAAGGACTTCAACTTGGATTTTGAATCAACAAGTGTGCCATTTACATCACTTAAATGGAAAAAGTTTGAAAAGTTTGATTTATGTTGTGGGGAATAGAAGAGACATCTCTTCTATAGAGATGATTCATGTCTCATCTATGGGAGGAAATGTTTTGAATTTGAAGCCAAAGTTCGGCTAGGTTTGACTTGAACTTTGAGGTTTGGAGCCACAAAAGAGCTATGGTTTTGAGTATTTGAAGGTTTGAAGCCACAAAAGGGCTATGGTTTTGAATGAAGTTGAAAACTTCAATGGGAATACTAGGGCTTTGAACTAGGTTGTAGTTTCAAGGGAATTCTAAAGTTTGAACTAAGTCTAAACTAAGGATGAGTATTGAGATGCAATAGTTGTATGAATGCAAGTGTTTATAAACATAAATGCCAAGAGAAACTTAATAAGACAAAATTGATTAAGCTTTTGAATAAATGTAGTCATCAAAGATGACATGAATATGATTGTGATCAAGCATGGTATATCAACATGTGAATGAGCATCAGATAAGTAGATATGTTCATCATGGTGAGAGTTTATGAAGGTAATACTTGAATATGTGAGCAAAGATTTAATAAATTGAAGCAATCACAAAGAAGTTCAAGTAGGCATATATTCAAGATGAATCGAGGATCAAATGAATATAGTAAAAAGGGTAAAGACAACCCTAATGGAAATTTATGAAGGAAACATATGATCAAAGCATTCAAACATGGTCGAATCAAGGGCTTTGAGGAATCCAAAATCAATTGGAAGCCCTAGTCAAGAGGTTTTGAAAATAATATTTGGGCAAAACCCTAAGGTTTCAATTAAATATCCAATAATCAAAGTATTTTTCAAAAGAAATAACATTTAATCATGGTATGCATAAGTCAAGAAAACATGTTATGTACATCAAACGAGACTTAGACAAAGTATATTATGACTCTACAAACACACACATGCAATTAGGTCAAGAGAAAAATCAAAAGAAATCATGAAAAAGGTATGCAAAAATACTTTAAAAAGTACTAGTTTTCAACCTAATAAAAATGTCAAAAATAAATATTATTTTTAGGATTTTTTGATGGATTCTAAAAATTTACAAGATAAATTAGAAGTGTGAAAAAAATTTGTTCAAAATAATTAACTTTTCTTGGTGAAATAAATTGATGAAGTTGTGAAGAAAGAATGAGAAAAATAGTGACGAAAAAGAAGGAATGACCCCCATGGGTGTTGGACCTGTGC
The DNA here is from genome assembly GCA_963859935.3 of Lathyrus sativus. Classification (NCBI taxonomy): domain Eukaryota; kingdom Viridiplantae; phylum Streptophyta; class Magnoliopsida; order Fabales; family Fabaceae; genus Lathyrus; species Lathyrus sativus. The sequence continues at coordinate 185,239,834 of OZ012739.1, forward strand.
CCTTGGGGTGATGAGTTTGGAATAATACCATCTGAGCCACATGCTATAGCTTTACAAGAGGTGGATGGTGAAAATAATATAGAAATATTTCATTTGAAAATTGTTTAAAAAATTAAACAAAAAGTCTAGGGCGAGGGGAATTCGAACCCCAGACCTCACACACTCAAGTCCTTAAAACGTACATTCTAACCTCTGGGGTGGTGATGCATCCATTAATTTATTTTCAACAAAATAATAATGTAGTAACACTATATTTTATTTTGAAAAAAAGGAGCCATCCATGTTCATCTTCTTCCACAAGCTTCCTTTTCTTCTTCAAATTTTGAAAAGCTCAACTCTCTGAATACTCAACCAAATTGTTGGATTTTTAACAAGGAATTGAATGGAATTAACCAATTTCATTTATTTTAAGTGTATCAAAACAAATTGATCTCAACACCATATGAACCCTAACTGAACATTTTAATATGAAATCAAATATGTTCATCATACATAACAATTAATTGAGGGAGAACAATCACAACATCATGACAAACATATTTGTGACTCAAACGATCAAGGATGATGCATGAATCATAGAGCTCAGTTTAGAATAACATACCTTGCTCAACTGAAACTAAATTTCTTGCTTGGAGGTGTTACAGAAGCAATTTGTTGGTGCCAACAACTTCCTTTACCTTCAAGTAATGTATTTCAATGCTTAGAATGAATGGGAATCTTCTGGAACTCTTTGGCCAAATCAATCTGCAGCCTTGAAGCAAATGGTATGTGAATCTATGATTATGGTATTACAAAAGCAAAGTGAGTGTTTGAATCACTTTTATATGATGTATATGAAGTGTTTTGATCATTGGTTTGGTTGGAAATTGCTTGGAATTGAATTTCTAAGTTTTCACTTTGTTGAGACTTTGAGTTTTGGAAGGAGGAGGATTGCTTAGAAAACAAGATTCTTGGTATGTTTGGGTGTGATTTGAATGTTCAGAGTAACCTCTATTTATAGGAGGATGTCTTAGATATTTGTGAATTTGAGAGGATCATGATGCATGCTATTATCCAATAGGTGATGTCATGTAGCTATTACTTGAGTGCTAAGGTACATAGCTTCCATTCTCACATGGATACTAATTCTGATCTTTTGAGTTTGATCCTCTCATATTGCATCTCATCCCTTGGTGTTTTGATCATATTTGGACATATTGGGGAGATTTTTTGCAAAATCATTATAGCACTTTAATGCTAGAGGACAAAACCTCACTTCATGGTTTTTGAAATGATTTTCAACACATGCCAAAGATGGAATCTTGAAAATTCAGTTAGGCTCTTGAAGATCACATGGTGCATGATCATTCTAGTGTTGATCTTGTGAAGATATTTGGTTTGCAAAGTTATCCAAATTGTGTACCATCAATTCTGCCTTTGGAAAATCAGTTTCAACAAGGCATGTTATAAAATTGATAACTCCTTGTCCAAATTAGGTAAATGGATGTTCTTGGACATTTTGGAAAGCTGAGATAACATGATTCAACTTTGATGTTCAAGGTTTTTCTTGAACTAATGTGGATCATGGCGAAAAATGGCTCTAAAGTTGGCTCTAATATAAGACAAATTATGTCTAGAATATCTCTAAGTGTTTAGGTTCAAAAAGTATTGAACCTCCAACTTTATGGCATCATATCTCTCAATCTATGTTTTTTGGGGAATTCATCTTGAAGGAAAAATTCTTATTATGTAGCAAGCTCTTTAAATTGGTATTTGGATAAAAGAAAATAGTTACTTGGATTGGAAATTATGGCCTTGGCAAGTTGGGCAAAAATCATGATCTTTCTTCTTAAATTAGAAAATTTTCAAATTCTTCAATGTTTCCATTTTTACAAGTAACCTCACTTTTATTGATTTATATTGATCAATAATGATCCAAATCACATATTATCATCATTCTTGACTTGAGAAACTCATGGTTGACCAAAAATCTCAAAAGTCAAACTTGATTTTTACCACAGTTGACTTTTGTATCACATGAACTTGAATTTTGTGATCTTCAATGAAATGAAACCCTTGGGGCTAATTGAGACCCTATTGATGGACTCTAAAGATGTTTTTGAGTGCCTTGAATCATTTCCCAAGGTTTGAGATCATGTCTTGGTCAAAAGTCAAAGGTGCAGTTGACTTTTTATCATAAACCTTAGTTTGTGGACCAGATGAATTTAAATTTTTTGCATTGCTTATGAATTAAGTTCTTTGGACTGATCCAATCATATGAATAGACTAATATTAGGAATTTGAGGTCCTTGAAACACATCTTAAGGTTTTGGCTCATGCTTTGCTCCAGAAGTCAATCCAAGGACTAAATTTGGTAAAACCCCTAATTTAGGTGCACTGAGGATCTTAAGGCTTAATGTGTTTGTCATGATGCAATATTGCACTTGATTATTGATGAAAGGGAGACCCTTGAGAAATGTTTGAATGGATTAGGGTTTAAGATGTTGATTATGATGCCCATCCTTTGACAATTCATCTGTTGGAGCCCTTGGGAGGACCACTTAATCTGTAAAGCAAGCAAGCACACACATTTTGTACTTGTAATGGGTTAGTGATGTATAAAGACACACACACATATGTAATGAAGAATGTGGTGAATGAAGTGTAATTTTAGGGGTAAAAATTAGGGTATGACAAATGCCCTTATTTAAGTTTCTCCAATACGGAGAAATGAAGATTCACATCTTAGTCTCGACCAAATAGGAGAGACTTAAATATAATAATGCACAATCTTGGCCCCTAAGATGCCACTAATGATGTGATATGATATGCAAGACATATTCCACATGAGACTAATGACATACTAGAGCACTAGGGAGCAACAAAAGAATTAACCACTAGGGAAATAAAATTGGGGAAAATGTTGCCACTCTACCGGGAAGAGAGGAACAACTCCACTGGAGGAAAGCATTTTGTCCCACAGGGGATAGGATTATAAATTTGACAATAGAACTTCCAATATTGGAAAATGATTCAGTACATTTTTTGACTAAGTAGTCTCACTTAGAAAGGGTAAATCAACTTCCCTACACTTCGGGTCGTAAGACACGAATTTGGTCTCGGTTTCTGAAATAAACTTCCCTTTGTGTTTGGACATAAGCAACGAAACTAATCTTAGTTATCTAAAATAAACTTATCCTCATTTCTAGACATAAGCCATGAAATTGGTCTCAATATTTGAAATAACATCCCCTCATTTCTGAACATAAGCCATGAAACTGGTCTCGATTTTTGAAATAAACTTCCCCTCGTTTCTAGACATAAGTCATGAAACTGGTTGTCATACCCCAAATTTGACCCCTAAATTCTATCACCATTCTAGGAGCATCAAGAATTTTTACTAAACCTAACCTTGTTTCAAGTTTTTTTTGTTGAGTTCCATCTAAATTAGGGTTTGCACCTTTGGAATCAAGAGGATTATGGCTTGATCAGTCAATGTTCTGGATTGATCATCATCAAATCAAGTTTGAATACACTCAAGAGATATTTATTCTTCAAGAATTAAGTGCAAATTGGTCTTGTTACAAGTTGAAATTCTGGTATCAGATATCAGATGTCGAAGGCGATGTTACGACACTAATATCTGTTCAATAATCACTAAGAACAAAGACAAACATATAACAAACGTAAAAAGACACAAGCAATTGTTGACCCAGTTTGGTTAAAACACACCTACGTCTGGGGGCTACCAAGCCAGGAAGGAAATCCACTAAGTAGAATTAGTTTGAAGATATACAGTAGACTCTCTCTAGTTTACCATCTTTTCACCTAATCTCAACCCTTGCAATTTCTACCTAGGACACTCCTAGATATGAGACACCTCTCACTCCCCCCAATCACAATAGTGATGACAACAACAAATAAGAAGACTTTTAGAAGACATTCTTTAAAGACACAACTTGATCTTAATTAAAAGTTTCAATCCAGTACAATGCACTCTTGCTTACAAGCTTTGAGTGAACAACATACGATTCAAAACATAGTCCAATTCACACATTAAAGCAATACACAAAACACACGAATGCTAGACAACACTAATCCTTACGCAATACACAAAAAAACCTAGTTTCACTAATATGCAAGCTAGGGTTGCGAATCCTTAAATAGCAACACTTGGACGGGCTTTGGGCTTTGGCAAAAGTAACAGTTGATTGTGAAGAGATCAATCTAAATAATTAGCATCAATGAAATAGATTTGATATAATCCAAGATCCAATTAAATCACTCTCCAGATCTTCAAGATATTCTTCAGAAAATAGCACCACTTGAATCCATAAAAGTTCCATGATATAAGCAAGAAAGTGCCTTTGAAAAGGAACTAAACCCATGCAGATTTACACCAAAAATGACAGATCAAAGCGTCACAAAAGTAACAGATAAACAAACACATTCTCACAGAATGTTTTGTTCACACAAGCCAGGACATCATGCTTGACATCATGAATAAACTCTTGCTACAGAAAAAAGGAAACAAAATAGAAAAAACACAGCGTGTTGGATTTCATTTCATTAAATGAAGTGGCTGATCTAAGGATCAGAGAGCGTGCATCAACGATTGACACTAGTTAGCTCATCCACACAAATCCAAACAAAGTCAAAAGCACCAGATTAGAACAAGTGGCATGATGGACGGTGAGATCATCATCTTCAACCTCTAGCCACTTGAAATAACCAGAGATTTGCATAAAATCGTGCATCTCTCAAACCATAACCAATGGAGCTCATAGTGGTTTCATTTGAAGCGTCTTTTCAAGACGATCTCAACCATATCATCGCGCCAAATTTCTTTAAACCACAAGTTACTCGATTTGAAAAAAACCAGAACAAGATTCAAACACGAATTTGAAAATTCAACAATAAAACTCAACTATAACTAAAAACTAACTATACAAACATCATCAGCATGTCAAGGGCTACATCTTAGCAACAAATTTGAATCAAAATGGTTGAGAATTATACCTGTTGAAGCTCAACCTTGAAGCTCTAAAAATATAGTTCCCTAGCTTGATTCAGGTCACGATTCTTCAAGTTCTTGATCTGGTTAGCTTCATTGAATGTTGGTGAAGCTAACTGAGTGGAGAATTTGAGTGATTAAGGTGTGGCAATGGAAGTTCGAAGTTCAAGCTTAAGAGTTCAAATGGGATCTTAGAAGAGTGGTTTTAGCTATCAAAAGCTTGTGGAAAAGGGTGGAAATGACTCCTTATTTATAGGAGACGCTTTCGGAATCAAAAGAGAGGGTGAATGAGGCAATTTGGAGGGAAATTAGGAACACCTGCAGCATGAGCAAAATGTGACTTGCAATCTGTCAAAACTCACTCAAATCCTGCGTTTCAAGGTGCTAATCACTTCAAGAAAGTTGGTTAAATATCTTTAGAGGGAATTCGCACCCTAATTTTGTGATTAGAAGCCATTTCAATCAAATTCAAATCTGACTTGGAGTGAAAATCCATTTTTGAAATCCAATTTTTGCAGCCATAGTTCTCACAATGTATGAGGCTTTATGAGATGATTCTTCTTGTATTGGATAGAGGGAGATGCAATCTTTTAAATGTGAAAATAAAGTATTGATTTGGCATCTTGAGTTGAGAGATATGATCTTTCAAAGTGGCCTCCATGAATGAGTGCAAGATCATAAAACACTTAGAAAAATTTCAAGTCTTTTAGGGACCAAAAAGAGACCTATAATGTTTTGATGAAAACCAAGACCTTCCATAGGTTTTTAGCTCTTCCATATTGAATCAACATTGTAGAGGACATCTTCAAGTTTTTTCTAGAAAAGGAATAGGCTCAAAATAATAAAAATTGACCAAATTATGCCCTTTTGAAGTTGACTAAGAGAACCTTCCAAAACTCAAAATGACCTATAATGTCTTTAAACTTTTGATGTCCTTCTAAGTATAATTTGATATTTACTTGCAAATAGAACTTGTTAGGGATGGTGATAAGAGTTCATTAGAAAAGAACCACCTTAAGATGTTGAAAATTGAAGGAGTTATGGTCATTCGATCATAGCATCCACAAATTTCTATATTAGGTCAAACATCTTGCACCAAACTTGAATCTCTTGATGATTTCTTGCACCTTAGGACATAATGAACCATATATGATGTTGGAATGATGTTGCCTTGAACCATATTTGATGATGAGGAACTTCTATGGTTGAGAATACCACAAAGTCACAGGGAACAGCTTGCTTGAACTTGAAGAAACACAACCTTCTTGCTTGAAAAATAAACCATGATACCTTGATCCCCTACCAAGAACAAATGCTATGCAAACATGAATATGATAATGCAAAGAAACATAAGCCAAGAACACAAGAAAAGATGAGCGAACTTTGGGGTTCTACAGTTGCTCGTATTCAAACAACTTGGACCTGAAGGGATGAAGAGAAACCGCTTTCAAACATTCGAGGTAAAAGATGATTGAATACCAAAAGAATCCAGAAATTCGCAACCTGCGGGGATGTAAAACAATGAATACTTTTGCTGTGAAAATTGGATATCAAGCTATTAAATTAACTTGAATCTTAATTCTTTTTACACCCAAACTTTATTTTATCCAAAGGAAAGGTCTAAAGAAAGAAAAACCTTTTTCGCGATGTAAAGACAACGCTTAAGAGATTCGGGGATTGGGGGTTGGTTATACCTAGGGAAGGTGTTAGCACCCTAAGCATCTGTAGTACTCTACAAGAACCTTTTGTTTGATTGTTTGCTAAGTTTGTGAATATGTACTATGGATTGGGATATGGATTAGGGATAGGTAAAGACTTAGATGGTTTTCTAAGTTTGCTCGCAAAGACATCGCATCTTCTGCCTACGTATCCTAACTAGGATAGAATCAGAGCAATCGTAGTTCACCTCACAAGGGATGAAGAACACTTGATTATGATCAAGGTTCAAGGGGGAACAAACATGACAATGTTTGTATGGAGTTTGACAAAACTCCCTATTCTAAGTTGTAATATTCAAAAGGGGAAGTAAGAAATCATGACGATGATTCTTACATAGAGTTGACAAACTCTATCCTAGGATTCTAGTTGAAGAGCACTCCTAGTACAGGTGAGTCTTTTAGACTTAAAGCAAAGTCTAAAGGTTTTTAAACTAAGTTTAAAGTGACTTAACAAAGTCAAGGAAATGGGTGAATGAGTTATCCATAACATTAGGGTTAATGGAAAGGCTTTTCCTTTGGAGAGGAATAGGAGAGGCAACTTGGATGAGAGTTAACAAACTTCATCACTTCGGGGAGAGAAAATTTTGAACAAGATAACAACATAATAAATATGCATCCATGGTGACAACCATTGAGCGAGCATGTCAAATGATAAAAATGAAAATGCATTGATGACAATCAAAGTAGTTGGTTAAGCAGGAAGTGTGACAGCAGATCAAGCTTCAGTGTATTTAGCAGATGAAATAAAATGAACATGGTAATAACCATAGATAAAATCCTAACATGTTAACTAACATTTAAGAACATGAATTCAAACAAGTAGCACCACAATCACAAGCATAGCAAGAGAGAAATTCATCTGCATACGCGAAAACGATCCCAGAACGTACATAAATTGCACATAGTCAAAAGAGATGAAAAATTAAGCAAACACGGAAATAAAATCTATGACATGAAAGTAGACATCAAGATGAACATAATGAAAAAAGAATGGATGAAAAATGATTAAAATTGAGAGAGATATAAATTTTTGAAGTTGGGATGAAAAATGACAAAAATTAACAAAAGGGTTGCCCTCCTCAGGGGTCGAACCCAGGTTCATGGCATGCAAGGCGCTTAAGTGACAAGGTGACTACCACCGGGGTGGCTATACATCCGTTGATGAAAGCCACCCCATAAATATATGAGGGGTGTTTCAAAACCAGGTTGGGCATAAAACAAAGTCAAAACTCAGGATTGCATTTTCATCACAACTTTCTCAAATCTTAATGTTTTTTGACAAAATTTAGGTCTAAATTGTGTAGAATTTCACAAGGAACAAAATGGAAATTTTAGTTTTTTTGAAATTCTCCTTCTATTTGAAAACCCGATAGTATATGCCTTTTGAGTTTTGAAAATGCAATTTGATATGAAGCTCATGTTACAGCTAGTTCTGAATCAAAATGATCATGCACACACACCATAAAATTGATAATGAATGATTCTAACCACAAATTTAGGTTGAAAACCAACTGTTGTGAAAAAATAGTGTTCAAGTTGCAAATCATATGGACATGATGCATGATGAAGTGTATGTCATGTTCCAGTCAGCTTTAAGTTCAAACAATCATGCAAACATATTACATATGAGTTAATAAGTGAGTCCAAACACATGATTACCTTCAAAACAAACTGTAACTCAGATTGACACTCAAGTTGCAACTTTTAACATGAAGAGACATGATAATGTGAGAATCTAATTCTAGACCAATTCAGATCAAATTAAACATGTGTACACATCACACATATGGTATAGAGTGAGAATCAAGCAAAAACAAAGTTTAAAACAGACTGTTATGCAAAGTGTCATTGGAATTGCAATTATGGCGTGTTCAAGGCAGGAAGATATCAGTTCAAAGTTACAACTCATTTCAGTTCAAGTCAAACATACACACGTGTTGAAACTATACATTTAAGTGGATTTAAATGACCAAATTGGTGCAGGGCAAGCTTTTGTGAGAATTGGTGCTCATGCTGCTCAAATGTGCTTGTGAAGTGTGGTGTGAAGTCAGGTTTGAGTTCCAAACATTTCCAGGTCAATCAAAACATGTGTACATGTATAAATGTGTTATGGAGTGGATCCAAATAGGTGTTGATGTTAAAAACAAGTTAACATGAAAAATGACATTTCAATTGCAAGTAAAACATGATATAATGCAGTTGGAGAACCAAGTCAGAATTTATGCAAAATTAGGTCATGTAAACCATATGTACATCTCACATATTTGATAATGAATGAGTGCAAACAAAGAAACCAGACCAGAATGCTTTGGAATGCAAAGTAAGGTGTGTGCTGCAAATTGTCATTTATTGTGATGCAGTAGGATGTTTGAATTCAAATTCAAGCAAATTTTGACCATATGAATCACATACACATCTTTCATATATACAAACAAGTGAGTTCAAACAAGGAAAATGGTTCAAACATGGCTGATATGAAACTTGGTGAGTTAAGTGCAAGTTTTGTGAAGTGAGATGCATGAACATGTTCAATTTCTGTTCAAAGCAATTTCAGACCAATTCAAACACATACACATCTTATATTCATGATATTGAGTGGATTCAAACACCAAAATAAGTTGGAAACAGACTGTCATGAAAAGTGATTCACAAAATGCAAGTTGTCATGAAAATGAGGCATGAGATATGAATTTTCAGTTCCACATACTTTCTGATTCAATTAATCAACACATAGCATACATACATGATATTGAGTAAGTTCAAACACAATTTGGGGCTAACATAGGACTGTCATGAAAAATGAGGGTTTGAATGAAAACTTGGCCATTTTGATACAAGACATGAAAAATTCAGTTCATCATTTTAAGCACTATTGACCAAATTAACTCCACACACATATTGAATGCATGATGTTGGATGAATTTGAGCACAAATTTAACCATCTATAGGCATGAGATCATAGCTGGTATATTCATGGTAGAGTTTGATACAAGACATGACAATACTTCCAACATGATGAATCAAAATGCTAGAACATGAAATTATGGTGCAAAACAAAGATGTAGTGTTTACATTCCTCTAGTAGACTGTGTTGAGTATATTAGAACACCAAGAAACCCAGAGAAACTTCCAAATAACACTAGCTTTGAAGCTTTCTTCTTTTTGAAGCAAGAATGCAATCCTTGTGACAGTTGGAGAAATAAACTCCACCAATGATCTTTAACACTTTAGACAGTTAAGAAATGATATATGAGAGGTGTTTGATTGATTAAAACACCAAGCAAATGCATAGAACAAGTTTTGGCTGATTTTATGGCTTTTGGTCAAAGTAACTTGGTGTGGAAGTTGACTTTTTGAATGGTGAGGTTTTTGAATGGTTTAAGGTCTTGGACACCTTCTATATCATATTTAGAGATTGTGCGGATGATTGTTGGGGGTGTTTGAATGTAGAGAACTGAGTTTGGCAGCAAAACTACCAAGACAGATTTTTGGTGGTTTTTGTAATTTTGTGATTTTGTGATTTTGGAGTAAGGTGTGAAAGAGTGTGAGCTTTTTGTTTCTATGGTTTTTAGAATCAATGTTGTGTTTCAAATGAAGTGATGAGGGCTCCCTTTTATAGGCAAATGAAGAGAGGGGGCAGATTTGGAGATTTCTTCACGTGAAAGAAAGGTTTTACACTTTTTAGGTCAAACCTCCACAAAGGGGTTTCCTTGGCTGATGGGTAAGCCCAATAGTCAAGGAAAATGATGATTTTGAAAGGGCTAAATGCAGGCTAGAGGCATAGCTTGATGGCTGTTTGCAGATTCACCTTTCCACCTCATGCTTGCTTGATGATTTCAAATGCAAGTTGTAAAGCCACTTGCAAGCCCACTTGAAAGTTTGGCTAATTCCCTCTCCTCTGCATTTTCTTCACATTTCTATGCTTCAAATCCTCTACATATCAGAAACAACAACATCCAAAGGCTTGAGTTTGGTCAGATTGATGTAAGAATGGATTTTTGAAATTTTGACAATGTGGGACTAAAGTGTGAAATCACCAACTTGCCATAACCATAACTTTCAGCTCACAAATCCTTTTGAGATGTGCTAGTACTTTTTAGAAAGCCCTCAAATAGCTCTAAAACATTCATGTTTTCATGAGTTTCAATTTCCAAAATGAACTTGGCCAAAAGGTCTCCCAAAGTTGCTAAAAAATGAACTTAAAAGTGAAATTTCTCTAAGTCTTTTTCCTTTCTAGAAATGAATTTGATCATAACTCCAAATCTATGTGTTTTCTGATCATGGACCACTTAGGGACTTTTGTACGATTTGTCAAGAGGTTTCAAATGAGCTTGGAACCACTTCATTTGGATGTGTGGTTAAGGAGTTATGGTTTAGCCCCTTTCAAAACCCAAATTTCCCGATTTTTTGATTACTCCTTCATCCTTGATCCAATGGTCATAAAAATTGATAGGCAAGTTCAACATGATATAAGGAACATTTTTTATTCACAATTTGAAGTCCAACTCCTTAAATTTGAAGAGTTGACTTTTTGGTCAACCGTACGATCGATCGGTGACTACCGAGTCGTCTGTTGACACTCTGGACCTCCTGAGACTTTGAAACTTCTTGAATGAAATTTATTAAGCTATATGAACTCCATGGATCATAATTCCACCATTAAAACACGTTCCAACATCAAAGTCAAACTACAGTTGACTTTTACTTGTCAAAAACCCTAATTGGGTACCCTGAAGTACACTGTTCTTGATTCTGGGGTAACAACCTCAAATTGGATTCTCAATTGACATTCTATGATACCCTTGACCTTGTTTCATAATTGAATTAGCCTAAAACTTTGGATTGATCACAAACCCTGAAGCATCGATTTGACTGTACAAAACCCTTATTCATCTGTAATTTGACAAAGACAAACTTGCACTGGGTTAAGGTTAGATAACTCATGAGTATGCTCCTAAAATGATAATGAGAATCTAAGGGGTCAAAATTTGGGGTGCAACAAATACCAACCAAACATTGGGATGCAACATGATGAGGATAACGATCCAAAGCGAACAACAGTTTATCAACCAAAAGTTGGAATGAAAGCACCGAATACCCACCGAGAGTTGGGATGGAGCCAAAAGATACCAACCAAGAGTTGGAATGCAAGTTACTAACCAAGATTTAGGATCACCGAGAATACAGATTACCAACCAAGAGTTGGGATGAAACACACACAAGGGACCAACCAAGAGCTGGAATGACAAACTGGAGATACCAACCAAGAGTTGTGATGAGAAACAACGAATACCAACCAAAAGTTAGGATGCTAAACCTAAAGGATACCAACCAAAATTTGGGATAATAGGCAAAGACTACCAACCAAAAGTTGGGAAACAAGTCTGCCGGGGCAAAACAAAGACTACCAACCAAAAGTTGGGATAACAACTCCGTAGGGAAAGGGATACCAACCAAGAGTTAGGACAAGAGCTACTAACCAAAATTTAGGATCGCCATAAAGAAATACCACCAACCAAAAAGTTGGAATGAAACAACTGAATACCAACCAAGAGTTGGAAAAGAGACTCTGTGGGGAGGTCAATAGGGCACCAACTAAAAGTTGGAATAACCTCACAAGAAAAGATGACCACGCTAGGGATTACCAACCAAGAGTTGGGTTGAAACAGGTATACATGGAGTATAATCGAATGACTTGAAACCTGGGCAAGAGGCTCTGCTGGGGAAGAAGATATTTAAAACAGACAAACTCTGCATGAATAAAAAAGATGAACACACCTGTCAATCACTCGCCAGATGATAACAAGATCTTAAGCCACACAAATATCAATTGGAGAAACGGTTGGCCAAAGCGAAAACGGACTTGGCTTATGTTTTAGATGCATATGTTTGGATATGGTGTAATGCTCCATACAAAATGGAAATGCTACGCATTTGGGAGGATGTTATGCAACATGTAAATGCAAGAGAACACCACCAGAAGAAGTGTTGAAAAGAGAATGTGTAAACCAAAATTTGCCGAGGAGAATGCCCTGAACAACCTTCCTAAACACAGGTCTCCTTGGCGGATAAAACCACTCCGTTGAGGGATTAAGAACAACCTTCATTGGGGGAATCAACCCTAAAACTGCCTGTGGAACGTTCCAATGACCATTGGACTCCGCTGGAGATATCGACCACAACTAGATACCCATCGAGGAGATTAATAACAATATATGCTTGGGGAGAATAGTCTAAAACATCAACCACACCATGGGGTTTACCTTGGCATTGAAGAACGTCTTCCACCCTTACCCTGCTAGGGATAACCACATGCCACTCCCGGTGACATCATTTCTGATTTGATAATGAAACTCTATGGGTATGAAAAAAATTTGCTATAGGGAGACAAAAAGCCTTTTACCGAACCACTGTCTGACTGCGTAGCAACACTTCAACTGATATAAACATATCTAGAACTTCCCTGACAGTAGTTAAGCAATACTAGGGCAATAACCTTAACAACATACAAGCATACAACAACAAATAAAGCGTCCTGACCGCAAAAATGGTTACCTCAATTACCATACCTGATATCGGTCGCGTAAATTCTCATTTTAAACATGTTTTGTAGAGCCCCTAACCATTTCACATGTAAAGTTCATCAAAATATATAGATGCATTTTTTGCAAACAAAATAAAGAAAGTAAAGAAAAGCAATGAAAAGCTCTTTGAGTGAATACTATTGTATTGATTGGAAATGGCCTATAAATAGGAAAATTACAAGTGGATGCAATCCCTGAAAAGAGGAAATTGCGCAAGAAGTAAAAATAAGAAAATACATAAATGTCGGCAATGTGGAAACAGAAAACCACCACGTGTCGATTCAGCTATGACTTGTATGTCTTCGATGCTTCACCAATGCTCTTTCTTCCGAAAAGACTGATTGGACTGATCTTTAACCTTTAGGGCAACCATGTACCAAGACAAATTCGCAGATCGAACATAGATCATAGTCACTTGCTTGAAAATCCCTAACTTTTTCCTGGATCGCCCTTGCAAGTTTTCAATCCACCGGGATACCCTTTTTTGCCGAAGTCGTCTTTTTAGGTTTTCAACTTCGCAGGTTTATTTTTTTATTTTTATCCCTAATTTTTGCCCGAACCTATTCTTTTTATGGTTCGCCGGGATTCCCCATTTTTTCCTAGACTTTTCTTTTTATGTCCAGCGGGTCTATTTCAAACAAAATACTTTTTTAACTACGTCTGCGTTCACAGAGGATGTAAAATCTTCACTGTCCATGGTTGATAACAATAAGGCTTCGCCAGAGAAAACCTTTCTTACCACGTATGGACCTTCATAGTTGGGAGTCCATTTTCCCTTGTGATTTATTTATGGAGGGAGGATCCTTTTCAATACCAAGTCACCTACCTTGAAATACCGAGGGCGTACTTTCTGATCAAATGCCTTCTTCATTCTGATATGGTATAGTCGTCCATGGGTGATAGCTGCTAATCTCTTTTCATCAATCGGGCTCAACTGATTCAATCTGGTTTTCACCCACTCTGCTTCATCAAGCTTCACATCAGATGATATCCTTAGAGAAGGAATTTCGACTTCTAATGGTAGAACAACTTCCGTACCATATACCAGCGAGAAATGTGTTGCCCCAGCAGATGTACGCACCGAAGTGCAATAACCATGTAAAGCAAAGGGCAACATCTCATGCCAATCTTTGTAAGTCACCACCGCTTTTTGCACAATCTTCTTGATATTCTTATTCGCTGCCTCAACAACACCATTCATATTCGGAAGGTACGGCGAAGAGTTGTGGTGTTTAATTTTAAAACTCTGGCACAATTCTTTCATCATCTTATTGTTGAAATTCGAACCATTGTCAGTAATGATTCATTCTGGTACCGCATATCGACAGATAAGGTCCTTCTTTATAAAACGGGCTACCACCTACTTCGTGACATTGACAAAAGAAGTTACTTCTACCCACTTGGTGAAATAATCAATGGCGACAAGGATGAAACGATGTACGTTGGAGGTTGTCGGTTCAATCTTCCCAATCATGTCAATGCCCCACATAGCAAAGGGCCAAAGAGATGTCAAAACATTAAGAGGACTCGGTGGCACATGCATTTTATCAGCATAAATTTGAAACTTATGGCATTTCCTAGGATACTTAAAACAATTGGACTTCATGGTCACCCAGTAATATCCTGCTCTCAAAAGTTTTCTAGACATTGCATGCCCACCGACATGAGTACCAAAAGAACCTTCGTTGACCTCTTCCATCAACAATCTTGCTTCATTTTCATCCATACAGTGCAGCAATACCATATCATAGTTTCTTTTATATAACACATCATCCTTGTTCAGATAAAAATGGATCGATAATCTCCTCAGAGTCTTCTTGTTCTTGCTTGATGCCCCAGGCAGATACTCTTGACTCTTGAGGAAATATCGAATGTCAAAATACCAAGGCTTCCCAACTGATGCTTTTTCTACTGTGAATACAAAGGCTGGCATGTCAAGGCGCATGATAGTGATTGTTGGAGCTTCATTCCAGAAATTCACTTTATACATGGATGATAATGTAGCTAGAGCGTCTGTCATCTGATTTTCAGCCATCGGTACATGATAAAACTCAACCCTATCAAAGAAAGGAAATAATCTCCTTGCATTGTTCTTGTAAGGTACCAGGTTTTCCTGGTGAGTCTCCCACTCTCCTTTAATTTGGTTGACGACCAATGCTGAATCACCATACGCATCCAGATTCTTGATTCTCAAATCGATAGCTTCCTCTAAACCCATTATGCATGCTTCATATTCAGCCTCATAATTCATGCAAGCAAATGTCAATTGGGCGGTGAACAGTATGTGCGAACCTTGAGGGGTTGTAATAATTGTACCGATTCCATTACCATATGAATTAACAGCCCCGCTGAAAACCAGTTTCCACTGAGATCCAATCTCAAGACCCTCGTCAGGTAAAGGCTCACCACGATCCTTCATCCTCAAAAACATTATATCTTCATCAGGAAACTCAAATCTCATAGGTTGATAATCCTCAATAGGCTATAAAGCCAGATACTCTAACAATACACTCCCTTTAATAGCTTTTTGGGAAACATACTGAATGTCATATTCTTTCAGAACCATCTGCCATCTAGCAATTCTTCCAGAAAGTGCCTTCTTCTCAAACACATATTTAATCGGATCCATCTTCGGAAAAAAAATGGTTGTATGATTTAACATGTACTGCCTCAAGCGCTTAGCTGCCCAAGAAAGTGCACAACATGTTTTCTCCAGCATTGAGTACCTCGACTCACAATCAGTGAACTTTTTACTCAAGTAATAAATAACATGTTCTTTTCTACCTGTCTCGTTGTGTTGACCGAGCACACAACCTATTAAATTCTCAAGAACTGTGAGATACATTATCAGGGGTCTCCCTGCAACCAGAGGCATTAATGTTGTAAGTTCCTGCAAATATTCTTTTATTTTCTCAAATGCCCTTTGACAGTTTTCGTTCCAAACGACCGCTTGATCTTTCTTTAGAAATTTAAATATTGGTTCACAAGTGGTTGTAAGATGAGATATGAACCTTGCAATGTATTTCAATCACCCCAGGAAACCACAAACCTCTTTTTCCATTCTCGGCTCAGGCATTTCTTGTATAGCTCTTATTTTGGCAGGATCTACCTCAATTCCTTTTTCACTGACAATGAATCCCAATAGCTTTCCAGATCTTACTCTGTAAGTGCACTTATTTGGATTCAAACTCAACCTGATTTTCCTTAACCTCTCAAATAGCTTTAAAAGATTAACCAGATGTCCTTCCTCCGTCTATGACTTCGAAATCATGTCATCAACATACACTTCGATCTCATGATGAATCATATCATGAAAGAAAGTCACCATTGCCCGCTGGTAAATTGCCCTTGTATTTTTCAATCTAAAAGGCATAACTTTGTAGCAAAAAGTCCCCCATGGTGTGACGAAAGTAATTTTCTCCATGTCCTCTGGGGCCATTTTGATTTGGTTGTACCCAGAGAAACCATCCATGAAGGAAAACACTGAATACTGAGTTGTATTAATGTTATACCCCAAATTTTGACCCTTAGATATTCATCATCATTCTAGGAGCATCAACATTGTTTATCTAACCTTTAACCTATTTCAAGTTTATCTTTGTCAAGATACAGGTGAATTAGGGTTCCATACAGTCAGGAATCGGGGTTTCGATGGTTTGATCAGCCACTGTCTTGGATTGATTCTCCATAAAACAATCCCCCACACCATAAAAGATACTATATGAGATCAAGTATGAATCTAATTTGAGGTTGTTACTCAAGGAAGAGGAGCAGTGCAGTCCAGAACCCCCGATTAGGGTTTTTGATTAGGAAAAGTCAACTGTAGTTTGAATTTTGATTTAAATGGTGTTCCAATTATGGAATCATGGTCCATCAAGCTTATACAACTTATTGAAGTCCACTCAAGAAGTTTCAAGGCCTCAGGGGACCCAGAACACCAACAGTCAATTCAGAGTTGTTCGATCGGTCGGTTCGTTTGACTGAAAAGTCAACTCATTGACCAAAAGGGTTTTGACCCAATATTGAAAGCAATCATGTTCCTAATGTTATATCACATCTAGTCATGAAGTTTGGTGACCATTGTATCAAGAATTGAAGAGTAATCGATAAGTCGGGAAATTAGGGTTTTGAAAGGGGCAAGACCATAACTTTCTAACCACACATCCAAATAGAGTGGTTCAAAGCTTGTTGGAAAGGTATTGAGGAGTCCTTCAAAAGTGCAACAGTGATCCATATGCAAAAAAATGAATAAATTTGGAGTTATGATCAAAATCAATGCAAGAGAGGAAAACACTTAGTGAAATTTCATAGTTTTTGCACTTTTCAAGTCATGTTTTCAGCCAACTTCAAGGGTGATTTTGATCTAGTTCCACTTGGAATTTGAAAAAACCCAAAACATTAAAGTTGTAGAGAATGATGAGGAATTTCCAAAAAGTACAAGAACTACTCCATAGCATTTGTGAGTGATCGTGACTTTCTGAGTCTAATGGAACTAACTACAAGTGCACAGTCTATCGCGTAATAATAAAGATATCGATCCCATAGAGACCGGTAATCAAGCTAGTGCTATTGGGTGTTACTATGTTTAGCTAAGGTGGAAGATGTTTTTAGGGAAATAAATACAATGTTATGGGCTATAAAGGAAATAAAAGTTATAAGTTTTAAAAATATCGATAAGGGATATCGGTATGTAATGCCTTAGTTATCGGGGATTCAACAGGTCACCAGTGCTTTTTAGCTTATGAAATCACTTTTCAGGAGAAAATATTCGTTTAAAAACCTTTGCCTCACGCTGGTTGTTGACTCGAGTCATAATTTTAAGGCGGAATGTATGCTCTCGCAGTCCCATTCGGGGTTAAAATTAATTTTTGTAAATAAATCCATTTTGATTTCTTTTAAAGCGTTTTCCCTGTGTTTAAAACTAATGCCTAGTTTTTACTATCCGGTTCAAACCCCATTCTTTCACGTGTCGGCTCGAACCTTAATAAGTTTTCCACTCTCATGGCAAAACCGTTGTAAATAGCTTCCCACTTTCGTGACAAAGGTTACTTAGAAAATTAGATTAAAAACTACGACTAGAAAATTGTTTGTAAAAAGGTAAGGCGCACCGGGTATTATCGAATCCCGTCCTACTAATTTGATTACATACCGATAATATCGGTTTAGCTAGACATGATAATTAATGCCAACGTAAATAAACAATAACAATAAAATGGTATAGCATGCATACTGACAGAAATAAAATAGGTATTCAATTAATAAAAACCTGCACGTCGTACTGATCTTGAATTCTCGAGTAGTCCTCCACAATGTCGGCAGGATTCTACTTTGGCGAAATACAAGTGCAGAATGAAATACAATACTTGAACTAAAGGAAAAGGAAAATAAATAACAGCAAGAATGGAAAATGGCTTCAACAGAATTTTTGGCAGCACTTCGGTACGTAGAATGAGGCTCCCCCCCCCCCCCCCCCCCCCCGTTTTGGTCCAACTGCCCTCCTTTATAACCGAGGTTGCATGAGGAAATGTAGGAGGAAAATGAGTTGAGGGAGAGAATTCTCAGGGCAGTCGTGCCTAAATTCCCTCCCCTTCGTGGCCACGTTCTGTTTTTAACGTTATTACTAATATTAGGACCATGGCCATGTTGTGACGAGCGTGACGCCTATGACGGTTGTGGTGGACTGTGACGATCGTCACACCTTCAAAATCTGCATTCTGGATTTTTCTGACTTTTTTGTTCCTTTCTCACGTGCTTTTCTTTGTGTTGTTCATTTTTAGCGTGAGAGTGAAATACCTGCGAAAACACTTAGCAAACCTGCGGAATAATCAGGATTCAGGTTGAAATCATACAGTTAACAAATGAAAAATACGGTAATTATAATGTACATTTTTGTGTTATCAAACTCCCCTACACTTGAATCCTTGCTTGTCCTCAAGTAAATAGACGGAAAGATAAACCAATGCAAACACGTGGCACACCCTTTTTCGTTTTTCAAAATGCTTTTGAGGCGTTTGGTTAGGACGTCAGAAATTTAATTAAAACAATACGTTTACGGTAGTGACACACAACAGAAAGCATGCTCAAAGGCCTCCCTCTTGTGCAAGCCTGTTCTAATCATTCCATTATAGGTCGGCGTAAAGTTTCTCGTATCAAATTTCGCCCATGTTCGTTCTAACTCAATCACATTAAGCCCTTTGCCTTTACACGCACGTAATGGAATAGTCGGTTAGTGATTTTGATCCTTTTTAGTATGGGGTATGGTGCACGAATGCGGTACCCCTCTATATATCCTACTTGTAAGTTTTAGGGGATCGAATCGTAATTCGCCTTACCAAGTCCATAACCAGGGACCTATGAACCAACTGACAACGAATTTCTTTTTCTTTACTTTTCTTTTTTGTTTTTCCGAATTGTAGAAGTGAAGATTACTTCATAGCATCGAAATAATTTTCTTTGTGATTAGGCATCAATCACTTACTTTCGTCGGCTTTCCACGTGGTTTATGCTTAAGACGGTGCTGAATGCTTGTATAAACTACTAGGGGCTACGTTTGGGCTGAAACTTAAGGCTTTGGTATAATAGGTATTGAAACTGAACTCGCATAAGCAGGAGGTCTAAGGTGTCAGAACGGTATCAGTCTTGTTAGATATTTTTTCTCAAGACTTCCTAACTTGACCTTTATCTCGGTATGTCAAGCTATGCATCGATTAGAAGTAAATTGTTTTTTATATAACTGAATAAAGTGGGGGAATCTTATGACAGGGAAAAAGTACATATAGAAGCTCGTTTTATTCGATTAAAATGCCAAAAGGGAAATACAAGGAAATAAAAAGAAAAGGGGAAATAATGTACCACTCCCACACTATATCGAACATTGTCCTCAATGTTGCGATATATATGCGGCAGGGAAATAACAAAATAAAAATACGAAAGTACAAAATGGAAAGCTAAAACTGTTCAGGTTTGTGTCCTCTGCCTCTGGCTCGTCCTCGACCATGTCGTGTCGCGTGATCAAGGAGGCCTGTATGATGGATGTAGTCGTGGAGGTCCTGCACTCGTAGTGTGAGGGTACCCATCTCATCGACTATGTTCTCGAATCTCCGGCCTTGGGCTACTTGCCCTTGCTGGATTTACTGCAATAGAGCCATCATCTGTAGATGTTGTTCTTGTTGCCGTGCTTCAAGTTGTGCAGCTAGTTGATTTTGTTGCCAAATCCCGCGTAGGATTTCTTTGTTAGTGGGCTCAGGGTCAGAGCGACGACGATGTTTGGAAGACGTACCTTCTTGGGCTGGAGGAGGTTGTCTCTCTTCCTGGGCAGCTCGATCAATTTCTTCTTCAATCTCATCTGCAGGCGCATTATCTTCAACATTAGGGGCGACTGCACTTACTTCAGGTGCAACAAGATCAAATAGCCAATTGGCGCGATTTTGGGGATTGATGCGGTTCCTGCAGGGCATTATGATGCTGCGAACCATACGGGTTCAGACCACTAGATGGTATTTTCCATCTGCTCTTGCTTTGATGAGGTGGGATGAGCGAAAATAGTCGATGTCCAAAAAGACGGGAGGCAGTGATGGGAGATCGGTAAGCCGGTCTCCAAGGTTCAGGGCCAAAACAATGGATGTGATAATGCCTCCGAAATAGAAAAGCTTTGAGCCGCGACCACAGTTGGCTTGGATGTGCACTAATAGGAATAGGGTTGCATTAACATGTCCTGGAGCGAACACACAGTGAATGAAAAAGAGCTCTTTAGAGTTCACCTTATGGTTACTGTCTCTCGCGAAGATGGTGTGCCCAAGTGTACAGTGGAAGTATCTGATGGTGGGGTTGTGAATGTAGGTGGCGTTCAGGCTATCCCAGCTATCAGCATTGGTACCAGTTAACTCATTCCATAGGGTGAATGTAGCTTGGAAGAACTACTCCGAAGGCACTCAGCGATGGGCATTCTCTCCATGGTGGAAGTTAAGCATTTGAGCAATTTGGTTCTGCTTCAATTGATACTCTGTACCGAACATTCGGAAGGTGGCGACACCGGTTAGCTGATTGGTCTCTCCTGATGGTGTAATGTAGGCAAAGGAACTCAAGAATTCTAGTGTTAAAGCTTCATATGTAGGTTAGGGGTTGTACAGAGCTGCCACAGGTCGGCATTTCGAAGCATCCATGTGACACCGTCGAGCATGTCTAATTCTTTGAGGCATGCGACATTGACGTATCGGGTTGGTTGGACAGAGCGCTGGTAGAAACTAATGTAATTGGTTCTTTGTTGGTCGCCTCGCTCTCCGTCTCTGAAGTTGACTGTTGTAAGATCGAGGGTTTGTCGAATGTGCCTAGCCATGGTGCATGCAACGAGAGAAGTTGGGGAATGAGAAGTGTTACGGATAGGATGAGGATAATGGAGAAGGGAATGAGATTTATATGGAAATGAGGGTTATGGAAATGGGTAGTTGAAAGGTGAATGGGGTTATGTGGAGAGGTTTAAATGAGAGTGATGTGGGTAGTGGGCGGTTTCTGAAATGAGTAGAAAAGAAGAAGAAGAGTTTGCTCTCTGTTGTTATATCAGAACGTGCACTAAAGGATTGTGACGGTCATCACAAACTCGTCACAGACTCGTCATGGTCATAAGACGTGTGACAGTCGTGGCTACTTGGTGACGATCGTGGCAGATACAAATTCTTTTCTATGACAGAATTTACTGATGGGGTTCGCTTGAAAATTTAGAAGCATTGATAATCAGCTCAGGATAGTAATGATATACAGAAGTAAAGAAAATGCAAATATAATAAAAATAAGCTTAATTGAAATTTAGAAATCATTAATAAATAGTAATTTTGCGATTGTTTAATGAAATACAAAAGTGAAACAAATCCAAATAAGAGAATACTGTAAAAAGAAAAATTATCAAAGGTAGCAAAAAATAATAATAATGAATCAGTCCTTTGCTTCTTCAAGTTATCAAACGCTTGAGTCATATAGCTGACTTGCTCTACAATGATATCCATTAAACCTATCATGTCTAGGCGCATGGTCTTCAATTCATCCTTTACGACTGTAATTTCTGTCTTGAACTCTTCCATGGTCTTCAAAGTATTACTCAGGTTTTTAGTATATTGAGTAGTGTCTAGCTCAGTGAAGTAATGGTAATTAGGAGGTGTCTTAGGGTCAGTTTTGTAAGTGCTTCTAATTGGCTGCATTTTGTGGCAAAATATTAGAGTGTGTATGGATGTCATAACTAATGATGTGACACACAATATGCAGGGTAAGTAGTAAGTTGAGTTGGATGTCATACTGAATGTCATGACACTGATCGTATGACATCAGGTGTGCAGGTTTAGTTTTCTGTTATTCAGCATTTGAAGTCTAGACATCTTCACTTTTGAGGTTCCCTCATGAGTTGTTCTGAGAGTGTCCCAGACCTCCTTAGCTAGTTCACAATGGTGTACCAGTCTGAAGATGTTTTTTTCTATTCCATTGAATAGTGCATTCAATGCTTTAGAGTTCCCTAGAGCTAAGGCCTCTTGCTCTTTGTTCCATTCCTCTTCAGGAATTAACACAGATACTCCATCCTTGTCAGTGTTCACAAGATGTTCCCGGCCAGAGTTTGCAGCTATTCATACCTTGCGGTCTAAAGACTTAAGAAGGTAATCATCCTAGGTTTCCAACAGTCATAATTAGAGCCATCCAGAATTGCTGGTCTATTCGTGAATCCTATGTCTTTATCCATAGTACCAGAATTTATCTTCCCTAGATCTCACCCAGAAATAACAGGTAGGGTGCCTGCTCTGATGCCAATTGAAATTCTGGCAAGCACACGATGGATGCTATTGTGGAAGTTATGACATCCACTGTATCATAGACTATTGCAGTTTATAATAAGCTGTAAAGAGAAGCAGTAAATAACACAAAAATTGTTCACCCAGTTCAGTGTCAACAACACTTACATCTGGGGGCTACCAAGCCAGGGAGGAATTTCACTAACAGTAGAATTAATTTAGAGCCAAATACACAGCTTGCACTCTTCACTTAAAACCTACCCAATGATACTTCAGCCTAGAGACACTTTAGACCTGAGTATACCCACTCACTCCCCCTCAATCACAACACAATGATATCCAATTCACAATTACAAAATACAGATGAAGAAACACTTCATACACACCTTGATCTTGCTTCAAAGCTTTGATCAAGAATCACACATTCTTGCTTAACAGCTTTGAGTGAGGCACAACTTACAACCTACCTAACCAATGCAGCATACAGTTGCTTGGTAAACAAGTATTTCTATGACACAATTCACATGTGAAGACCGACCTTCTTCACTCACAAGGACTCTCTTTAAGCACTCTCTAATCTTTTGTCAAGAGCTACTCTTCTGGGAGCAATCCTTCTGTTTTTATAGCAGCAGTCAGTCCTTGGGCCTGGGTGCACAAATTAGGTTTAACATACCAAACCCTATTCTTCAATCATCTGCACGCTTGCCATTTAATTCAGGAGCATTTGTTTCACTTTAGGCCTTTTAAAATGTCTCCTGTCTTTCAGCTTGAGCTTCTAATAAGTTTCCTGATTTCTAGCTACCAGAAAACAAATCTGCTTGCTGGATGTCATACGACTAGTGTCATGACATTCTGTATGACATTCAACTTAACTAGCATTTAACTAAGTTAACTTACCCTTCAAAATCCACGTTACGTATGTAATAACACCAGTCATGACATACATACATACTCTAATGTTTTGCTATAAAATGGAGCCAATCAAGAGCACTTACAGTAAGTGCTTCTGATTGGCTGCATTTTGTGGCAAAACATTAGAGTGTGTGTGGATGTCATAACTAATGATGTGACACACAATATGCAGGGTAAATGTTGCACCCCAAAATTTGCTCAACTTTTTTCTTACCTGGTTTATGTTTTATTGTATTAACATTTGCATAGTTATATCATTTGCATATCATGATATCATTCATATAGTAGAGGATCAAGTGTGATTCTTATCAAGAGAAGCCTAGCAAGAGGTCTCATTCAAGATTGAGAAGTTATCAAAGTCATCAGGAGGTGATTTGAGGGCCTAAGGGTTTAGATGTTTGAGTGTGAATCTTCTCATAACTTGAGGATCAACTGAAGACCATCAGAGGGATGTGAAATGTTGAATATGAGAAGAGGATGTGTATGGAGCTCATAGAATTCCTAGGGGGCCATGGGAGAGCTCAATCAAGTCATTGTATCAGATGCAAGAGCCACAGTTGAGGTGCAAACAATTAGGGTTTCATCTGGGTCAATCCTTGGTCAATTGTGCAATTAAAGAGTATCAAAGCCTACTTTTAGGTCATGGAGTTCATGAAATGATATGTTGAGACATTTTTGGTGTTGTGCCAAGATCAAGTCAAGAAAAGTCAAGAATGTGGGAAGTTGCTAAGTTAGGGTTTCAATGTAAAATCCCTTGTTTAGTGCCTAACTTCAAGACCACATAAGTCAAGATGCAAGTTTCAAATGGATCTTTGGCCAACATAAAACTTGTAGAGAATCTCAATACCTTTAATTTGAGTACTAGAAGTCCTCAAGGGGATTTATATAACTCAAGTTATGACTCAGACAAGTTACAAGTCCTCAGATGCCTCTGAAATTTGTCTGTGAAAATCATCTGACTTCAAAGCTATTTTTGACCTAGAAGGAGGATTCACCTGAACTTTTGGCCAACTTGAAAGTTATTTCTCATGATCTTATCTTTCTAAATTGTACTATAAGTCTTCCATCCGATTTGTAGAACTCAATTTATGAGGTTTACAAGTCAGGGGTATTTTGGGAAAGTGAGATTATAGGCCATTTTCAATCATAGGTCAAAATCTCCAACTTGCACTTGTCAAATGGATTTTTGTTCAACATGAAAGTTGTTCAAAATTGGGTTTTTAGGCTAACCAAGAAGTCATGATGGATTGATTGGGCTCATAGAAAGACTTGGTTTGAAATGGCTTGAAAAAGAAGATTTTCAAAGGATTCAAAGTTGGAAAATTCAAATAATTGGTTAAGTGACAAAAACATGTCAAATAAGTGCTCATTTTGATTGTAAATTTCATTTTAAACACAATGACATTGGTGGATTTTTGAGTTTAGGCCAATTTTCTCAAGTTATAATGGTGTTTCTTCATGTGCAAGTTACACATCCAAATTCTTCACCAATGCATTTCAAGTGCTCCTTTTGGTCTGAATACATTCACAAGGTAATTTGCAATTGAAAGGGAAGATTATAGAACAATTTCCATGGCCAACTCGTGACTGTCATGTGAAATTTTGAAGAGGAAATCAGAATTTGTGAACTACTGAATTGGGCCTCATTCAAGTTTCAAAATCCCACAAACTCATTCTATATAAGGATATCATTGATTCTATACTCAGTTTGGAGCTCATTTCGTGGTGGAGGCTGAGTTTGCATTTGAAATTTCAAGGGAGAAAGTGAGAATCGTGTTTTGATTTCCAAGCTGATTCAGAGCAAATTGAAGGTTGGAGACTCTTTCTCTTGCATCACTGATCGTGTCTGGAGAGTTTTGAAGCAAGAAACAAGCTCTAGCTACCTCTGTTAGTGGATCTACACCAGGTATGTAACCTTCAAATTTCTCATAATTCTAGGGATATGTAGATCAATTTGCATATGTGGATAGGATCTAATAGAGACATAGGTCGTTTCTGGATTGAAATTGGAACAATTAGAGACAATTTAGGTTGAAGTGAATTTTCTATTTGGACACGATTTGGTTTGATCTTAAGGAATTAAGTGGAATTGGATAGATCAGAGTGATGTATGAAGCATGAGGAACATTTCTGTATGATTAGATTTAGGTTTGGTGATGATCAGAGTTGAGGTGATATTTGAGTTTTGGATCGGATTTTAAAATGCATGAGGATTCAGTTGATTCTAAGGTTATATTTGAAATCTACATGAAAAATTGAGCAAGATTGGTGTGAAGTTTGTTCGATTTGGTCACCTGTGAACAACGTCTCACCGGAGAAGACGGTTGTTTCCACCGTGAGAGTCACTGGAGCTGTTCACCCTCGCCTGAGTTCCAAGGAAGAAGATGATGATCTAGCCATTGGATGAGTCTGAGAGTTTGACTTAGTATCTAGATCGTGTGACTCATGTTTGATCTGAGATTTTGCCTCCAAGCCAAGACGATGCGTTTCATTAATCCCAGTCACCATGTGACTAGGATGCCTACGTGGACGCGCCCCATAGCCCTTGGATCTTCATACCTTGTCTACCAATCCAACGCTCATGTTATTTTCTTTTATTCATTTTTGTTTTATTTTTAATGCAAATTGATTCTAAAAATCACAATAAATCCATTTTTGATCTGAAAAATATTTTAAAAATATCTCCATATTCCTGATTGAATTTGTGATTTTCTGGGATCAATAAATTTCATTTTCATGCATTTTTCAATTTTATTTGATTTTTCTCATTTTGTTTATTTCTTTAATTTTTGCATACTTGTCTATCTGCCTTGTTGATTTTGGTGTGACCATTTGGTTTTGATTCTGGCTTTGATTTTTGGATATGTTATAGGTTAGATGTGTATGCTCCCTTAGGATTTTTATTAGATTTTTTCAACAATTATAGGTTATGTTTTAGGTGAGATGTTTAGAGCCTTCCCAAACTTGTTGTTTACCTTGACATGTTTCAATTTAGGAATTGTTTAGTGGACCTAGAAGTTGATTTAGGCTTTGATATTTGAACCTTAAAATGTTAAAACATTCCTGTTCCCCTAGGAAATTTATTAGATTTTTATAATTCATTTTTCTATTTTAGGTAGATTTTGCAAGTTGGTTGTGTATTTGGTGTTCCATCTTTCGTACCTTGCTTTGTTTGGTCTTGTTGGTGGCTTTGGAGCTTGAAGTGCTTGGATTCCTTTTTGGAGGAGCTTCTGGACATCTGGTAGCTGTTGTGGCTTAGCTTGTGGAGCTTGGAGTTGAAGTTTTCTTCCTCTTTTAGGAGCTTTTTAGAAGCTTATAGGATTAGGGTTTTAGTAAGAGCCATTAGAACTAGCCTTTCTTCTTTCATCAAACATAGAATGCATTGTTTGCTTCTATCCTATCCTATGATGCAAAGTCCTCTTAAGGAAGCTCCATCTCTCCTTTGGAGGGATGAGTGGCATGCCTTAATGAGTAGAAAGTTTGAGGATGCACCTTCTTTAATGTTGGTTCCAGATGAATTCCTTTGGTTTTCATCAGGTTTCTTAACATTGTAACTTGATCTCAATGGTGATTTCTCTTCTTGTGGAACTTGCTAGAGCTTGAAGATGAAGAATTGAAGAGGCTTGAAAATAGGAGCTAGCTTGAAGATGAAGATTCTTTGCTGTAAATTCAACTTTGCTGACCAGAGCTGTTGTTGAAGGTTGAAGTTGTTGTCTGTAGAAGTCTGTTGCTGCTGCTCGGGCTGCTTTCCTCTGCTTTTCTTTTGTTGTATTGTCTGTTTGCTTGTGTTGCCTACCTTTAGGTTTGAGGTGGAACTTGTCTCCCCTTGCCTGTTGTTTTCTTAGGTTTGAGGTTGAGCCGGACTCCCTTGCCTCGCTTGTACTGTTGCATATCATGCATTTTACTGTTTACTATTTACTGCTTGCTTTCTTTTGCTGTTTTCCCCTAGGATCTCTGATTTCCTCTGTGTAAGAGGGAATTATGACAGACATTAGGTTTTTTAACCCATGCATGATAACTGTAGGTAGATTCCCTTTCAACCATAGTTTTAGGGTGTCTTTCTCTTCTCATCTCAAAACAATTCAAAAACACAGTAATACGGTTAATTGAAGTCGTACGTTACGAGCCTTAAGCTATTTGGGAAAAGGTTGGTGGAGGGTCTCTCTCCAGTAATCTGGATGTTAGTGTGGTACCCTTTGGGTGACATACAAAACGTTCACTCCTGGGTCATAGTCTCTAGTGCGACTGAGATTGCAAACATCCTAAAAAACAGTTCTTTCGTAAAAGACTCAAACAAACATGCAAACTCTGTTTTTGTCCTCTTGGACCCTTAATTAGGAAAACCCTTTCTTAAGGAGATAAAAATTTGTCAGACAAACTTGTGTCTTCCGTAGCCCGAACTACGTTTGCTCTGATCTTTCATGTCGTGTGAAAGTACGTAGGCACGAGATGCGACATCTCGGCGAGCAACCTTCCCCCCAAAACCCGTAGTTAGGCGAACTACGTTGACTCTGATTTCTTGTTCCAGACGGGAATACGTAGGCATAAAGTGCGATACTTTGCCTAGTCATTTTCTTTTCTTTTTAGACTCCTGAATCCAGGATTTGGTT
This sequence comes from Lathyrus sativus, assembly GCA_963859935.3. Lineage (NCBI taxonomy): Eukaryota > Viridiplantae > Streptophyta > Magnoliopsida > Fabales > Fabaceae > Lathyrus > Lathyrus sativus. The sequence continues at coordinate 185,268,421 of OZ012739.1, forward strand.
GCGATGACCATTCCTTTCCCTCTTTGCGTTAGGTTTACTCTGAGCGTTTCCTTTCCCTCCTTTGGGATAAATAACGCACGGTGGCAACTCTTCTGTCATAGCCGACGCCGATTTTCACAGTAGCGACAGCTGGCGACTCTGCTGGGGACTCCAATGGTTCCCTATGCGAGTCAATCCTAGCGCTTGTTTTCCCGTCTGGGGTTTTGTATGTATTTATCTTTTTGTATTTACTTTCAGTACTGTATATTATTGTTTTCGTGCTGTGGGTAGAAGGTTAGTTTGAGAGATAAGTAGGACCTGGGCTTGAGTGCACATAGACTTAGAAGTAGAGAGTAGTGGTTAGCCTGCTTGCTTTGCTCGCACCAGCTAGCTACGAAATTTACACTCAGACGAGATTCTCTTTGATGGCATCTTGCCTGGCCCTTTGGGCTCGACAGGTTGTTGGATTTGAGGGTTGTCGACTCTGGGAACCTATCATTTGGGATTCGGCTAAGTGAGGCCTCTTCAAGGGATGATGATGCCACACCTTCTGGGTATCGTATCATTGCTCTTGAAAGTCTGTGACGATGATGACCGCATAGGATGCCATACCTCGTCTGCGAGTTAAGTACATACCTGTGAGGGGTAGGTGGGTCTTTTTGCAGGAAAACTCTGGCCTCATAATACCTGGTTTGTCTCTATCAGTGAGAATTGATTGTGAGGGTTCTTTTGTGGTTGGTTTGGTTTGAGGAGAAGATCTGATGGTTCTCAAGTTGCAGTACAACACAACACAGTTCTTCATCATTGCACTTGATCCCCTGTCTGCATATGCATTTGCATTTTCATGTTTGCATTTCATTAACGTGTATTGATGTTGCAGGTGTGCTTTTTCCCCTCAGATTCTAGTGTTCTTCTTGCCAGACATGGAGTCCATGAAGAGGACAGTTGCTTACAGGTTGCCTTCTCCAAATATCAGTTCCTTATTGCAGTTGGTTTCTCTAGCAGATCAGAGAGTGAGGGATGAGTTTAGAGAGTCCTATGGGAAACTGCTTAGTTTGATGTGCAGACCTTCTATGTTTGAGATGACTGGATTGTATACTTTGATGCAGTTTTACGAGCCTCAGTTGAGATGCTTCTTGTTCCCTGATTATATTTTGGCCCCTACTTTGGAGGAGTATTTTGATATGCTAGGAGTTCCTGTGTTAGATCAGATGCCTTTTATTCACGAGGATACTGAGCCTGAGTTGGCTAAGCTTGCTGAGATTGTCAATTTAGATGCTTCTGAGTTCCCCGGAGGTTTGGTCAAGCTGAATGGATTTTATGGTTTTCATCTTTCTTGCTTGGTTGAGAAGGCTACGCAGTGTGCGAAGGATGGATGTTGGATTGTCTTCAGTGCTATTTTGGCTGTTTGCGTTTATGGGATTGTATTGTTCCCCAACTTGCCTGATTTTGTTGACTCAGATGCTTTCTTTATTCTTGCCTCGAAGAATCTGGTGCCTACTCTCTTGGGTGACATTTATCATTCTATTCGCTATAAGAATGAGAAGCTTCGGGGAAAGAATGTTTCTTGCTGTGTACCTCTTTTATCCAGATGGTTTCAGGGACATCTTCCTAAGACGGGACCTTTTGTTGATACTGCTGGTACTTTAGATTGGTCTTCTCGATTGATGGGATTGTGTGCTGAGAACATTGTTTAGTTTGATCGGAACATGCTCGGAGTGAATATTATATATAGTTGCAGTGGCTTTCCGAACGTTCCTTTGATTGGACGGAAAGGTTGTATTAACTATAACCCTTCTCTGCTTGTGAGACAGTTTGGCTATGCTTTGAGGGACTCTCCGGTTGAAGACGAGATACAGGAATCTCTGTATCTCACGGGTTTATTAGATAGATATGTTTTGGTTAGATTGAGGCATGCTTGGGGTAATATTCACAGACGAGGAAAGACATTGCTTGACAAGAGTGACAGTCGAGCTTATAATCCTTACCGACTTTGGATCCATGAGAGAGTTAGGACTTCTTTGATGTCGTATCCTGCTGTAGAGCCTTTGTATCTTCCGGTGGTTGAGGAACCTACTTCAGTAGAAATTGAGAAGTATAACAAGCTGTTGGCTGAAAAGGAAGAATTGCAAAGAGCAAATGAAGAGTTAGAGAAAGAGATTTTCCAGCTTCGGCATGAGAAGAATGAGGCAACCTTCACTTTGAAGAAGCAGACTAAGATGATTAATAGGTTGGGTTCAGATTTGACTGAAGAGACCAGCAGGAGAGAGAAGTTGGGAGTAGCCTTGAATGGTGTTAGTAGTGTGCTTGCTACTAAGAAAGAGCTTTTGAATAAGGCTTATTCTCGACATTCCAAATGGGAATTTTTGTGGAATGCTACGCTTACTAGCCGGAAGGAGCGTGAAGATGAGTTGAAGCTTCAAATTTCCCAGTTAGAGGAGCAGCTCAGCGCTAAGGATGCGAAGATTGCTGAAGAGGCATCTCTTAGACGTGACGCTGAGTTTAGAGTGAGCAGCATGGTCAAAGAAATGAGGGGTTGTGAATTGAAGGCTGGCTTCAAGAGATGCAGGTTGGATGAGTGTTTTGGCAAGGGAGCCTGTGTAAAGGATGCCAAAAAGCTGAGATCCACTGTTAGGCGACACGCATTACTGATATAGGAACTGATCTCCAGACCAGGTCATCCGGAGACACTGAGGCTATTGGGAGATGTCCGGGCGCGCCATCCGTCCTGATTTATCTTTGTTTTTCTCTTGTAGTTTGTTATTCGTACTTGTATTTTGACCATCGCCAGGCTTGTTGGTCGAGGTCTTTTCAGTTGTATTCAGTTGTATCTTTGTACTCTGCCGCTTGGCATTTGTTTATGTATGAGGTTTCTGATTCTGCACTTGCTTACTTGGGACTCCATTGTCATTATGGCTTCTTCTCCGGAACTAGAATCGGGGGGAAATTAACCTGTTGCATATTTACATGTGTGCATCTGCATATTCATATTGCATGGCAGGTACTTTTTTGAGCTCGAATCTTATCTCCTGCGTCTTTTAGGTTGTTTCAAGATTGATGAACAGAGAATTCACCGGTACGCTACAAGAAGCAACAGTAAGAAGATCATGGATCAAGTACAGTCTGAGATGCAGGAGATCCGGGATAGATTGGCCCAATTCATGCAGACTATGGAAGCTGTGGTCAAGGGCCAGGAACATCTTCAAACTCTGGTGCAACCGCTGCTGGCGCGAGCGGCTGGTAATACTGAATACAACTCTGTTCATGTTGAGACCCCTCGCAGGGAGGAAGTGATACCAAATGCTGGTGAGAATGGTACTGGAAATGGCAACGACAACGTTGGTAATAGAAATGCTGATAATGTTAATGGGAACATGGAAACCAACAGGAATGTTGGTATCAATACTGGTTTCGGTGACAACAATCAGGGTTTTGGCTATGGCAATCGGGATGGCAATGATGGCTTTAATAATCAGGGCTTCAACAACGGAGGGTTTGGGGATAATAATCAAGGTTATGGTAATAATGGCTACGGCAATGCTGGGTTTGGCAATATGAATACCAATGGTGCTAGGATGGGTCCTTTCAATACTGGCTTTGGGACAGTGGCTGCTAATCAAGAGCTTAGCAATCTGAGGTATGACCCCAGGTTCTTCCAAAGTGGTCATGGTCATGGTCGTAATGCTGCTTATGACGGGTATGGTAACGAGGGTCCGTGATGGGAAAGAGATCGTCAGAAAGATGCCTTTTCTGGGCAAGGCATGGGTTTTGAGGGTCCCACTGATAATGATCAGAGGATTAAAATGCTGGAGGAACAGATAAGAGGTGTAGCCAATCAAAATTCTGCAGGTTTGGACATGGCTACCATGGGGCTGGTTCCTGGGCTGAGGGTGCCATCGAAGTTCAAAGCTCCCACTTTCGATAAATATAAAGGGGATACATGCCCACGGGTTCATGTGCATTCATATTACCGGAGGATGTCTGCTTACTCTGATGATGAGAAGATGCTTATGCATTTTTTCCAAGATAGCTTGTCAGGACCATCACTGGAATGGTACATGGGACTAGAGCCTGCACAGATCGGAAGTTGGAAAGAATTGGCTGATGCTTTTGTCAGACATTACCAATACAACAGTGACCTTGCGCCAAATAGGGTCTAGCTTCAAAGTCTTTCCCAGAAGAATGGGGAGAGTTTCAAGGAGTATGCCCAGCGTTGGCGGGATCTGGCGGCAAGAGTCCACCCACCTATGGTTGAAAGGGAATTGATTGATATTTTTGTTGGAACATTCTCTGGGTTGTATTATGATAAATTTCTCAATTGCTCGATGGGTAGTTTCTCTGACATGATACTCATGGGAGAACGAATTGAAAATGGCATCAAAATTGGTAAGATTCAAGCTGGTGAATCGACCTCGGCAGGAGGTGCAAAAAAGGTCTTTGGTGGTAAAAGACAAGAAGACGCCAGCGCAGTGTATGGTGGTCGAGGATGAGGTAGAGGTAGGAATCAGTATATTCAACAACAGATTGCTAGTGTGACGATCCCTATACCTCAACAACGACAACAACCACAACAACAACAACAGCAGCAACAATAAAGGCATAATCCTGCTCAGAGAAGGATTTAGAATGCGAAGCCAAAGAGGGTATTTGATACACCTACGTCAACGTATGCAGAATTGCTTCAAACACAATTAAGTTTGAATCTGGTTGAGAAAAGAACATTGGACCCGCCCACAGGAGCACTTCCTTATGGGTATGATACTAGTAAGCAGTGTGAATTTCATTTTGGGGCATCCCGATAAAGGATGATAGGACAAACACTATCGCACAATCTGACATCAAATAATTCGATAGACCCACTAACCAAAGGATGACAGAGCAAAACTCACACCGGCCACTACCACCAAAAGGATGATAGGACAAACACTATCCCACAATATGACATCAATTAAAATGACAGACCCACCACTAAATGGATGACGGAGCAAAACTCACACCGGCCACTACCACCAAAAGGATGATAGGACAAACACTATCGCTCAATCTGACATCAATAAGATGACAGACCCACCACACAAAGGATAACGGAGAAAAACTGACACAGGCCACAACCACCAAAAGGATGATAGGATAAACACTCTTGCACAATCTGACATCAACAAGATGACCGGCCCCCCACCAAAAGGATGACGGAGAGAAACTCACACCAGCCACTACCACCAAAAGCATGATAGGACAAACATTATTGCACAATCAGACATCAATTAAGATGACAGACCCACCACCAAAAGAATGTCGGAGCGAAACTTACACCCTCCACTACCACCAAAAGGATGATAGGACAAACACTATCGCTCAATCTGACATCAAATAATTTGAAAAACCAACTACCAAAAGAATGACAGAGCAAAACTCACACCGACCACTACCACCAAAAGGATGATAGGACAAACACCATCCCACAATATGACATCAATTAAAATGACAGACCCACCACTAAATGGATGATGGAGCAAAACTCACACCGACCACTACCACCAAAAGGATGATAGGACAAACACTATCGCTCAATCTGACATCAATAAGATGACAGACCCACACCAAAAGGATAATGGAGCAAAACTGACACAGGCCACAACCACCAAATTATGATAGGATAAGCACTATTGCACAATCTGAGATCAACAAGATGACAGACCCCCAACTAAAAGTATGACAGAGAGAAACCCACACCGGCCACTACCACCAAAAGCATGATAGGACAAATATTATTGCACAATCTGACATCAATTAAGATGACAGACCCACCACCAAAAGAATGACAGAGCGAAACTCACACCGTCCACTACCACCAAACGGATGATAGGACAAACACTATCGCACAATCTGACATCAATTAATTTGACAGACCCAATACCAAAAGGATGACAGAGAAAAACTCACACCGACCACTACCACCAAAAGGATGATAGGACAAACACTATCGCATAATATGACATCAATTAAGATGACAGACCGACCACTAAAAGGAAGATGGAGCAAAACTCACACCGGCCACTACCACCAAAAGGATGATAGGACAAACACTATTGCACAATCTGACATCAATAAGATGACACGCCCCTCACCAAAAGGATGACAGAGCGAAACTCACACCGGCCACCACCACCAAAAGGATGATAGGACAAACACTATTGTATAATTTGCCATCAATTAAGATGACAAACCCACCACCGAAGGGATCACAGAGCAAAACTGACACATGCCACTACCACCAAAAGGATGATAGGATAAACACTCTTGCACAATCTGACAGACCCCCCACCAAAAGGATGATAGAGCAAAACTCAACCGGCCACTACCACCAAAAGCATGATAGGAGAAATATTATCGCATAATCTGACATCAATCAAGATGTTAGACCCACCACCAAAAGGATGACGGAGCAAAACTCACACCGGCCACTACCACCAAAAGGATGATAGGACAAACACTATCGCACAATCTGACATCTACAAGATGACAAACCCCCGACTAAAAGAATGACGGAGCGAAACTCACACCGGCCACTACCACCAAAAGGATAATAGTAAACACATTATCGCACAATCTGACATCAATAAGATGACAGACCCCCCAGCAATAGGATGGGGAGCGATAGTCACACCGACCACTACCACTAAAAGCATGATAGGACAAACACTCTCGAACAATCTGACATCAACAAGATGATAGATCCCCCACCAAAGGATGACGGAAAGAAACTCACACCAGCCACTACCACCAAAAGCATGATAGGACAAACACTATCGCATAATCTGACATCAGTTAATTTGAGAGACCCACTACCAAAAGGATGACGGAGCAAAACTCACATCGGCCACTACCACCAAAAGGATGATAGGACAAACACTATTGCACAATCTGACATCAACAAGATGATAGAGCCACCACTAAAAGGATAACGGAGCAAAACTGACACAGGCCACTACCACCAAAAGGATGATAGGATAAACACTCTTGCACAATCTGACATCAACAAGATTACAGACCCCCCACCAAAAGGATGAGGGAGAGAAACTCACACCGGTCACTACCACCAAAAGCATGATAGGACAAACATTATTGCACAATCTGACATCAATTAAGATGACAGACCCACCACCAAAGGAAGAAGGAGCGAAACTCACACCGTCTACTACCACCAAAAGGATGATAGGACAAATACTATCGCACAATCTGACATCAGTTAATTTGACAGACCCACTACCAAAAGGATGACAGAGCAAAACTCACACCGACATCTACCACCAAAAGGATGATAGGACAAACATTATCGCATAATATGACATCAATTAAGATGACAGACCCACCACTAAAAGGATGACGGAGCAAAACTCACACCGGCCACTACCACCAAAAGGATGATAGGACACACACTATTGCATAATCTGACATCAATAAAGATGACAAACCCACCACCGAAAGGATCACAGAGCAAAACTGACACATGCCACTACCACCAAAAAGATGATAGGATAAACACTCTTGCACAATCTGACAGACCCCCTACCAAAAGGATGACAGAGCAAAACTCACATCGGCCACTACCATCAAAAGCATGATAGGACAAATATTATCGCACAATCTGACATCAGTTAAGATGTATGACCCACCACCAAAAGGATGACGGAGCAAAACTCACACCGGCCACTACCACCAAAAGGATGATAGGATAAACACTATCGCACAATCTGACATTAATTAAGATGACAGACCCACCACCTAAAGGATGACAGATCAAAACTCACATCGGCCACTACCACCAAAAGGATGATAGGACAAACACTATCGCACAATCTGACATCAACAAGATGACAAACCACCCACTAAAAGGATGACGGATCAAAACTCACACCGGCCACTATCACCAAAAGGATAATAGGACAAACATTATCGCAAAATCTGACATCAATAAGATGACAGACGCCCCAGCAATAGGATGACGGAGCGATAGTCACACCGACCACTACCACCAAAAGCATGATAGGACAAACACTATCGCACAATCTGACATCAACAAGATGATAAACCCCCCACCAAAAGGATGACGGAGAGAAACTCACACCGGCCACTACCACCAAAAGCATGATAGGACAAACATTATTGCACAATCTGACATCTATTAAGATGTAAGGCCCACCATCAAAAGAACGACGGAGCGAAACTCACACCGTTCACTACCACCAAAAGGATGATAGGACAAACACTATCGCATAATCTGACATCAATTAATTTGAGAGACCCCCTACCAAAAGGATGGCGGAGAAAAACTCACATCTGCCACTACCACCAAAAGGATGATAGGACAAACACTATTGCACAATCTGACATCAACAAGATGACAGAGTCACCACTAAAAGGATAACGGAGCAAAACTGACACATGCCACTACCAACAAAAGGATGATAGGATAAACACTCTTACACAATCTGACATCAACAAGATGACAGACCCCCCACCAAAAGGATGACAGAGAGAAATTCACACCGGCCACTACCACCAAAAGCATGATAGGGCAAACATTATTGCACAATCTGACATCAATTAAGATGACAGACCCCCACCAAAAAGATGACAGAGCGAAACTCACACCGGCCACTACCATTAAAAGGATGCTAGGACAAACAATATTGCATAATCTGACATCAATAATATGACAGACCCCTCACCAAAAGGATGACAGAGCGAAACTCACACCGGCCACCACCACCAAAAGGATGATAGGACAAACACTATTGCACAATCTGACATCAATTAAGGTGACAGACCCACCACCAAAAGTATTATGGAGCAAAACTGACACAAGAGAGTACCACCAAAAGGATGATAGGATAAACACTCTTGCACAATCTGACATCAACAAGATGAAAGACGCCCCTCCAAAAGGATGACGGAGCAAAACTTACACCGGCCACTACCATCAAAAGCATGATAGGACAAATATTATCGCACAATGTGACATCAATTAAGATGACAGACCCACCACCAAAACGATGACGGAGTGAAACTCACACCGTCCACTACTACCAAAAGGATGATAGGACAAACATTATCGCACAATCTGACATCAGATAATTTGACAGACCCACTAACAAAAGGATGACAGAGCAAAACTCACACCGGCCACTACTACCAAAAGGATGATAGGACAAACATTATCCCACAATATGACATCAATTAAAATGACAGACCCACCACTAAATGGATGACGGAGAAAAACTCACACCGGCCACTACCACCAAAAGGATGATAGGACAAACACTATCGCTTAATCTGACATCAATAAGATGACAGACCCACCACCAAAAGGATAACGGAGCAAAACTGACACAGGCCACAACCACCAAAAGGATGATAGGATAAACACTCTTGCACAATCTGTCATCAACAAGATGACAAACCCCTCACCAAAAGGATGACGGAGAGAAACTCACACCGGCCACTACCACTAAAAGCATAATAGGACAAATATTATTTCACAATCTGACATCAATTAAGATGACAGACCCACCACTAAAAGAATGTCGGAGCGAAAATCACACCGTCCACTACCACCAAAAGGATGATAGGACAAACACTATCACACAATCTGACATCAGTTAATTTGACAGACCCACTACCAAAAGGATGACATAGCAAAACTCACACCGACAACTACCACCAAAAGGATGATAGGACAAACACTATCGCATCATATGACATCAATTAAGATGACAGACCCACCACTAAAAGGATGATAGAGCAAAACTCATACAGGCAACAACCACCAAAAGGATGATAGGACAAACACTATTGCACAATCTGACATCAATAACATGACAGACCCCTCACCAAAAGGATGACGGAGCGAAACTCACACCGGCCACCACCACCAAAAGGATGATAGGACAAACACTATTGCACAATCTGCCATCAATTAAGATGACAAACCCACCACCGAAAGGATCAAGGAGCAAAACTGACACAGGCCATTTCCACCAAAAGGATGATAGGATAAACACTCTTGCATAATCTGACATCAACAAGATGACAGACCCCCCACCAAAAGGATGACGGAGACAAACTCACACCAGCCACTACCACCAAAAGCATGATATGACAAACATTATTGCACAATCTGACAGCAATTAAGATGACAGACCCGCCACCAAAAGAATGACGGAGCGAAACTCACACTGTCCACTACCACCAAAAGGATGATAGGACAAACACTATCGCACAATCTGACATCAGTTAATTTGACAGACCCACTACCAAAAGGATGACAGAGCAAAACTCATACCAACCACTACCACCAAAAGGATGATAGGACAAACATTATCGCATAATATGACATCAATTAAGATGACAGACCCACCACTAAAAGGATGACGAAGGAAAACTCACACCGACCACTACCACCAAAAGGATGATAGGACAAACACTATTGCATAATCTGACATCAATAAGATGACAGACCCCTCACCAAAAGGATGACAGAGCGAAACTCACACCGGCCACCACTACCAAAAGGATGATAGGACAAACACTATTGCACAATCTGCCATTAATTAAGATGACAAACCCACCACCGAAAGGATCACAGAGCAAAACTGACACAGGCCACTACCACCAAAAGGATGATAGGATAAACACTCTTGCACAATCTGACATCAACAAGATGACAGACGCTCCACCAAAAGGATGACGGAGATAAACTCACACCAGCCACTACCACCAAAAGCATGACAGGACAAACATTATTGCACAATCTGACATCAATTAAGATGGCAGACCCGCCACCAAAAGAATGACAGAGAGAAACTCACACCGTCCACTACCACCAAAAGGATGATAAGACAAACACTATCGCACAATCTAACATCAGTTAATTTGACAGACCTACTACCAAAAGGATGACAGAGCAAAAATCATACCAACCACTACCACCAAAAGGATGATAGGACAAACAATATCGCATAATATGACATCAATTAAGATGACAGACCCACCACTAAAAGGATGACGAAGGAAAACTCACACCGACCACTACCACCAAAAGGATGAGAGGACAAACACTATTGCACAATCTGACATCAATAAGATGACAGACCCCTCACCAAAAGGATGACGGAGCGAAACTCACACCAGCCACCACCACCAAAAGGATGATAGGACAAACACTATTGCACAATCTGCCATCAATTAAGATGACAAACCCACCACCGAAAGGATCACGGAGCAAAACTGGCACAGGCCACTACCACCAAAAGGATGATAGGATAAATACTCTTGCACAATCTAACATCAACAAGATGACAGACCCCCCCACCAAAAGGATGACGGAGAGAAACTCACACCGGCCACTACCACCAAAAGCATGATAGGACAAATATTATCGCACAATCGGACATCAATTAAGATGTCAGACCCACCACCAAAAGAATGACAGAGTAAAACTCACACCGACCACTACCACCAAAAGGATGATAGGACAAACACTATCGCATAATCTGACATCAATTAAGATAACAGATCCACCACCAAAAGGATGATAGATCAAAACTCACATCAGCCACTACAACCAAAAGGATGATAGGACAAACATTATCTCACAATCTGACATCAACAAGATGACAAACACCCCACTAAAAGGATGACGTAGTGAAACTCACACCGGCCACTACCACCAAAAGGATAATAGGATAAACATTATCGAACAATCTGACATCAATAAGATGAGAGACCCCCCAGCAATAGGATGATGGAGCGATAGTCACACCGACCACTACCACCAAAAGCATGATAGGACAAACACTATCGCACAATTTGACATCAACAAGATGACAGACCCTCCACCAAAAGGATGACGGAGAGAAACTCACACTAGCCACTACCACCAAAAGCATGATAGGACAAACATTATTGCACAATTTGACATCAATTAAGATGACAGACCTACCACCAAAAGAATGACGGAGTGAAACTCACACCGTCCACTACCACCAAAAGGATGATAGGACAAACACTATCACACAATCTGACATCAGTTAATTTGACAGACCCAATACCAAAAGGATGACGGAGCAAAACTCACATCGGCCACTACCACCAAAAGGATGATAGAACAAACACTATTGCACAATTTGACATCAATAAGATGACAGAGCCACCACCGAAAGTATTATGGAGCAAAACTGACACAGGCCACTACCACCAAAAGGATGATTGGATAAACACTCTTGCACAATCTGACATCAACAAGATGACAGACCCCTCACCAAGAGGATGACGGAGAGAAACTCACACCGGTCACTACCACCAAAAGCATGATAGGACAAACATTGTTGCACAATCTGACATCAATTAAGATGACAGACCCCCACAAAAAAGATGACGGAGCGAAACTCACACCGGCCACTACCATTAAAAGGATGATAGGACAAACACTATTACATAATCTGACATCAATAATATGACAGACCCCTCACCAAAAGGATGACGGAGCGAAACTCACACCGGCCGCCACCACCAAAATGATTATAGGACAAACACTATTGCACAATCTGACATCAATTAAGATGACAGACCCACCACCAAAAGGATGACAGAGCAAAACTGACACAGTCCAGTACCACAAAAAGGATGATAGGATAGACACTCTTGCACAATTTGACATCAAAAAGATGACATACCCCCCACCAAAAGGATGACAGAGCAAAACTCACACCGGCCACTACCACCAAAAGCTTGATAGGACAAATATTATTGCACAATCTGACATCAATTAAGATGTCAGACCCACCACCAAAAGGATGACGGAGCAAAACTCACACCGGCCACTACCACCAAAAGGATGATAGGAAAAACACTATCGCACAATCTGACATCATATAAGATGACAGACCCACCACCAAAAGGATGGCAGATCAAAACTCACATCGGCCACTACCACCAAAAGCATGATAGGACAAACACTATCGCACAATCTGACATCAACAAGATGACAGACCCCCAACCAAAAGGATGATGGAGAGAAACTCACACCGGCCACTACCACCAAAAGCATGATAGGACAAACATTATTGCACAATCTGACATCAATTAAGATGACAGACCCCCAAAAAAAAGATGACGGAGTGAAACTCACACCGGCCACTACCATTAAATGGATGATAGGACAAACATTATTGCACAATCTGACAACAATAATATGACAGACCCATCACCAATAGGATGAAGGAGCGAAACTCACACCGGCCACCACCACCAAAAGGATGATAGGACAAACACTATTGCACAATCTGACATCAATTAAGATGACAGACCCACCACCAAAAGGATGACGGAGCAAAACTGACACAGGCCAGTACCACCAAAAGGATGATAGGATAAACACTCATGCATAATCTGACATCACCAAGATGACAGACCCCCCACCAAAAGGATGATAGAGCAAAACTCACACCGGCCACTACCACCAATAGCATGATAGGACAAATATTATCGCACAATCTGACATCAATTAAGATGTCAGACCCACCACCAAAAGGACGACGGAGCAAAACTTACACCGGCCACTACCACCAAAAGGATGATAGGACAAACACTATCGCACAATCTGACATCAATTAAGATGACAAACCCACCACCAAAAGGATGACAGATCAAAACTCACATCGGCCACTACCACCAGAAGTATGATAGGATAAACACTATCGCACAATCTGACATCAATAAGATGACAAACCCCCCACTAAAAGGATGACGGAGCGAAACTCACACCGGCCACTACCACCAAAATGATACTAGGATAAACATTACCGCACAATCTGACATCAATAAGATGACAGACCCCTGAGCAATAGGATGACGGAGCGATAGTCACACCGACCACTACCACCAAAAGCATGATAGGATAAACACTATCGCACAATCTGACATCAACAAGATGACAGACCCCCCACCAAAAGGATGACGTAGAGAAACTCACACCGGCCACTACCACCAAAAGCATGATTGGACAAACATTATTACACAATCTGACATCAATTAAGATGACAGACCCACCACCAAAAGAATGACGGAGCGAAACTCACACCGGCCACTACCACCAAAAGGATGATAGGACAAACACTATTGCATAATCTGACATCAATTAAGATAACAGATCCACCACCAAAAGGATGATAGATCAAAACTCACATCAGCCACTACAACCAAAAGGATGATAGGACAAACACTATCACACAATCTGACATCAACAAGATGACAAACCCCCCACTAAAAGGATGACGGAGTGAAACTCACACCGGCCACTACCACCAAAAGGATAATAGGACAAACATTATCGCACAATCTGACATCAATAAGATGAGAGACCCTCCAGCAATAGGATGACGGAGCGGTAGTCACACCGACCACTACCACCAAAAGCATGATAGGACAAACACTATCGCACAATTTGACATCAACAAGATGACAGACCCCCCACCAAAAGGATGACAGAGAGAAACTCACACTAGCCACTACCACTAAAAGCATGATAGGACAAACATTATTGCACAATCTGACATCAATTAAGATGACAGACCCACCACCAAAAGAATGACGGAGCGAAACTCACACCGGCCACTACCACCAAACGGATGATAGGACAAACACTATCGCATAATCTGACATCAATTAAGATAACAGATCCACCACCAAAAGGATGATAGATCAAAACTCACATCAGCCACTACAACCAAAAGGATGATAGGACAAACACTATCACACAATCTGACATCAACAAGATGACAAACCCCCCACTAAAAGGATGACGGAGTGAAACTCACACCGGCCACTACCACCAAAAGGATAATAGGACAAACATTATCGCACAATCTGACATCAATAAGATGAGAGACCCTCTAGCAATAGGATGACGGAGCGGTAGTCACACCGACCACTACCACCAAAAGCATGATAGGACAAACACTATCGCACAATTTGACATCAACAAGATGACAGACCCCCCACCAAAAGGATGACAGAGAGAAACTCACACTAGCCACTACCACTAAAAGCATGATAGGACAAACATTATTGCACAATCTGACATCAATTAAGATGACAGACCCACCACCAAAAGGATGACAGAGCAAAACTAACACAGGCCAGTACCACAAAAAGGATGATAGGATAAACACTCTTGCACAATCTGACATCAAAAAGATGACAGACCCCCCACCAAAAGGATGACAGAGCAAAACTCACACCGGTCACTACCACCAAAAGCTTGATAGAACAAATATTATCGCACAATCTGACATCAATTAAGATGTCAGACCCACCACCAAAAGGATGACGGAGCAAAACTCACACGGCCACTACCACCAAAAGGTTGATAGGAAAAACACTATCGCACAATCTGACATCATATAAGATGACAGACCCACCACCAAAAGGATGGCAGATCAAAACTCACATCGGCCACTACCACCAAAAGCATGATAGGACAAACACTATCGCACAATCTGACATCAACAAGATGACAGACCCCCCACCAAAAGGATGATGGAGAGAAACTCACACCGGCCACTACCACCAAAAGCATGACAGGACAAACATTATTGCACAATCTGACATCAATTAAGATGACAGACCCCCACAAAAAAGATGACGGAGCGAAACTCACACCGGCCACTACCATTAAAAGGATGATAGGACAAACACTATTGCACAATCTGACAACAATAATATGACAGACCCCTCACCAATAGGATGACGGAGCGAAACTCACACCGGCCACCACCACCAAAAGGATGATAGGACAAACACTATTGCACAATCTGACATCAATTAAGATGACAGACCCACCACCAAAAGGATGACGGAGCAAAACTGACACAGGCCAGTACCACCAAAAGGATGATAGGATAAACACTCATGCACAATCTGACATCAACAAGATGACAGACCCCCCACCAAAAGGATGATAGAGCAAAACTCACACCGGCCACTACCACCAATAGCATGATAGGACAAATATTATCGCACAATCTGACATCAATTAAGATGTCAGACCCACCACCAAAAGGACGACGGAGCAAAACTTACACCGGCAACTACCACCAAAAGGATGATAGGACAAACACTATCGCACAATCTGACATCAATTAAGATGACAAACCCACCACCAAAAGGATGACAGATTAAAACTCACATCGGCCACTACCACCAGAAGTATCATAGGATAAACACTATCGCACAATCTGACATCAATAAGATGACAAACCCCCCACTAAAAGGATGACGGAGCGAAACTCACACCGGCCACTACCACCAAAATGATACTAGGATAAACATTACCGCACAATCTGACATCAATAAGATGACAGACCCCTGAGCAATAGGATGACGGAGCGATAGTCACACCGACCACTACCACCAAAAGCATGATAGGACAAACACTATCGCACAATCTGACATCAACAAGATGACAGACCCCCCACCAAAAGGATGACAGAGAGAAACTCACACTAGCCACTACCACCAAAAGCATGATAGGACAAACATTATTACACAATCTGACATCAATTAAGATGACAGACCCACCACCAAAAGAATGACGGAGCGAAACTCACACTATCCACTACCACCAAAAGGATGATAGGACAAACACTATTGCATAATCTGACATCAGTTAATTTGACAGACCCACTACCAAAACGATGACGGAGCAAAAGTCACATCGGCCACTACCACCAAAAGGATGATAGGACAAACACTATTGCACAATCTGACATCAACAAGATGAAAGAGCCACCACCAAAAGGATAACGGAGCAAAACTCACACCGGCCACTACCACCAAAAGCATGATAGGACAAATATTATCGCACAATATGACATCAATTAAGATGTCAGACCCACCACCAAAAGGATGACGGAGCAAAACTCACACCGGCCACTACCACCAAAAGGTTGATAGGAAAAACACTATCGCACAATCTGACATCATATAAGATGACAGACCCACCACCAAAAGGATGGCAGATCAAAACTCACATCGGCCACTACCACCAAAAGCATGATAGGACAAACACTATCGCACAATCTGACATCAACAAGATGACAGACCCCCCACCAAAAGGATGATGGAGAGAAACTCACACCGGCCACTACCACCAAAAGCATGATAGGACAAACATTATTGCATAATCTGACATCAATTAAGATGACAGACCACCACAAAAAAGATGACGGAGCGAAACTCACACCGGCCACTACCATTAAAAGGATGATAGGACAAACACTATTGAACAATCTGACAACAATAATATGACAGACCCCTCACCAATAGGATGACGGAGCAAAACTCACACCGGCCACCACCACCAAAAGGATAATAGGACAAACACTATTGCACAATCTGACAACAATTAAGATGACAGACCCACCACCAAAAGGATGACGGGGCAAAACTAACACAGGCCAGTACCACCAAAAGGATGATAGGATAACCACTCATGCACAATCTGACATCAACAAGATGACAGACCCCCCACCAAAAGGATGATAGAGCAAAACTCACACCGGCCACTACCACCAATAGCATGATAGGACAAATATTATCGCACAATCTGACATCAATTAAGATGACAAACCCACCACCAAAAGAATGACATATAAAAACTCACATCGGCCACTACCACCAGAAGTATGATAGGACAAACACTATCGCACAATTTGACATCAACAAGATGACAGACCCCCCACCAAAAGGATGACAGAGAGAAACTCACACTAGCCACTACCACTAAAAGCATGATAGGACAAACATTATTGCACAATCTGACATCAATTAAGATGACAGACCCACCACCAAAAGAATGACGGAGCGAAACTCACACCGGCCACTACCACCAAAAGGATGATAGGACAAACACTATCGCATAATCTGACATCAATTAAGATAACAGATCCACCACCAAAAGGATGATAGATCAAAACTCACATCAGCCACTACAACCAAAAGGATGATAGGACAAACACTATGACACAATCTGACATCAACAAGATGACAAACCCCCCACTAAAAGGATGACGGAGTGAAACTCACACCGGCCACTACCACCAAAAGGATAATAGGACAAACATTATCGCACAATCTGACATCAATAAGATGAGAGACCCTCTAGCAATAGGATGACGGAGCGGTAGTCACACCGACCACTACCACCAAAAGCATGATAGGACAAACACTATCGCACAATTTGACATCAACAAGATGACAGACCCCCCACCAAAAGGATGACAGAGAGAAACTCACACTAGCCACTACCACTAAAAGCATGATAGGACAAACATTATTGCACAATCTGACATCAATTAAGATGACAGACCCACCACCAAAAGGATGACAGAGCAAAACTAACACAGGCCAGTACCACAAAAAGGATGATAGGATAAACACTCTTGCACAATCTGACATCAAAAAGATGACAGACCCCCCACCAAAAGGATGACAGAGCAAAACTCACACCGGTCACTACCACCAAAAGCTTGATAGAACAAATATTATCGCACAATCTGACATCAATTAAGATGTCAGACCCACCACCAAAAGGATGACGGAGCAAAACTCACACCGGCCACTACCACCAAAAGGTTGATAGGAAAAACACTATCGCACAATCTGACATCATATAAGATGACAGACCCACCACCAAAAGGATGGCAGATCAAAACTCACATCGGCCACTACCACCAAAAGCATGATAGGACAAACACTATCGCACAATCTGACATCAACAAGATGACAGACCCCCCACCAAAAGGATGATGGAGAGAAACTCACACCGGCCACTACCACCAAAAGCATGACAGGACAAACATTATTGCACAATCTGACATCAATTAAGATGACAGACCCCCACAAAAAAGATGACGGAGCGAAACTCACACCGGCCACTACCATTAAAAGGATGATAGGACAAACACTATTGCACAATCTGACAACAATAATATGACAGACCCCTCACCAATAGGATGACGGAGCGAAACTCACACCGGCCACCACCACCAAAAGGATGATAGGACAAACACTATTGCACAATCTGACATCAATTAAGATGACAGACCCACCACCAAAAGGATGACGGAGCAAAACTGACACAGGCCAGTACCACCAAAAGGATGATAGGATAAACACTCATGCACAATCTGACATCAACAAGATGACGGACCCCCCACCAAAAGGATGATAGAGCAAAACTCACACCGGCCACTACCACCAATAGCATGATAGGACAAATATTATCGCACAATCTAACATCAATTAAGATGTCAGACCCACCACCAAAAGGACGACGGAGCAAAACTTACACCGGCAACTACCACCAAAAGGATGATAGGACAAACACTATCGCACAATCTGACATCAATTAAGATGACAAACCCACCACCAAAAGGATGACAGATTAAAACTCACATCGGCCACTACCACCAGAAGTATCATAGGATAAACACTATCGCACAATCTGACATCAACAAGATGACAAACCCCCCACTAAAAGGATGACGGAGCGAAACTCACACCGGCCACTACCACCAAAATGATACTAGGATAAACATTACCGCACAATCTGACATCAATAAGATGACAGACCCCTGAGCAATAGGATGACGGAGCGATAGTCACACCGACCACTACCACCAAAAGCATGATAGGACAAACACTATCGCACAATCTGACATCAACAAGATGACAGACCCCCCACCAAAAGGATGACGGAGAGAAATTCACACCGGCCACTACCACCAAAAGCATGATAGGACAAACATTATTACACAATCTGACATCAATTAAGATGACAGACCCACCACCAAAAGAATGACGGAGCGAAACTCACACTATCCACTACCACCAAAAGGATGATAGGACAAACACTATTGCATAATCTGACATCAGTTAATTTGACAGACCCACTACCAAAACGATGACGGAGCAAAAGTCACATCGGCCACTACCACCAAAAGGATGATAGGACAAACACTATTGCACAATCTGACATCAACAAGATGAAAGAGCCACCACCAAAAGGATAACGGAGCAAAACTCACACCGGCCACTACCACCAAAAGCATGATAGGACAAATATTATCGCACAATATGACATCAATTAAGATGTCAGACCCACCACCAAAAGGATGACGGAGCAAAACTCACACCGGCCACTACCACCAAAAGGTTGATAGGAAAAACACTATCGCACAATCTGACATCATATAAGATGACAGACCCACCATCAAAAGGATGGCAGATCAAAACTCACATCGGCCACTACCACCAAAAGCATGATAGGACAAACACTATCGCACAATCTGACATCAACAAGATGACAGACCCCCCACCAAAAGGATGATGGAGAGAAACTCACACCGGCCACTACCACCAAAAGCATGATAGGACAAACATTATTGCATAATCTGACATCAATTAAGATGACAGACCACCACAAAAAAGATGACGGAGCGAAACTCACACCGGCCACTACCATTAAAAGGATGATAGGACAAACATAATTGAACAATCTGACAACAATAATATGACAGACCCCTCACCAATAGGATGACGGAGCAAAACTCACACCGGCCACCACCACCAAAAGGATAATAGGACAAACACTATTGCACAATCTGACATCAATTAAGATGACAGACCCACCACCAAAAGGATGACGGGGCAAAACTGACACAGGCCAGTACCACCAAAAGGATGATAGGATAACCACTCATGCACAATCTGACATCAACAAGATGACAGACCCCCCACCAAAAGGATGATAGAGCAAAACTCACACCGGCCACTACCACCAATAGCATGATAGGACAAATATTATCGCACAATCTGACATCAATTAAGATGACAAACCCACCACCAAAAGAATGACAGATAAAAACTCACATCGGCCACTACCACCAGAAGTATGATAGGACAAACACTATCGCACAATCTGACATCAACAAGATGACAAATCCCCCACTAAAAGGATGACGGAGCGAAACTCACACCGGCCACTACCACCAAAATGATACTAGGATAAACACTACCGCACAATCTGACATCAACAAGATGACAAACCCCCCACTAAAAGGATGACGGAGCGAAACTCACACAGGCCACTACCACCAAAATGATACTAGGATAAACATTACCGCACAATCTGACATCAATAAGATGACAGACCCCTGAGCAATAGGATGACGGAGCGATAGTCACACCGACCACTACCACCAAAAGCATGATAGGACAAACACTATCGCACAATCTGACATCAACAAGATGACAGACCCCCCACCAAAAGGATGACGGAGAGAAACTCACACCGGCCACTACCACCAAAAGCATGATAGGACAAACATTATTACACAATCTGACATCAATTAAGATGACAGACCCAACACCAAAAGAATGACGGAGCGAAACTCACACTGTCCACTACCACCAAAAGGATGATAGGACAAACACTATTGCATAATCTGACATCAGTTAATTTGACATACCCACTACCAAAACGATGACGGAGCAAAAGTCTAATCGGCCACTACCACCAAAAGGATGATAGGACAAACACTATTGCACAATCTGACATCAACAAGATGACAGGCCACCACCAAAAGGATAACGGAGCGAAACTCACACCGGCCACTACCACCAAAAGCATGATAGGACAAATATTATCGCACAATATGACATCAATTAAGATGTCAGACCCACCACCAAAAGGATGACGGAGCAAAACTCACACCGGCCACTACCACCAAAAGGTTGATAGGAAAAACATTATCGCACAATCTGACATCATATAAGATGACAGACCCACCACCAAAAGGATGGCAGATCAAAACTCACATCGGCCACTACCACCAAAAGCATGATAAGACAAACACTATCGCACAATCTGACATAAACAAGATGACAGACCCCCCACCAAAAGGATGATGGAGAGAAACTCACACCGGCCACTACCACCAAAAGCATGATAGGACAAACATTATTGCATAATCTGACATCAATTAAGATGACAGACGACCACAAAAAAGATGACGGAGCGAAACTCACACCGGCCACTACCATTAAAAGGATGATAGGACAAACACTATTGCATAATCTGACAACAATAATATGACAGACCCCTCACCAATAGGATGACGGAGCGAAACTCACACCGACCACCACCACCAAAAGGATGATAGGACAAACACTATTGCACAATCTGACATCAATTAAGATGACAGACCCACCACCAAAAGGATGATGGAGCAAAACTGACACAGGCCAGTACCACCAAAAGGATGATAGGATAAACACTCATGCACAATCTGACATCAACAAGATGACAGACCCCCCACCAAAAGGATGATAGAGCAAAACTTACACCGGCCACTACCACCAAAAGGATGATAGGACAAACACTATCGCACAATCTGACATCAATTAAGATGACAAACCCACCACCAAAAGAATGACAGATAAAAACTCACATCGGCCACTACCACCAGAAGTATGATAGGATAAACACTATCGCACAATCTGACATTAACAAGATGACATATCCCCCACTAAAAGGATGACGGAGCGAAACTCACACCGGCCACTACCACCAAAATGATACTAGGATAAACATTACCGCACAATCTGACATCAATAAGATGACAGACCCCTGAGCAATAGGATGACGGAGCGATAGTCACACCGACCACTACCACCAAAAGCATGATAGGACAAACACTATCGCACAATCTGACATCAACAAGATGACAGACCCCCCACCAAAAGGATGACGGAGAGAAACTCACACCGGCCACTACCACCAAAAGCATGATAGGACAAACATTATTACACAATCTGACATCAATTAAGATGACAGACCCACCACCAAAAGAATGACGGAGCGAAACTCACACCGGCCACTACCACCAAAAGGTTGATAGGAAAAACACTATCGCACAATCTGACATCATATAAGATGACAGACCCACCACCAAAAGGATGGCAGATCAAAACTCACATCGGCCACTACCACCAAAAGCATGATAGGACAAACACTATCGCACAATCTGACATCAACAAGATGACAGACCCCCCACCAAAAGGATGATGGAGAGAAACTCACACCGGCCACTACCACCAAAAGCATGACAGGACAAACATTATTGCACAATCTGACATCAATTAAGATGACAGACCCCCACAAAAAAGATGACGGAGCGAAACTCACACCGGCCACTACCATTAAAAGGATGATAGGACAAACACTATTGCACAATCTGACAACAATAATATGACAGACCCCTCACCAATAGGATGACGGAGCAAAACTCACACCGGCCACCACCACCAAAAGGATGATAGGACAAACACTATTGCACAATCTGACATCAATTAAGATGACAGACCCACCACCAAAAGGATGACGGAGCAAAACTGACACAGGCCAGTACCACCAAAAGGATGATAGGATAAACACTCATGCACAATCTGACATCAACAAGATGACAGACCCCCCACCAAAAGGATGATAGAGCAAAACTCACACCGGCCACTACCACCAATAGCATGATAGGACAAATATTATCGCACAATCTAACATCAATTAAGATGTCAGACCCACCACCAAAAGGACGACGGAGCAAAACTTACACCGGCAACTACCACCAAAAGGATGATAGGACAAACACTATCGCACAATCTGACATCAATTAAGATGACAAACCCACCACCAAAAGGATGACAGATTAAAACTCACATCGGCCACTACCACCAGAAGTATCATAGGATAAACACTATCGCACAATCTGACATCAACAAGATGACAAACCCCCCACTAAAAGGATGACGGAGCGAAACTCACACCGGCCACTACCACCAAAATGATACTAGGATAAACATTACCGCACAATCTGACATCAATAAGATGACAGACCCCTGAGCAATAGGATGACGGAGCGATAGTCACACCGACCACTACCACCAAAAGCATGATAGGACAAACACTATCGCACAATCTGACATCAACAAGATGACAGACCCCCCACCAAAAGGATGACGGAGAGAAATTCACACCGGCCACTACCACCAAAAGCATGATAGGACAAACATTATTACACAATTTGACATCAATTAAGATGACAGACCCACCACCAAAAGAATGACGGAGCGAAACTCACACTATCCACTACCACCAAAAGGATGATAGGACAAACACTATTGCATAATCTGACATCAGTTAATTTGACAGACCCACTACCAAAACGATGACGGAGCAAAAGTCACATCGGCCACTACCACCAAAAGGATGAGAGGACAAACACTATTGCACAATCTGACATCAACAAGATGAAAGAGCCACCACCAAAAGGATAACGGAGCAAAACTCACACCGGCCACTACCACCAAAAGCATGATAGGACAAATATTATCGCACAATATGACATCAATTAAGATGTCAGACCCACCACCAAAAGGATGACGGAGCAAAACTCACACCGGCCACTACCACCAAAAGGTTGATAGGAAAAACACTATCGCACAATCTGACATCATATAAGATGACAGACCCACCATCAAAAGGATGGCAGATCAAAACTCACATCGGCCACTACCACCAAAAGCATGATAGGACAAACACTATCGCACAATCTGACATCAACAAGATGACAGACCCCCCACCAAAAGGATGATGGAGAGAAACTCACACCGGCCACTACCACCAAAAGCATGATAGGACAAACATTATTGCATAATCTGACATCAATTAAGATGACAGACCACCACAAAAAAGATGACGGAGCGAAACTCACACCGGCCACTACCATTAAAAGGATGATAGGACAAACATAATTGAACAATCTGACAACAATAATATGACAGACCCCTCACCAATAGGATGACGGAGCAAAACTCACACCGGCCACCACCACCAAAAGGATAATAGGACAAACACTATTGCACAATCTGACATCAATTAAGATGACAGACCCACCACCAAAAGGATGACGGGGCAAAACTGACACAGGCCAGTACCACCAAAAGGATGATAGGATAACCACTCATGCACAATCTGACATCAACAAGATGACAGACCCCCCACCAAAAGGATGATAGAGCAAAACTCACACCGGCCACTACCACCAATAGCATGATAGGACAAATATTATCGCACAATCTGACATCAATTAAGATGACAAACCCACCACCAAAAGAATGACAGATAAAAACTCACATCGGCCACTACCACCAGAAGTATGATAGGACAAACACTATCGCACAATCTGACATCAAAAAGATGACAAATCCCCCACTAAAAGGATGACGGAGCGAAACTCACACCGGCCACTACCACCAAAATGATACTAGGATAAACACTACCGCACAATCTGACATCAACAAGATGACAAACCCCCCACTAAAAGGATGACGGAGCGAAACTCACACAGGCCACTACCACCAAAATGATACTAGGATAAACATTACCGCACAATCTGACATCAATAAGATGACAGACCCCTGAGCAATAGGATGACGGAGCGATAGTCACACCGACCACTACCACCAAAAGCATGATAGGACAAACACTATCGCACAATCTGACATCAACAAGATGACAGACCCCCCACCAAAAGGATGACGGAGAGAAACTCACACCGGCCACTACCACCAAAAGCATGATAGGACAAACATTATTACACAATCTGACATCAATTAAGATGACAGACCCAACACCAAAAGAATGACGGAGCGAAACTCACACTGTCCACTACCACCAAAAGGATGATAGGACAAACACTATTGCATAATCTGACATCAGTTAATTTGACAGACCCACTACCAAAACGATGACGGAGCAAAAGTCACATCGGCCACTACCACCAAAAGGATGATAGGACAAACACTATTGGACAATCTGACATCAACAAGATGACAGAGCCACCACCAAAAGGATAACGGAGCGAAACTCACACCGGCCACTACCACCAAAAGCATGATAGGACAAATATTATCGCATAATCTGACATCAATTAAGATGTCAGACCCACCACTAAAAGGATGACGGAGCAAAACTCACACCGGCCACTACCACCAAAAGGTTGATAGGAAAAACACTATCGCACAATCTGACATCATATAAGATGACAGACCCAACACCAAAAGGATGGCAGATCACAACTCACATCGGCCACTACCACCAAAAGCATGATAGGACAAACACTATCGCACAATCTGACATCAACAAGATGACAGACCCCCCACCAAAAGGATGATGGAGAGAAACTCACACCGGCCACTACCATCAAAAGCATGATAGGACAAACATTATTGCACAATCTGACATCAATTAAGATGACAGACCCCCACAAAAAAATGACGGAACGAAACTCACACCGGCCACTACCATTAAAAGGATGATAGGACAAACACTATTGCACAATCTGACAATAATAATATGACAGACCCCTCACCAATAGGATGACGGAGCGAAACTCACACCGGCCACCAGCATCAAAAGGATGATAGGACAAACACTATTGCACAATCTGACATCAATTAAGATAACAGACCCACCACCAAAAGGATGACGGAGCAAAACTGACACAGGCCAGTACCACCAAAAGGATGATAGGATAAACACTCATGCACAATCTGACATCAACAAGATGACAGACCCCCCACCAAAAGGATGATAGAGCAAAACTCACACCGGCCACTACCACCAATAGCATGATAGGACAAATATTATCGCACAATCTGACATCAATTAAGATGTCAGACCCACCACCAAAAGGACGACGGAGCAAAACTTACACCGGCCACTACCACCAAAAGGATGATAGGACAAACACTATCGCACAATCTGACATCAATTAAGATGACAAACCCACCACCAAAAGGATGACAGAATAAAACTCACATCGGCCACTACCACCAGAAGTATGATAGGATAAACACTATCGCACAATCTGACATCAACAAGATGACAAACCCCCCACTAAAAGGATGACGAAGCGAAACTCTTACCGGCCACTACCACCAAAATGATACTAGGATAAACATTATCGCACAATCTAACATCAATAAGATGACAGACCCCTGAGCAATAGGATGACGGAGCGATAGTCACACCGACCACTACCACCAAAAGCATGATAGGACAAACACTATCGCACAATCTGACATCAACAAGATGACAGACCCCCCACCAAAAGGATGACGGAGAGAAACTCACACCGGCCACTACCACCAAAAGCATGATAGGACAAACATTATTACACAATCTGACATCAATTAAGATGACAGACCCACCACCAAAAGAATGACGAAGCGAAACTCACACCGTCCACTACCACCAAAAGGATGATAGGACAAACACTATTGCATAATCTGACATCAGTTAATTTGACAGACCCACTACCAAAACGATGACGGAGCAAAAGTCACATCGGCCACTACCACCAAAAGAATGATAGGACAAACACTATTGCACAATCTGACATAAACAAGATGACAGAGCCACCACCAAAAGGATAACGGAGCGAAACTCACACCAGCCACTACCACCAAAAGCATGATAGGACAAATATTATCGCACAATCTGACATCAATTAAGATGTCAGAACCACCACCAAAAGGATGACGGAGCAAAACTCACACCGGCCACTACCACCAAAAGGATGATGGGACAAACACTATCGCATAATCAGACATCAATTAAGATAACAGATCCGACACCAAAAGGATGATAGATCAAAACTCATATCATCCACTACAACCAAAAGGATGATAGGACAAACACTATCGCACAATCTGACATCAACAAGATGACAAACCCCCCACTAAAAGGATGACGGAGTGAAACTCACACCGGCCACTACCACCAAAAGGATGATAGGACAAACATTATCGCACAATCTGACATCAATAAGATGAGAGACCCCCAGCAATAGGATGACAGAGCGATAGTCACACCGACCACTACCACCAAAAGCATGATAGGACAAACACTATTGCACAATTTGACATCAACAAGATGACAGACCCCCACCAAAAGGATGACGGAGAGAAACTCACACTTGCCACTACCACTAAAAGCATGATAGGAGAAACATTATTGCACAATCTGACATCAATTAAGATGACAGACTCACCACCAAACGAATGACGGAGCGAAACTCACACCGTCCACTACCACCAAAAGGATGATAGGACAAACACTATCACACAATCTGACATCAGTTAATTTGACAGATCCACTACCAAAAGGATGACGGAGCAAAACTCACATCGGCCACTACCACCAAAAGGATGATAGGACAAACACTATTGCACAATTTGACATCAACAAGATGACAGAGCCACCACCGAAAGGATAACGGAGCAAAACTGACACAGGCCACTACCACCAAAAGGATGATTGGATAAACACTCTTGCACAATCCTACATCAACAAGATGACAAACCCCTCACCAAGAGGATGACGGAGATAAACTCACACCGGCCACTACCACCAAAAGCATGATAGGACAAACATTGTTGCACAATCTGACATCAATTAAGATGACAGACCCCCACAAAAAAGATGACGGAGCGAAACTCACACCGGCCACTACCATTAAAAGGATGATAGGAAAAACACTATTGCATAATCTGACATCAATAATATGACAGACCCCTCACCAAAATGATGACGAAGCGAAACTCACACCGGCCGCCACCACCAAAATGATGATAGGACAAACACTATTGCACAATCTGACATCAATTAAGATGAAAGACCCACCACCAAAAGGATGATAGAGCAAAACTGACACAGGCCAGTACCACAAAAAGGATGCTAGGATAAACACTCTTGCACAATCTGACATCAAAAAGATGACAGACCCCCCACCAAAAGGATGACAGAGCAAAACGCACACTGATCACTACCACCAAAAGCTTGATAGGACAAATATTATCGCACAATCTGACATCAATTAAGATGTCAGACCCACCACCAAAAGGATGACGGAGCAAAACTCACACCGGCCACTACCACCAAAAGGATGATAGGAAAAACACTATCGCACAATCTGACATCAATTAAGATGACAGATTCACCACCAAAAGGATGGCAGATCAAAACTCACATCGACCACTACCACCAAAAGCATGATAGGACAAACACTATCGCACAATCTGACATCAACAAGATGACAGACCCCCCACCAAAAGGATGACGGAGAGAAACTCACACCGGCCACTACCACCAAAAGCATGATAGGACAAACATTATTGCACAATCTGACATCAATTAAGATGACAGACCCCCACAAAAAAGATGACGGAGCGAAACTCAGACCGGTCACTACCATTAAAAGGATGATAGGATAAACACTATTGCACAATCTGACAACAATAATATGACAGACCCCTCACCAATAGGATGACAGAGCAAAACTCACCGGCCACCACCACCAAAAGGATGATAGGACAAACACTATTGCACAATCTGACATCAATTAAGATGACAGACCCACCACCAAAAGGATGACGGAGCAAAACTGACACAGGCCAGTACCACCAAAAGGATGATAGGATAAACACTCATGCACAATCTGACATAAACAAGATGACAGACCCCCCACCAAAAGGATGATAGAGCAAAACTCACACCGGCCACTACCACCAAAAGCATGATAGGACAAATATTATCGCACAATCTGACATCAATTAAGATGTAAGACCCACCACCAAAAGGACGACGGAGCAAAACTCACACCGGCCACTACCACCAAAAGGATGATAGGACAAACACTATCGCACAATCTGACATCAATTAAGATGACAGACCCACCACCAAAAGGATGACAGATCAAAACTCACATTGGCCACTACCACCAAAAGAATGATAGGACAAACACTATCGCACAATCTGACATCAACAAGATGACAAACCCCCCACTAAAAGAATGAGGAAGCGAAACCCACACCAGGCACTACCACCAAAATGATACTAGGATAAACATTACCGCACAATCTGACATCAATAAGATGACAGACCCCTGAGCAATAGGATGACGGAGCGATAGTCACACCGACCACTACCACCAAAAGCATGATAGGACAAACACTATCGCACAATCTGACATCAACAAGATGACAGACCCCCGACCAAAAGGATGACGGAGAGAAACTCACACCGGCCACTACCACCAAAAGCATGATAGGACAAACATTATTACACAATCTGACATCAATTAAGATGACAGACCCACAACTAAAAGAATGACGGAGCAAAAGTCACATCGGCCACTACCACCAAAAGGATGATAGGACAAACACTATTGCACAATCTGACATCAACAAGATGACAAATTCACCACCAAAAGGATAACAGAGCGAAACTCACACCGGCCACTACCACCAAAAGCATGATAGGACAAATATTATCGCACAATCTGACATCAATTAAGATTTCAGACCCACCACCAAAAGGATGACGGAGCAAAACTCACACCGGCCACTACCACCAAAAGGATGATAGGACAAACACTATCGCACAATCTGACATCAATTAAGATGACAGACCCACCACCAAAAGGATGACAGATCAAAACTCACATCGGCCACTACCACCAAAAGCATGATAGGACAAACACTATCACACAATCTGACATCAACAAGATGACAAACCCCCACCAAAAGGATGACAGAGAGAAACTCACACCGGCCACTACCACCAAAAGCATGATAGGACAAACATTATTGCACAATCTGACATCAATTAAAATGAAAGACCCAAAAAAAAAAAGATGACGGAGCGAAACTCACACCGGCCACTACCATTAAAAGGATGATAGGATAAACACTATTGCACAATCTGACAACAATAATATGACAGACCCCTCACCAATAGGATGACAAAGCGAAACTCACACCGGCCACCACCACCAAAAGGATGATAGGACAAACAGTATTGCACAATCTGACACCAATTAAGATGACAGACCCACCACCAAAAGGATGACGGAGCAAAACTGACACAGGCCAGTACCACCAAAAGGATGATAGGATAAACACTCATGCACAATCTGACATCAACAAGATGACAGACCCCCCACCAAAAGGATGATAGAGCAAAACTCTCACCGGCCACTACCACCAAAAGCATGATAGGACAAATATTATCGCACAATCTGACATCAAATAAGATGTCAGACCCACCACCAAAAGGACGACGGAGCAAAACTCACACCAGCCACTACCACCAAAAGGATGATAGGACAAACACTATCGCACAATCTGACATCAATTAAGATGACAGACCCACCACTAAAAGGATGACAGATCAAAACTCACATCGGCCAATACCACCAAAAGTATGATAGGAAAAACACTATCGCACAATCTGACATCAACAAGATGACAAACCCCCCACTAAAAGGATGACGGAGCGAAACCCACACCGGCCACTACCACCAAAATGATACTAGGATAAACATTACCGCACAATCTGACATCAATAAGATGACAGACCCCTGAGCAATAGGATGCCGGAGCGATAGTCACACCGACCACTACCACCAAAAGCATGATAGGACAAACACTATCGCACAATCTGACATCAACAAGATGAAAGACCCCCCACCAAAAGGATGACGGAGAGAAACTCACACCGGCCACTACCACCAAAAGCATGATAGGACAAACATTATTGCACAATCTAACATCAATTAAAATGACAGACCCCCACAAAAAAGATGACGGAGCGAAACTCACACCGGCCACTACCATTAAAAGGATGATAGGACAAACACTATTGCACAATCTGACAACAATAATATGACAGACCCCTCACCAATAGGATGACAAAGCGAAACTCACACCGGCCACCACCACCAAAAGGATGATAGGACAAACAGTATTGCACAATCTGACACCAATTAAGATAACAGACCCACCACCAAAAGGATGACGGAGCAAAACTGACACAGGCCAGTACCACCAAAAGGATGATAGGATAAACACTCATGCACAATCTGACATCAACAAGATGACAGACCCCCCACCAAAAGGATGATAGAGCAAAACTCTCACCAGCCACTACCACCAAAAGCATGATAGGACAAATATTATCGCACAATCTGACATCAAATAAGATGTCAGACCCACCACCAAAAGGACGACGGAGCAAAACTCACACCAGCCACTACCACCAAAAGGATGATAGGACAAACACTATCGCACAATCTGACATCAATTAAGATGATAGACCCACCACTAAAAGGATGATAGATCAAAACTCACATCGGCAAATACCACCAAAAGTATGATAGGAAAAACACTATCGCACAATCTGACATCAACAAGATGACAAACCCCCCACTAAAAGGATGACGGAGCGAAACCCACACCGGCCACTACCACCAAAATGATACTAGGATAAACATTACCGCACAATCTGACATCAATAAGATGACAGACCCCTGAGCAATACGATGCCGGAGCGATAGTCACACCGACCACTACCACCAAAAGCATGATAGGACAAACACTATCGCACAATCTGACATCAACAAGATGAAAGACCCCCCACCAAAAGGATGACGGAGAGAAACTCACACCGGCCACTACCACCAAAAGCATGATAGGACAAACATTATTGCACAATCTAACATCAATTAAAATGACAGACCCCCACAAAAAAGATGACGGAGCGAAACTCACACCGGCCACTACCATTAAAAGGATGATGGACAAACACTATTACACAATCTGACAACAATAATATGACAGACCCCTCACCAATAGGATGACAAAGCGAAACTCACACCGGCCACCACCACCAAAAGGATGATAGGACAAACAGTATTGCACAATCTGACACCAATTAAGATGACAGACCCACCACCAAAAGGATGACGGAGCAAAACTGACACAGGCCAGTACCACCAAAAGGATGATAGGATAAACACTCATGCACAATCTGACATCAACAAGATGACAGACCCCCCACCAAAAGGATGATAGAGCAAAACTCACACCGGCCACTACCACCAAAAGCATGATAGGACAAATATTATCGCACAATCTGACATCAAATAAGATGTCAGACCCACCACCAAAACGACGACGGAGCAAAACTCACACCGGCCACTACCACCAAAAGGATGATAGGACAAACACTATCGCACAATCTGACTTCAATTAAGATGACAGACCCACCACCAAAAGGATGACAGATCAAAACTCACATCGGCCACTACCACCAAAAGTATGATAGGACAAACACTATCGCACAATCTGACATCAACAAGATGACAAACCCCTCACTAAAAGGATGACGGAGTGAAACCCACACCGGCCACTACCACCAAAATGATACTAGGATAAACATTACCGCACAATCTGACATCAATAAGATTACAGACCCCTGAGCAATAGGATGACGGAGCGATAGTTACACCGATCACTACCACCAAAAGCATGATAGGACAAACACTATCGCACAATCTGACATCAACAAGATGACAGACCCCCCACCAAAAGGATGACGGAGAGAAACTCACATCGGCCACTACCACCAAAAGCATGATAGGACAAACATTATTACACAATCTGACATCAATTAAGATGACAGACCCACCACTAAAAGTATGACGGAGCGAAACTCACACCGTCCACTACCACCAAAAGGATGATAGGACAAACACTATCGCATAATCTGACATCAGTTAATTTGACAGAACCCACTACCAAAAGCATGACGGAGCAAAATTCACATCGGCCACTACCACCAAAACGATGATAGGACAAACACTATTGCACAATCTGACATCAACAAGACGACAGATTCACCACCAAAAGGATAACGGAGCGAAACTGACACCGACCACTACCACCAAAAGCATGATAGGACAAATATTATCGCACAATCTGACTTCAATTAAGATGACAGACCCACCACCAAAAGGATGACAGATCAAAACTCACATCGGCCACTACCACCAAAAGTATGATAGGACAAACACTATCGCACAATCTGACATCAACAAGATGACAAACCCCTCACTAAAAGGATGACGGAGTGAAACCCACACCGGCCACTACCACCAAAATGATACTAGGATAAACATTACCGCACAATCTGACATCAATAAGATGACAGACCCCTGAGCAATAGGATGACGGAGCGATAGTTACACCGACACCTACCACCAAAAGCATGATAGGACAAACACTATCGCACAATCTGACATCAACAAGATGACAGACCCCCCACCAAAAGGATGACGGAGAGAAACTCACATCGGCCACTACCACCAAAAGCATGATAGGACAAACATTATTACACAATCTGACATCAATCAAGATGACAGACCCACCACTAAAAGTATGACGGAGCGAAACTCACACCGTCCACTACCACCAAAAGGATGATAGGACAAACACTATCGCATAATCTGATATCAGTTAATTTGACAGACCCACTACCAAAAGCATGACGGAGCAAAATTCACATCGGCCACTACCACCAAAAGGATGATAGGACAAACACTATTGCACAATCTGACATCAACAAGATGACAAATTCACCACCAAAAGGATAACGGAGCGAAACTGACACCGGCCACTACCACCAAAAGCATGATAGGACAAATATTATCGCACAATCTGACATCAATTAAGATGTCAGACCCACCACCAAAAGGATGACGGAGCAAAACTCACACCGGCCACTACCACCAAAAGGATGATAGGACAAACACTATCGCACAATCTGACATCAATTAAGATGACAGACCCACCACCAAAAGGATGACAGATCAAAACTCACATCGGCCACTACCACCAAAAGCATGATAGGACAAACACTATCGCACAATCTGACATCTACAAGATGAAAGACCCCCCACCAAAAGGATGACGGAGAGAAACTCACACCGGCCACTACCACCAAAAGCATGATAGGACAAACATTATTGCACAATCTAACATCAATTAAAATGACAGACCCCCACAAAAAAGATGACGGAGCGAAACTCACACCGGCCACTACCATTAAAAGGATGATAGGACAAACACTATTGCACAATCTGACAACAATAATATGACAGACCCCTCACCAATAGGATGACAAAGCGAAACTCACACCGGCCACCACCACCAAAAGGATGATAGGACAAACAGTATTGCACAATCTGACACCAATTAAGATGACAGACCCACCACCAAAAGGATGACGGAGCAAAACTGACACAGGCCAGTACCACCAAAAGGATGATAGGATAAACACTCATGCACTATCTGACATCAACAAGATGACAGACCCCCCACCAAAAGGATGATAGAGCAAAACTCACACCGGCCACTACCACCAAAAGCATGATAGGACAAATATTATCGCACAATCTGACATCAAATAAGATGTCAGATCCACCACCAAAAGGATGACGGAGCAAAACTCACACCGGCCACTTCCACCAAAAGGATGATAGGACAAACACTATCGCACAATCTGACTTCAATTAAGATGACAGACCCACCACCAAAAGGATGACAGATCAAAACTCACATCGGCCACTACCACCAAAAGTATGATAGGACAAACACTATCGCACAATCTGACATCAACAAGATGACAAACCCCTCACTAAAAGGATGACGGAGTGAAACCCACACCGGCCACTACCACCAAAATGATACTAGGATAAACATTACCGCACAATCTGACATCAATAAGATGACAGACCCCTGAGCAATAGGATGACGGAGCGATAGTTACACCGACCACTACCACCAAAAGCATGATAGGACAAACTCTATCGCACAATCTGACATCAACAAGATGACAGACCCCCCACCAAAAGGATGACGGAGAGAAACTCACATCGGCCACTACCACCAAAAGCATGATAGGACAAACATTATTACACAATCTGACATCAATTAAGATGACAGACCCACCACTAAAAGTATGACGGATCGAAACTCACACCGTCCACTACCACCAAAAGGATGATAGGACAAACACTATCGCATCATCTGACATCAGTTAATTTGACAGACCCACTACCAAAAGGATGACGGAGCAAAATTCACATCGGCCACTACCACCAAAAGGATGATAGGACAAATACTATTGCACAATCTGACATCAACAAGATGACAGATTCACCACCAAAAGGATAACGGAGCGAAACTGACACCGGCCACTACCACCAAAAGCATGATAGGACAAATATTATCGCACAATCTGAATTCAATTAAGATGTCAGACCCACCACCAAAAGGATGACGGAGCAAAACTCACACCGGCCACTACCACCAAATGGATGATAGGACAAACATTATCGCACAATCTGACATCAATTAAGATGACAGACCCACCACCAAAAGGATGACAGATCAAAACTCACATCGGCCACTACCACCAAAAGCATGATAGGACAAACACTATCGCACAATCTGAAATCAACAAGATGAAAGACCCCCCACCAAAAGGATGACGGAGAGAAACTCACACCGGCCACTACCACCAAAAGCATGATAGGACAAACATTATTGCACAATCTAACATCAATTAAAATGACAGACCCCCACAAAAAAGATGACGGAGCGAAACTCACACCGGCCACTACCATTAAAAGGATGATAGGACAAACACTATTGCACAATCTGACAACAATAATATGACAGACCCCTCACCAATAGGATGACAAAGCGAAACTCACACCGGCCACCACCACCAAAAGGATGATAGGACAAACAGTATTGCACAATCTGACACCAATTAAGATGACAGACCCACCACCAAAAGGATGACGGAGCAAAACTGACACAGGCCAGTACCACCAAAAGGATGATAGGATAAACACTCATGCACAATCTGACATCAACAAGATGACAGACCCCCCACCAAAAGGATGATAGAGAAAAACTCACACCGGCCACTACCACCAAAAGCATGATAGGACAAATATTATCGCACAATCTGACATCAAATAAGATGTCAGACCCACCACCAAAAGGACGACGGAGCAAAACTCATACCGGCCACTACCACCAAAAGGATGATAGGATAAACACTATCGCACAATCTGACTTCAATTAAGATGACAGACCCACCACCAAAAGGATGACAGATCAAAACTCACATCGGCCACTAC
The DNA here is from genome assembly GCA_963859935.3 of Lathyrus sativus. NCBI lineage: Eukaryota > Viridiplantae > Streptophyta > Magnoliopsida > Fabales > Fabaceae > Lathyrus > Lathyrus sativus. The sequence goes on from OZ012739.1 coordinate 185,305,635, forward strand.
CACCAAAAGTATGATAGGACAAACACTATCGCACAATCTGACATCAACAAGATGACAAACCCCTCACTAAAAGGATGACGGAGCGAAACCCACACCGGCCACTACCACCAAAATGATACTAGGATAAACATTACCGCACAATCTGACATCAATAAGATGACAGACCCCTGAGCAATAGGATGACGGAGCGATAGTCACACCGACCACTACCACCAAAAGCATGATAAGACAAACACTATCGCACAATCTGACATGAACAAGATGAAAGACCCCCCACCAAAAGGATGACGGAGAGAAACTCACACCGGCCACTACCACCAAAAGCATGATAGGACAAACATTATTGCACAATCTAACATCAATTAAAATGACAGACCCCCACAAAAAAGATGACGGAGCAAAACTCACACCGGCCACTACCATTAAAAGGATGATAGGACAAACACTATTGCACAATCTGACAACAATAATATGACAGACCCCTCACCAATAGGATGACAAAGCGAAACTCACACCGGCCACCACCACCAAAAGGATGATAGGACAAATAATATTGCACAATCTGACACTAGTTAAGATGACAGACCCACCACCAAAAGGATGACGGAGCAAAACTGACACAGGCCAGTACCACCAAAAGGATGATAGGATAAACACTCATGCACAATCTGACATCAACATGATGACAGACCCCCCACCAAAAGGATGATAGAGCAAAACTCACACCGGCCACTACCACCAAAAGCATGATAGGAAAAATATTATCGCACAATCTGACATCAAATAAGATGTCAGACCCACCACCAAAAGGACGAAGGAGCAAAACTCACACCGGCCACTACCACCAAAAGGATGATAGGACAAACACTATCGCACAATCTGACTTCAATTAAGATGACAGACCCACCACCAAAAGGATGACAGATCAAAACTCACATCGGCCACTACCACCCAAAGTATGATAGGACAAACACTATCGCACAATCTGACATCAACAAGATGACAAACCCCTCACTAAAAGGATGACGGAGTGAAACCCACACCGGCCACCACCACCAAAATGATACTAGGATAAACATTACCGCACAATCTGACATCAATAAGATGACAGACCCCTGAGCAATAGGATGACGGAGCGATAGTTACACCGACCACTACCACCAAAAGCATGATAGGACAAACTCTATCGCACAATCTGACATCAACAAGATGACAGGCCCCCCACCAAAAGGATGACGGAGAGAAACTCACATCGGCCACTACCACCAAAAGCATGATAGGACAAACATTATTACACAATCTGACATCAATTAAGATGACAGACCCAGCACTAAAAGTATGACGGAGCGAAACTCACACCGTCCACTACCACCAAAAGGATGATAGGACAAACACTATCACATAATCTGACATCAGTTAATTTGACAGACCCACTACCAAAAGCATGACGGAGCAAAATTCGTATCGGCCACTACCACCAAAAGGATGATAGGAGAAACACTATTGCACAATCTGACATCAACAAGATGACAGATTCACCACCAAAAGGATAACGGAGCGAAACTGACACCGGCCACTACCACCAAAAGCATGATAGGACAAATATTATCGCACAATCCGACATCAATTAAGATGTCAGACCCACCACCAAAAGGATGACGGAGCAAAACTCACACCGGCCACTACCACCAAAAGGATGATAGGACAAACACTATCGCACAATCTGACATCAATTAAGATGACAGACCCACCACCAAAAGGATGACAAATCAAAACTCACATCGGCCACTACCACCAAAAGCATGATAGGACAAACACTATCGCATAATCTGACATCAACAAGATGACAGACCCCCTACCAAAAGGATGAAGGAGAGAAACTCACACCGGCCACTACCACCAAAAGCATGATAGGACAAACATTATTGCACAATCTGACATCAATTAAAATGGCAGACCCCCACAAAAAAGATGACGGAGCGAAACTCACACCGACCACTACCATTAAAAGGATGATAGGACAAACACTATTGCATAATCTGACAACAATAATATGACAGACCCCTCACCAATAGGATGACAAAGCCTAACTCACACCGGCCACCACCACCAAAAGGATGATAGGACAAACAGTATTGCACAATCTGACACCAATTAAGATGACAGACCCACCACCAAAAGGATGACGGAGCAAAACTGACACAGGCCAGTACCACCAAAAGGATGATAGGATAAACACTCATGCACAATCTGACATCAACAAGATGACAGACCCCCCCACCAAAAGGATGATAGAGCAAAACTCACACCGGCCACTACCACCAAAAGCATGATAGGACAAATATTATCGCACAATCTGACATCAAATAAGATGTCAGACCCACAACCAAAAGGACGACGGAGAAAAACTCACACCGGCCACTACCACCAAAAGGATGATAGGACAAACACTATCGCACAATCTGACATCAATTAAGATGACAGACCCACCACCAAAAGGATGACAGATCAAAACTCACATCAGCCACTACCACCAAAAGGATGATAGGACAAACACTATCGCATAATCTCAGTTAATTTGACAGACCCACTACCAAAAGGATGACGGAGCAAAACTCACATCAGCCACTACCACCAAAAAGATGATAGGACAAACACTATTGCACAATCTGACATCAACAAGATGACAGAGCCACCAGCAAAAGGATAACGGTGCGAAACTCACACCGGCCACTACCACCAAAAGCATGATAGGACAAATATTATCGCACAATCTGACATCAATTAAGATGTCGGACCCACCACCAAAAGGATGACGGAGCAAAACTCACACCGGCCACTACCACTAAAAGGATGATAGGACAAACACTATCGCACAATCTGACATCAATTAAGATGACAGACCCACCACCAAAAGGATGACAGATCAAAACTCACATCGGCCACTACCACCAAAAGCATGATAGGACAAACACTATCGCACAATCTGACATCAACAAGATGACAGACCCCCCACCAAAAGGATGACAGAGAGAAACTCACACCGGCAACTACCACCAAAAGCATGATAGGACAAACATTATTGCACAATCTGACATCAATTAAGATGACAGACCCCCACAAAAAAGATGACGGAGCGAAACTCACACCGGCCACTGCCATTAAAAGGATGATAGGACAAACACTATTGCACAATCTGACAACAATAATATGACAGACCCCTCACCAATAGGATGACAAAGCGAAACTCACACCGGCTACCACCACCAAAAGGATGATAGGACAAACACTATTGCACAATCTGACACCAATTAAGATGACAGACCCACCACAAAAAGGATGAGGGAGCAAAACTGACACAGGCCAGTACCACCAAAAGGATGATAGGATAAACACTTATGCACAATCTGACATCAACAAGATGACAGACCCCCCCCACCAAAAGGATGATAGAGCAAAACTCACACCGGCCACGACCACCAAAAGCATGATAGGACAAAAATTATCGCACAGTCTGACATCAATTAAGATGTCAGACCCACCACCAAAAGGACGACGAAGCAAAACTCACACCGGCCACTACAACCAAAAGGATGATAAGACAAACACTATCGCACAATCTGACATTAATTAAGATGACAGACCAACCACCAAAAGGATGATAGGACAAACACTATCGCATAATCTAACATCAGTTAATTTGACAGACACACTACAAAAAGGATGACGGAGCAAAACTCACATCGGCCACTACCACCAAAAGGATGATATGACAAGCACTATTGCACAATCTGACATCAACAAGATGACAGAGCCACCACCAAAAGGATAACGGAGCGAAACTCACACCGGCCACTACCAATAAAAGTATGATAGGACAAACACTATTGCACAATCTGACATCAATAATATGACAGACCCCTAACCAAAAGGATGACGGAGCAAAACTCACACAGGCCACTACCGCCAAAAGCATGATAGAACAAATATTATCGCACAATCTGACATCAATTAAGATGACAGACCCACCACCAAAAGGATGACGGAGCAAAACTCACACCAGCCACTACCATCAATTGGATGATAGGACAAACACTATCGCACAATCTGACATCAACAAGATGACAAACCCCTCACCAAAAGGATGACAGAGCAAAACTCACACCGGCCACTACCACCAAAAGCATGATAGGACAAATATTATCGCATAATCTGACATCAATTAAGATGTCAGACCCACCACCAAAAGGATGACGGAGCAAAACTCACACCGGCCAGTACCATGAATAGGATGATTGGACAAACACTATCGCACAATCTGACATCAACAAGATGACAAACCCCTCACCAAAAGGATGACCGAGAGAAACTAACACCGGCCACTACCACCAAAAGGATGATAGAACAAACACTATCGCACAATCTGATATCCATAAGATGACAGACCCACCACCAAAAGGATAATAGAGAAAAACTCACACCGACCACTACCACCAAAAGCATGATAGGACAAACACTATCGCAAAATCTGACATCAACAAGATGACAGACCCCCCACCAAAAGGATGACGGAGAGAAACTCGCACCGACCACTACCACCAAAAGCATGATAGGACAAACATTATTGCACAATCTGACATCAATTAAGATGACAGACCCACCACAAAAAGAATGACAGAGCGAAACTCACACCGTCCACTACCACCAAAAGGATGATAGGACAAACACTATCGCATAATATGACATCAATTAAGATGACAGACCCACCACTAAAAGGATGACAGAGCAAAACTCACATCGGCCACTACCACCAAAAAGATGATAGGACAAACACTATTGAACAATCTAACATCAACAAGATGACAGAGCCACCACCAAAAGGATAACGAAGCAAAACAGACACAGGCCACTACCACCAAAAGGATGATAAGATAAACAATCTTGCACAATCTGACATCAACAAGATGACATACCCCCCACCAAAAGGATGACAGAGAGAAACTCACACTACCACCAAAAGCTTGATAGGACAAACATTATTGCACAATCTGACATCAATTAAGATGACAGACCCCCATCAAAAAGATGATGCAGCGAAACTCACCCCGGCCACTACCATTAAAAGGATGATAGGACAAACACTATTGCACAATCTGACATCAATTAAGATGACAGACCCCCATCAAAAAGATGATGCAGCGAAACTCACCCCGGCCACTACCATTAAAAGGATGATAGGACAAACACTATTGCACAATCTGACATCAATAATATGACAGACCTCTCACCAAAAGGATGAGAGAGCGAAACTCACACCGGCCACCACCACCAAAAGGATGATAGGACAAACTCTATTGCACAATCTAACATCAATTAAGATGACAGACCCACCACCAAAAGGATGACGGAACAAAACTGACACAGGCCAGTACCACCAAAAGGATGATAGGATAAACACTCTTGCACAATCTGACATCAACAAGATGACAGACCCACCACCAAAAGGATGACGGAGCAAAACTCACACCGGCCACTACCACCAAAAGGATAATAGGACAAACACTATTGCACAATCTGACATCAATAAGATGACAGAGCCACCACCAAAAGGGTAACAGATCATAACTGACAAAGGCCACTACCACCAAAAGGATGATATGATAAACACTCTTGCACAATCTGACATCAACAAGATGACAGACCCCCCCATCAAAAGGAGGACAGAGAGAATCTCACACCGGCCACTACCACCAAAAGCATGATAGGACAAACATTATTGCACAATCTGACATAAATTAAGATGACACACCCACCGCCAAAAGGATGACGGAGAAAAACTCACACCGGCAACTACCACCAAAAGGATGATAGGATAAACACTATTGTACAATCTGACATCAATAAGATGATAGATCCACCACCAAAAGGATGACGGAGCGAAAGTCACACTGACCACTACCACCAAAAGGATGACAGGACAAACACTATCGCACAATCTGACATTAATAATATGACCGACCCCTCACCAAAAGGATGACGGAGCGAAACTCACACCGGCCACTACCACTAAAAGGATGATAGGACAAACAATATCGCACAATCTGACATCAATTAAGATGACAGACCCACCACCAAAAGGATGATGGAGCGAAACTCCCACCGGCCACCACCACCAAAAGGATGATGGGACAAACACAGTCGCACAATCTGACATCAATTAAGATGACAGACCCACCACCAAAAGGATGACGGAGCAAAACTGACACAGGCCATTACCACCAAAAGGATGATAGGATAAACACTCTTGCACAATCTGACATCAACAAGATGACAGACCCCCCACCAAAAGGATGACAGAGCAAAACTCACACCGGCCACTACCACCAAAAGCATGATAGGACAAATATTATCGCACAATCTGACATCAATTAAGATGACAGACCCACCACCAAGAGAATGATGAAGCGAAACTAATACCTCCCACTACCACCAAAAGGATGATAGGACAAACACTATCGCACAATCAGACATCAATTAAGATGACAGACCCACCAACAAAAGGGTAACGGAGCATAACTGACACAGGCCACTACCACCAAAAGGATGATAGGATAAACACTCTTGCACAATCTGACATCAACAAGATGACAGACCTCCCCCCAAAAGGATGACGGAGAGAATCTCATAGCGGCCACTACCACCCAAAGCATGATAGGACAAACATTATTGCAGAATCTGACATAAATTAAGATGACAGACCCACCACCAAAAGGATGACGGAGAAAAACTCACACCGGCCACTACCACCAAAAGGATGATAGGATAAACACTATTGCACAATCTGACATCAATAAGATGTCAGACCCACCACCAAAAGGATGACGTAGCGAAACTCACACCGGCCACTACCATCAAAAGGATGATAGGACAAACTTTATCGCACAATCTGACATCAACAAGACGACAAATCCCTCAGCAAAAGGATGACGGAGCGAAACTTACACCGGCCACTACCACCAAAAGGATGATAGGATAAACACTATTGCACAATCTGACATCTACAAGATGACAGACCCCCACCAAAAGGATGACGGAGCGAAAGTCACACTGACCACTACCACCAAAAGCATGATAGGACAAACACTATCGCACAATCTAACATCAACAAGATGACGGACCCCCACTAAAAGGATGACGGAGCGAAACTCACACCGGCCACTACCACTAAAAGGATGATAGGACAAAGACTATCGCACAATCTGACATCAATTAAGATGACAGACCCACCACCAAAAGGATGAAGGAGCGAAACTCACACCGGCCACCACCACCAAAAGGATGATGGGACAAACACTATCGCACAATCTGACATCAATTAAGATGACAGACCCACCACCAAAAGGATGACGGAGCAAAACTGACACAGGCCACTACCACCAAAAGGATGATAGGATAAACACTCTTGCACAATCTGACATCAACATGATGACAGACCCGCCAGCAAAAGGATGACGGAGCAAAACTCACACCGGCCACTACCATCAATAGGATGATAGGACAAACACTATCGCACAATCTTACATCAATAAGATGACAGAGCCACCACCAAAAGGGTAACGGAGCATAACTGACACAGGCCATTACCACCAAAAGGATGATAGGATAAACACTCTTGCACAATCTGACATCAACAATATGACAGACCCCCCACCAAAAAGAGGACAGAGAGAATCTCACACCGGCTACTACCACCAAAAGCATGATAGGACAAACATTATTGCACAATCTGACATAAATTAAGATGACAGAACCACCGCCAAAAGGATGACGGAGCGAAACTCACACCGGCCACTACCACCAAAAGGATGACAGGACAAATACTATCGCACAATCTGACATTAATAAGATGATAGACCCCTCACCAAAAGGATGGCGGAGCGAAAGTCACACCAACTTCTACCACCAAAAGCATGATAGGTTAAACACTATCTCACAATCTGACATCAACAAGATGACAGACCCCCCCAAAAGGATGACGGAGCGAAAGTCACACTGACCACTACCACCAAAAGCATGATAGGACAAAGACTATTGCACAATCTGACATCAACAAGATGACAACCCCCCACCAAAAGGATGACGGAGCGAAAATCACACCGGCCACTACCACTAAAAGGATGATAGGACAAAGACTATTGCACAATCTGACATCAATTAAGATGTCAGACCCACCACCAAAAGGGTAACGGAGCATAACTGACACAGGCCACTACCACCAAAAGGATGATAGGATAAACACTCTTGCACAATCTGACATCAACAAGATGACAGACCCCCCCACAAAAGGATGACGGAGAGAATCTCACAGCGGCCACTACCACCAAAAGGATGATAGGATAAACACTCTTGCACAATCTGAAATCAACAAGATGACAGACCCCCCCACAAAAGGATGATGGAGAGAATCTCACAGCGGCCACTACCACCCAAAGCATGATAGGACAAACATTATTGCAGAATCTGACATAAATAAAGATGTCAGACCCACCACCAAAAGGATGACGTAGCGAAACTCACACCGGCCACTACCATCAAAAGGACGATAGGACAAACTTTATCGCACAATCTGACATCAACAAGACGACAAACCCCTCAACAAAAGGATGACGGAGCGAAACTTACACCGGCCACTACCATCAAAAGGATGATAGGATAAACACTATTGCACAATCTGACATCTACAAGATGACAGACCCCCACCAAAAGGATGACGGAGCGAAAGTCACACTGACCACTACCACCAAAAGCATGATAGGACAAACACTATCGCACAATCTAACATCAACAAGATGACAGACCCCCACTAAAAGGATGACGGAGCGAAACTCACACCGGCCACTACCACTAAAAGGATGATAGGACAAAGACTATCGCACAATCTGACATCAATTAAGATGACAGACCCACCACCAAAAGGATGAAGGAGCGAAACTCACACCGGCCACCACCACCAAAAGGATGATGGGACAAACACTATCACACAATCTGACATCAATTAAGATGACAGACCCACCACCAAAAGGATGACGGAGCAAAACTGACACAGGCCACTACCACCAAAAGGATGATAGGATAAACACTCTTGCACAATCTGACATCAACATGATGACAGACCCGCCAGCAAAAGGATGACGGAGCAAAACTCACACCGGCCACTACCATCAATAGGATGATAGGACAAACACTATCGCACAATCTGACATCAATAAGATGACAGAGCCACCACCAAAAGGGTAACGGAGCATAACTGACACAGGCCACTACCACCAAAAGGATGATAGGATAAACACTCATGCACAATCTGACATCAACAAGATGACAGACCCCCCACCAAAAAGAGGACAGAGAGAATCTCACACCGGCTACTACCACCAAAAGCATGATAGGACAAACATTATTGCACAATCTGACATAAATTAAGATGACAGAACCACCGCCAAAAGGATGACGGAGCGAAACTCACACCGGCCACTACCACCAAAAGGATGACAGGACAAACACTATCGCACAATCTGACATTAATAAGATGATAGACCCCTCACCAAAAGGATGACGGAGCAAAAATCACACCAACTTCTACCACTAAAAGCATGATAGGTTAAACACTATCTCACAATCTGACATCAACAAGATGACAGACCCCCCCAAAAGGATGACGGAGCGAAAGTCACACTGACCACTACCACCAAAAGCATGATAGGACAAAGACTATTGCACAATCTGACATCAACAAGATGACAACCCCCCACCAAAAGGATGACGGAGCAAAAATCACACCGGCCACTACCACTAAAAGGATGATAGGACAAAGACTATTGCACAATCTGACATCAATTAAGATGACAGACCCACCACCAAAAGGATGATGGTGCGAAACTCACACCGGCCACCACCACCAAAAGGATGATGGGACAAACACTATCGCACAATCTGACATCAATTAAGATGACAGACCCACAACCAAAAGGATGACGGAGCAAAACTGACACAGGCCACTACCACCAAAAGGATGATAGGATAAACACTCTTGCACAATCTGACATCAACAAGATGACAGACCCGCCAGCAAAAGGATGACGGAGCAAAACTCACACCGGCCACTACCACCAAAAGCATGATAGGACAAACATTATCGCATAATCTGACATGAATTAAGATGACAGACCCCTACCAAAATGATGACGGAGCGAAACTCACGCCGGCCACTACCACCAAAAGCATGATAGGACAAACATTATCGCATAATCTGACATTAATTAAGATGACAGACCCACCACCAAAATAATGACGGAGCGAAACTAATACCGCCCACTACCACCAAAAGGATGATAGGACAAACACTATCGCACAATCAGACATCTATTAAGATGTCAGACCCACCACCAAAAGGGTAACGGAGCATAACTGACACAGGCCACTACCACCAAAAGGATGATAGGATAAACACTCTTGCACAATCTGACATCAACAAGATGACAGACCCCCCCACAAAAGGATGACGGAGAGAATCTCACAGCGGCCACTACCACCAAAAGGATGATAGGATAAACACTCTTGCACAATCTGAAATCAACAAGATGACAGACCCCCCCACAAAAGGATGACGGAGAGAATCTCACAGCGTCCAGTACCACCCAAAGCATGATAGGACAAACATTATTGCAGAATCTGACATAAATTAAGATGTCAGACCCACCACCAAAAGGATGACGTAGCGAAACTCACAACGGCCACTACCATCAAAAGGACGATAGGACAAACTTTATCGCACAATCTGACATCAACAAGACGACAAACCCTTCAGCAAAAGGATGACGGAGCGAAACTTACACCGGCCACTACCACCAAAAGGATGATAGGATAAACACTATTGCACAATCTGACATCTACAAGATGACAGACCCCCACCAAAAGGATGAAGGAGCGAAAGTCACACTGACCACTACCACCAAAAGCATGATAGGACAAACACTATCGCACAATCTAACATCAACAAGATGACAGACCCCCACTAAAAGGATGACGGAGCGAAACTCACACCGGCCACTACCACTAAAAGGATGATAGGACAAAGACTATCGCACAATCTGACATCAATTAAGATGACAGACCCACCACCAAAAGGATGAAGGAGCGAAACTCACACCGGCCACCACCACCAAAAGGATGATGGGACAAACACTATCGCACAATCTGACATCAATTAAGATGACAGACCCACCACCAAAAGGATGACGGAGCAAAACTGACACAGGCCACTACCACCAAAAGGATGATAGGATAAACACTCTTGCACAATCTGACATCAACATGATGACAGACCCGCCAGCAAAAGGATGACGGAGCAAAACTCACACCGGCCACTACTATCAATAGGATGATAGGACAAACACTATCGCACAATCTGATATAAATAAGATGACAGAGCCACCACCAAAAGGGTAACGGAGCATAACTGACACAGGCCACTACCACCAAAAGGATGATAGGATAAACACTCATGCACAATCTGACATCAACAAGATGACAGACCCCCCACCAAAAAGAGGACAGAGAGAATCTCACACCGGCTACTACCACCAAAAGCATGATAGGACAAACATTATTGCACAATCTGACATAAATTAAGATGACAGAACCACCGCCAAAAGGATGACGGAGCGAAACTCACACCGGCCACTACCACCAAAAGGATGACAGGACAAACACTATCGCACAATCTGACATTAATAAGATGATAGACCCCTCACCAAAAGGATGACGGAGCAAAAGTCACACCAACTTCTACCACCAAAAGCATGATAGGTTAAACACTATCTCACAATCTGACATCAACAAGATGACAGACCCCCCCAAAAGGATGACGGAGCGAAAGTCACACTGACCACTACCACCAAAAGCATGATAGGACAAAGACTATTGCACAATCTGACATCAACAAGATGACAACCCCCCACCAAAAGGATGACGGAGCGAAAATCACACCGGCCACTACCACTAAAAGGATGATAGGACAAAGACTATTGCACAATCTGACATCAATTAAGATGACAGACCGACCACCAAAAGGATGATGGTGCGAAACTCACACCGGCCACCACCACCAAAAGGATGATGGGACAAACACTATCGCACAATCTGACATCAATTAAGATGACAGACCCACAACCAAAAGGATGACGGAGCAAAACTGACACAGGCCACTACCACCAAAAGGATGATAGGATAAACACTCTTGCACAATCTGACATCAACAAGATGACAGACCCGCCAGCAAAAGGATGACGGAGCAAAACTCACACCGGCCACTACCACCAAAAGCATGATAGGACAAACATTATCGCATAATCTGACATCAATTAAGATGACAGACCCCTACCAAAATGATGACGGAGCCAAACTCACGCCGGCCACTACCACCAAAAGCATGATAGGACAAACATTATCGCATAATCTGACATTAATTAAGATGACAGACCCACCACCAAAATAATGACGGAGCGAAACTAATACCGCCCACTACCACCAAAAGGATGATAGGACAAACACTATCGCAAAATCAGACATCTATTAAGATGTCAGACCCACCACCAAAAGGGTAACGGAGCATAACTGACACAGGCCACTACCACCAAAAGGATGATAGGATAAACACTCTTGCACAATCTGACATCAACAAGATGACAGACCCCCCCACAAAAGGATGACGGAGAGAATCTCACAGCGGCCACTACCACCCAAAGCATGATAGGACAAACATTATTGCAGAATCTGACATAAATTAAGATGACAGACCCACCACAAAAAGGATGACGGAGAAAAACTCACACCGGCCACTACCACTAAAAGGATGATAGGATAAACACTATTGCACAATCTGACATCAATAAGATGACAGACCCACCACCAAAAGGATGACGTAGCGAAACTCATACCGGCCACTACCATCAAAAGGACGATAGGACAAACACTATCACACAATCTGACATCAACAAGACGACAAACCCCTCACCAAAAGGATGACGGAGCGAAACATACACCGGCCACTACCACCAAAAGGATGATAGGACAAACACTATCGCACAATCTGACATTAATAAGATGACAGACCCCTCACCAAAAGGATGACGGAGCGAAAGTCACACCAACCACTACCACCAAAAGCATGATAGGTTAAACACTATCGCACAATCTGACATCAACAAGATGAAAGACCCCCACCAAAAGGGTGACGGAGCGAAAGTCACACTGACCACTACCACCAAAAGCATGATAGGACAAACACTATCGCACAATCTAACATCAACAAGATGACTGACCCCCACCAAAAGGATGACGGAGTGAAACTCACACCGGCCAATACCACTAAAAGGATGACAGGACAAAGACTATCGCACAATCTGACATCAATTAAGATGACAGACCCACCACCAAAAGGATGAAGGAGCGAAACTCACACCGGCCACCACCACCAAAAGGATGATGGGACAAACACTATCGCACAATCTCACATCAATTAAGATGACAGACCCTCCACCAAAAGGATGACAGAGCAAAACTGACACAGGCCACTACCACCAAAAGGATGATAGGATAAACACTCTTGCATAATCTGACATCAACATGATGACAGACCCGCCAGCAAAAGGTTGACGGAGCAAAAATCACACCGGCCACTACCACCAAAAGCATGATCAGACAAACACTATCGCACAATCTGACATCAACAAGATGACAGACCCCCACCAAAATGATGACGTAGCGAAACTCACGCCGGCCACTACACTCAAAAGGACGATAGGACAAACACTATCGCATAATCTGACATCAATTAAGATGACAAACCCACCACAAAAAGAATGACGGAGCGAAACTCACATCCGCCCCTAGCATTAAAAGGATGATATGACAAACACAATCGCACAATCTGACATCAACAAGATGACAAACCCCCTACTAAAAGAATTACAGAGCGAAACTTACACCGGCCACTACCACTAAAAGGATAATAGGACAAACATTATCGCACAATTTGACATCAATAAGATGACAGACCCCCCACCAATAGGATGACGGAGCGAAAGTCACACCAACCACTACCACCAAAAGCATGATAGGACAAACACTATCGCACAATCTAACATCAACAAGATGACAAACCCCCACCAAAAGGATGACAGAGCGAAACTGAGACCGGCCACTACCACTAAAAGGATGATAGGACAAACATTATCGCACAATTTGACATCAAACAAGATGACAGACCCACCACCAAAAGGACGACGTAGCGAAACTCACACCGTCCACTACCACCAAAAGGATGATAGGACAAACACTATCGCACAATCTGAATTCAATTAATTTGACAGACCCACTACCAAAAGGATGACAGAGCAAAACTCACATCGGCCACTACCACCAAAAGGATGATAGGACAAACACTATCGCACAATATGACTTCAATTAAGATGAGAGACCCACCACTAAAAGGATGACGTAGAAAAAATCACACCGGTCTTTACCACCAAAAGGATGATAGGACAAACACTATCGCACAATCTGACATCAATTAAGATGACAGACCCACCACCAAGAGAATGATGGAGCGAAACTAATACCGCCCACTACCACCAAAAGGATGATAGGACAAACACTATCGCACAATCAGACATCAATTAAGATGACAGACCCACCACCAAAAGGGTAACGGAGCATAACTGACACAGGCCACTACCACCAAAAGGATGATAGGATAAACACTCTTGCACAATCTGACATCAACAAGATGACAGACCCCCCCCCCCCACACACACACAAAAGGATGACGGAGAGAATCTCACAGCGGCCACTACCACCCAAAGCATGATAGGACAAACATTATTGCAGAATCTGACATAAATTAAGATGACAGACCCACCACCAAAAGGATGACAGAGAAAAACTCACACCGGCCACTACCACCAAAAGGATGATAGGATAAACACTATTGCACAATATGACATCAATAAGATGTCAGACCCACCACCAAAAGGATGACGTAGCGAAACTCACACCGGCCATTACCATCAAAAGGACGATAGGACAAACTTTATCGCACAATCTGACATCAACAAGACGACAAACCCCTCAGCAAAAGGTGACGGAGCGAAACTTACACCGGCCACTACCACCAAAAGGATGATAGGATAAACACTATTGCACAATCTGACATCTACAAGATGACAGACCCCCACCAAAAGGATGACGGAGCGAAAGTCACACTCACGAATACCACCAAAAGCATGATAGGACAAACACTATCGCACAATCTAACATCAACAAGATGACAAACCCCCACTAAAAGGATGACGGAGCGAAACTCACACCGACCACTACCACTAAAAGGATGATAGGACAAAGACTGTCGCACAATCTGACATCAATTAAGATGATAGACCCACCACCAAAAGGATGAAGGAGTGAAACTCACACCGGCCACCACCACCAAAAGGATGATGGGACAAACACTATCGCACAATCTGACATCAATTAAGATGACATACCCACCACCAAAAGGATGACGGAGCAAAACTGACACAGGCCACTACCACCAAAAGGATGATAGGATAAACACTCTTGCACAATCTGACATCAACATGATGACAGACCCGCGAGCAAAAGGATGACGGAGCAAAACTCACACCGACCATTACCATCAATCGGATGATAGGACAAACACAATCGCACAATCTGACATCAATAAGATGACAGAGCCACCACCAAAAGGGTAACGGAGCATAACTGACACATGCCACTACCACCAAAAGGATGATAGGATAAACATTCTTGCACAATTTGACATCAACAAGATGACAGACCCCCCACCAAAAAGAGGACAGAGAGAATCTCACACCGGCTACTACCACCAAAAGCATGATAGGACAAACATTATTGCACAATCTGACATAAATTAAGATGATAGAACCACCGCCAAAAGGATGACGGAGCGAAACTCACACCGGCCACTACCACCAAAAGGATGACAGGACAAACACTATCGCACAATCTGACATTAATAAGATGATAGACCCCTCACCAAAAGGATGACGGAGCGAAAGTCACACCAACTTCTACCACCAAAAGCATGATAGGTTAAACACTATCTCACAATCTGACATCAACAAGATGACAGACCCCCCCAAAAGGATGACGGAGTGAAAGTCACACTGACCACTACCACCAAAAGCATGATAGGACAAACACTATCGCACAATCTAACATCAACAAGATGACAACCCCCCACCAAAAGGATGACGGAGCGAAACTCACACCGGCCACTACCACTAAAAGGATGATAGGACAAAGACTATTGCACAATCTGACATCAATTAAGATGACAGACCCACCACCAAAAGGATGACGGAGTGAAACTCACATCGGCCACCACCACCAAAAGGATGATGGGACAAACACTATCGCACAATCTGACATCAATTAAGATGACAGACCCACAACCAAAAGGATGACGGAGCAAAACTGACACAGGCCACTACCACCAAAAGGATGATAAGATAAACACTCTTGCACAATCTGACATCAACAAGATGACAGACCCGCCAGCAAAAGGATGACGGAGCAAAACTCACACCGGCCACTACCACCAAAAGGATGATCGGACAAACACTATCGCACAATCTGACATCAACAAGATGACAGACCCCCACCAAAATGATGACGTAGCGAAACTCACGCCAGCCACTACCATCAAAAGGACGATAGGACAAACACTATCGCACAATCTGACATCAACAAGATGACAAACCCCTCACCAAAAGGATGACGGAGCGAAACTTACACCGGCCACTACCACCAAAAGGATGATAGGACAAACACTATCGCACAATCTGACATTAATAAGATGACATACCCCTCACCAAAAGGATGACGGAGCGAAAGTCACACCAACCACTACCACCAAAAGCATGATAGGTTAAACACTATCTCACAATCTGACATCAACAAGATGACAGACCCCCACCAAAAGGGTGACGGAGCGAAAGTCACACTGACCACTACCACCAAAAGCATGATAGGACAAACACTATCGCACAATCTAACATCAACAAGATGACAGACCCCCACCAAAAGGATGACGGAGTGAAACTCACACCAGCCACTACCACTAAAAGGATGACAGGACAAAGACTATCGCACAATCTGACATCAATTAAGATTACAGACCCACCACCAAAAGGATGAAGGAGCGAAAATCACACCGGCCACCACCACCAAAAGGATGATGGGACAAACACTATCGCACAATCTCACATCAATTAAGATGACAGACCCTCCACCAAAAGGATGACAGAGCAAAACTGACACAGGCCACTACCACCAAAAGGATGATAGGATAAACACTCTTGCATAATCTGACATCAACATGACGACAGACCCGCCAGCAAAAGGATGACGGAGCAAAAATCACACCGGCCACTACCACCAAAAGCATGATCAGACAAACACTATCGCACAATTTGACATCAACAAGATGACAGACCCCCACCAAAATGATGACGTAGCGAAACTCACGCCAGCCACTACCATCAAAAGGACGATAGGACAAACACTATCGCATAATCTGACATCAATTAAGATGACAAACCCACCATAAAAAGAATGACGGAGCGAAACTCACATCCGCCACTACCACTAAAAGGATTATATGACAAACACAATCGCACAATCTGACATCAACAAGATGACACACCCCCTACTAAAAGAATTACAGAGCGAAACTTACACCGGCCACTACCACTAAAATGATAATAGGATAAACATTATCGCACAATTTGACATCAATAAGATGACAGACCCCCCACCAATAGGATGACGGAGCGAAAGTCACACCGACCACTACCACCAAAAGCATGATAGGACAAACACTATCGCACAATCTAACATCAACAAGATGACAAACCCCCACCAAAAGGATGACAGAGAGAAACTGACACCGGCCACTACCACTAAAAGGATGATAGGACAAACATTATCGCACAATTTGACATCAAACAAGATGACAGACCCACCACCAAAAGGACGACGTAGCGAAACTCACACCGTCCACTACCACCAAAAGGATGATAGGACAAACACTATCGCACAATCTGACATCAATTAATTTGACAGACCCACTACCAAAAGGATGACAGAGCAAAACTCACATCGGCCACTACCACCAAAAGGATGATAGGACAAACACTATCGAACAATATGACTTCAATTAAGATGAGAGACCCACCACTAAAAGGATGACGGAGCAAAGCTTACACCGGCCATTACCACCAAAAGGATAATAGGACAAATATTATTGCACAATCTGACACCAATAAGATGACAGAGCCGCCACCAAAAGGGTAACGGAGCATAACTAAAACAGGCCACTACCACCAAAAGGATGATAGGATAAACACTCTTGCACAATTTGACATCAACAAGATGACAGACCCCCCACCAAAAGGAGGACAGAGAGAATCTCACACCGGCCACTGTTGCACCCCAAAATTTGACCAACTACTTATTGCAATTTGGCTCATGTTTCGACTCATTTCATTTTTTGCATTTGCATACCACGTACATTGCATTTTTTCCAGTCAGATTAACTTTATCGGGATTACAGCCCTCTGACCATGCTTCAGGCATTTCAGGCCAATACGATGACGTATTTTGAGAATTGGTGCTCGTCCCGGTGTTTTCAGCTCTCGCTGTTGTTTTTGAGGACATCTCGGTGTTCGGTTTTTTTTACCGCCTATTTCGCTGTATTCGCATATTCGTGTTCTAGTCGATTTAATCGGCTTCCTCGTTTTTTAGATTTTTCTCCTAATTTCTAGAATGTTAGGGGTTTATTTTCGATTATAGAATTTAATAGAGTTTTAGTAGCAATTTTCCTTTTTTAGAATAATTCATTTCTAGATATAATAGATTTTAATTGAATTTCTACATTTAAATAGATGATTTCTAGAATTTTAATTGGTTGCTTTTGTAGAATAATTTTTAGATGTTTAGATATAATAGTTTTAATAAGATAATTGTTTCTAGATACTAAGTAGTTTTTTTAAATGATTTTTAATAGGATTAATTCCCATGTTAAGATGTTATTGGGTGTTAATTTCCTTTTAGGATTAGATATTAGTTAGATCGCTAATCATTTTATTTAGGAGAATTAATTGGATTTAGAATTAATAATTAGATTTTAATCAGGTTTTTAATTCATTTTAATTGGCAGTTATTCATCTAATTTTCGTTTTACAGTTAAGCTTAACATTAATGGAGTTTTAAATGATCATTAGCATTTTAAGTATGTTATTAGTGAAGTCTTAATTGCAATCAGAGTCCTTAATCAGTTTTAGTGGGCCATGTGTCTATTGTGGAGGCCCAGTCCAACTATCTCGCCACTTGTCACGCTATAAGAAGTGCCACACGTCTACTTTCTCCCGCTGCCAACACATTCACTGCATGCTTCCACAATCCGCCACCTCACCCCCACACGTGGCCTCCATCCTCTCCCTCTCTCCCATGCATGTTGACACGCGTCTTCCCCTTCCTCCCTTCACCGGCCGGCCATGCAACCGCCGCCGGAAGGTCGCCGGAGCCACCCTAACCATCACCGGTAACTGAAACCGTCGCCGGAAAACGAATAGCCACCGGAAAACGCAAGAATTTCCTAGAGCACTCATGTATTTCTCCAGATTTCATCCATCACCTTCATCCAACTGTCATCGGTAATTCCATAAACTCGCCGGAAAATGCATAGTTTCGCCGGAATCTTCATATGGTCATCATGAACATTCATCCCTTTTTCCAGAACTTCATCAGTTCCGCCATGAACCTTCAACCGTCTTCTCCCAGATTTGTTCAGAAACTGATGAAGATTCTTCAACCTTCATTCTCGTTCTTCATGATTTTCCAGAAACAATCCAGAAGATCCATTTGTGTTCATCACTTCCCCAGAATATTCGTCTTCCTCAAAGAATTCCTCAAGATCTTCTTCATAAGAACGTTCCCAGATCTTCACAAATCCAACAATCACTCTTCAACATGTTTTCCAGAAACCTATGAAGATCCTTCAAACCTTCAACATCGTTTATCAAACACTTCAAGATCCTTTCAAATCTTCATCAGGTTCAATAATCGCATCCTTCATCAATCTCCGATCAAGATCCTTCACGAAGATCATCAAGACTCCTTCGCGATCATCACCTTCAAGAATCTCCAGGGATTTTTTCCGGTAAGACTATTTTTCTTCCTATGGATCTGTTTCCAGAAGACGCCATACAATCCATAAACGCTCCAGATTTCTTCAACGACCATCGTTGATCTTCAAGAGTGTTCAAACATGCAATCAACAGAGAAGCTTCATCCATCACGCGTTTCCAGATCTCGTGAAGACGCTTCAATGTTCCTCAGGTTCTTCATCGTGAATCTTCGTCCCTTCCAAGATCTCTTCATCAACGCTTGTCTTCTAAGATCTCCAAACCATTACGCCATGGATTCACTTCTCAAGCCTCACGTGATTCAAACGAGGAGATTTTGAGAGAGGTGACGAAAGAGATTGAACGGAGGGAGAGGGAGGTGTCAGCGGCGCACCTGAGGGAAGGAGACTAGGGTTTCAGAGTTTGATTTTGGGAGAAGGGGAGGGGAAGGGCCTTCTTGGGCCCGGTTTGGCCCAATTCATTTTGGATCCGCACCCGTTTTTTTTCGTTTACACCCCTTGCCTCATGTTTTTCTGTTACGAATGGGCTGGGCCCAACAGCATAGTTTCTGGGCTCACACCTATGTCCCTGAGCGCACCCCCCCCCCCCTTTAGTGTATTTGTTTTTATTTTCTGACCATTGCTTTGTGGGCTGGGCCCTGTATTTTTTTCTGCATTCACCCTGGTTCTGCAGTTTGTACCCCCTCCCCTTTTATTTTAATTTCTCCCTTGTATTGGATGAATAATTGTAGATTTTATTTTTCTATTTTTTCTTAGGGATTATAGTTTATAGTTTTAGAATATTATGCATTTTCTTACTATAAATTTTTAATATAGAATATATAGATATTACCATAGATTTTTTCTTATAGAATAGTATAGGATTTTATATAGAATTTCCATTTTATCTTCTATACGCATTTCCTTTATATTTCTTAGAATATTTTCTAGTAGAAGTTAATTGCTAATTTTTAGGAGTAGTGTTTTATTTCCATTTTGCTATTGGATTTCTCTCCTATTTTCTCTCCTATTTTCGCTTCTATCTGATTTTATCTTCGATTTTATTTTTGGCTGGCCGTGTGACACGATTCAATTGGAGAATGATTTTCGATATCATTTCTCTATCTTGTCTTTGACACGGACATCAATACGCTACCTCTTAGAGTTCGATTTCTCGTATAAGTCGAACCATGACGGTCTAAGCGTTACATTGTTCTTGATTCAAGCGTCATCATCAAAGATCCAGAGAGGAGAAGATTGGAATGGAGCTTGCGCGCACGTCAGGAGCCCCGGAGCTGCTTCATTCATCATCATCATCGTCTTTCTTCTTCAAGTCTTCAGGCAACCGTCGAGTGTTGTGAGATCGTTAGATACGTAGGAAATGACAGTTGAGGAGTTTCTTCTCAATCGTCTAGGATGTCTAGTATGGTACCAATTGGGTGACATGCGACGCATTCACTCCTACGTCTTAGGTTCTTGCGTGTGTGTCCCGAGTTCCTTCTCGTTTAGGCGTAGGCCTGCTTCCTCTTTGTTCTCTCCCCCGTGCGATCGAAACCCTTTTTCTCTCGCGTTCAGGCGATTGAGACCCTTTCTCTTGCCCCTGTGCAATCGAGACTCGTTCCCCGAACTACGTAAGCTCTGATCTCTCAAGCCTGTTGAGAGTACGTAGGCACAATACTGATGTATTGGCGAGCCACCTTCCACCTTTCCCGTAGCCGAACTAAGTAAGCTCTGATCTCTCAAGCCTGTTGAGAGTACGTAGGCACAATACTGATGTATTGGCGAGCCACCTTCCACCTTCCCCGTAACCCTGTAGTTTCCCGAACTACGTAAGCTCTGATCTCTCAAGCCTGTTGAGAATACGTAGGAATAGGATGTGACATCCTAGCGAGCTACCTCCCTTTTCCCCGTTCCCCGTTTAGCTGTAGTAGGCTGAACTGCAACTGCTCTGATTTTCTCTGATGAGAATATGTAGGCATAGGATGCGATATCCTAGCGAGCACACTAACAACTAACCTTTTGTTCTCTCGCTGCCGTGCGATCGAGACTTTCCCGCTGACGACTGATGGTATCCTTTTCTCTTGCCCGAGCGCATTTGAGACCAGACCGTAGTTCTAAGTTCCCGTAGGTTCCCATACCTTTAAACCCGACATACTACGTCCGTTCTACCGCAAACAGGTACGCCTAAGTTTCCAATGGTCGAGCAGCGTGCACCTAATTGCTAGAATGCGTACGCTAATATCGTCAATCCTTTCTCTCACCCCCGTGTGATCGAGAATACCCTTTGTCTAGCCGTAGTTAGCTTGAACTACGTCATGCTCTGATTTCTCTGATGAGAATACGTAGGTGTCATACCCCAAATTTTTCCTACCTGTATATAATTTTCATTTGTACGTTCATCCGTTGACAATTATCCAGAAATTCAAAATATGCTGCTTGTTGTTCAAGGTCCGGTGGTACTAAGTTTAGAATGCTTCATGATTGGAGATCATTAAGGATTGGTTTATTTGCAACCAGGGATTGTGGGAAGACGCGGTTCACGGGTCAAATCTGTGATCTTGATGTTGTATCCGAACCGTTGGGGTTCGTGTTTAAAGATTGTGGCTCATTGTAAATCCAAGTGGCAATTAGTTTAGCGAGAATTTTAGATGACTCAATTGCTCTTCAATATCGATTTCAAGATTTGAATCACTTTTGATACAAGCTTTAATTCATTCTGAGTTTTGTTCTTAATGAGAATTCAAGGATAGAGGAATTTGAGATTTAATGTTGTCTCACTTCAATTTCACTTTTCAAGTTTAGGTGTTATGTTACTTCTAATACTTTCACCAGTCTCAGATTTACTTTTAGAAGTTCAAGAGTGGCATTGCCTTGTGGTGACACCAATAAAAAAAAGAAGCTCATGTTATTACAAGAACAACTATGCAAGCAAAACGAAAACTCAAAAAGTATAAGAGCGTGTTTCGAGTCAAATTAATGGAGGATTATATTCATGGAAATTCATGTTCATTACAAGAGATATGAAGAATTGTTCTCCAAAATTGCTAAACTTTAAAGTACATAGCCCATGTCCAAAAAGAAAAAATCATAAGGCCCATTGTTGAGATTTTATTACACAAGCCCATTCACATTTTCATCATTTGGTATTATGTTGATGGTAGGCACACAGACTCCGCAAGGAGCGACCACGGTGCAGTTTACAGTCTGCGGTTTTTCTTGCATTAACCTATACCAGCTGTCTTCACCTCTTGAGTAACACTCCAAAATAAAAAGCCTGCATAAAAACCACATCTCACAGGAAAAAAAAACAAACTTCACATTCCTCTCAAGACCATTACACCAATAACTCGTACAAAAGTACAACAACACAGCACAATAACCTTCACAAAAGCATATTTATAAAGCAACAATAAACAAAGCCGTGCGGAAAGTCGTACATGCAAGGCTATACGCGGGTACATCCCGAACTGCAATTGGGCAGCAATGAAAAGCAGTGATGTCCAAAAATTATAAAAAAGAAACAAGAAAATCAGCTGAAGAAGTTTTGAAAAATAATGGACTAAAACATAATCCGAAGAAAGTAAATGGCGTTACGTACCATCCATGACCCCAATGTATGCCACAGTTCTTAGATGTGACTTAAAGCTCATGCTCCTGTTATCGTCCTTCACGCTATCGCTGCCGGTATCCGTAAGGTTGTTTAAAATCATAAAAAGCAATAAGCACATGGAAGGAGATACAGGCATAGTCGGTTTGCAGTTCTGAATTAAAACACAAAAATGGAAGATTAGTAAGGCTGCGATAGTAAGCCACATGGTCCTTATTCAAAGCTCTTATACCGTCATGATATGGACCACACTGCACATGGTAATCTCATGCAGAAAGGGAGTTTGTCACAATACAAGCTGCAGCTCCACTTTTCAACATGCAACGAACCGCTCCTCGCGCGTGAAAGCGAGACCTGCGCATCTCATATTACCGTCACCGTAATTCCATAAACCCATCACAGAGCGAAAAATCACGGTCCTAGACGTGCAGCGGAGGACTTGACATCTGAATTACGACACAAATGTTGATCCCGCATACCAATTCATTCAGCAAGGACGACAACCTTTTTTTTCTTGACAGCAGCCCCTGCATCAGCTTTGATTCACCTGCACACACGACGACAACAATTATGAGTTGAATTCAACTGGCAGCTACACCAGCAAGGCTATGAGTCAACCTGCCATTGAATCCCATGACTCATAAAGAAACCTCAACAATGACAGGAGCAATCAGATTCATGGTCTGGAATCATAATTACAACTGGATGGTCTTTGGTGATGATGGGAGAGCAACATACGAGTCTACCGTGAGAGTTGGAGCAAGAGCATCTTCACACTTTTGATGAATAAGCACAATGAGAGAAGCTGTGTGGTAATATGCAAGAGCCACATTATACTTCAGCAGCCACGACCTGCACGAAAGTCAAGCCGTACCATGGGATACCTCAGATAAAATCAAAATGTAAGGAAAGTTGTGGAAGAAGAACGCGCAAAAAAAGACTAAGCCATACGCATAAATGGATTATTACCGGTAATAAAAGGCAACAGGTCATAAGTTGCGATATCCAATGGCCAAGAAAAATTCACAATCGACTATTTATTGTGAACTCCGTGTAGGCATATCAGTTTTCGCGACTCCTCTAGATGGTCACCGTGTTGATGTTTCTGTTGCATCCTAAATGTGGTTTTTATCCGGTTTCGCAGGATGATATCCCATGTTATGACATGATGTTCGCTTTTCCTGTTGTGATCAGTCGTGTTTCCACGCGTTGCCAACCGTGTGAAATGATAATTCCTGCGAGTCATCACAACAAAGCCTGCACCAATTCACAGTTTGGGTTACAATACAAGGACACAAACTCAATTGTCAAAAAAAGGGGAAGCTATTAAGGATAAGCCTACAAAGTCTGAACTGATGTTGTTTCCAATTCGTGGGTTCTGTCGATACCGAATACGACAAGTGTTGGATTGAGTTGATGAATTTGATGAAGTTAATTTGTGCAAAAGAGAGTAAAATAATGTGGCTCAAGTGGAATTACCCAGGTCTCCTTTAGCATACCTTAAATACAATACAAGGGAGGATTCAACACCGGTTTGTCTTAACAATTGATTTGCTTGGGGCTTTGCTCGCCTGCAGCCAGATCCTGGTAACTGAACCAATTCCTAAACAAGGAATTCATCACTTCATCCTTACAATAAGGATGGAGAACATGTGCAGAAAAGTGAAGAGAATTAGTTAGAACAGGAACAATATACAGAAAACTAAGAACCATTCACAACAAGGAGATATATGCTCTAACATCTAAACCAAAAGCTTGGGCAAAACCTTTAGTTATCTTTGGGCCACGATTGAACGAACATTTGTTAGACGAGGGAGTACACAGCAGCAAAAGAAAAGGAGGACTCCATAAGGCCAATTCCTATTACAAGTAAGGCCCATCAGCATTGAAAGACCAATGAGAAGGATGCCTCACGGCCCACATGATGCAAGAGAGGCCATTTCCACAAACTGCAAAGTAGACACTAAAATGCAAAACAGGCCCCACATCAGACAGGTTCTGCCACAACCAAACAAAACCTGCTACATACAATAGCCTGTACAAACCTGCAACGACAACCAAGACAGCCAGAAGACATCAAAAAGGCAAGAAAATTAAAGAGAAAGAGAAAGAGATTTGGAACCTACTTCATTTTACTCACTGAGAACCTTCACAAACCTCCTTAAAAACCAAAGTCACGACCTAATCTGAGGGGGAGCCTCCAAACCCTAGTCACAAATGCCAGCCGCCCCAGCTCCCTCATCCATCTTCACCATTTTCCTCATAACAAAACAATGGCAACCTCCATTTAACTTCCTCAGTTCACCTTTTACCATACTCAGATTCCCAGAATCTCCTACCTCAAACTATCCTTCGAAAAAACCCATCCCAAATCTTCAAAGAAACTGGAACTCATTCTTCTCTCTTCCTCTGTAACCTAACCCTGCAGCTTCAATGAAGCTTCAAATCTTCCACAACCCTCCTCTTCTTCAACTTCATTTCAACAACTCTTCACCACTACAAAGTTCATACCTCATAAAAACCGCATTTTCTTATTGCAAACGGACCCCTTCTTCAACCTGGTCTTACTCAACTGGGTCCAAAAAACATATAACCCTCAACTCCTTCTGATCATCAGTAACCTCTTCCATTAATTTTTAAACCTCTCCCTCAAACTTTCATTAAACAAAACATTCCAACACCCTAAAAACTGCTTCAACCAAATTCTCGTTCCATAACTCAAATTGTTCAATCATTCACAACCCTTCAACTCTAAATCTGAGAAACCAGGAGTTGAACAGAAGAAGAAAGAATTTTGTCTGAACTCACCTTTTTGTTATAAACCGCAAACCCAATCGCACGAGATCATCATTCTTCCTCAATAATAATCTCCTCCAACAATAAACCTTCAACCCCAAACAAATCAACAAACCAGAAGAACCCAAAACAGAGACAGAGAGAGATTAGGAGAAGATTTGGATCTGAAACTGCAAGATTGAAGAAAAGAGTTTGAGATGAAATATTCGAACCTGGGAAATATTGATGGAATAGCGAGTTAACGTCCAAAATGCGAGATCGCACGAATCGATCCAGCTTGGGCATAAGGGTCGATCGGGATGAAACGGAACCCGTGTTTTTCTTTTTTCGTTTTCCTCTGAGCTATCACAATAGCCTTCACTGTTATTATGGTTTTGTTTTTCGTAGAAAAATGGAGTCGTTCAACACGGTGGGGGTTTTCCTCTTGAAGACAGTGTTTTTTTTTTCTTTCTTATTAGCAGTACCGTTTTTAAGTATCAGTGTGAGATGATGGGCTGCTAAGCCCATATGATTCTCACATTCTTATTTCCATTCCCTATTTCTTTTGCACCTCCTTTTTTTTGTTTTAATAAAAATTCTAAGGAAATTTTTTTTTTTAGATTTTTATTTAACTTGTTCTTAATAAGCTTTTTAGAATATCAATAAGTTAGTTATTTATAAAAAATATTCTCGTAAAGGATTTTATTTGTTAATTAATCTATCTTTGGTTTTCTTTTTCTTGACTAATCTTTGATTTTACTTAAATTTCATTTCCTTTTTTATGGGTCGATGACGAGACTTCCACCGTTTAACCGTCACATTAGTGGCGTGAAACAAAGGATCCGAGACCACCTTTGTTCTTTCGATTTTTATTTCGGTAGACTAACCTTAAATTTAATTTCCATATTATTCATATTATTGTTATATTTATCTTAACATACTATTTATTCATATTATCCATATTATTATTCATATTATATATATATTCATATTGTCATATTCATATTTATCATACTTACTCACCCATATTCGAAAATACCTAATAAAATATTGAAACCGCTAAAAGCCGATTTGGTGGACTGTTGTATCATTGGTTATTTGCAGGTATCTTAATTTTAAGTCGTGCCCGACTTTGCTCAAGGCGTAGTTTAAGACACAATGCACACACACAGCTTTCTTTTGGGCTACCTGACAATGAAACCCCTTTATTTCGTGCAATCCCGTGTAAATTACATGTATCCCTTCCCCATTCCGATGTATGTTTCGCATTTCTTTGATTATTAGTTTATCTCCTAGGAGCACCCATAGGGACTAGAGCGGATCAAACTATTTTCAAACTAATTCTCGATTCATCATTGAGCCACTTTCAAACAACCCGTAAGTCGAGTGCTCATACGCATTTGCCATCAACCTTTTACAACTTGACCCTTGATGCGTAAGTCAAGTCGGTCTCTTTTTCAAACAATTTCATTTTCAACACGCTTTGCACGCGATAACGAGTCAAACCCTTGATCCAACGTCAAGCGGATTTTCGAAACAAACCATCAATCAATTAACAACTATTTAATTCTTTTCAAGGTGTAAAGAGTAGGTTCAAGTCTTTGATCTTGCTTTCAGTTGTTTACATGCGAGTTGTCTTATTCGGGTGTGAACAATTGACGCCTCTAAACAACATTAACAACTCGACCTCGTTCAACTATCTCCAACTCAAACAACTTTCCTTTCACGATGAAAAAGAGATTTCCCCAAGTCTTTGGTTCGCTCTCCCGATTACTTGGGTACGAGAAGTCTTTCTTAAGCTTCGAGTAATCGTCATCCGCACCCATTTCAAACCAATTCAATCCAGTTTCTTTCGTGGTCGTTACCACGAACTACGACTGCTCTGATTCTTCATTCACTCTTGAATGTAAGATACGTAGGCACAAGATTGCGATGATCTTGGCGAGCACAATCTCCTCCATCTTCCATTTCCCCCTTCCTTTCTCGTAGTCGAACTACGACGCCCTGATTTCTCATTCTCGTCCGAATGAGCATACGTAGGCACAAGGGCCCCAATCCTTGGCGAGCACCCTATCTTCTAACCATCCCTTTTCCCCTAGCGTCTTTATCCTTTATAGTATCCTTTAGCATTTAGTAGCAAGAAGAGAAGAATTACGTTTGGCTAACATCCATTAACTCGAATTAAGAGGTTCCCGTTGGGTACAACGGACGTGAGGGGTGCTAATACCTTCCCCTCGCGTAATCGTCTCCCGAACCCAGGAATATGGTTGCGACGGCCGTGTTCCTTCCGTGTTTATGAGGTTTTCTCGATATTTTCCTCTCCCGTTCATTCGGGAAAAATAAAGTTCGGTGGCGACTCTGTCGAACCGCATTTCCGCGCCTTTCGCGCGAGGGTCGTATGTTCGAAATGAATTTTTCGAGGTGCGACAGAAGGCACAAGACGCGACGTCTTGGCGAGCAAGCTTTCCCCGTAGTTTCCCGAACTACGTAGACTCTGATTTCTCATTCTATGATGAGAATACGTTGGCATGGAGTGCGACGCTCTATCGAGTCAGTTTCTTTCCGTTTAGATTTAGCAGTCGTTGATAGATTGGTTTTCACCCGTATACAAGCACAAAAAGCGTGGATCCCATCGAGTACGATGGACGTGAGGGGTGCTAATACCTTCCCCTTGCGTAATCGACTCCCGAACCCAGACAATGGTTACGATGACCTTGTCTTATACCTTTTCGTCAGGTTTTTCCGATCGTTTCCTTTCCCGTTTTGAGGGATAAATAACGAAAGGTGGCGACTCTTCTGTTTTGCCGGCACCTTATTTTCGCGGAAGCGACAGCTGGCGAATCTGTTGGGGACTTGATAGTTTCCTGGGATCCAACGTCCCTTATGCGAGTCAATCGGGGGATCCAACGTCCCTGCGAGAGTCAATCCTAGCGCTTGTTTGCGTGTCTGTGGGTGTTTATTTTTGTGTTGTATATTACTGATGTATTTACATTTCCCGCACTATATTATTATTTGTTGCTATTGAGCTGTTGTGGGATGGGAGCTCTGATGAGTGAGAAGCCAGACCCAGGCTTGAGTGAACATAGAATTAGTTGTGGAAATTAGTGGGCGCGCACTTGCTTGGCAGGCGCTAGTGTCTCATGAAATCCACGCTCAGACGAGGTTCTCTCGGTTGACTTCTTTTTCAACCCTTTGGGTTGAGGGGGTTGTTGGTTTGGAGGATTGTCGACTCTGGGGACCGATTGTTTGGAAGTTGGCTAAGTGAGGCCTCTTCAGGACATGATAATGCCACACCTTCTGGGTATCGTATCATCACTCTTGAAAGTCTGTGACGCCAACGACCGCATAGGATGCCAAACTTGTGTCAGTTTAGGTCCATACCCGTGAGTGGGAGGGTTTTTTGCAGGAAACTTGACTTCCAGCCTACCCGGTATCTTGGTTTTCTCTCGTCAGAGCAGACTTATCCCGTCAGCAGCGCAGCAGTAATCAGAGCTTTGTGGGGGCCGTGATCCCGTGTTTGCTGCATCTTGCATTGCATTTGCATAAACATTCTTGCATCATATTGCATATCATTCTCCAGCTAGTCAGAGCTCTTATCCAGCCTTTGTTTTGCTTCAGAGGGTGATTCTCCGGTGTTTGGTCTGAGCAAGGGTTGATTGTTAGAAGACGACCAAGGGGTTGAAGCAGAATTGATCAGAATCAAGCAGTGAAGTCAGTTGAAGGTTGTTGGTAGCTATGTCAGAGAGCAGCTTCCAGTTTGTTGATACCTTGTCAGGTTTCACTGTGACGTCCAATCCTTTGTTTGGTTCTGTGCCTGATGAAGATTTCCCGCAAGTGAACAACCTTACTGCAACTCGACTTGTACAACCTTCTGTTGAAGACCGAGGTCTACATGAGCAGTTTGTTGTCCGAGGTGAACGTTCTCCTTCTGTTGATACCTCAGACTATCAGGGTGTTGTTTTCCCTGTGCCACATCCCAGAAGAGAGGTCTCGATAGCAAAGGTTGAAGACCCATTAGCTCTCGTGTATGCTAAAAGGTTTCGTGCGTTGGACGAAAGATTCAAAGCCTTGAAAGGTAAAGACGCTGTTAACCCCAATGCTGCAGACATGTGTCTAGTTTCTGGCCTAGTGCTACCTCCGAAGTTCAGAGCGCCGAGGTTTGAAAAGTACAAAGGAGATAGTTGCCCGAAGCAACATTTGGTGATGTTCTGCCGAAGAATGACTTCATTTGTGCATAACGACAAGTTGATGATTCACTGCTTTCAAGATAGTTTGACTGGGGCACCTCTGAGTTGGTATATGCAGTTGGAGAGTAATCAGATCCGATCATGGGTGGACTTAGCCAATGCTTTTCTGAAGCAGTACGACTACAATCTTGATGTAGCTCCTAGTCGCATGCAGCTGCAAGAATTATGTCAAGAGAACAATGAACCTTTCAAGAAGTTTGTTCAGAGATGGAGAGAATTTGCTGCTAGAGTGCAACCATCGCTTCTAGACCGAGAGTTAAAAGGCATGTTCGTAAACTCCTTGCAGAGCCTGTACTTCGAAAGAATGCTCGGAGTTGCACCAAATTTCTCTGAATTGGTAAGGGCAGGAGAGCGCATCGAGTATGGTGTAAAGACTGGAAGAATCCAGAATGTTTCAGGCGGTCAGGCTAGTGAAACGGAATCTCTCTATAGCTGTCAAACCGAAGAAGGAGTTGTGGTCAATGCAATCATGCCCGATGTTAGGTATCCTCGAGATGAATCGGTGAAATCTGTTGGTTCCTCATCTCCTCAGCGGTCAGTATCCTCTGTGTCTCGTTATTCTGGACAGACAATGGTGTCTAGGGCACCACATCGGGAACCTTATGTTGCTCCTCTTGTAAATCCACGAGCCCGTGGCCGAGGTTATCAGAATCAGCGTCAGAATCAGAACCGACCTCGTAACAACTTGGATCGAAGGAGTGCTCCTTTTCATCCAGTGCCTGTGCCGTATAGCCAGATTCTGCCACATTTGATTCAGAATTCTTTGGTGGAACCTAAAGCTCTTAAGCCCGTGCCAGAGCCTTACCCTCTTGGGTACAATCCCCATGCTCAGTGTGGTTACCATGGTGGATCTCCAGGGAATTCAACTGAAGATTGCAAAGCTTTCCAGGAAAAAGTGCAACAGTTGATCGACAAAGGGTGCATTTCCTTTCCAGAAGGAGTTTTGGTTGTGCATGACAACCTCTCAGCTGTCTGAGCTTGCAGATTCAGAGGGTTATTTCCAGAGGCCAGTGGTCCAGACAGGCAGACGTCCTCAGCATTGGTAGTCCTCAGACTTTTTATCGTTTGCATTTGTAGTTTCCTTTCTGTTAGTTACTACTTGCTGCTAAACATTGTTTGTTTCGAATGGTAATATTGATAAAGTGACTATGCATTTTTCTGAATTAATCATGTCGCTGTCACTCATTTACTGCATTGCACTGACACTTGCATTTTGTTTACTCCACTTTGTCACTATGATTAGTAAAGATTGGAGGGAGGATGACGAAACTGAATACTCATAACCGATGATCGTATGCTTTCAGATAAAACCTTGCCGATGACGTACAAGGCATTGTTTCAAACCCCCTAAACACTGGAGATATAAGGAGTTATTCCCTTGTTAACCACTTCGAGCCGAGAAGTAGGAGTTTTTTCGAACTTTTAAACCCTCACATCTTAACCCGGGGCAGGGTAGTTGTCAGTTAGCTTGACCGAGCGTTCAAGTCTTCTAGAGGATTGTTGTCTTTCGAGGACCAATCACATCGTATTTTTCCCCAGAGGTCGTACCTCATCAACCACGATGGTTAAACCTCACCAATCAGGAGTGAGACAGTTATAAACCTGTTGGATGAATCCAGACAGCCAGTGTCGCACGACTTGTTCCCAGAAAAAGAAAAAAAAGAATAAGAAAGCCCGCTGAGTAAAAGAAAAAGAGAAAAGCTGGAAAGCAAATGCTTAGGCAAAAATCAGGGCATCTCGCTGGACGTCAAAAGAAAAATCGAAAAGAACTCTGAAGAGTCAGTCCAGGCAAAAATTAGGGAATCAAAAGAATGAAAAAGAAAGGATACAAAAAGAAAAATCCTCGAACAAGGACAAAGTCGTGTAGATACAGGAACCGGAACGAAAAAGGAGTAACTGTCACTCCGAAAACCTTGTGAGTTCTTTAACCACTGTTCCCAATATTCAACATACCTCTCGAAGAGGCGAGCGCTCGAGCCAAGTTAACTGAACTTTAGGATCGGAGATCATCACGTAGAAGGGTGGGTGCAAATCATAATTTGAGCCAAATATCCTTTGTTTCACGAACCGTGAACCCGACCCCGATACAACCCTTAAAAGACCTAATTGAGGCAGGGTTTATTCTGAAAGCGCATTACGATGAGGTTGAGTAACCTGACTCCTACATGATTTGCTAATCATATCCTTGTTGTGTTTTTCACTGATTGAATCAGCACTACGTTTGAACTCTTTGTTTCATTCGTCACTCACTATCATGACACGTAAATGAGTGACAGCATTTTCGAAATCTGCATGAACACTGCATTAAAATTACCATTCGTGAATAAACAATTTTAATTGCAGGTCAGTAGTTGATATGAAGGAATTCCAATAGGGAATAGTCAATCAGGACTGAATCGTTAGTAGTCTGGATCAGAACGGTATGCTGTGAAGCCCTGTGAATTTGGGGCATTGACTTCCAGTGAGTTGGGAATCAGTCAGTCTGAGGACAAGTCCCGAAGGATCGGTTGATTATGGGACAGTTTGTTCAAGAAGCAGTTAATCAGAAGTGAATCTTCTCGAGACCCATTCAGGGGCAATCATCCAGAACTCTTGTGATTTGAGGGCAGATCCCTCCAGTGTTCAATCAGGGCAGGTTGAGTCGCTTAACGCTCGTTCAGGGGCAAGCTACTTCAGAAGTATGTTGAAACCAGCCATGCTGAGAGTTGGTTAATTGAGGATGAATCCTTCCGTTGTACAGATGTTGGGGCAAGCCATCTCGAAGTCGCCTCGTGGCAAGCTGCTTTCTGTTCATAATGAATTTTCCCAAGAGTCGGATTGGGGCAAGTTGAATTGCACTGAGGCAAGTTGTTCAAATGAGTTTGTTCACCCTAACAAGAGTTGAGTGTCGGGGAATCGTGTCATTACCCTGCCAAAACCTGAACCTTCTGAAGAAGCCTTGCTGTCATTGGATTGTTATCTTACAGCCTAACGTGTTACTTGGCTGAACCTTGTAACCAAATCATTTTAAAAGTCCAGTTCTCGTCTGGCAAACCCGAGATCAGTTCTCGTCTGAAATCCAAACCAGAAACCAGCCCTGTCTGGTCACCTTTTCTTTAACCTATTGTTCAACCAGTTCCCGTCTGGCTAACACAGTTTTAAAGTCCAGTTCTCGTCTGGCAAACCGTAGATCAGCTCTCGTCTGACAACCTAACATATCTTGCTATCAGTTCTCGTCTTATAGTCCACCTCGAATGCTAGTTCTCGTCTAGTATTTCCCTTTCAAATCCATTTTGTTGGTAACCAGAAATAAATCCCTATCACCATAAACCTATCCCTAAACTAGAAAAAGCCTAAGTGTATCCGACACGATGATTCCTAGTGACTCGTATGTTGTCACATTCCCCTACACAAGGCTCGAGTCATCCCAGCTCCATGATTGGTATTCTGTATTCCCTGTGTTGATGTTGTTGAGTCATGATTATTTTCTTCAGCAGAGATGTACAGTTTGAGATTGTTTCCCCTGAGCAGTTTGAGATTGCAGCAAGTTGAGATGGTATTTATCCCTTATCAGAGTAGGATCAAGATTATCCTCGGCAGGTTTGATCAATATTCCCGACAGAGTATGGCCATCCCAAGCATTGAACGGTGATTATCCTGATGTGCTATTTTCCCAAGTGGGTTGAGACTGAAGCTTTCCCTGACCGGCAGATTTGGGTTTATTTCCCCAGCAGTGGGACTGATGCAATGTGTATCCCCCCAGAGTCCAAGTTTGACTCCTTTCCCCTCCGAGTCCAGGTCATTGACTCATTCCTCAAGCAGAGGTCGCTGTTAATTCCCTCACTGAGTAATCTCCAGACGAGTAGATTTTGACGTCAGAATGAGAAGAGTTATTTCTCAGCAGATTGTTGCGTACCCTATAAGGACTTAGGGTGTTCTAAAAGGACCGTTCAGGGTTGTTTTCCTCAGTGAAGTGAGATTCAATTTCAGTGATCGATTGTTATCTTCTGCAGTCGCCAGAGGTGTTTCCTTGGTAGGATCAGCATATCTCCAACAGAGTTGTACAATGAGTAGCTAAGGATTGATATCCCCAACAGTGTCGATACACAGGTATTCCTCATAAGACTTGATAGTCCAACAGGTGTTACCCAGAAGGGTCAGTCTCCGTAAGGCGTATGCAAGATTATCTTCAGCAGATCAGGATTGATATCCCCGATAGAGTGTAGCAGCATCTCCCCGCAGAGTCTGAATGCGGGACCAGGAGCATTGATATGTATCCCCAAGCAGAGAAGATTATATCCCCTAACCAGATGTATCCTGAAGGAACGTCATCTCCCCAGCTGAGTCATATACTGAAGTGTACGGCAATTGATAGTGCCAGACTGAAGTCTCCATCGGAATTGAAATTCCCCACAAAGTCGTACTCTCCCCCAAGCAGGATGATCCCTTCTTCCCCAGCCGAGTTTGTAGTTCCCCGAGAGAGCCGAGTCCTTGGAAAGCGGTTTGGTCCATGATTGGTTTTCCCCCAGTAGAGTGTTGAATAGTTGACGCTGTTTTTCCCCACCGGAGTCGTTCTCTCCAGAAAAGTTTTGCTGCGAAGGCTGTGCAGTTTATTTCTGCGATTGACATCGTTTTCCTCAGCAGTTGTGGTTCGTATACCTAGATGAGCAGGTCCAGGTTCTCGTAGAGCTTTGTTCCCCGGCAGCAGTCAACTGAAATTCGTTTCCCTAGGCGGAGTCCAATTGAGATTGGTGTGACTTCTTCTCCTCGGCAAGATGAGTCCTCCCTACCAGAGTGGTTCCTTTTCCTTGACAGAAGGTTTTTCCCTTCAACATTTATTTTGCTGATGGGATCGTAGCATTTTGCATGATTGCATAGCATTTACCCAAAAAACGTGTAGCATTCTCACCGTGTGGAGCATGGCGTCGTTGTCAAAGCATATGCATATGAAACATGAGCTAGGTCGGTACCGTTCTTGTTTTGCAGGTGTTCCTCCGCAGAATGGTTTAATCAAGATGATTCTTGAATTCTCCCCAGCAAAGTCGTTTGCCCAAGATGATTCTTGAATTCCCCAGTGAAGTTGTGTGCTTAGGATGATTCTTAAAATCCCCAGTGAAGTCGCCAGAGTTGGTTGCTTAAGTTGATGCTTAGAGTCTCCGGCAGAGTGTTTGCTCAGGATGGTTCCTGAAAGCTCCAGCAGAGTTATTAGTTCAGGATGATTCTTTAAGTCCCCCGACGGAGTTATTTGTTCAAGATGATTCTTGATTTCCTCAGCAGAGATGATTCAGTCAGAACGATTTCTGAATCACCCGAAGCAGAGTTACTTGATAGTTCTCCAGAATCCCCAGTGGAGATGCGTCATCCCCAGCAGGTTTTAAACATAGAAGTTGAACTTTCCTTGGAAACTTGATGATTGAAGTCCGACAGCGGTGCCGAAACCCCAGACTTGCTGATGAAATCCAACTGTATTGATGAAGTAGTTCTCTCAGCTGATGCGGAGTGCCTGACGGTGAAAGATTGCATATCCTTATTTGGTTCATGATTGACCAAGAATTCTATTCCCGACCTACTGACGAAGTCCGGCTGACGCCCGAAAATTCCTTTGAATGCCCGATGGCATGATTAGCTTGATTGTTAAAAGTCCCCAACGACTTGATAAGTCCCGAGGAATTCTGATGCCTGACGACATGATCAACCATCCATTACCGGTTACCGAGTGACCAGGGACCCTTTGATGACTTGAGGATGAAGATCTACGAAAAATCAGATGATCATCCTGACGGAGACTTAAAATCAGACTTTTCACCGGTTACCGTGTGACCAATTCCCCAACGAGTTGCCGTGCATGCTCAGTTTTGAAGATGTTCCTACCGATCAGAGTATCGTTTACCTGTGAGGTTGGCCAATCGCCCGTTACCGTGTAACCAGTGATCCCTCGATGATTTGAGGATGCAATGATATCAGATAAATCAGAGAATCATCCTGACGGAGGTGCAGATCAGTATTTCTCCATCTAGTTTGCCGTGCAGCTACTATTTCAGCTTCCAAAGATTTGTTCCCATCATAGTACCGTGTACTTGTGCAGTTGGAAAATTTCCGGGTTCATTGGTATTCAACCATCTTCTACCTTTGAATGCTTGAAAGCCGTTCGCTTCTCAACCTTTCAGGTCCAAGCCGTTTGAATAGGGGCAGCTGTTGCACCCCAAAATTTGACCAACTACTTATCGCAATTTGGCTCATGTTTCAACTCATTTCATTTTTTGCATTTGCATACCACGTACATTGCATTTTTTCCAGTCAGATTGACTTTATCCGGATTACAGCCCTCTGACCATGCTTCAGGCATTTCAGACCAATACGAGGACGAATTTTGAGAATTGGTGCTCGTCCCGGTGTTTTCAGCTCTCGCTGTTGTTTTTGAGGACATCTCGGTGTCCGGTTTTTTTTTACCGCCTATTTCGCTGTATTCGCATATTCGTGTTCTAGTCGATTTAATCGGCTTCCTTGTTTTTTAGATTTTTCTCCTAATTTCTAGAATATTAGGGGTTTATTTTCGATTATAGAATTTAATAGAGTTTTAGTAGCAATTTTCCTTTTTTAGAATAATTCATTTCTAGATATAATAGATTTTAATTGAATTTCTAGATTTAAATAGATGATTTCTAGAATTTTAATTGGTTGCTTTTGTAGAATAATTTTTAGATGTTTAGATATAATAGTTTTAATAAGATAATTGTTTCTAGATACTAAGTAGTTTTTTTAAATGATTTTTAATAGGATTAATTCCCATGTTAAGATGTGATTGGGTGTTAATTTCCTTTTAGGATTAGATATTAGTTAGATCGCTAATAATTTTAATTAGGGGAATTAATTGGAGTTAGAATTAATAATTAGATTTTAATCAGGTTTTTAATTCATTTTAATTGGCAGTTATTCATCTAATTTTCGTTTTACAGTTAAGCTTAGCATTAATGGAGTTTTAAATGATCATTAGCATTTTAAGTATGTTATTAGTGAAGTCTTAATTGCAATCAGAGTCCTTAATCAGTTTTAGTGGGCCATGTGTCTATTATGGAGGCCCAGTCCAAGTATCTCGCCACTTGTCACGCTATAAGAAGTGCCACACGTCTACTTTCTCCCGCTGCCAACACATTCACTGCATGCTTCCACAATCCGCCACCTCACCCCCACACGTGGCCTCCATCCTCTCCCTCTCTCCCATGCGTGTTGACACGCGTCTTCCCCTTCCTCCCTTCACCGGCCGGCCATGCAACCGCCGCCGGAAGGTCGCCGGAGCCACCCTAACCATCACCGGTAACTGAAACCATCGCCGGAAAACGAATAGCCACCGGAAAACGCAAGAATTTCCTAGAGCACTCATGTATTTCTCCAGATTTCATCCATCACCTTCATCCAACTGTCATCGGTAATTCCATAAACTCGTCGGAAAATGCATAGTTTCGCCGGAATCTTCATATGGTCATCATGAACATTCGTCCCTTTTTCCAGAACTTCATCAGTTCCGCCATGAACCTTCAACCGTCTTCTCCCAGATTTGTCCAGAAACTGATGAAGATTCTTCAACCTTCATCCTCGTTCTTCATGATTTTCCAGAAATGATCCAGAAGATCCATTCGTGTTCATCACTTCCCCAGAATATTCGTCTTCCTCAAAGAATTCCTCAAGATCTTCATAAGAACGTTCCCAGATCTTCACAGATCCAACAATCACTCTTCAACATGTTTTCCAGAAACCTATGAAGATCCTTCAAACCTTCAACATCGTTTATCAAACACTTCAAGATCCGCTCAAATCTTCATCAGGTTCAATAATCGCATCCTTCATCAATCTCCGATCAAGATCCTTCACGAAGATCATCAAGACTCCTTCGCGATCATCACCTTCAAGAATCTCCAGGGATTTTTTCCGGTAAGACTATTTTTCTTCCTATGGATCTGTTTCCAGAAGATGCCATACAATCCATAAACGCTCCAGATTTCTTCAACGACCATCGTTGATCTTCAAGAGTGTTCAAACATGCAATAATCAGAGAAGCTTCATCCATCACGCGTTTCCATATCTCGTGAAGACGCTTCAATGTTCCTCAGGTTCTTCATCGTGAATCTTCGTCCCTTCCAAGATCTCTTCATCAACGCTTGTCTTCTAAGATCTCCAAACCATTACGCCATGGATTCACTTCTCAAGCCTCACGTGATTCAAACGAGGAGATTTTGAGAGAGGTGACGAAAGAGATTGAACGGAGGGAGAGAGAGGTGTCAGCGGCGCACCTGAGGGAAGGAGACTAGGGTTTCAGAGTTTGATTTTGGGAGAAGAGGAGGGGAAGGGCCTTCTTGGGCCCGGTTTGGCCCAATTCATTTTGGATCCGCACCCGTTTTTTTTCGTTTACACCCCTTGCCTCATGTTTTTCTGTTACGAATGGGCTGGGCCCAACAGCATAGTTTCTGGGCTCACACCTATGTCCCTGCGCGCACCTCCCCCTTTAGTGTATTTGTTTTTATTTTCTGACCATTGCTTTGTGGGTTGGGCCTTGTATTTTTTTTCTGCATTCTCCCTGGTTCTGCAGTTTGTACCCCCTCCCCTTTTATTTTAATTTCTCCCTTGTATTGGATGAATAATTGTAGATTTTATTTTTCTATTTTTTCTTAGGGATTATAGTTTATAGTTTTAGAATATTATGCATTTTCTTACTATAAATTTTTAATATATAATATATAGATATTACCATAGATTTTTTCTTATAGAATAGTATAAGATTTTATATAGAATTTCCATTTTATCTTCTATACGCATTTCCTTTATATTTCTTAGAATATTTTCTAGTAGAAGTTAATTGCTAATTTTTAGGAGTAGTGTTTTATTTCCATTTTGCTATTGGATTTCTCTCCTATTTTCTCTCCTATTTTCGTTTCTATCTGATTTTATCTTCGATTTTATTTTTGGCTGGCCGTGTGACACGATTCAATTGGAGAATGATTTTCGATATCATTTCTCTATCTTGTCTTTGACACGGACATCAATACGCTACCTCTTAGAGTTCGATTTCTCGTATAAGTCGAACCATGACTGTCTAAGCGTTACATTGTTCTTGATTCAAGCGTCATCATCAAAGATCCAGAGAGGAGAAGATTGGAATGGAGCTTGCGCGCACGCCAGGAGCCCCGGAGCTGCTTCATTCATCATCATCATCGTCTTTCTTCTTCAAGTTTTCAGGCAACCGTCGAGTGTTGTGAGATCTTTAGATACATAGGAAATGACAGTTGAGGAGTTTCTTCTCAATCGTCTAGGATGTCTAGTATGGTACCCTTTGGGTGACATGCGATGCATTAACTCCTACGTCTTAGGTTTTTGCGTGTGTGTCCCGAGTTCCTTCCCGTTTAGGCGTAGGCCTGCTTCCTCTTTGTTCTCACCCCCGTGCAATCGAAACCCTTTTTCTCTCGCGTTCAGGCGATTGAGACCCTTTCTCTTGCCCCCGTGCAATCGAGACTCGTTCCCCGAACTACGTAAGCTATGATCTCTAAAGCCTATTGAGAGTACGTAGGCACAATACTGATGTGTTGGCGAGCCACCTTCCACCTTTCCCGTAGCCGAACTACGTAAGCTCTGATCTCTCAAGCCTGTTGAGAGTACGTAGGCACAATACTGATGTATTGGCGAGCCACCTTCCACCTTCCCCGTAACCCTGTAGTTTCCCGAACTACGTAAGCTCTGATCTCTCAAGCCTGTTGAGAATACGTAGGCATATGATGCAACATCCTAGCGAGCACACTAACAACTAACCTTTTGTTCTCTCGCTGCCATGCGATCGAGACTTTCCCGCTGACGACTGATGGTATCCCTTTCTCTTGCCCGAGCGCATTTGAGACCATACCGTAGTTCTAAGTTCCCGTAGGTTCCCATACCTTTAAACCCGACATACTACGTCCGTTCTACCGCAAACAGGTACGCCTAAGTCTCCAATGGTCGAGCAGCGTGCACCTAACTGCTAGAATGCGTACGCTAGTATCGTCAATCCTTTCTCTCACCCCCGTGTGATCGAGAATACCCTTTGTCTAGCCGTAGTTAGCTTGAACTACGTCATGTTCTGATTTCTCTGACAAGAATACGTAGGCACAAGACGCGACGTCTTGGCGAGCAAGCTTTCCCCGTAGTTTCCCGAACTACGTAGACTCTGATTTCTCATTCTCTAATGAGAATACGTAGGCATGGAGTGCGACGCTCTATCGAGTCAGTTTCTTTCCGTTTAGATTTAGCAGTCGTCGATAGATTGTTTTTCACCCGTATACAAACACAACAAGCGTGGATCCCATCGAGTACGATGGACGTGAGGGGTGCTAATACCTTCCCCTTGCGTAACCGACTCCCGAACCCAGACAATGGTTGCGATGACCTTGTCTTATACCTTTTCGTCTGGTTTTTCCGATGGTTTCCTTTCCCGTTCTGAGGGATAAATAACGAAAGGTGGCGACTCTTCTGTTTTTCCGACACCTTATTTTCGCGAAAGCGACAGCCACTACCACCAAAAGCATGATAGGACAAACATTATTGCACAATCTGACATAAATTAAGATGACAGACCCACCGCCAAAAGGATAACGGAGAAAAACTCACAACGGCCACTACCACCAAAAGGATGATAGGATAAACACTATTGCACAATCTGACATCAATAAGATGATAGACCCACCACCAAAAGGATGACGGAGCGAAACTCACACCGGCCACTACCACCAAAAGGATGACAGGACAAACACTATCGCACAATCTGACATTAATAAGATGACAGACCCCTCACCAAAAGGATGACAGAGCGAAAGTCACACCAACTACTACCACTAAAAGCATGATAGGTTAAACACTATCGCACAATCTGACATCAACAAGATGACAGACCCCCCCAAAAGGATGACGGAGCGAAAGTCACACTGACCACTACCACCAAAAGCATGATAGGACAAGCACTACCGCACAATCTGACATTAATAAGATGACAGACCCCTCACTAAAAGGATGACGGAGCGAAACTCACACCGGCCACTACCACTAAAAGGATGATAGGATAAAGACTATCGTACAATCTGACATCAATTAAGATGACAGACCCACCACCAAAAGGATGATGGAGCGAAACTCACACCGGCCACCACCACCAAAAGGATGATGGGACAAACACAATCGCACAATCTGACATCAATTAAGATGACAGACCCACCACTAAAAGGTTAACGGAGCAAAACTGACACAGGCCACTACCACCAAAAGGATGATAGGATAAACACTCTTGCACAATCTGACATCAACAAGATGACAGACCCGCCAGCAAAAGGATGACGGCGCAAAACTCACACCGGCCAGTACCACCAAAAGCATGATGGGACAAACATTATCGCATAATCTGACATCAATTAAGATGACAGACCCCCACCAAAATGATGACGTGGCGAAACTCACGCCGGCCACTACCACCAAAAGCATGATAGGACAAACATTATCGCATAATCTGACATCAGTTAAGATGACAGACCCACCACCAATAGAATGACGGAGCGAAACTAATACCGCCCACTACCACCAAAAGGATGATAGGACAAACACTATCGCACAATCAGACATCTATTAAGATGACAGACCCACCACCAAAAGGGTAACGGAGCATAACTGACACAGGCCACTACCACCAAAAGGATGATAGGATAAACACTCTTGCACAATCTGACATCAACAAGATGACAGACCCCCCCACAAAAGGATGACGGAGAGAATCTCACACCAGCCACTACCACCCAAAGCATGATAGGATAAACATTATTGCAGAATCTGACATAAATTAAGATGACAGACCCACCACCAAAAGGATGACGGAGAAAAACTCACACCGGCCACTACCACCAAAAGGATGATAGGATAAACACTATTGCACAATATGACATCAATAAGATGACAGACCCACCACCAAAAGGATGACGTAGAGAAACTCACACCGGCCACAACCATCAAAAGGACGATAGGACAAACACTATCGCACAATGTGACATCAACAAGACGACAAACCCCTCACCAAAAGGATGACAAAGCGAAAGTTACCCCGGCCACTACCACCAAAAGGATGATAGGACAAACACTATTGCACAATCTGACATTAATAAGATGACAGACCCCTCACCAAAAGGATGACGGAGCGAAAGTCACACCAACCACTACCACCAAAAGCATGATAGGTTAAACACTATCGCATAATCTGACATCAACAAGATGACAGACCCCCACCAAAAGGATGACGGAGCGAAAGTCACACTGACCACTACCACCAAAAGCATGATAGGACAAACACTATCGCACAATCTAACATCAACAAGATGACAGACCCCAACCAAAAGGATGACAGAGCGAAACTCACACCGACCACTACTACTAAAAGGATGATAGGACAAAGACTATCGCACAATCTGACATCAATTAAGATGACAGACCCACCACCAAAAGGATAAAGGAGCGAAACTCACACCGGCCACCACCACCAAAAGGATGATGGGACAAACACTATCGCACAATCTGACATCAATTAAGATGACAGACCCACCACCAAAAGGATGACGGAGCAAAACTGACACAGGCCACTACCACCAAAAGGACGATATGATAAACACTCTTGCACAATCTGACATCAACATGATGACAGACCCGCCAGCAAAAGGATGACGGAGCAAAACTCACACCGGCCACTACCACCAAAAGCATGATGGGACAAACATTATCGCATAATCTGACATCAATTAAGATGACAGACCCCCACCAAAATGATGACGTAGCGAAACTCACGCCGACCACTACCATCAAAAGGACGATAGGAGAAACACTATCGTATAATCTGACATCAATTAAGATGACATACCCACCACAAAAAGAATGACGGAGCGAAACTGTTGCGGTGAAAATTGGATATCAAGCTATTAGTTAACTTGAATCTTATTTCTTTTACAACCGATCTTTATTTTATCCAAAGGATAGGTCTAAAGAGAGAAAAACCTTTTTCGCGATGTAACGACAACGCTTAAGAGATTCGGGGATCGGGGGTTAGTTATATCTAGGGAAGGTATTAGCACCCTAAATATCTGTAGTACTCTTCAGGAACCTTTTGTTCGATTGATTGCTAAGTTTGTGAATTGTGCTAAGGTTAAGGGATAAGATAAAAATAAAGGCCTAAGTGGTTTTCTAAGTTTGCTCGCAAAGACGTCGCATCTTCTGCCTACGTATCCTGACTAGGATAGAATCAGAGCAATCGTAGTTCGCCTTACAAGGGAAAGAACATTTGATGACGATCAAGGTTCAATGGGGAACAAACATGACATTGTTTGTGTGGAGTTTGACAAAAATCCCTATTCTAAGTTGTAGAAGGGGAATGTAAGAGATCATGACGATGATTCTTACACAGAGTTGACGAACTCTTTCCTAGGGTTCTAGTTGAAGAACGCTCCTAGTACGGGTGGGTCTTTTAGACTTAAGCAAAGTCTGGGGCTTCTAATCTAAGGTTGAAAATGACTTAACAAAGTCAAGGGTGTGATTGAATAAGTTATCCATGACATCGAGGGTCAAATGGACAGACCTTCCTTTGGAGGAAAAACGGGGAGACGACATGGACGAGAACTAACGAGTTTCGTCGCTTCGGGATAAAAGAAAATAGAATGCTAGACAAGATGACAATCAAGGTAAAGCATATTCATGGTTACAACCAATTAAATATTAAGAGATGGTGAGAATGAAATATGATGATAACCTTTAACAGATGAAAATAACGGGTACTGCGGCGGCAGTTCGCACTCGGTGAAATCATCAGATAAAAATGGTAAAAACTAAGAA
Organism: Lathyrus sativus; assembly: GCA_963859935.3. Lineage (NCBI taxonomy): Eukaryota > Viridiplantae > Streptophyta > Magnoliopsida > Fabales > Fabaceae > Lathyrus > Lathyrus sativus. The sequence continues at coordinate 185,350,405 of OZ012739.1, forward strand.
ATAAATCCTAGCATGTTAACTAACATGTATTTACATGGTTTTAAATAAGTATCGAGAAAAATATTGAAGGGAACCACATAAACATTCATCTGCAACTACGTACACGATCGCGTAAACGCGCACACTTGCACATAAACAAACTTGGTGATAAAATGTGCAAACATAAAAAAATAAAAGCATGGAATGAAAGTATACATTAATACGAACACAACAAAAAAATAACGGACGAAAAATGATGAGAAACGAGTGAGATATGAATTTCGAAGTTTACACGAAAAATAGCAAAAAAGAATAAAAGAGTTGCCCTCCTCAAGGGTTGAACTCAGGACAAGAGGGTACCAGGCGCATGGTCATACCACTGGGGTGGCTATACATCCGTTTGTATAAGCCACCCCTTTAATTAATAAGGGTAAAATGTGCACCAGGCTGGGCAGAACAACACATAACCGGGCATTTACGTTTTGTATTGTATCTCCCTAACCGTTTATCGGAATGGAACGAAATTTATATGGATTTTGGGTAGAATCAAACAAGGAAGCTAATGGTGGTATCAGTTTTTGAAAATTCTCAAACCTCTGCAAAATTCGACAGCTGCTGTATTGAAGTGTAATGAGATGCAATTTCATGTAAATGTCAAGATACAACTCCTTTCAAACTTAAACAACCATGCACACAAACCACATAAATCACATAGAGTGATTCTAAACCCTCAAATAGGTCCTATATCAACAGAATGCAAAAATGATATGTTGAATGCAAAATTTAATGAAAACAAGCATATTGAGGTGGTCATTTTGATGCAAACAATTCTGAAGCAATCCAATCATACAAACATGTTATAATGATGATACGAAAATGATTCATGCTGTGAGTGATACTTAAATCATGTTGTGTAGTGAAATGATATGTGATATGCAAGGCTTGGCATGAATAAAGAGCACACATAATGACAGTCCAGGTTTAAAACATAAAGGGATCACATCAAGCATACATACATGTCTAATGCATCCTTCTAAGTGAGGTTTTTCACATGAGCAAGCTCAACTCCCACTATTTTGAAAAAAAAAAGTGTGCTACTTGTATTTTGGTCCAAAGACAAAGATGCATGAAGAAGGTGATTTTATGTTTTAAGCAAATTCTGGCCTAATGGTTCATACACACAACACACATGTAACATTTAGAGATGATTGGTGCAGAGGATTGGTAAAAAACACACAGGCTTGTGAATGTGGAGTATCAATTGCAAATCTTAGTAAAAAAGGCATTTTAAAGTGAAGCATTCTTGACAGTTTATTTTGACATCAAATGAACATGTTAACAACTTACAAATGATTGATAGAAAGTGTCTAAAGTGTGGTTTTTTGATAAAACATCTTTATGCAAAAAGTGACATGTTGTGTGTGGCATATGTGTGAAAGATGCATTTTGTGAGGTGGATTTTGTGATAGTGTGTTTTAAGGTTAAATGATCATGCAAACATACTACAAATGATGAACATGAAGTGTTCCAACATTAACTTTGGTGCAAAAACAGTTGGTGTGAAGATTATCATGACAGTTGCAATTTGGTGGCAAAAATGAGCATTTTCAAAGTGAGATTTTGACAGTTTTGTTTTAAACCTTTCCAATCCAAATTGAATGGTCATACACCTCTTATAGGTCACATGAAATGGTTCTAGGGCCTTAAACACAGTCAAAACCACCAGCTTGTGAAAATGGTATATGATTTGCAAAAAAAGCTTGAAAATTGCATTTTCATGTGGGAAACCTCATACACTCATACTCAAACCATAACCAACATACACACATCATAGATAAATGGTAATGAATGAATGCAAATCATTTTTATGGTTAGAACTGAACTGTCATGAAAAGTCAAGTGTAAAATGCAAGAATGACATAGAATGATATGCATGAAATCAGGTATTTCAAGTTTCAGAGCAGTTTGGAACCTAGCAGGCTTTCATACACCTCAAATATAAGTTAAAGAATGAGTCTTAATTGAAAAATAGAGGGTTGCACTGACAGTGTGGATTTTGGTAATCAAAATGCATTCTCTTGTGTGTGAACATGCATTTCAATGTGTGATTTTTGTTCCAAGCAGTTTTAAACTTCAAACAACTATGCAAACACTTTACAATTGATGAGTATGGAGTGTTAGATCAATCATTTCAATGGAAAATACACTGATGCAAGAAGTGGTGTGTGATATGTCATTTTTGTGAAGAAAATGCATTTTGAAGGGTGAGTTTCCATGACAGTGAGTTTTTGTGCAAAATGATCATGCTAACACCTCAACAATGATCAATATAAAGTGTGTGTGTGTGAAGTGGTTTTGAGTGAAAAACAAGTTCTATGCAAAAGTAGCACTTAAGTTGCATGAATGTGTATGAAAAATGGCCTTTGAAACATGAATTTCACAACAGATTATTTTTAATGTAAAGCAGTGAGACTAGCATATTCCAAATGGTATTCATGAGATGTTTCAATGTAATCTTGATGCAAAAACCAAATTGTGGCAGAAATTGACATTTGTGTGGTTTGATGAGTTTGATACATTTATGTACAATATGTGAATCATGAATTTTTGTGCAAACAGAGTAAGTAAATACCCAAACATACTCCTACTGCACATTGAAACTTGTCTTGATGCTAAAATCCAAGTTTTAATGCTTTATGCAAAAAGTGAAGTTCAGCTGCTAGGGTATGTTTTGGCAGTAGCAACATTTTCCTTTTACTAGCAGCAAAACACCAATGAATCTTCAATACCAAAGTTTAATTTCATGACAGCAAGACAAATTAGAAACCACAACCAACACACAAATCTTAACAGAGCTCAGGTGATGAAACAGTAGGCAAACATACCAATACACACATCAAAAATCAATAGCATTTAACAAGCTTATGTTTAGCATGAAGCCAATATCCATCAATTTGCTCATGTGTTTTGGGACAACATATCAATTGAACTAGCACACCAATATGACAGTAACAGGCTCACATACTTATGCTAATGAGAATTTTCATCATCCTTTAAACATATGTCATAAAAATTAACAAGATGTACCTATTTCAAATTCTACCAAAACACTCAAAAATGTGATTTCATGAAAAATGATGTAAAAACCAGTAAAGATCAGCTACATACCTCTTGATGACCCTTTTGAATATGTTAGAATAGTTGAGAAAACCAGATATCCTTCACTTCACTTCTTGGCCTTTGAACTTTCTTCAACTTTAAGCAATAATGCACTTGCAATGCTATATGTAAAAACAAGAGTTTCCAATGGTTGTTAATTGCTTGGACAGTTGAGAAACAACATTTATGAGGTGTATGAGTGATTAGAAGGCTAAGATACTATGTAGAATGAGTTTTGGCAAGTTTTGTGGATTTGGTCAAAGTAGTGTGGGAAGAAAGTTGACTTTTTGATTTCTAAGGCTTCTTGGTGGTTTAATGGCTTACACACCTTCTATATGGTATTTAGAAGTTGTGTGGAGTGTGGTTGAGGTGTTGGAAAGGGCAGAAATGATTTTGATCAATTTTCACTTCATGACCATTTTAGGTGTTTTCATGGATTTTGGATTTTTGAGAATTTGGTTCAAAGAGTGGGAATTGTGGTAACAGAGCTTCTTTGTGGTTTCTATCTGATGTATTGTGTGTGGAATGAGGTGAATGAGCCCTCCTTTTATAGGAAAAGAGATTGAGGTGCTTGTTAGGGACCTTTCTTCATCATGAAGCAAACTTGTGATATTTTGGAGCAAACCTTCAAGGGAGGGTTTTCATCATTGGTTCTGATACAAGGCTATTTTGTCAACATTTCCCACTGATTTTTGATGTTTGTAGCAGGCTAGAAACCATAGGGAAGGGCTGGTGCAGCTTCACTTTACACCTCATGGTTGGAATTGTCAAACTTGGCAACTTTGCCCACTTGTATGGCAATGAAGTCCAAGCTTTGATTTTGGGCTATTCCTCCACAATTTTCTCTTGTATCATGCTACACATATTTGATACATCACATACAACAATTTGGATCAAGAAAATTTGGCAAAATTAGTGAAATAAGTCATTCTTGAAAATTGGCCAATGTGGGACTAAAGTGTGAAACCCTCAACTTTGCACCTATGTAACTTTCTGCTCATAACTCCTCTTGAGATGTTCTAGTACAATTTAGAAAGCCCTCACATAGTTCTAAAACATTCATGCTTTCATGAGTTTCAATTTCTCAAAGTAACTTGGCCAAAAAAGCCCTCCAAAGTTGCTAAAAATGAGCTTAAAACATGAAATTTCCTAAGTCTTTTTCCCTTCTTGAAATGAATTTGACCATAACTCAAAATCTATGCATTTTCTGATCATGGACCACTTAGGGACTTTTTTAGGACTTGTCAAGAGCTTCCAAATGAGCTTTGAACCAACTCAATTGGATGTGTGGTTAAGGAGTTATGGTTTAGCCCTTTTCAAAACCCTAATTTCCCGATTTCTCGATTACTCCTTCATCCTTGATCCAATGGTCATTAAAATTGATATGCAAGTCCAATATGACATAAGTAATAACTTTGTTTCACAACTTGAAGTCCAATTCATAAAATTTGGAGAGTTGACTTTTCGGTCAACCGTACGACCGATAGGTGATTACCGAGTCGCCTGTTGACATTCTGGACCTCCTGAGACTTTGAAACTTCTTGGATGAACTTTAATAAGATACATGAACTTCATGGACCTCAATCCCACCATTACAACACCTTCCAACATCAAAGTCAAACAACAGTTGACTTTTACTAGTTAAAAACCCTAATCGGGGCCTCCAGACTGTACTGTTCTTGATTCTGAAATGATTTCTTCAAATTGGCTTCTCATTTGAAATTATGTAATATCCTTGACCTTGTTTCTTATTTGAATGAGCCCAAAACATTGACTAATCACAAACCCTGAAGTTTTGATTTTGACTGCACGAAACCCTGATTCATCTGCAATTTGACAAAGACAGACTTGCACTAGATTAAGGTTAGACAGTTCATGAGTATGCTCCTAAAATGATAATGAGAATCTAAGGGGTCAAAATTTGGGGTGCAACAGTTGCCCCTATTAAAATATCTTCACTAGATGGAATTGAGAGATGACAATCCTCGTAGAATCGCAGTGAAAGGTATTTAAATATAGAAAAACCAAAAATTTTGTTCCTTAGATTCGAAGATATGCTAAAGGACAAGTTATGACATCCCCTGGACTCTAAATGATGCTTTATGAGGCTTGAATGCAAACAACACAGACGCAAAGATAATAATAAAAGAAACAGTAAACAACCAATGACACTGGAGACTCGTACTGGGGAAAACTAAATTAACAGTTCAGACATGACTGATGATGTAAGAAGGAAAAATTCACATGGGGAATAGGCAAATCTAATAAAGATGACAATCTTTTTGGAAAAGAAGTACTTCACCGGGGAGAAGAATAGACTTTCACTGGGGACAAGGAGATATTCTTACTGGGGAGATGGAGACTTAATTCCACTGGGGGGAAGGAGAAAAGCAGACTTCACCGGGGAAGCAAAAGACTGGATACAACCTCACTGGGGATGATCAGATGAGGAACTTCCTATAGCGAAGAGTTCAAACGGGATCTTCAGGAATGGACTAGAACCAAGACTAAGCACACTGGGGATACTAGTGACGACTAGATCTCTGGGACTTGACTGGGAACATGGATCACTGGGGATATATCCTCAGCTTCTACAAATAGTTCACACAGTGCTGGTAATCAAGAAACGTCCTGGGGAAATTGGTAACGACCAGAATTCCAAGTAATGCTAGTGACGACTGGTCTTTTAATGGTGATTGGTGACGACCAAATCAGGGTATCAATGACAATTGGTTATGAAACAATGCCAATTACGACTGGATTTTTAATGAAGATGGCGACGACCATGCTGGGGAATACCAATGACAATTGGTTACGAGGATGCTAGTGATTACTAGATCTTAACTAGGGTGTTGGTAACGACCAAAACGAAACAGATTCCAATAACGATTGAACTATAGATGATGATACCAGTTACGACTGGGTTTCAAAGGGAAAAATTGGTGACAACCAACAAGATACCAATGACGATTGGATTTAGGCAGTGCCAGTGACGACTGGACTTCATGGGGAGAGTTAGTAACAACTAACAAGATACCAATAACAATTGGAACAATACCAGTGACGACTGGATTCCCCGGGGAAAGGTTGGTAACGACCAAACCAAGAGGCGCCAATGACAATTGGACTTTTAAACAGTGCCAGTGACGACTGGACGTATACGTGGATTTGTTAGTGACGACTAACGAGATACCAATGACAATTAGATTTAGACAATGCCAGTGACGACTGGGCTTAAAAGGAAATAGATGGTGACGACCAAATGAATGCCAACGACAATTGGTTTGAACAAAATGCCAGTTACGACTGGACTTATACTTGGAAATGAAGCAAGTAATAACTTAGACTTCACGGGGATTGATAGATGTCACCGACTCGGGGAACAAACGAATTACACTGATCCCATGATGAGGGGTGTACGTAGACTTGGGAAATAAACCCGAAGACCTACTGGGGGACAGGGCCTGTAGGTAGATTTTGCTGAGGGGAATTCAAACAGATGTCCAGAAATACTTCGCTGGGGAAAGAACCTTCATATCATCACAAGAAATCCTGAGGGATAATCTTCAGTCTTGATAACCATACATGGCCAAAGGAATCTTCGTCGCTCAACTTGCTAGCATTTCATTGGGGAATGTAAATTCTGACTGTGTATCAAGACTCCTGCTACCCTGAAGTTTCGGGGAAGTATGATTTTCCTCGAGTCTTTCCACAAGTTAAAACATTTTGTTAAATCTTTCCAAGTTGTTTTCGAAAATTTGGACTTTAATGCTTTCAAAAACAATCGTTGACTAACAAACGGTATTTTGCATAACAAAGAAAATAAGGAACTGATAATTTGCACAAGAAAGAAAGGCTCAAAAGGCTAATTTTATTTAAAGGATGAAATCTTGCCAATGACAATATTCCATGGAAATTTTACAAGTAAAATGGCAAAAGTGGATAAGGTTACATTGAATCCTGTGACCTAACTATCCCTAAAGACTAGAATTCTCCAAGATCCTTGCTTCTAACGAGAGCTGTTGAGATAAATCTTTGTTGAGTCTGCAGTGTTGATGACTTCGTCTGATGCAGCGAAACGCCTTTGTCCCTAATTTTTTCCTGGATCGCCCTTTCGGGTTTTCAATCCACCGGGACGCTCATTTTTGCCTAAGCCGCCCTTTCGGGTTTTCAACTTAGCGAGCTTTTTGATTTCTTTTCTCTTTTTCTTTTCTTTTCTTTTTTCTTTTTTTACCCTAACTTTTGCATAAACCGTTCTTTTGGATTTTCCAGTTTATCGGGTACTTTTTAGGCGTAATATTTCCGAACTGCGTCAGAGTTTATCAGGTGTGTGAGTTGTTTTCCGTCCATGGTAGTAAGGATCAGTGAACCTCCGGAGAATATTGTCTTCACAATAAAGGGGCCATCGTAATTAGGCATCCACTTCCCTCTTGCGTCTTTGTGAACTGGTAAGATCTTCTTGAGCACAAGTTCTCCTTCGCGGAACTCTCTGATACGAACCTTTTTATCGAACGCTCTCTTGATTCTTTTTTGATACAACTGGCCGTGACACATCGCAGACATGCGCTTTTCATCGATGAGATTCAACTGATCAAATCTTTCTTTAATCCATTCTGCCTCTTCTAACTTGGTTTCCATGATGACTCTGAGGGATGGTATCTCGACCTCGATGGGAAGAACTGCGTCCATTCCATATACCAGAGAAAAGGGAGTTGCCCCTGTGGAAGTGTGGACGGAGGTTTTGTATCCGTGCAGGGAAAATGGTAGCATTTCATGCCAATCTTTGTAGGGTTTAACCATTTTCTGCAAGATCTTCTTGATGTTTTTATTTGCAGCTTCCACAGCTCCATTCATCTTTGGACGGTAAGGGGAAGAGTTGTGGTGTTCGATTTTGAAATCATCACATAATTCTTTCATGACTTTGTTGTTCAGATTGGTACCGTTGTCTATTATAATTCTGCTTGGGATCCCGTAACGACAGATGATCTCTGTAATACCCCAAATTTTACCCTTATATTTAGTCAGTCGTTTCGCATATCATCTCATATGTACATTTGCTAACCACTAACAAGTTATGAAGGTGTTTGTTTTGCAGATTTGGTCCCAGGGGTATTTTGGTCATTTTACACAAATTCTACCAATTCCTTGAAGACGGGCTGTTATTAAAATTCTGAGGCGTTTGATACGTTATGGTTTTGAGGCATTTACCTATCACCAGGGCTGATCATATTGAGATTTTAGCAGTTTGGTCGGTGGAATTTAATTATGAGTAGTGTTGAAACTGTTGTGATTATGGTGCACATCTGTGTTTGGTTATGAAGCGTTTGGTCAACATTTAGATGGGATTTTAATCAGATGATGAGGTCAGAATTACAAATGAGATGAGTGCACCAATAAGAATACCACTTGGGAGTGTTTATGTTTTATGACTATGTTAATGAATTTAAATACTTGTGGATTTATTCACAATTGTTTATATTTTTTAACTAAGAATAAAATATAAATAAATTCAAAATTTTGAGAATTTTATTTCATAAATAATGTCATCATACAAGAAGTGGATGTTGCTTCATATTTTATAAAGTGCTGTTACAAGGAAGTACATTAAAGTTCTCAATCCTAAGGGATTACACTAAAGCATCTATCCTAAATCCTAAGAGCATCTAAAGGTCTTCATGTTGTATTTGAACTTCTCCATGAATCCTCAGCTAACCTGCACATCAAAAGAAAACAAACAGTACAGAAAAATGTTAGAAGTTTTTTTGACACTCTCAGAACAATGTCATCATCGAGTGCCGGGAGTGGTACAACCGAAGCTGCGTCCTACCCCCGTTACCGATCCGCGCCGTGGGCGTCAGATCAGTTAATGCCTGTTCTTATCGATACGGGACATCCGAGAGATAGAAAAATAAATGAAGTGGGACTGATTCGTTTTGCCGCGATTGGATTTCCAAACTGATACGAGAATAAGGCAACATAGGCAAGTTTTGACTCAGACCCGGATGCCGGCAGGTCTGAGCCACCTTGGTTCCAAAACTTCCAACACCTGAAAAGCCACAAGCATCATCAGAACTCAAAGCATAAACAAAACCAGGAAGGGGCTCGCATGAATAGCCACCAAAGAAAACAAATCTGTACCAAACAGAATGAAGACCCAGGGTCCAGCAGAATGAAAATCAAGTTCGAAATAGAACAAGAGAAGCCAAACTATGGCATCAAGTTGCACAAAAAGAAAATAAACCATCAAACGATGCAAGTTCATGTGCAAAGGTCCTACCAATCTGTCATAATATTCAGCAGAATCCAAAGAAGCGCAACAGCTCTGAACCAAACAAGAGAGTTCACCTCATAAAAATCAGAAGTGAATAAACGGACTGCACATCCAAATATGATGCTTGAAGCGCCTCAACAAGAATGAGAAACGGAGGCAAGATGTAACTCAGAAAGATTATCAGAACCAGCTCGATTACAAGGGACTCAGTCCATAAAAACTGTCATAGATATTACAATTGGAGGCACTGGGCTCAGCTTAACATCATAGCCCATTGAATCAACCTGCCAAAACTACACAGAAGAGTTGAAATTCATGTCAGTTCAGAATTGCAGGCAGTATTAAATCATGGCACGGTTTGTACCAGCAAGAATGATCCCATATAAACATGTCAGTTCATGAAATAAACAAGCTATCAAATCATGCTCAGTTCATAAAATAAACAAATCATCAAACACGGGGCTCAGTTAATCAAACATCATAGCCCAGGTCATCGCCACCAATTCAAGCAGCAATATGATCAGAAGCCAGGATGTAGTATCTTGTTCCAAATGGTTCAGACAAAAGTCATCACTACCATGAACCCGTCTCGGCGGCAAAAACCAAGGCAAAGTGTCCATCCTGAAAGAAGAAAAGGAAAAGTAAGTGCTAGTGATCAGGATTGAATCAAAACAAAATCGCATCAGGAATCAAATCAGTATCTAAATTCCCCAAAAGCAATCCAATTCGCAAATGGAAAGTTTCGAGTCAGGTCCAAATCATATCCCATTGGAACTCAATCTGGGAAAAATCAAAACAAGTCAAAATGAATCCATCAAGAAACCCCGTGAATTAATGCCAATCAATCCAATCTGAAGGAAAATCATATCAGAAAATAATAGAGATTTAGATTTGATGTCAATCCTAAAACAGATCAAAACAAATCAGTTCAGGTTATTAAATCGAACAGGGTCAGAAGAATCAGCTGGAAATCAGAGACCAATCAAACCCTAAAAGGAGAAATAGGATTCAATCATGTATCAGCAAGAACCAAATCGTATCCCATTGGAACGCATTTTGGATCAATCAACGAATTAGTATCAAATTCATACCAGAAAAATGAATTGAGATCCCAATCGTATCAGAAAGCATCGCATTAGAACTCAATCTGGAAAATCAAAATCAAATAATATCACCACAAAATCAAATCTCAGAATAACGCAAGTTTAAGGCCCAAAAAGAGAGATAAAAGAAATTATAAATAGGGGAATACAACCTGATGCGAGGGGAGAGTTGAAACCCTAGAAGGTAACTGCGAGGGAGAGGACGAAAAACCCAAAACGCAGAAACCCTAACGGACGAGAAATCGCGAGACTCAGAGACGAAGTCTCATCATCGTCGCCATTCATCACCGTAACGAACGAAGCCACGAGCGAAACACCGGAGGAAAAGACCACCTTCGCCGTTTGAACGGCGGGCAATCGATTCCAAGCCTCAGAGGAAAACCTCATCACCGGCCATTTCACCATAAAAGTGAGCCAGGATTGCTTATCGTTACAGTTTTTATGTGTTTTTCAGGATCGCGAAAGAGAACAGAGGAGAAGATGCATGGCGATCGCAAGATAGATAAGGGAAGAAGAAGAAGTAAAACGGCGCCTCAAGAGCATTAGGGTTCTGAGAACCCTAATTGCTTTCCCAAGTTTTAATCTAACCGGGTTGGGTCCGGATGTGGTGACCGGCCCAACCCCTCCTCCTTTTATTTTTTTTTCTTTATTTCATTTTTTAATTTATTTTGTTTTATGTTTTTTTTTAAAAAATGTTAAAAACTATTTTAACATTTTAATTTTTATAATATAAAAAAAATCTTTATAAAAAAAATAATATAACATTTTAGTTTTGTAATTATAAAAGGAAATTTTTTTTAAAAAAATAAATATTAAGAATAAATTGAAATCTTTTTATAAACTTAAAACTTTTGTAAATATAAAATACTCCTTTTTTAAAAAATACAAAAATAAAACCTTTTTTAAAAAAAATTCTTTTGTAAGATAAATTATTAAATATTAAATAAAACTATCTCAAGTTTGTATCTCATTTTCTTCATTGCCTCGCAATTCATCTGATAGCTGGTCGACTTTGCCTACTAACATTGTTCATTGGTTTTGCAGCTTGTCATGTTTACCGTTATTTATTTTATTTCTCGATTCAAGTTTCGTTTATATTTGTATCTGCTTCTCAGTTGTAATCTCGCGAACCTAATAATCGCGTTTACTTTTCGCATTTTAATTCCTGCTGATGTATGGTTTAAATTTCTGCTGATGTGTTGCAATATTTCTGTCACATTACACGCTCCGAAGGAATTAGGTCTAACTGTTTGGCCGCCGCGCCAATAGTCCGTAAAACTTCACACATTCAACTTTCAAACTACAAACTACAAACCCTAATTTTCACAAATGCCTCGCCGCAGGCAAAATTACAAAACTACCCCTAGCATTAGGTCAAAGAGCCGCCACGCTCATTTTAGGGTTTCCCGCCGTGGAATCCCTAACCTAATTTAACCCTAATTAAAACTTAACAATTTACAACGTAGATATTGGAGTTTCTACACTCCACGTAAGCGTGTCCTTAAGACATGTTTATTCCCCGTGAGACCTTGACCACAGTCAAGAAGTCTCTAACCTCCCTTTTGAGGGGAACTACGATTACTCTGATTCCACTCCCGTAAGGATACGTAGGCACAAGATGCGATGTCTTGCCGAGTAAACTTAGAATTAACCCCTTAGGTTTATTTTCTCACTTTTAATCCCTTTGTGCATATATCTTAAGCAAATAAATAAAGAAAAATAGTAAACATCTGAACAAAAGGTTCCTGTAGAGTACTACAGAAGTTTAGGGTGCTAATACCTTCCCTAAATTTAACCAACCCCCGAACCCTAGATCTTTCCCCGCATTGTGTTTACGATGCAAAATAGGTTTTCCCTCTTTTGACCTTTTCCTTCGGATAAATCAAAGAGCGGTTGTGAATTGAATTGCGATTCAAACTCATTAATAGTTTGTGATCCTATTTCCACCGCAACAGAAAATGGCGACTTCACTGGGGACGTCTTAACTTTTGAGGGTTATCCCTAATTTGTTCATATTTATTACTATTTGTTTTATTATTCATTTGCGTATATATTTATGCTTTCAGGGTGGGATTGTTCCTTGTGCTGTGAGATAAGTCCTACGCCCGGACTAGCGACATTATTATAGGATGGGGATATATTCGATGAGGCTTATAGGGAGTGAATCCCGACCAAGCTGATTCGAGAATCTCCGCTCAGTTGAGACCCTTTCGAAAATGGTTCGGTTGAACGAGTAATCGCGAAAACTTTTTCCATGGTCGATTGGAGTCTGTGATATTGAGGACCGTAGTACCTTAACACCACCTCGGCCTTATTTAGGACGTAGTGCGGGAGCTATGTGGGAGTAATCTTACAATGGCTGCTACGCGATACTACACTCAAAAGAGGTTCTCTTGAGAATATTATTAACCCCTGAGTCAGTCGGAAGGTTGATAATATCCGAAAGATGGGCTGATGACTTTGGGCACTTTGTAGAACCTTGTTCGGCAGGTACAACTAACCTATAGTACACTCCTTTTGGGATGGGTAGACCTTGACTCCGCTCACGTTCCCTTAACCTAGGACTTTGTGTGTTTTCATGCATTGCATCCATAAAGCATCTCATCGCATTGTATTTCCTGGAGTTCAAATACCATTTATGGATATCGCGGGATACCATAAATAAAAAAATAAGATGAAAAACAAGAAAAAGATTTCCTTGGTACCCCACGACATTCGTCAATGATTGAATTCCATGAAACCTTCATCACAGCATCATTTATTGCATTGCATGTGTCTTCCGTTTTCTCATGTTCGGTTCTCTCGCCTTCCAGTTTCGTCACCCTGAGTTCTCGGCACCAATACAACACCAGAGCTCAGACTCGGAAAAGAATGGAGGATCAGGCAAAAGAGATTGATCGCCTTAGCAATGAACTTGAAGACCTTCGAGGGGGTATGGGGCGTATGATGGAATTGTTACATGTCATGAATGCTAAGATGGATACCCAGCCCACTGTTGTTTCTGAGATTACCGGCGTTACTGTGGACCCTCCACCAAGTGTGACCGTAGCAAGGGACCCACCTTATGGTCTCGCTCCCGGTTTTGTGCCTCCTCAAGCCACTGTTCCAATTAATCAACCTGTTCAGCAAGCCGTGCCTTTATTTTCTGAAGTTTCTAGGGGGGCTCCTATCTTTGCACCACCTGTTGTACACACTCGTGCGCAACCGTACTTCAATGAGACAGTTTTTGATAATCTTGATGAGAATGTTGAGGGTTATGAGAAACATGATAAGCTTCGTGAGGAAGTAAACACCATCGTCCAGAGATTGAAGAAAGTAGAGGGCGATCAAATTTTTGGGACTGCTGCAAGGGATGTCTGTTTGGTCTCAGGTTTGGTTATTCCCCCGAAGTTCAAAACTCCGAACTTCGATCGTTATGAAGGTGCCACCTGTCCTAAGAGTCATCTGATCATGTATTATCGCAAAATGGCTGCCCATGTTGAGAATGATAAACTGATGATCCATTGCTTCCAAGATAGTTTGAAGGGTGCTTCCTCCAAGTGGTATTTAACTTTAGACCAGTCTCGCATTAAGAGCTTTCAAGATTTATCTGACGCTTTCATCAAACACTACAAGTACAATATGGATCTGGCTCCTGACAGAAGACAGTTGCTGAGTATGTCACAAAAGAATTCTGAGTCATTCAAAGAGTATGCCCAAAGGTGGAGAGAGACTGCTTCGCAGGTAGAACCTCCTTTGACCGAGAAAGAGTTAGCAGATTGGTTTGTCGACACGGTCCGTCCAGAATTTTACGAGAGAATGGTGGGTAGTGTGACTTCCAATTTCTCCGACATCGTTGCTGTGGGTGTCAAGATTGAATTGGGTATGAAAAGTGGTAAAATGACAAATAATCATGGTGCTTCTAAGGATCAGCCGAAGAAACCTCCGTATAGCTCCCAGAAAAAGAAGGAGGGTGAGACTAATGCTATATCCTCTGGTAGACCCAGAGAACGCTTTTATCGACATCCGCAAGGTTATGCTCAACCTCAAGGGTAGCCGGTCCAATATGCTCAACAACCCTATGTGGCAGCTATTACACCTTCTTTCAATCAACAGGTTCCCATGTATCAACCTATGCAACAACCTCCTGTTTATCCGCCTCCTGTCAACTACCTACAGGCGCCCAATACTCCTGCTCCTCAACAGCCAAAGAGTCCGGCTCCTCGCCAGAATGTTCCGAATAGAAGGACGTATAAGCCTTGTCCGCCGATTCCAATGACTTTCACGGAATTGTACCCCTCGTTGGTCAAGCAAGGTCTAATCACCACTCGGGCTTTGGGTCCGCCTCCTAATCCTCTACCCGCCAATTACAACGCCGCCGCTCATTGTTTATTTCATGAGGGTGCGCCTGGTCATGATCTGGAGAATTGTTATGCTCTCAAAAATATTGTCAGGGATTTATTGGAAAAGAAGATTTTGTCATTTGAAGATCCCCAACCGAATGTTAAGAAGAACCCTTTTCCTAACCATGAGAGTGTCAATGCCATTAGTGCTGATTCGGGAGAAGGTTACGCCCTTGACGTTGAACAGATTAAGACTCCTCTCAAGATGTTCCATTCAAAACTGTTTGAAGCTGGTTTGGTAGATACTTCCCATGTTGCGTGCGTAAGTTGTGAAGACAGTATTAAGGGTTGCGTGTTGGTTCAGAATGATGTTCATAGGTTAATTAATGAGGGTGTTTTACAAGTAACAAGCCAATGCAAGAAAGATGAGGTCGCTGTGGTTGAGCCTGTCTTCCATCAACCTGAATCAAAGGGTAAGGTACCAGTGTTTAATCTATCAGGGGCAGGTTCCGCCAATCTCGTGTTCGATATACCGAAGTCGTATATCCCTGAGGTGAATCAGCCTAAGCCTATAGTTATTCGAAGACCAAGTCCGTTTCCTTTCAGTGATCCTAAAGCTGTGCCTTGGAAATATGACGTGACGATGATTGACAAGGAGTCTGGGAAGGTTATTCCAAATGAAGAGGTTAAGGGCACGGTGACCAATATCGCAGAGGTAAGCAGGATGACTCGCAGTGGCCGTGTGTATACTCCCCATTCCAATGAGGTCCCACCCAAGGAAATAACTAGTATCCCAGTTCCTGCCAAAGACAAAGGGAAGGGAGCTGTTACGAATGATGAAGATGCTGAGTTTTTGAGGATCATCAAGAAAAGTGACTATAAAGTTATTGACCAACTTCATCAAACTCCTTCCAAGATTTCGATCTTATCTCTGTTGATGAGTTCACCCGCTCATAGGATGGCCTTGCAGAAGGTTTTGGCTCAAGCACATGTGGATCAAGATATCAGCACCAGTCGGTTTGATAGTGTGATTGCCAATTTGACCGCCTGTAACACC
The DNA here is from genome assembly GCA_963859935.3 of Lathyrus sativus. Classification (NCBI taxonomy): domain Eukaryota; kingdom Viridiplantae; phylum Streptophyta; class Magnoliopsida; order Fabales; family Fabaceae; genus Lathyrus; species Lathyrus sativus. Next base: position 185,366,296 of record OZ012739.1, read on the forward strand.
CTCAGTTTCTGCAACGAAGAGTTACCAAAAGAGGGTCCGAACCATAATCGTGCTTTACATATATCGGTGAAATGTCAGGAGGACAATTTAGCGAGAGTGCTAGTGGACACCGGGTCTTCTCTGAATGTTCTACCCAAGAGGGTTCTTGATAAGTTGGCTTGTAAAGAGACTGTGTTGAAACCTACTCCTTTGGTCGTCAAGGCTTTCGATGGCTCTCGCCGGTCGGTAATGGGGGAGGTTGAGCTTCCTATCCTGATTGGCCCGCAAGTTTTTAATATCACGTTTCAAGTCATGGATATTAATCCCAATTACAGTTGTTTACTTGGAAGGCCGTGGATCCATGCCGTTGGGGCAGTGACCTCAACGTTACATCAAAAGATGAAATTCGTGATCGATGGAAAGTTGGTTATTATACACGGTGAGGAGGATCTGATGGTCAGTAACCTGTCTTCTTTCCGTTACATCGAGGCCGATGAGAATGCTTTAGAAATCTCCTTTCAAGCACTTGAGATCGCCAATGTCGTTCTGCTAGAAGTCGAAGAGACAGTGGGTCAGGGTAATCCATCTTTCGCATCACTGAAGAGTACCAGATCAACAATTGACAGGGGTATTCCTGAAGGTTGGGGAGAGGTAATCGATGTCAAGACCAAGACTGATCGCTCTGGGTTGGGTTACAAACCAACTCAGAATGGAGCTACCACAACTGTCGAAGGGCGTCCGAAGGTTATCCAAGAGGTATTTGTTAGCGGAGGTTTCCAAGTCAATGCCATCAGTAACTGTGAGGAAAGTGAGGGCTGAGCAACCTGGTGTTTAAGGGTGATGCAGTTTTGAACAACTGGGAGGCCGTAGAGATCCCTGTTATTTTTCCCTTGTCAAAGTAATTGTCTTTTAAAAGTTTCATTTACATTTTCAAATAAAAATCCGTAGCTCTGCCCAAGGCTATAGGGTCGCTTTTATTGGGCCACCTTTCATTCCTAAAAAGATATTAATAAAAGCATTTTGTTCAATTCCACTTTTGTTTCATTTGCGTTTTTCGTTTTCACTTTTAAAAATGAAATTGGCAAACTTTTTTTTTTTCCGGAAAAAAAAAAAACAAAAAAAACAGCATTTCATTCTTACATATCTTCGAGCATTTTAATTAAGTAAGCCTTCCATCATGCAGAGACATCGTAAACCTTGTTGGATCCGATGACTTTACTGACACTCCTGACTGGGATGCACCCATCAATCAAGCTGAGGACGAGGGTGAAGAAGATTTTGAAGTACCCGCGGAACTGACAAGATTGATTGAGTACGAGTACACAGAGCTTCAACCGCATAAAGAGCAGGTGGACTTAATTAATCTCGGTACAGATGAGAGCAAGAAAGAGGTCAAGATTGGTGCAATGCTTGGGACGGAGATTAGGCCGAGGTTGATTGAGTTGTTAAAAGAGTATATTGATGTGTTTGCGTGGTCATATCAAGATATGCCGGGCCTAGACACGGACATTGTTGTTCACAAGTTGCCACTTAAGCCGGATTGTCCGCCTATCAAGCAAAAACTTCGAAGGACGAGACCCGACATGGCTTTGAAGATTCGAGATGAGGTTAAAAAGCAGTTGGATGCAGGTTTCTTGGCAGTCGCAAAATATCCAGATTGGGTTGCCAACATTGTGCCAGTGCCTAAGAAGGACGGTAAAGTTAGGATGTGTGTAGACTATAGGGATCTGAACAAAGCAAGTCCGAAAGACGACTTCCCACTGCCACATATTGACACACTGGTAGACAATACAGCCAGTTTTGCGTTGTTCTCATTTATGGATGGTTTCTCTGGCTATAATCAGATCAAGATGGATCCAGATGATCGAGAGAAGACTACTTTCATTACTCCTTGGGGAACCTTCTGCTACAAAGTCATGCCCTTCGGTTTAAAGAACGCAGGGGCAACTTACCAACGCGCTATGACCACTCTTTTTCATGATATGATGCACAAAGAGATTGAGGTATATGTGGACGATATGATAGCCAAATCTCAGAGTGAAGAGGAGCATCTAGACCATTTGGTGAAATTGTTTGAACGACTCAGGAAATATCAGTTGAAATTGAACCCTGCTAAATGTACCTTCGGTGTCAGATCTGGAAAATTGCTTGGTTTCATTGTTAGCCAGCGAGGGATTGAGGTGGATCCTGACAAAGTCCGAGCCATTCAAGATATGCCGGCTCCGCGAACCGAGACGCAAGTTAGAGGTTTTCTGGGACGTCTGAATTACATTTCCAGGTTTATCTTTAATATGACCGCTACTTGTGAGCCGATATTCAAGTTACTTTGCAAGGGGCAGACAGTTGAGTGGAACCCTGATTGTCAGAAAGCGTTTGAGAAGATTAAGAGTTATTTGCAAGATCCCCCTATTCTGATCCCTCCTGTACCTGGAAGACCGTTGTTTATGTACCTTACTGTTCTTGAGAAGTCTATGGGTTGTGTGCTTGGACAACATGATGAGACTGGGAAAAAGGAGCATGCGATTTATTACCTGAGCAAGAAGTTTACCGATTGCGAAAACAGATACTCACCATTGGAGAAAACTTGTTGTGCATTGGCATGGGCCGCTAAGCGCCTTCGGCAATATATGGTCTGTCATACCACATAGTTGATTTCTAAAATGGATCCGATCAAGTATATTTTCGAAAAACCTGCTCAAACCGGGAGGCTAGCCCGTTGGCACATGTTGTTATCCGAATATGACATCCAGTATGTACCCCAGAAGGCGATTAAGGGTAGTATTTTATCGGATTATCTTGCAGACCAGCCAGTTGAAGATTATGAACCTCTTAAGCTTGATTTTCCTGATGAGGATATTTTGTTGATTAAAAGAGATTGTGAAGAGCCAGATCCGAGCGAAGGTCCAGAACCAGGTCTTTGGTGGGAGATGATGTTTGATGGCTCCTCGAATTTCAATGGGCATGGTATAGGCGCCGTGTTGATGAACCCAAAGGGCGGATTCACTCCATTTACAGCGAGGTTGGACTTTGAGTGTACTAACAACGTCGCAGAATATGAAGCATGTATTCTTGGCCTCGAAGCAGCGATTCACCTCCGAATCAAACTTCTTAAAGTAAGTGGTGACTCAGCCTTGGTTATTTACCAGGTACAAGGCAAATGGGAAACGAAGAATGAGAAGCTGATCCCTTATAAGGACTATATTATTGAGCTGATCAAGTATTTCGACGAGATAGAGTTCGAGCATGTTCCTAGATCCGAGAATCACGTAGCTGATGCTTTAGCCATGTTAGCATCCATGTGGAAAGTTAAATTCGTTAATGAAGCACCTCTTATCCATATTGAGCGCAAGGTTGAGCCCGCTTATTGTCAGATGGTCGGAGAAGTTGAGGTGGATGAAAAGCCTTGGTTCCATGATATCAAGAACTATCTCGTCAAGCAGGAGTATCCCGATGGTGCTACTGGTCTGGACAAAAAGACATTGAGAAGACTGGCGTCCAAACTCTTTATCAGTAATGGTGTGTTATACAAGAGAAATCACGACATGGTCTTGCTCAGATGTGTTGATAAACGGGAAGCGGACATGTTACTACAGGAAATTCATGAGGGGACCTTCGGAACTCATGCCAATGGTTATGCTATGTCCAAGAAGATGTTAAGGGCTGGGTATTACTGGTTAACCATGGAAGCCGACTGCATCCAATACGCTAGAAAATGCCATAAGTGCCAAATTTATGCTGATAAAATGCATGTACCTCCGTCACCGTTGAATGTTTTGTCTTCACCATGGCCGTTCTCTATGTGGGGCATTGACATGATTGGGGCAATCGAGCCGAAAGTTTCTAATGGACATCGTTTCATCCTTGTTGCCATTGATTATTTCACCAAGTGGGTAGAGGCTGCCTCCTACACCAACGTGACCAAGCAAGTGGTTGCCCGATTCATCAGGAAAGAGATCATCTGCCGTTATGGAGTCCCAAGCCGGATAATAACTGACAATGGCACCAATCTGAATAATAAGACTATGAAAGAGCTGTGTGATAGTTTCAAGATCACTCATCACAATTCTTTTCCGTACAGTCCTAAGATGAATGGGGCCGTTGAAGCTGCAAATAAGAATATCAAGAAGATCCTGCAAAAGATGGTTGTGACTTACAAAGATTGGCATGAGATGTTACCGTTTGCTTTGCATGGATACAGAACCTCAGTGAGAACTTCGACAGGGGCAACACCTTTCTCATTGGTGTATGGAATGGACGCCGTGCTCCCCATCGAAGTAGAGATACCTTCGTTAAGAGTGTTAATGGAGGCTGAACTTGAGGAAGCTGAGTGGGTTCAAGACAGACTGGATCAGTTGAATCTCATTGATGAGAAGCGTTTGACAGCCATGTGCCATGGGCAATTATATCAGAAACGGATGAAAAGAGCGTTTGATAAGAAGATTCGCATCCGCGAGTTTCGTCAAGGAGAGCTCATACTCAAAAAGATCTTGCCAGTACACAAAGATATGCGTGGAAAGTGGATGCCCAATTATGAAGGCCCATTTGTTGTAAAGACCGTTTTCTCCGGAGGGTCCCTGATACTTACGACAATGGATGGTGAAGAGCTTGCACACCCCGTGAATTCTGATGCAGTCCGAAAATATTATGCCTAAAAACCCGCTAAGTCGAAAACCTGTAAAAAGGCGACTTAGGCAAAAGTAAGGGTTGAAAAAAAGAAATAATAATAAAAAGCTCGCTAAGTCGAAAACCCGAAAGGGTGGCTTAGGCAAAAAAGAGCGTCCCGGTGGATTGAAAACCCGAGAGGGCGGTCCAGGCAAAAGTTAGGGACAAAGGCATTTCATTGCATCAGAGGACACTGATTATCTCGAACACACTTTCCGCATAAGAGCCATGTTTCAGTTCTTTCATCCTTGCCCAAAGCAGGATTCTGGATTAGTCTTAGTTATTAGTGTCAGTAGGTGTCATTGGATTCGATGTAACTTTTTCCCATGTTGCCAATTTCAAAATATAATCATCTGTGGAGCCATGCCTTCAGCGAGCTACCGCCCTTTAAATAAAAGAAACCATCTCGTTACTTACATTCCTTGGTGCATTGCTCTTTGTTTTCTATTGTTATGCAAAATGCGTTTATTCTTAAAATTTGAAAATGAAAGGTGCATTGTAGATTTTTCAAAACTGTTTTCAAAAATAAAATGTAATAATTTACTTTGACTGGTGGAAATTTCGGAAGGATCTTTTCACTCCCCGAAAGTATCGTTATTGCAGAAACACTTTCAAACCATTGCTCTATCACAGTCCCCAGCGAGACTATAAGCTGACAGCCTTTTCAGGTAACTCGAAAGTGTCCCTCAGGTTCTCTTCTCCCCATGTGAAGACATGATACTATGCACCCAAGCAATTTACTTTCTCCCCAGAGAATTCAGAACTTTAAAATCAAATTTGGTTCTATCATTGATCTTTCTTACCCATGATTGACGTATTGGTTGCAGAGAACGCGGGGTACCTCTGTCGAGATGTTTATTTCATCTCTCGTCCCGTCTCTAGTCTGTTTCGTCGGCATACGCAAAGGGCATAAGCATCACATGCCTATTTCATTACATATTCATTACATATTCATTACATATTCATTACATACTCATTCCATAACATCTTGCATACATAAACCTTAACATACATTCACATTAACATATGCATCAACACATACGTTAGCATTCACAGGTTCATCGTGTCTCTATCATTGATCGTTACCGCCGAGTAACTGGGTTTGTCCATTCTCCCCAAATAGATTGTCAGCCCTAAGCATAAAATACTTACTTGTTTCCAGTTTCCCCACAGAGCTCGATCCTCGTGGATGACGGTTATTTCAGCTATCTTTCCTCGCCAGGATAAGATATTTACCCTTCGAGTTCATTCCCTCGATGGAGTCTTGATTACCAGTCTTCTTTCTAGCTCGATCCTAGATTGAATCTCAGTCTTGACGGTCGTCAAATCCCAACCGGACGTGCATTTATTTTGCACCATCTAAAGGTTTTCACCATATCATGGCCGATACACGACTGTTTTCGCCCGAGAAGTTTTACATGCATTTATTTTGCACTATCTTCAACTACAATCATTTACAGATGCACGCCAGTTCGTGCCAGTACAACACTTTACAATCCTACATGTTACAACAACACTTTACACTTTACATCTTACAGCATCAATATACAACATTTCTCACCTAAGAAACCGATCCTATCTTCGTTATGACTTGAAGCAAATGGCTATCTCCATGGAGCAATTGGGCTTCCATTTACCTGTCGTTTTGAAGTATAGGAGGTATGAACCAAATCGTATTCAGGAGAACACGATCTTGAAATACGGGAAGGTTTGAGCGGAATCATATTCAGAAGAGCACGATTCTGAAGATATGAAGAAGTTCATTTATCCTTTAGTAAAAGAAGGAGCGGAATCATATTCAGGAGAGCACGATTCTGAGTTATGAGGAAGTTCAATTAGCCATGTTCATATTCAGGAGAGCACGATTCTGAAGTTATGAAGAAGTTCATTTATCCTTTAGTAAAAGAAGGAGCGGAATCATATTCAGGAGAGCACGATTCTGAGTTATGAGGAAGTTCAATTGGCCGTTTTTCAGGAGGACACGATTCTGAGAAATGAAGAGATTTCAAGAGCCAAATCATATTCAGGAGAGCACGATTCTGAGTTATGAGGAAGTTCGATTATCCATTTTTATATTCAGGAGAGCACGATTCTGAAGTATGAAAAAATTCATTTACAACCAAATCATATTCAGGAGAGCACGATTCTGAGTTATGAGGAAGTTCGTTTACCCTTTTCATATTCAGGAGAGCACGATTCTGAAGTATGAAGAATTTCATTTGCAAGAAACAACCGAATCATATTCAGGAGAGCACGATTCTGAGTTATGAGGAAGTTCAGTTCACCCTTTTCATATTCAGGAGAGCACGATTCTGAAGTATGAAGAATTTCATTTACACGAGAAAGCCGAGTCATATTCAGGAGAGCACGATTCTGAGATATGATGAAATTCAGTTTACCCTTTTCATGTTCAGGAGAGCACGATCTTGAAGCATAGAGAAGTTTATTTATCCTTCAGTAAGAGAAAGATCAGAATCGTATTCCAGGCGCCGACCCTAAATGCGAGAAGATTTATTTATCCGATAAGCAGCAGCCTCTTTATTTGAGTGCTTATCCACTTTGGCATATAAGTCCCTTCCAACGATAAGTGACAATTCTCCCTCGAGAAGCTTACCAGGGCATTCCCCATCAAAGTCCATTTCTTTTGGCCTACAGCCGGTCTTTACCCTGTATATTTGATACGGATTTCCGAAAGGTCCGTTTGATCCTGTCACGAGAGATAGTCTACAAAAGCTTGGATGTTATTCTTTGCTCAATGCTCCAGCATTCTGTAATCGATCTTGCAATCGTACGTGATCCAGTTTTTATATTCCCCAGCGGAGGCCGTCTCACAAGTGTCACCTCCATTTGAGAATCTCGTTCCCAAGATTACAATTGGTCGTGTTCGCACCAGTTGACTATCATTTTAGGATTCCCCAGTGTTTGTACTGTGTCTCAGCATGACATTTTCCCCATTGTGTTCTTCTCGTAGCGTCTGCCTCGTAGCGCTTGTCATCATTTTCATATTCATCAGCATACGCATCATATCATATTCATATCATCTGCATTAAGCGGTCCTCGCTTTGCCCATAGCATTGCATACCGTCGCATATAAGGGCAAAATTTTCGGTTATCTATATTTAAATCTCTCCACCACGATTCCTCGAGTCTCTGTCACTCAAATCGTCCGGTGTAGCTATTTAAATAGGGGCAACTGTAATACCCCAAATTTTACCCTTATATTTAGTCAGTCGTTTCGCATATCATCTCATATGTACATTTGCTAACCACTAACAAGTTATGAAGGTGTTTGTTTTGCAGATTTGGTCCCAGGGGTATTTTGGTCATTTTACACAAATTCTACCAATTCTTTGAAGACGGGCTGTTATTAAAATTCTGAGGCGTTTGATACGTTATGGTTTTGAGGCATTTACCTATCACCAGGGCTGATCATATTGAGATTTTAGCAGTTTGGTCGGTGGAATTTAATTATGAGTAGTGTTGAAACTGTTGTGATTATGGTGCACATCCGTGTTTGGTTATGAAGCGTTTGGTCAACATTTAGATGGGATTTTAATCAGATGATGAGGTCAGAATTACAAATGAGATGAGTGCACCAATAAGAATACCACTTGGGAGTGTTTATGTTTTATGACTATGTTAATGAATTTAAATACTTGTGGATTTATTCACAATTGTTTATATTTTTTAACTAAGAATAAAATATAAATAAATTCAAAATTTTGAGAATTTTATTTCATAAATAATGTCATCATACAAGAAGTGGATGTTGCTTCATATTTTATAAAGTGCTGTTACAAGGAAGTACATTAAAGTTCTCAATCCTAAGGGATTACACTAAAGCATCTATCCTAAATCCTAAGAGCATCTAAAGGTCTTCATGTTGTATTTGAACTTCTCCATGAATCCTCAGCTAACCTGCACATCAAAAGAAAACAAACAGTACAGAAAAATGTTAGAAGTTTTTTTGACACTCTCAGAACAATGTCATCATCGAGTGCCGGGAGTGGCACAACCGAAGCTGCGTCCTACCCCCGTTACCGATCCGCGCCGTGGGCGTCAGATCAGTTAATGCCTGTTCTTATCGATACGGGACATCCGAGAGATAGAAAAATAAATGAAGTGGGACTGATTCGTTTTGCCGCGATTGGATTTCCAAACTGATACGAGAATAAGGCAACATAGGCAAGTTTTGACTCAGACCCGGATGCCGGCAGGTCTGAGCCACCTTGGTTCCAAAACTTCCAACACCTGAAAAGCCACAAGCATCATCAGAACTCAAAGCATAAACAAAACCAGGAAGGGGCTCGCATGAATAGCCACCAAAGAAAACAAATCTGTACCAAACAGAATGAAGACCCAGGGTCCAGCAGAATGAAAATCAAGTTCGAAATAGAACAAGAGAAGCCAAACTATGGCATCAAGTTGCACAAAAAGAAAATAAACCATCAAACGATGCAAGTTCATGTGCAAAGGTCCTACCAATCTGTCATAATATTCAGCAGAATCCAAAGAAGCGCAACAGCTCTGAACCAAACAAGAGAGTTCACCTCATAAAAATCAGAAGTGAATAAACGGACTGCACATCCAAATATGATGCTTGAAGCGCCTCAACAAGAATGAGAAACGGAGGCAAGATGTAACTCAGAAAGATTATCAGAACCAGCTCGATTACAAGGGACTCAGTCCATAAAAACTGTCATAGATATTACAATTGGAGGCACTGGGCTCAGCTTAACATCATAGCCCATTGAATCAACCTGCCAAAACTACACAGAAGAGTTGAAATTCATGTCAGTTCAGAATTGCAGGCAGTATTAAATCATGGCACGGTTTGTACCAGCAAGAATGATCCCATATAAACATGTCAGTTCATGAAATAAACAAGCTATCAAATCATGCTCAGTTCATAAAATAAACAAATCATCAAACACGGGGCTCAGTTAATCAAACATCATAGCCCAGGTCATCGCCACCAATTCAAGCAGCAATATGATCAGAAGCCAGGATGTAGTATCTTGTTCCAAATGGTTCAGACAAAAGTCATCACTACCATGAACCCGTCTCGGCGGCAAAAACCAAGGCAAAGTGTCCATCCTGAAAGAAGAAAAGGAAAAGTAAGTGCTAGTGATCAGGATTGAATCAAAACAAAATCGCATCAGGAATCAAATCAGTATCTAAATTCCCCAAAAGCAATCCAATTCGCAAATGGAAAGTTTCGAGTCAGGTCCAAATCATATCCCATTGGAACTCAATCTGGGAAAAATCAAAACAAGTCAAAATGAATCCATCAAGAAACCCCGTGAATTAATGCCAATCAATCCAATCTGAAGGCAAATCATATCAGAAAATAATAGAGATTTAGATTTGATGTCAATCCTAAAACAGATCAAAACAAATCAGTTCAGGTTATTAAATCGAACAGGGTCAGAAGAATCAGCTGGAAATCAGAGACCAATCAAACCCTAAAAGGAGAAATAGGATTCAATCATGTATCAGCAAGAACCAAATCGTATCCCATTGGAACGCATTTTGGATCAATCAACGAATTAGTATCAAATTCATACCAGAAAAATGAATTGAGATCCCAATCGTATCAGAAAGCATCGCATTAGAACTCAATCTGGAAAATCAAAATCAAATAATATCACCACAAAATCAAATCTCAGAATAACGCAAGTTTAAGGCCCAAAAAGAGAGATAAAAGAAATTATAAATAGGGGAATACAACCTGATGCGAGGGGAGAGTTGAAACCCTAGAAGGTAACTGCAAGGGAGAGGACGAAAAACCCAAAACGCAGAAACCCTAACGGACGAGAAATCGCGAGACTCAGAGACTAAGTCTCATCATCGTCGCCATTCATCACCGTAACGAACGAAGCCACGAGCGAAACACCGGAGGAAAAGACCACCTTCGCCGTTTGAACGGCGGGCAATCGATTCCAAGCCTCAGAGGAAAACCTCATCACCGGCCATTTCACCATAAAAGTGAGCCAGGATTGCTTATCGTTACAGTTTTTATGTGTTTTTCAGGATCACGAAAGAGAACAGAGGAGAAGATGCATGGCGATCGCAAGATAGATAAGGGAAGAAGAAGAAGTAAAACGGCGCCTCAAGAGCATTAGGGTTCTGAGAACCCTAATTGCTTTCCCAAGTTTTAATCTAACCGGGTTGGGTCCGGATGTGGTGACCGGCCCAACCCCTCCTCCTTTTATTTTTTTTCTTTATTTCATTTTTTAATTTATTTTGTTTTATGTTTTTTTTAAAAAAATGTTAAAAACTATTTTAACATTTTAATTTTTATAATATAAAAAAAATCTTTATAAAAAAAATAATATAACATTTTAGTTTTGTAATTATAAAAGGAAATTTTTTTTAAAAAAATAAATATTAAGAATAAATTGAAATCTTTTTATAAACTTAAAACTTTTGTAAATATAAAATACTCCTTTTTTAAAAAATACAAAAATAAAACCTTTTTTAAAAAAAATTCTTTTGTAAGATAAATTATTAAATATTAAATAAAACTATCTCAAGTTTGTATCTCATTTTCTTCATTGCCTCGCAATTCATCTGATAGCTGGTCGACTTTGCCTACTAACATTGTTCATTGGTTTTGCAGCTTGTCATGTTTACCGTTATTTATTTTATTTCTCGATTCAAGTTTCGTTTATATTTGTATCTGCTTCTCAGTTGTAATCTCGCGAACCTAATAATCGCGTTTACTTTTCGCATTTTAATTCCTGCTGATGTATGGTTTAAATTTCTGCTGATGTGTTGCAATATTTCTGTCACATTACACGCTCCGAAGGAATTAGGTCTAACTGTTTGGCCGCCGCGCCAATAGTCCGTAAAACTTCACACATTCAACTTTCAAACTACAAACTACAAACCCTAATTTTCACAAATGCCTCGCCGCAGGCAAAATTACAAAACTACCCCTAGCATTAGGTCAAAGAGCCGCCGCGCTCATTTTAGGGTTTCCCGCCGTGGAATCCCTAACCTAATTTAACCCTAATTACAACTTAACAATTTACAACGTAGATATTGGAGTTTCTACACTCCACGTAAGCGTGTCCTTAAGACATGTTTATTCCCCGTGAGACCTTGACCACAGTCAAGAAGTCTCTAACCTCCCTTTTGAGGGGAACTACGATTACTCTGATTCCACTCCCGTAAGGATACGTAGGCACAAGATGCGATGTCTTGCCGAGTAAACTTAGAATTAACCCCTTAGGTTTATTTTCTCACTTTTAATCCCTTTGTGCATATATCTTAAGCAAATAAATAAAGAAAAATAGTAAACATCTGAACAAAAGGTTCCTATAGAGTACTACAGAAGTTTAGGGTGCTAATACCTTCCCTAAATTTAACCAACCCCCGAACCCTAGATCTTTCCCCGCATTGTGTTTACGATGCAAAATAGGTTTTCCCTCTTTTGACCTTTTCCTTCGGATAAATCAAAGAGCGGTTGTGAATTGAATTGCGATTCAAACTCATTAATAGTTTGTGATCCTATTTCCACCGCAACAGAAAATGGCGACTTCACTGGGGACGTCTTAACTTTTGAGGGTTATCCCTAATTTGTTCATATTTATTACTATTTGTTTTATTATTCATTTGCGTATATATTTATGCTTTCAGGGTGGGATTGTTCCTTGTGCTGTGAGATAAGTCCTACGCCCGGACTAGCGACATTATTATAGGATGGGGATATATTCGATGAGGCTTATAGGGAGTGAATCCCGACCAAGCTGATTCGAGAATCTCCGCTCAGTTGAGACCCTTTCGAAAATGGTTCGGTTGAACGAGTAATCGCGAAAACTTTTTCCATGGTCGATTGGAGTCTGTGATATTGAGGACCGTAGTACCTTAACACCACCTCGGCCTTATTTAGGACGTAGTGCGGGAGCTATGTGGGAGTAATCTTACAATGGCTGCTACGCGATACTACACTCAAAAGAGGTTCTCTTGAGAATATTATTAACCCCTGAGTCAGTCGGAAGGTTGATAATATCCGAAAGATGGGCTGATGACTTTGGGCACTTTGTAGAACCTTGTTCGGCAGGTACAACTAACCTATAGTACACTCCTTTTGGGATGGGTAGACCTTGACTCCGCTCACGTTCCCTTAACCTAGGACTTTGTGTGTTTTCATGCATTGCATCCATAAAGCATCTCATCGCATTGTATTTCCTGGAGTTCAAATACCATTTATGGATATCGCGGGATACCATAAATAAAAAAATAAGATGAAAAACAAGAAAAAGATTTCCTTGGTACCCCACGACATTCGTCAATGATTGAATTCCATGAAACCTTCATCACAGCATCATTTACTGCATTGCATGTGTCTTCCGTTTTCTCATGTTCGGTTCTCTCGCCTTCCAGTTTCGTCACCCAGAGTTCTCGGCACCAATACAACACCAGAGCTCAGACTCGGAAAAGAATGGAGGATCAGGCAAAAGAGATTGATCGCCTTAGCAATGAACTTGAAGACCTTCGAGGGGGTATGGGGCGTATGATGGAATTGTTACATGTCATGAATGCTAAGATGGATACCCAGCCCACTGTTGTTTCTGAGATTACCGGCGTTACTGTGGACCCTCCACCAAGTGTGACCGTAGCAAGGGACCCACCTTATGGTCTCGCTCCCGGTTTTGTGCCTCCTCAAGCCACTGTTCCAATTAATCAACCTGTTCAGCAAGCCGTGCCTTTATTTTCTGAAGTTTCTAGGGGGGCTCCTATCTTTGCACCACCTGTTGTACACACTCGTGCGCAACCGTACTTCAATGAGACAGTTTTTGATAATCTTGATGAGAATGTTGAGGGTTATGAGAAACATGATAAGCTTCGTGAGGAAGTAAACACCATCGTCCAGAGATTGAAGAAAGTAGAGGGCGATCAAATTTTGGGGACTGCTGCAAGGGATGTCTGTTTGGTCTCAGGTTTGGTTATTCCCCCGAAGTTCAAAACTCCGAACTTCGATCGTTATGAAGGTGCCACCTGTCCTAAGAGTCATCTGATCATGTATTATCGCAAAATGGCTGCCCATGTTGAGAATGATAAACTGATGATCCATTGCTTCCAAGATAGTTTGAAGGGTGCTTCCTCCAAGTGGTATTTAACTTTAGACCAGTCTCGCATTAAGAGCTTTCAAGATTTATCTGACGCTTTCATCAAACACTACAAGTACAATATGGATCTGGCTCCTGACAGAAGACAGTTGCTGAGTATGTCACAAAAGAATTCTGAGTCATTCAAAGAGTATGCCCAAAGGTGGAGAGAGACTGCTTCGCAGGTAGAACCTCCTTTGACCGAGAAAGAGTTAGCAGATTGGTTTGTCGACACGGTCCGTCCAGAATTTTACGAGAGAATGGTGGGTAGTGTGACTTCCAATTTCTCCGACATCGTTGCTGTGGGTGTCAAGATTGAATTGGGTATGAAAAGTGGTAAAATGACAAATAATCATGGTGCTTCTAAGGATCAGCCGAAGAAACCTCCGTATAGCTCCCAGAAAAAGAAGGAGGGTGAGACTAATGCTATATCCTCTGGTAGACCCAGAGAACGCTTTTATCGACATCCGCAAGGTTATGCTCAACCTCAAGGGTACCCGGTCCAATATGCTCAACAACCCTATGTGGCAGCTATTACACCTTCTTTCAATCAACAGGTTCCCATGTATCAACCTATGCAACAACCTCCTGTTTATCCGCCTCCTGTCAACTACCTACAGGCGCCCAATACTCCTGCTCCTCAACAGCCAAAGAGTCCGGCTCCTCGCCAGAATGTTCCGAATAGAAGGACGTATAAGCCTTGTCCGCCGATTCCAATGACTTTCACGGAATTGTACCCCTCGTTGGTCAAGCAAGGTCTAATCACCACTCGGGCTTTGGGTCCGCCTCCTAATCCTCTACCCGCCAATTACAACGCCGCCGCTCATTGTTTATTTCATGAGGGTGCGCCTGGTCATGATCTGGAGAATTGTTATGCTCTCAAAAATATTGTCAGGGATTTATTGGAAAAGAAGATTTTGTCATTTGAAGATCCTCAACCGAATGTTAAGAAGAACCCTTTTCCTAACCATGAGAGTGTCAATGCCATTAGTGCTGATTCGGGAGAAGGTTACGCCCTTGACGTTGAACAGATTAAGACTCCTCTCAAGATGTTCCATTCAAAACTGTTTGAAGCTGGTTTGGTAGATACTTCCCATGTTGCGTGCGTAAGTTGTGAAGACAGTATTAAGGGTTGCGTGTTGGTTCAGAATGATGTTCAGAGGTTAATTAATGAGGGTGTTTTACAAGTAACAAGCCAATGCAAGAAAGATGAGGTCGCTGTGGTTGAGCCTATCTTCCATCAACCTGAATCAAAGGGTAAGGTACCAGTGTTTAATCTATCAGGGGCAGGTTCCGCCAATCTCGTGTTCGATATACCGAAGTCGTATATCCCTGAGGTGAATCAGCCTAAGCCTATAGTTATTCGAAGACCAAGTCCGTTTCCTTTCAGTGATCCTAAAGCTGTGCCTTGGAAATATGACGTGACGATGATTGACAAGGAGTCTGGGAAGGTTATTCCAAATGAAGAGGTTAAGGGCACGGTGACCAATATCGCAGAGGTAAGCAGGATGACTCGCAGTGGCCGTGTGTATACTCCCCATTCCAATGAGGTCCCACCCAAGGAAATAACTAGTATCCCAGTTCCTGCCAAAGACAAAGGGAAGGGAGCTGTTACGAATGATGAAGATGCTGAGTTTTTGAGGATCATCAAGAAAAGTGACTATAAAGTTATTGACCAACTTCATCAAACTCCTTCCAAGATTTCGATCTTATCTCTGTTGATGAGTTCACCCGCTCATAGGATGGCCTTGCAGAAGGTTTTGGCTCAAGCACATGTGGATCAAGATATCAGCACCAGTCGGTTTGATAGTGTGATTGCCAATTTGACCGCCTGTAACACCCTCAGTTTCTGCAACGAAGAGTTACCAAAAGAGGGTCCGAACCATAATCGTGCTTTACATATATCGGTGAAATGTCAGGAGGACAATTTAGCGAGAGTGCTAGTGGACACCGGGTCTTCTCTGAATGTTCTACCCAAGAGGGTTCTTGATAAGTTGGCTTGTAAAGAGACTGTGTTGAAACCTACTCCTTTGGTCGTCAAGGCTTTCGATGGCTCTCGCCGGTCGGTAATGGGGGAGGTTGAGCTTCCTATCCTGATTGGCCCGCAAGTTTTTAATATCACGTTTCAAGTCATGGATATTAATCCCAATTACAGTTGTTTACTTGGAAGGCCGTGGATCCATGCCGTTGGGGCAGTGACCTCAACGTTACATCAAAAGATGAAATTCGTGATCGATGGAAAGTTGGTTATTATACACGGTGAGGAGGATCTGATGGTCAGTAACCTGTCTTCTTTCCGTTACATCGAGGCCGATGAGAATGCTTTAGAAATCTCCTTTCAAGCACTTGAGATCGCCAATGCCGTTCTGCTAGAAGTCAAAGAGACAGTGGGTCAGGGTAATCCATCTTTCGCATCACTGAAGAGTACCAGATCAACAATTGACAGGGGTATTCCTGAAGGTTGGGGAGAGGTAATCGATGTCAAGACCAAGACTGATCGCTCTGGGTTGGGTTACAAACCAACTCAGAATGGAGCTACCACAACTGTCGAAGGGCGTCCGAAGGTTATCCAAGAGGTATTTGTTAGCGGAGGTTTCCAAGTCAATGCCATCAGTAACTGTGAGGAAAGTGAGGGCTGAGCAACCTGGTGTTTAAGGGTGATGCAGTTTTGAACAACTGGGAGGCCGTAGAGATCCCTGTTATTTTTCCCTTGTCAAAGTAATTGTCTTTTAAAAGTTTCATTTACATTTTCAAATAAAAATCCGTAGCTCTGCCCAAGGCTATAGGGTCGCTTTTATTGGGCCACCTTTCATTCCTAAAAAGATATTAATAAAAGCATTTTGTTCAATTCCACTTTTGTTTCATTTGCGTTTTTCGTTTTCACTTTTAAAAATGAAATTGGCAAACTTTTTTTTTTCCGAAAAAAAAAAAACAAAAAAAACAGCATTTCATTCTTACATATCTTCGAGCATTTTAATTAAGTAAGCCTTCCATCATGCAGAGACATCGTAAACCTTGTTGGATCCGATGACTTTACTGACACTCCTGACTGGGATGCACCCATCAATCAAGCTGAGGACGAGGGTGAAGAAGATTTTGAAGTACCCGCGGAACTGACAAGATTGATTGAGTACGAGTACACAGAGCTTCAACCGCATAAAGAGCAGGTGGACTTAATTAATCTCGGTACAGATGAGAGCAAGAAAGAGGTCAAGATTGGTGCAATGCTTGGGACGGAGATTAGGCCGAGGTTGATTGAGTTGTTAAAAGAGTATATTGATGTGTTTGCGTGGTCATATCAAGATATGCCGGGCCTAGACACGGACATTGTTGTTCACAAGTTGCCACTTAAGCCGGATTGTCCGCCTATCAAGCAAAAACTTCGAAGGACGAGACCCGACATGGCTTTGAAGATTCGAGATGAGGTTAAAAAGCAGTTGGATGCAGGTTTCTTGGCAGTCGCAAAATATCCAGATTGGGTTGCCAACATTGTGCCAGTGCCTAAGAAGGACGGTAAAGTTAGGATGTGTGTAGACTATAGGGATCTGAACAAAGCAAGTCCGAAAGACGACTTCCCACTGCCACATATTGACACACTGGTAGACAATACAGCCAGTTTTGCGTTGTTCTCATTTATGGATGGTTTCTCTGGCTATAATCAGATCAAGATGGATCCAGATGATCAAGAGAAGACTACTTTCATTACTCCTTGGGGAACCTTCTGCTACAAAGTCATGCCCTTCGGTTTAAAGAACGCAGGGGCAACTTACCAACGCGCTATGACCACTCTTTTTCATGATATGATGCACAAAGAGATTGAGGTATATGTGGACGATATGATAGCCAAATCTCAGAGTGAAGAGGAGCATCTAGACCATTTGGTGAAATTGTTTGAACGACTCAGGAAATATCAGTTGAAATTGAACCCTGCTAAATGTACCTTCGGTGTCAGATCTGGAAAATTGCTTGGTTTCATTATTAGCCAGCGAGGGATTGAGGTGGATCCTGACAAAGTCCGAGCCATTCAAGATATGCCGGCTCCGCGAACCGAGACGCAAGTTAGAGGTTTTCTGGGACGTCTGAATTACATTTCCAGGTTTATCTTTAATATGACCGCTACTTGTGAGCCGATATTCAAGTTACTTTGCAAGGGGCAGACAGTTGAGTGGAACCCTGATTGTCAGAAAGCGTTTGAGAAGATTAAGAGTTATTTGCAAGATCCCCCTATTCTGATCCCTCCTGTACCTGGAAGACCGTTGTTTATGTACCTTACTGTTCTTGAGAAGTCTATGGGTTGTGTGCTTGGACAACATGATGAGACTGGGAAAAAGGAGCATGCGATTTATTACCTGAGCAAGAAGTTTACCGATTGCGAAAACAAATACTCACCATTGGAGAAAACTTGTTGTGCATTGGCATGGGCCGCTAAGCGCCTTCAGCAATATATGGTCTGTCATACCACATTGTTGATTTCTAAAATGGATCCGATCAAGTATATTTTCGAAAAACCTGCTCAAACCGGGAGGCTAGCCCGTTGGCACATGTTGTTATCCGAATATGACATCCAGTATGTACCCCAGAAGGCGATTAAGGGTAGTATTTTATCGGATTATCTTGCAGACCAGCCAGTTGAAGATTATGAACCTCTTAAGCTTGATTTTCCTGATGAGGATATTTTGTTGATTAAAAGAGATTGTGAAGAGCCAGATCCGAGCGAAGGTCCAGAACCAGGTCTTTGGTGGGAGATGATGTTTGATGGCTCCTCGAATTTCAATGGGCATGGTATAGGCGCCGTGTTGATGAACCCAAAGGGCGGATTCACTCCATTTACAGCGAGGTTGGACTTTGAGTGTACTAACAACGTCGCAGAATATGAAGCATGTATTCTTGGCCTCGAAGCAGCGATTCACCTCCGAATCAAACTTCTTAAAGTAAGTGGTGACTCAGCCTTGGTTATTTACCAGGTACAAGGCAAATGGGAAACGAAGAATGAGAAGCTGATCCCTTATAAGGACTATATTATTGAGCTGATCAAGTATTTCGACGAGATAGAGTTCGAGCATGTTCCTAGATCCGAGAATCACGTAGCTGATGCTTTAGCCATGTTAGCATCCATGTGGAAAGTTAAATTCGTTAATGAAGCACCTCTTATCCATATTGAGCGCAAGGTTGAGCCCGCTTATTGTCAGATGGTCGGAGAAGTTGAGGTGGATGAAAAGCCTTGGTTCCATGATATCAAGAACTATCTCGTCAAGCAGGAGTATCCCGATGGTGCTACTGGTCTGGACAAAAAGACATTGAGAAGACTGGCGTCCAAATTCTTTATCAGTAATGGTGTGTTATACAAGAGAAATCACGACATGGTCTTGCTCAGATGTGTTGATAAACGGGAAGCGGACATGTTACTACAGGAAATTCATGAGGGGACCTTCGGAACTCATGCCAATGGTTATGCTATGTCCAAGAAGATGTTAAGGGCTGGGTATTACTGGTTAACCATGGAAGCCGATTGCATCCAATACGCTAGAAAATGCCATAAGTGCCAAATTTATGCTGATAAAATGCATGTACCTCCGTCACCGTTGAATGTTTTGTCTTCACCATGGCCGTTCTCTATGTGGGGCATTGACATGATTGGGGCAATCGAGCCGAAAGCTTCTAATGGACATCGTTTCATCCTTGTTGCCATTGATTATTTCACCAAGTGGGTAGAGGCTGCCTCCTACACCAACGTGACCAAGCAAGTGGTTGCCCGATTCATCAGGAAAGAGATCATCTGCCGTTATGGAGTCCCAAGCCGGATAATAACTGACAATGGCACCAATCTGAATAATAAGACTATGAAAGAGCTGTGTGATAGTTTCAAGATCACTCATCACAATTCTTCTCCGTACCGTCCTAAGATGAATGGGGCCGTTGAAGCTGCAAATAAGAATATCAAGAAGATCCTGCAAAAGATGGTTGTGACTTACAAAGATTGGCATGAGATGTTACCGTTTGCTTTGCATGGATACAGAACCTCAGTGAGAACTTCGACAAGGGCAACACCTTTCTCATTGGTGTATGGAATGGACGCCGTGCTCCCCATCGAAGTAGAGATACCTTCGTTAAGAGTGTTAATGGAGGCTGAACTTGAGGAAGCTGAGTGGGTTCAAGACAGACTGGATCAGTTGAATCTCATTGATGAGAAGCGTTTGACAGCCATGTGCCATGGGCAATTATATCAGAAATGGATGAAAAGAGCGTTTGATAAGAAGATTCGCATCCGCGAGTTTCGTCAAGGAGAGCTCGTACTCAAAAAGATCTTGCCAGTACACAAAGATATGCGTGGAAAGTGGATGCCCAATTATGAAGGCCCATTTGTTGTAAAGACCGTTTTCTCCGGAGGGTCCCTGATACTTACGACAATGGATGGTGAAGAGCTTGCACACCCCGTGAATTCTGATGCAGTCCGAAAATATTATGCCTAAAAACCCGCTAAGTCGAAAACCTGTAAAAAGGCGACTTAGGCAAAAGTAAGGGTTGAAAAAAAGAAATAATAATAAAAAGCTCGCTAAGTCGAAAACCCGAAAGGGTGGCTTAGGCAAAAAAGAGCGTCCCGGTGGATTGAAAACCCGAGAGGGCGGTCCAGGCAAAAGTTAGGGACAAAGGCATTTCATTGCATCAGAGGACACTGATTATCTCGAACACACTTTCCGCATAAGAGCCATGTTTCAGTTCTTTCATCCTTGCCCAAAGCAGGATTCTGGATTAGTCTTAGTTATTAGTGTCAGTAGGTGTCATTGGATTCGATGTAACTTTTTCCCATGTTGCCAATTTCAAAATATAATCATCTGTGGAGCCATGCCTTCAGCGAGCTACCGCCCTTTAAATAAAAGAAACCATCTCGTTACTTACATTCCTTGGTGCATTGCTCTTTGTTTTCTATTGTTATGCAAAATGCGTTTATTCTTAAAATTTGAAAATGAAAGGTGCATTGTAGATTTTTCAAAACTGTTTTCAAAAATAAAATGTAATAATTTACTTTGACTGGTGGAAATTTCGGAAGGATCTTTTCACTCCCCGAAAGTATCGTTATTGCAGAAACACTTTCAAACCATTGCTCTATCACAGTCCCCAGCGAGACTATAAGCTGACAGCCTTTTCAGGTAACTCGAAAGTGTCCCTCAGGTTCTCTTCTCCCCATGTGAAGACATGATACTATGCACCCAAGCAATTTACTTTCTCCCCAGAGAATTCAGAACTTTAAAATCAGATTTGGTTCTATCATTGATCTTTCTTACCCATGATTGACGTATTGGTTGCAGAGAACGCGGGGTACCTCTGTCGAGATGTTTATTTCATCTCTTGTCCCGTCTCTAGTCTGTTTCATCGGCATACGCAAAGGGCATAAGCATCACATGCCTATTTCATTACATATTCATTACATATTCATTACATATTCATTACATACTCATTCCATAACATCTTGCTGAAGGTGAGAAAATACTTAGAAGGGGGGTTGAATAAGTATGACAGAAAATAATCAAAGATAAAAACTCAAGTATTTTTATCCTGGTTCGTTGAACTCAACTACTCCAGTCCACCCTTTTCAAGAGTGATTTGCCTTTCTCAACAAGGACTTAATCCACTATTCAAATCAACTGATTACAAATAGCAACACCTAAGAACAACTGTTCTTAGTCTTCTCAAGAGCTACTGATCTAACCTAGATCCTCTTAAGGAAAACTTCCTTTACAAATTAATGTAATACAATGTAAGAGTAATAAATTGCTTCTATGAAAGCTATAAACACAACTGTGTTATTTCTCTAAGTTTAGAACAATGTATGAACAGCAAAGAATATGAGAGCTTGAGAGTTTCTTCGCTTGAGAGTAAGTTTGTCAATATTCGTCACTTGAAGAATGAGCTATGATTTCCTTTATATAGCCACTTGAATATTGGAGAGAATATTTTACCGTTGGAGAAGATATTTCCAATATCAAAAAGTACTGTCCTTTGTACTATTGCAGCAGAGAGACGGCGCACAAAATGTGGGTGTAGCAATAGTCTGCTGAGCTGTGATTATACCATATATGGAATGTATCAGAGGAATAATATTCTTGCAGAGAATTTTGTCTATCCCAATTAAGGAAAGATTTGCTGGCATATTCCAACGGATATATTAAAATAATCTTCTTCAAATAATTCTTCAGATAGTTCAGATCAACAATCAATATCAGAGTCTTCAGTCTTCAGAATCTTCTGGAAACTTCAGAGCCTAAGATGTTCTTCAGATGTTGATGAATCAGAGTCTGGTGCAGCTGTGTGCTTGAAGCGTAACATGCTCTTAGATCAGAGTCTTCACTCAGATCAGAGTCTTCTCTCATTCAGAGTCTCTTCACTCAGAGTCTTCTTTCATTCAGATTCTTGATAATATATGCAGCGTGTTGTATCTTCAGAATCTTGATGACTAAGCTCTTATACTTCAGATTCTTCTAATCTTCAGATGCTCTTGAGCCATTCAGAATTTATTGTTCACATCAAATTTGCTCTTTAAGATTAAAATCTTTTGTGCCTGTAGAAAACAGTTTAGAACAAATTTAGGGAGTATAATTCTTGTATACAAATTATCATTAATGTTATCATCAAAACATAGAGATATTACTAAGACACAATCTGTGCTCTTACAATCTCCCCCTTTTTGATGATGACAAAACATGAGAAATTTGTTCAATAAAAATATGAATTAGAATTACTCCCCCTGAGATTAACAATCTCCCCCTGAAATGAATACTCTAATGGAATTAGATACTTCCCTTTCTGGTTGAGTACATTTCAGATTCAGAGCCTGATTACATTTCAGATTCAGAGCCTGATTGAAGCCTGGTTGACATATGTTTGACTTCTAGAGTCAAAGCTTGATGCCATATTAAAGCTTGATGCCAGATGAACAACTTCAGAACACCTGGTTGTTTATCTTGCCATTTCCTGTCTTGAGTTATCTTTTAGATCATAGTCCTCAAGGTTAGATATCAGAGTCTGGTCTACTCAGATTTAGCTATTTTTGATCAGGTTCTGAAAAGATAGATCTCAGGAAAAACTTCAATGAAATTTGTCAGAGTCTGGTTAAATTCAAAGAATGTTAGTAACATGTCTGACTTAGTTCAGATAATTGCTTATAGATTTGAACAATCAGATTCTATTTTGTTTCTCCCCCTTTTTGTCATAATCAAAAAGAATTTTAAAAGACAGTAAAGATGCAGAAGAAACACATATCCAGATAAGCAAAAAGATCATTGTTATTAAGTCAAGAGAACATCCAGATTCAGATAAAAGCATGCAAAACATATCAGAAGAAAATCAAAACAAAGCAAAACATGAAAAACTTGTGCAAAACATCAAGTAGGTTTAGCAGATGAGGCTTGTTGAGAAGCAATGAGTTGCAGCAGTGCTGTAATCCTTTCTGAATTTTCATCTTGCTTAGCCATCCAAGTTTTCATTTCTTCATTTGTTTTCTTTTGATCAACCATAAAATCCTTAAGTTCTTTGACATCCTTCTGAAGATCTGTAGATTCTGAAATAGTAGATTCTGGAACAGTAGATTCTGAAACAATCTTAGTAACATCAGGTGCAGGAATTTCTGGAGGTGGAGGAGCTTCTAGAAGAAGAATAGGAGGAGTGTTTCTCTTAATCCGTTTTTGATAAGCAGCAAACCTTACTTTTGACAATCTAAGACATTGAGTCCTGATTTTCAAAGCCTCCCTATTCAGTCTGTAAAGATATTTCTTCCAAACAGCATTAGCAGCCTCTTTGTCCATAGTAGTCATGCAAACATCCATAATGTCAGCAAAGTCTGAGACATTATCCTTATCAAAATCTCTTAACAGAGTATAAACACTTGATCCCAATTCTGCTTCATCAGGGATTCTGGGTTTTCTTGGTTGGGTTAGTTGTGTTTGTGGTGTTTGTTCAGAAGGTTGAGGTTGTGAAGATGGATGTTCAGATGTTTGTGGTTCAGAAGTTTGAGGATTGATTTGTGGTTCAGATGTTGGTTGGTCAGAATGTTGTGGTTGAGGTATAGAGGGAATTGGTTGGGTTTCTGTTGGTTGTGGAGTGTTTTGGATTTCAAGAGGTTGTGGAGTGAGAGTTTGAGTTGGGGAATTTTGTGGAGAGGGTGGATGTTCAGAAGTTGGAGATTTAAACAGCTGTTTCTAAACACTCTCAGAACGAGGTTGTTTGAGATCATTCAAGCATTCATTAATGTAACCAGATGATTCATCATCAGATGATGTATCAGAGTGGTTAGATTTTTCAGAAGTTGAAGATAAAATGACAGACTGGTTTAAAGGTGTGACATCTAATATCTCATTAGGATCAATGAGATTTTCAGGTTGGTCAGAGTGTTCAGGGTGAACATCCTCTGGAATGGTATATTCTGGGATAGTGTTTTGTGGTTGTGGTGTTGTTTGGTGAGTTTGTTGTGGAATTTCTGTTTGTATGTTTGTTGGTTGCTTGGATTGTGGTGTATGAGGGGGAACAGAAGATGGTTTAGAGGGTGTGGGGTTATCAGAATGATGAACAGGATTAGAATCAGTGTTAAATACCTATTTCAGAGTATCTCTAATTTCTTCAAAAGTTGCTGCAGGAGGATTTGGTTGAACCTTCTTCAGCTTCTTCCTTTTCTTCTTCTTTTCAGCATCTGAATGCTTCCTTTTCTTCTGATGACCTTCACTATCAGCTTTTCTCTTACGTCTTCTTTCCCTTGTCAAATCAGGAAGAACTTGGCCTTCCTTCTGCACAAGATTGGCAGGAATCTCAACACCATCTCTTAGGCAGCGAGCAACATACTCAGCAATAAGTTCTCTAGGTTCATCTGAGGTGAATAAAGGAAAATCCTCAACAGGAATCCTTCTTCCCTTAACTTCTTCAGAGTTAGTTTTCCTTGGTTTCTCAAATAAATCATCAACCAGTTTCATCCTTCTCAAAGTTAAACCGTTTATTTCAGAGCCAATGATATAAGTCAGATCTTCTGTCAACCCAGCCTCTTGCAGATGCGCCACAAGTTGGTTTTCTATCAGAATATCTGAAATCAGCCTTCCCATAGGAATCCATGTTCTGACTTTTCCAGATTTATCTCTGGCTGTTTCCCTTGTTTCCTTGACATGAGACACCAGATGATTAAACAACAAATATGGAAGATCAATCTGAATGTTTTGGTGTAAACAATACATGAAGTAAAGTTGTTCAGCATTAACATAATCAGAAGAGTTTGAAGAGGGTCTGTGAAAGATGGTGTTCATGAAAATCTTAGCCCATATCTTGTAAGTGGGTTTCAAGAACTTAACCTTCTTACAAGGTTCACCAGTAGTACAGATTTCTTGACATACATCTTTCAGGTCTTCACGCGCAGAAGACAGAGAGGTTACTCCATCAGTTGCCTTAAAACCTATGAGTTTCCTTATCAGGTTTTCAGTGATAACTATCTTTTTTCCCAGCACAGAGGAGTGAATGAACTTTGGAGTAGCAAATGCATGGATCCAGAACTCCTTCACTAACTTTGGATACACAGGACCCATAAGCCTGTCAAAGTAACCGTCCCAGCCTTGTGCTTTGATTGAAGAAATCAGATCAAACCCATTTTCAGCAAGATCTTCTAAATCCACGAAACTTTCACACAGTACTTCTAGTGAATCAACAGCAGTTAGGAGAGTGCGTACTGGTTCTTGAACAGTGGTAGCATTTTTGGTAGTAACAGCTTTTGAAGTAGATGCCATTGTTGACGATGATGAAGAAGATGAAGGTTTCTGAGTTCTTTTAGGGTTTGCAAAGAGAGAGAACAACAAACAAAAACGCATATGTGTTTGAGAATGTGAAAAGTGTGAATGTGTTAAGAGAGTGGTTTAAATAGACAAATAAAGCAAGCATGGGAAACACAACAGACACACATAGGACACATACGCACGTTTGCATTAAATGAAAAGTAATCATTTTTAATTATGATATGACATTTGGGGGAAAATCAAGACAGATTGAGATTTTCAAAGCAATACCTTAAACGTCATAATCAGTAGGTGTACTCCATCTTTTCAGATTCTGAGTGACACGTGTTTGCTTGCATGTGATTCTATAACTCTTAAGAAATGAAACGTTTTCAACTTTCAGATCCTCTGAGATGGTCAGTACAGAGTTTCACAAAAATAATTCACAGATAAATTAAACAAGCAAGACAGATGAAATACTTCAGAGTGTTAAACACTTAGCATCTGAGAAGTTGACTCTGAGAAATATTACTCTGGACAAAAATCCATACAAATATTTTTCAGAATAAACTTAAACCTATCTTTAGCAAGGGGTTTTGTGAAAATATCTGCCCATTGATGATCTGTATCAACAAAGGCTAAATTTATTACACCCTTCTGAACATAGTCTCTGATGAAATGATGTTTAATCTCTATATGTTTGGCCTTAGAGTGTAAAATTGGATTTTTGGATAAACATATAGCAGAAGTATTATCACAGAAGATAGAAAGATTACTCTCATAGATTTGATAATCTTCTAGTTGACTCTTCATCCAGAGCATCTGAGTGGAACATCCAGCAGCAGCAATGTATTCTGCCTCTGTGGTTGATAGTGCAATTGTTGGTTGCTTCTTGCTGTACCACGAGATCAGATGACTTCCAAGAAACTGACAGCTTCCAGAAGTACTTTTGCGCTCAACTCTATCTCCAGCATAGTCAGCATCACAGAATCCAACTAGTGAATATTCGTCAGATCTTCTGTAACACAAACCAACATTAGCAGTACCTTTCAGATACCTTAGAATCCTCTTAACAGCAGTTAAGTGTGATTCTCTAGGATCTGATTGGAATCTAGCACATAAACAAACACTAAACAGAATGTCTGGTCTAGAAGCAGTCAAATAAAGAAGAGATCCTATCATACCTCTGTAGAGTTTCTGACCTACCTTCTTACTTACCTCTTCCTTACCTAGAGTGCTTGTAGGATGCATTGGAGTCTTTGCCATTTTGCTATCCAGCATGTTAAACTTCTTCAGAAGCTCTTTAACATACTTGGTCTGATGTATGTAGGTGCACTCTAGAGTCTGATTTACTTGGATTCCCAGAAAGAATCTCAATTCTCCCATCATGCTCATCTCAAATTCTGCCTGCATACATTTAGCAAACTCCTTTCCAAGCATAATATTTGTTGATCCAAAAATAATATCATCTACATAAATTTGACAAATCAACAAATCTTTCTTAATGGTTTTACAAAATAGTGTGGTATCCACTTTTCCTCTGATGAAATTTTTCTTCAGAAGAAAATTACTCAACCTCTCATACCAAGCTCTGGGAGCTTGTTTTAGTCCATAAAGAGATTTTTTCAGTTTGTAAACATGATCTGGAAAATTTTCATTTTCAAAACCAGGAGGTTGGTGGACATACACTTCCTCTTCTATAATTCCATTAAGAAAAGCACTTTTAACATCCATCTGATAAAGAGTGATGTTATGTTGTGCAGCAAATGAAATAAGCAAGCGTATAGACTCTAACCTTGCAACAGGAGCATATGTTTCTGTGTAGTCAATGCCTTCTTGTTGACTGTAGCCTTGAGCAACCAGTCTTGCTTTGTTCCTTTCAACTTCTCCTTTCTCATTAAGTTTATTTCTGAAAACCCATTTTGTTCCAATGACATTGAAACCTTTAGGTCTTGGAACCAGATCCCAGACTTCATTCCTTGTGAATTGATTCAGCTCCTCTTGCATAGCTAAAATCCATTCATTATCTTCCAGAGCCTCATCAACAGATGTTGGTTCTATAATTGACACTAAGCCACAGAAGGAAGATTCAGAAGTTCTGAGAAATGCTCTTGTCCTTATTGGATCATCTTTCTTTCCAATTATCACATCCTCTGGATGAGAAGCTTTCATTCTGGAAGAAGATCCTCTGACTGTTGGTCTTTCTGAAATATGCAGATTGTCAAGTTGGGAAGTTAGAGGTGTAGCATCTGGGTTTGCTTCAGAGTCTTTGTCTTTAGTCTTGTCTGCCTCTGAGCCTTCAGAGTCTGTGAGAATAACTTCTCTATCTGCAGAACTTTCAACTTGCTTTGGCTTTTCAGAGCCAAGCTTATCATCAAATCTAACATGAATAGATTCTTCCACAATCTGTGTTTCAGTATTGAATACTCTGTAGCCTTTAGAGCGTTCAGAATAACCAAGCATGAAACACTTCTGTGCTTTGGAATCAAACTTGTTCAGATGATCTTTAGTGTTAAGCATATAACAAATACATCCAAATGGATGAAAATAAGCAATGTTGGGCTTTCTGTTTCTCCACAATTCATAGGGAGTCTTTTCCAGAAGAGGTCTTACAGACACTCTGTTCTGAATATAACATGTTGTATTTATTGCTTCTGCCCAAAAATATTTTGCCAGATTTGTCTCGTTGATCATGGTTCTGGCCATTTCTTGCAATGTTCTATTTTTCCTCTCTACAACTCCATTTTGTTGTGGAGTTCTAGGACAGGAGAAATCATGTGCAATTCCTTTTTCAGAAAAATATTTTTCAAAATATTTGTTTTCAAATTCACCACCATGATCACTTCTGACTTTAATAATTTTGCATTCTTTTTCAGTCTGGACTTGATTGCAGAAGTCAATGAACACAGAATGAGACTCATCCTTGTGTTTTAGAAACTTTACCCATGTCCATCTACTGTAGTCATCTACAATGACTAACCCATACTTCTTGCCTCTGATGGATGCAGTTTTCACTGGTCCAAACAGATCAATATGAAGTAATTCCAATGGTCTAGAGGTGGAAACAACATTTTTTGGTTTAAAATGAGATTTTGAAAATTTACCCTTTTGACATGCGCCACACAGAGCATCTGAATTGAACTTCAGATTAGGGAGTCCTCTGACCAGATTGAGTTTATTAATCTGAGATATACGTCTCATATTAATATGTCCCAATCTTCTATGCCAGACCCATTGCTCATCATTCACAGATAAAAGGCATTTTACATTTTGAACTTTAAGTTCTGAAAGGTTAATTTTGTAAATGTTGTTTTTCCTCTTTCCACTGAATAGGATTGAACCATTCTTTTGACATACAGCTTTGCAACATTTTTGATTAAAGATGATATCATAACCATTGTCACTTAATTGACTTATGGACAATAGATTATGTTTCAATCCTTCAACTAACAGAACATTAGAAATAGAGGGTAGGTTACCATTACCTATTGTACCAAAGCCAATGATCTTGCCCTTCTGGTTCCCTCCAAATTTCACGTCCCCTCCAGATCTAAGTTCCAGGCTTTGGAACATAGACCTTTCGCCCGTCATATGTCGTGAGCATCCAGAGTCCAGGTACCATGATTGGTGTCTGGATTTTGCTGCTAAGAACATCTGCAACAGGTATTATTTTACTTTTAGGTACCCAGATCATCTTGGGTCCTTTGGGGTTAGATGTTCTGTGGTTTTGCCTAAACTTCTGTTTTTCAACATAGTGTTTATTCTGGCTAGCCCTTGGCTTAAACACATAAGTACTCTTTTCAGAGCTTGTATGTTTAATATCATTCAGATGACCAAACTTAAAATGAGAATACAGAGGAGTCTTCTTGATGAAGAGTTTATCAACAGATTTTGGATTGCTTCCAGAGGAAGATTCACATCCAATGCCTCTTCTGTTGTTCCCACTAACACCATAGATCATAGAAGCCATTTTGCTTCTGTCTATGCTTTTAGTGAGGAATCTTTTAAAACTGGAGTCATATTTTTCTAAAATATTTTCACTTGACTCTGTTTCAGTATCAGATTCTTGTTGAGTTGTTTCTAAATCATTTTTGAGTTTTAAATTTATTTCTTTCTGCTCAACAAGTTCTGTTCTCAGAAGATCAATCTCAGATTCAAGATTGCTTTTTAGCTTCTTGTATTTGAGTTTAATCTTGCTGTAGCTTTCCAACATGTCAGATAAACTTTCAACAAGTTCAGCTCTGGAGAGTTCAGAAAATACCTCTTCAGAGTCAGAGTCTGATTCTGACTCAGATTCAGATGATGACGTTCCTTCATCTTGATCATTTGTGTTGGCCATCAGCGCAACATTTGCACATTCTTCCTCAGATTCAGAAGATGATTCAGATTCATCTGAGTCATCCCATGTAGCCATCAGAACCTTTTTCTTTTTATCAAACTTCCTTTTGGGTTTTTCCTTTTGAAGTTTGGGACATTCACTCTTGTAGTGTCCAGGTTCTTTACATTCAAAGCAAGTGACCTCTTTCTTGCCAGATCTTCTGTGTCCAGAAGATTCTCTCTTTTGATCAGATCTTCTGAAGTTGTTGAACTTCTTCCCTTTGTGCTTCCAGAGTTTGTTGATCCTTCTGGATAGCATGGATAGTTCATCTTCTTCTTCAGAAGAAGATTCCTCAGAGCTTTCTTCATTTACCTGCAAAGCTTTAACAGATTTGTTAGATTTAAAAGCTAAGGATTTACCTTTATCTTTCTTCTGGGGTTCATCTTCCTCCAGCTCAATCTCATGACTTCTCAAAGAACTGATGAGTTCTTCTAATGAGATTTTGTTCAGATCCTTGGCCAGCTTCAATGCAGTCACCATAGGTCTCCATCTAGTAGGAAGACTTCTGATGATCTTCTTGACATGATCAGATGTTGAGTAGCCCTTGTCCAGAACTTTCAACCCAGCTGTTAGAATCTGAAATCTGGAAAACATAGTCTCAATGTTCTCAGATTCTTCCATCTTGAACGCTTCATACTTCTGTATCAGCGCCAGAGCCTTTGTTTCTTTCACCTGAGAGTTTCCCTCATGAGTCATTTTGAGAGACTCAAACATATCATGAGCAGTGTCTCTGTTGGTAATCTTCTCATACTCTGTATGAGAGATTGCATTAAGAAGTATGGTTCTGGCTTTGTGATGATTCTTGAATTCTTTCTTCTGCTCCTCATTCATTGATTTTCTATCAATCTTTTTGCCATCCTTAGTAGGATGTTCATATCCATCAATGACTAAATCCCAGAGATCAGCATCATACCCCAAGAAAAAACTTTCAAGTCTATCTTTCCAATAATCAAATTTTTCTCCATCAAACATTGGAGGTTTGGTGCTGATTCTGTCTCCTTCATATTTGTTGCTTGATGTAGGAATATCACCCATATTAGCAACCAAATAAATAACAGAGTATTCTTCTCACTGGATCTTTATCTGTCACGGTTAAGTGAATGCACACTCAGAACCGGAGCTCTGATGCCAACTGAAGGTGAGAAAATACTTAGAAGGGGGGTTGAATAAGTATGACAGAAAATAATCAAAGATAAAAACTCAAGTATTTTTATCCTGGTTCGTTGAACTCAACTACTCCAGTCCACCCTTTTCAAGAGTGATTTGCCTTTCTCAACAAGGACTTAATCCACTATTCAAATCAACTGATTACAAATAGCAACACCTAAGAACAACTGTTCTTAGTCTTCTCAAGAGCTACTGATCTAACCTAGATCCTCTTAAGGAAAACTTCCTTTACAAATTAATGTAATACAATGTAAGAGTAATAAATTGCTTCTATGAAAGCTATAAACACAACTGTGTTATTTCTCTAAGTTTAGAACAATGTATGAACAACAAAGAATATGAGAGCTTGAGAGTTTCTTCGCTTGAGAGTAAGTTTGTCAATATTCGTCACTTGAAGAATGAGCTATGATTTCCTTTATATAGCCACTTGAATATTGGAGAGAATATTTTACCGTTGGAGAAGATATTTCCAATATCAAAAAGTACTGTCCTTTGTACTATTGCAGCAGAGAGACGGCGCACAAAATGTGGGTGTAGCAATAGTCTGCTGAGCTGTGATTATACCATATATGGAATGTATCAGAGGAATAATATTCTTGCAGAGAATTTTGTCTATCCCAATTAAGGAAAGATTTGCTGGCATATTCCAACGGATATATTAAAATAATCTTCTTCAAATAATTCTTCAGATAGTTCAGATCAACAATCAATATCAGAGTCTTCAGTCTTCAGAATCTTCTGGAAACTTCAGAGCCTAAGATGTTCTTCAGATGTTGATGAATCAGAGTCTGGTGCAGCTGTGTGCTTGAAGCGTAACATGCTCTTAGATCAGAGTCTTCACTCAGATCAGAGTCTTCTCTCATTCAGAGTCTCTTCACTCAGAGTCTTCTTTCATTCAGATTCTTGATAATATATGCAGCGTGTTGTATCTTCAGAATCTTGATGACTAAGCTCTTATACTTCAGATTCTTCTAATCTTCAGATGCTCTTGAGCCATTCAGAATTTATTGTTCACATCAAATTTGCTCTTTAAGATTAAAATCTTTTGTGCCTGTAGAAAACAGTTTAGAACAAATTTAGGGAGTATAATTCTTGTATACAAATTATCATTAATGTTATCATCAAAACATAGAGATATTACTAAGACACAATCTGTGCTCTTACACTTGCATACATAAACCTTAACATACATTCACATTAACATATGCATCAACACATACGTTAGCATTCACAGGTTCATCGTGTCTCTATCATTGATCGTTACCGCCGAGTAACTGGGTTTGTCCATTCTCTCCAAATAGATTGTCAGCCCTAAGCATAAAATACTTACTTGTTTCCAGTTTCCCCACAGAGCTCGATCCTCGTGGATGACGGTTATTTCAGCTATCTTTCCTCGCCAGGATAAGATATTTACCCTTCGAGTTCATTCCCTCGATGGAGTCTTGATTACCAGTCTTCTTTCTAGCTCGATCCTAGATTGAATCTCAGTCTTGACGGTCGTCAAATCCCAACCGGACGTGCATTTATTTTGCACCATCTAAAGGTTTTCACCATATCATGGCCGATACACGACTGTTTTCGCCCGAGAAGTTTATCACTGTACCCGGACATGCATTTATTTTGCACTATCTTCAACTACAATCATTTACAGATGCACGCTAGTTCGTGCCAGTACAACACTTTACAATCCTACATGTTACAACAACACTTTACACTTTACATCTTACAGCATCAATATACAACATTTCTCACCTAAGAAACCGATCCTATCTTCGTTATGACTTGAAGCAAATGGCTATCTCCATGGAGCAGTTGGGCTTCCATTTACCTGTCGTTTTGAAGTATAGGAGGTATGAACCAAATCGTATTCAGGAGAACACGATCTTGAAATACGGGAAGGTTTGAGCGGAATCATATTCAGGAGAGCACGATTCTGAAGATATGAAGAAGTTCATTTATCCTTTAGTAAAAGAAGGAGCGGAATCATATTCAGGAGAGCACGATTCTGAGTTATGAGGAAGTTCAATTAGCCATGTTCATATTCAGGAGAGCACGATTCTGAAGTTATGAAGAAGTTCATTTATCCTTTAGTAAAAGAAGGAGCGGAATCATATTCAGGAGAGCACGATTCTGAGTTATGAGGAAGTTCAATTGGCCGTTTTTCAGGAGGACACGATTCTGAGAAATGAAGAGATTTCAAGAGCCAA
Source organism: Lathyrus sativus (assembly GCA_963859935.3). Classification (NCBI taxonomy): domain Eukaryota; kingdom Viridiplantae; phylum Streptophyta; class Magnoliopsida; order Fabales; family Fabaceae; genus Lathyrus; species Lathyrus sativus. Next base: position 185,399,546 of record OZ012739.1, read on the forward strand.
ATCATATTCAGGAGAGCACGATTCTGAGTTATGAGGAAGTTCGATTATCCATTTTTATATTCAGGAGAGCACGATTCTGAAGTATGAAAAAATTCATTTACAACCAAATCATATTCAGGAGAGCACGATTCTGAGTTATGAGGAAGTTCGTTTACCCTTTTCATATTCAGGAGAGCACGATTCTGAAGTATGAAGAATTTCATTTGCAAGAAACAACCGAATCATATTCAGGAGAGCACGATTCTGAGTTATGAGGAAGTTCAGTTCACCCTTTTCATATTCAGGAGAGCACGATTCTGAAGTATGAAGAATTTCATTTACACGAGAAAGCCGAGTCATATTCAGGAGAGCACGATTCTGAGATATGATGAAATTCAGTTTACCCTTTTCATGTTCAGGAGAGCACGATCTTGAAGCATAGAGAAGTTTATTTATCCTTCAGTAAGAGAAAGATCAGAATCGTATTCCAGGCGCCGACCCTAAATGCGAGAAGATTTATTTATCCGATAAGCAACAGCCTCTTTATTTGAGTGCTTATCCACTTTGGCATATAAGTCCCTTCCAACGATAAGTGACAATTCTCCCTCGAGAAGCTTACCAGGGCATTCCCCATCAAAGTCCATTTCTTTTGGCCTACAGCCGGTCTTTACCCTGTATATTTGATACGGATTTCCGAAAGGTCCGTTTGATCCTGTCACGAGAGATAGTCTACAAAAGCTTGGATGTTATTCTTTGCTCAATGCTCCAGCATTCTGTAATCGATCTTGCAATCGTACGTGATCCAGTTTTTATATTCCCCAGCGGAGGCCGTCTCACAAGTGTCACCTCCATTTGAGAATCTCGTTCCCAAGATTACAATTGGTCGTGTTCGCACCAGTTGACTATCATTTTAGGATTCCCCAGTGTTTGTACTGTGTCTCAGCATGACATTTTCCCCATTGTGTTCTTCTCGTAGCGTCTGCCTCGTAGCGCTTGTCATCATTTTCATATTCATCAGCATACGCATCATATCATATTCATATCATCTGCATTAAGCGGTCCTCGCTTTGCCCATAGCATTGCATACCGTCGCATATAAGGGCAAAATTTTCGGTTATCTATATTTAAATCTCTCCACCATGATTCCTCGAGTCTCTGTCACTCAAATCGTCCGGTGTAGCTATTTAAATAGGGGCAACTGTAATACCCCAAATTTTACCCTTATATTTAGTCAGTCGTTTCGCATATCATCTCATATGTACATTTGCTAACCACTAACAAGTTATGAAGGTGTTTGTTTTGCAGATTTGGTCCCAGGGGTATTTTGGTCATTTTACACAAATTCTACCAATTCCTTGAAGACGGGCTGTTATTAAAATTCTGAGGCGTTTGATACGTTATGGTTTTGAGGCATTTACCTATCACCAGGGCTGATCATATTGAGATTTTAGCAGTTTGGTCGGTGGAATTTAATTATGAGTAGTGTTGAAACTGTTGTGATTATGGTGCACATCCGTGTTTGGTTATGAAGCGTTTGGTCAACATTTAGATGGGATTTTAATCAGATGATGAGGTCAGAATTACAAATGAGATGAGTGCACCAATAAGAATACCACTTGGGAGTGTTTATGTTTTATGACTATGTTAATGAATTTAAATACTTGTGGATTTATTCACAATTGTTTATATTTTTTAACTAAGAATAAAATATAAATAAATTCAAAATTTTGAGAATTTTATTTCATAAATAATGTCATCATACAAGAAGTGGATGTTGCTTCATATTTTATAAAGTGCTGTTACAAGGAAGTACATCTATCCTAAATCCTAAGAGCATCTAAAGGTCTTCATGTTGTATTTGAACTTCTCCATGAATCCTCAGCTAACCTGCACATCAAAAGAAAACAAACAGTACAGAAAAATGTTAGAAGTTTTTTTGACATTCTCAGAACAATGTCATCATCGAGTGCCGGGAGTGGCACAACCGAAGCTGCGTCCTACCCCCGTTACCGATCCGCGCCGTGGGCGTCAGATCAGTTAATGCCTGTTCTTATCGATACGGGACATCCGAGAGATAGAAAAATAAATGAAGTGGGACTGATTCGTTTTGCCGCGATTGGATTTCCAAACTGATACGAGAATAAGGCAACATAGGCAAGTTTTGACTCAGACCCGGATGCCGGCAGGTCTGAGCCACCTTGGTTCCAAAACTTCCAACACCTGAAAAGCCACAAGCATCATCAGAACTCAAAGCATAAACAAAACCAGGAAGGGGCTCGCATGAATAGCCACCAAAGAAAACAAATCTGTACCAAACAGAATGAAGACCCAGGGTCCAGCAGAATGAAAATCAAGTTCGAAATAGAACAAGAGAAGCCAAACTATGGCATCAAGTTGCACAAAAAGAAAATAAACCATCAAACGATGCAAGTTCATGTGCAAAGGTCCTACCAATCTGTCATAATATTCAGCAGAATCCAAAGAAGCGCAACAGCTCTGAACCAAACAAGAGAGTTCACCTCATAAAAATCAGAAGTGAATAAACGGACTGCACATCCAAATATGATGCTTGAAGCGCCTCAACAAGAATGAGAAACGGAGGCAAGATGTAACTCAGAAAGATTATCAGAACCAGCTCGATTACAAGGGACTCAGTCCATAAAAACTGTCATAGATATTACAATTGGAGGCACTGGGCTCAGCTTAACATCATAGCCCATTGAATCAACCTGCCAAAACTACACAGAAGAGTTGAAATTCATGTCAGTTCAGAATTGCAGGCAGTATTAAATCATGGCACGGTTTGTACCAGCAAGAATGATCCCATATAAACATGTCAGTTCATGAAATAAACAAGCTATCAAATCATGCTCAGTTCATAAAATAAACAAATCATCAAACACGGGGCTCAGTTAATCAAACATCATAGCCCAGGTCATCGCCACCAATTCAAGCAGCAATATGATCAGAAGCCAGGATGTAGTATCTTGTTCCAAATGGTTCAGACAAAAGTCATCACTACCATGAACCCGTCTCGGCGGCAAAAACCAAGGCAAAGTGTCCATCCTGAAAGAAGAAAAGGAAAAGTAAGTGCTAGTGATCAGGATTGAATCAAAACAAAATCGCATCAGGAATCAAATCAGTATCTAAATTCCCCAAAAGCAATCCAATTCGCAAATGGAAAGTTTCGAGTCAGGTCCAAATCATATCCCATTGGAACTCAATCTGGGAAAAATCAAAACAAGTCAAAATGAATCCATCAAGAAACCCCGTGAATTAATGCCAATCAATCCAATCTGAAGGCAAATCATATCAGAAAATAATAGAGATTTAGATTTGATGTCAATCCTAAAACAGATCAAAACAAATCAGTTCAGGTTATTAAATCGAACAGGGTCAGAAGAATCAGCTGGAAATCAGAGACCAATCAAACCCTAAAAGGAGAAATAGGATTCAATCATGTATCAGCAAGAACCAAATCGTATCCCATTGGAACGCATTTTGGATCAATCAACGAATTAGTATCAAATTCATACCAGAAAAATGAATTGAGATCCCAATCGTATCAGAAAGCATCGCATTAGAACTCAATCTGGAAAATCAAAATCAAATAATATCACCACAAAATCAAATCTCAGAATAACGCAAGTTTAAGGCCCAAAAAGAGAGATAAAAGAAATTATAAATAGGGGAATACAACCTGATGCGAGGGGAGAGTTGAAACCCTAGAAGGTAACTGCGAGGGAGAGGACGAAAAACCCAAAACGCAGAAACCCTAACGGACGAGAAATCGCGAGACTCAGAGACGAAGTCTCATCATCGTCGCCATTCATCACCGTAACGAACGAAGCCACGAGCGAAACACCGGAGGAAAAGACCACCTTCGCCGTTTGAACGGCGGGCAATCGATTCCAAGCCTCAGAGGAAAACCTCATCACCGGCCATTTCACCATAAAAGTGAGCCAGGATTGCTTATCGTTACAGTTTTTATGTGTTTTTCAGGATCGCGAAAGAGAACAGAGGAGAAGATGCATGGCGATCGCAAGATAGATAAGGGAAGAAGAAGAAGTAAAACGGCGCCTCAAGAGCATTAGGGTTCTGAGAACCCTAATTGCTTTCCCAAGTTTTAATCTAACCGGGTTGGGTCCGGATGTGGTGACCGGCCCAACCCCTCCTCCTTTTATTTTTTTTCTTTATTTCATTTTTTAATTTATTTTGTTTTATGTTTTTTTTTAAAAAATGTTAAAAACTATTTTAACATTTTAATTTTTATAATATAAAAAAAATCTTTATAAAAAAAATAATATAACATTTTAGTTTTGTAATTATAAAAGGAAATTTTTTTAAAAAAAATAAATATTAAGAATAAATTGAAATCTTTTTATAAACTTAAAACTTTTGTAAATATAAAATACTCCTTTTTTAAAAAATACAAAAATAAAACCTTTTTTAAAAAAAATTCTTTTGTAAGATAAATTATTAAATATTAAATAAAACTATCTCAAGTTTGTATCTCATTTTCTTCATTGCCTCGCAATTCATCTGATAGCTGGTCGACTTTGCCTACTAACATTGTTCATTGGTTTTGCAGCTTGTCATGTTTACCGTTATTTATTTTATTTCTCGATTCAAGTTTCGTTTATATTTGTATCTGCTTCTCAGTTGTAATCTCGCGAACCTAATAATCGCGTTTACTTTTCGCATTTTAATTCCTGCTGATGTATGGTTTAAATTTCTGCTGATGTGTTGCAATATTTCTGTCACATTACACGCTCCGAAGGAATTAGGTCTAACTGTTTGGCCGCCGCGCCAATAGTCCGTAAAACTTCACACATTCAACTTTCAAACTACAAACTACAAACCCTAATTTTCACAAATGCCTCGCCGCAGGCAAAATTACAAAACTACCCCTAGCATTAGGTCAAAGAGCCGCCGCGCTCATTTTAGGGTTTCCCGCCGTGGAATCCCTAACCTAATTTAACCCTAATTACAACTTAACAATTTACAACGTAGATATTGGAGTTTCTACACTCCACGTAAGCGTGTCCTTAAGACATGTTTATTCCCCGTGAGACCTTGACCACAGTCAAGAAGTCTCTAACCTCCCTTTTGAGGGGAACTACGATTACTCTGATTCCACTCCCGTAAGGATACGTAGGCACAAGATGCGATGTCTTGCCGAGTAAACTTAGAATTAACCCCTTAGGTTTATTTTCTCACTTTTAATCCCTTTGTGCATATATCTTAAGCAAATAAATAAAGAAAAATAGTAAACATCTGAACAAAAGGTTCCTGTAGAGTACTACAGAAGTTTAGGGTGCTAATACCTTCCCTAAATTTAACCAACCCCCGAACCCTAGATCTTTCCCCGCATTGTGTTTACGATGCAAAATAGGTTTTCCCTCTTTTGACCTTTTCCTTCGGATAAATCAAAGAGCGGTTGTGAATTGAATTGCGATTCAAACTCATTAATAGTTTGTGATCCTATTTCCACCGCAACAATCTCCTTTTTAATGAAACGAGCCACCACTTGACGTGTGACATTGGTGTAAGATACAGCTTCAACCCATTTTGTGAAATAGTCGATGGTAACCAGAATGAAACGGTGTCCATTTGAAGCTTTTGGCTCAATTGCCCCAATCATGTCAATCCCCCACATAGAGAAAGGCCATGGTGACGACAGTACATTCAACAGTGTTGGAGGTACATGCATTTTGTCCGCGTAGATCTGACATTTGTGACATTTTCTGGCGTACTGAATGCAGTCGGCTTCTAAAGTTAACCAATAATAACCAGCTCTCAAGATCTTTTTGGACATGGCGTATCCGTTGGCGTGAGTACCAAACATTCCTTCATGAACATCTTTCATTAACAAGTCCGCTTCTCTTTTGTCAACACATCTGAGTAAGACCATATCATGATTTCTTTTGTAAAGTACACCATTTCTGAGGAAGAATTTGGATGCTAATCGTCTCAGTGTTTTCTTGTCAAGCGCTGTAGCATCTGCGGGATATTCTTGTTTCAACAAATAATTCTTTATATCATGATACCAGGGTTTGCCATCGGTTTCTTCTTCAATCATTTGACAGTAAGCAGACTCTGTCTTGCGTTCAATTTTGATAAGTGTGCCATCATTGACATCTTTAGTTTTCCACATCGAGGCCAGCATGGCTAATGCGTCGGCGATGTGATTCTCTGCTCTTGGAACATGTTTAAAGGTGATTTCTTCAAAATACTTGATGGTTTCAACGATATAAGCTCTGTAAGGGATCAGGTGTTCATGTCTTGTCTCCCATTCACCCGTGACTTGGTAGATAACCAAAGCTGAGTCTCCACTGACTTCGAGATTTTTGATTTGGAGATCAATGGCTGCTTCGAGACCAAGGATACACGCTTCGTATTCAGCAATGTTGTTTGTACAATCAAAGTCTAGTCTGGCTGTAAACGGAGTGTAACCACCTTCAGGATTCATTAAGACTGCACCTACGCCATGTCCGCTATAATTGGAGGAACCGTCGAACATCATCTTCCACCACATATCTGTCTGTTGACCTTTGTCAGAACTTGTTTCTTCACAATCTTTCACTAACATGATATCTTCATCCAGAAAATCAAACTTCAGAGGTTCATAATCTTCGACAGGTTGATCTGCGAGATATTCTGATAATACACTGCCTTTGATAGATTTCTGAGCCACATATTGAATATCATATTCTGATAGTAGCATATGCCACCGGGCGAGTCTTCCGGTTTGTGCAGGTTTTTCAAAGATGTACTTTATTGGATCCATTTTCGAGATCAACAAAGTGGTGTGACAAATCATATACTGCCTCAAACGCTTAGCGGCCCATGCTAAAGAACAACAAGTCTTTTCTAGGAGTGAGTATCTGCTTTCACAATCAGTAAATTTCTTGCTCAGATAATAAATGGCATGCTCCTTCCGTCCGGATTCGTCTTGCTGGCCCAGAACGCAACCCATTGAATTTTCAAGTACTGTCAAATACATAAAGAGAGGCTTTCCCAGAACAGGTGGTATCAAAATTGGAGGTTCTTGGAGATAACCTTTGATTTTATCGAACGCTGTTTGACAATCAGAATTCCATACAACTGTTTGATCCTTTCGTAACAACTTGAAGATCGGTTCACAGGTAGGGGTCATATTAGAAATGAACTTGGATATGTAATTTAACCTGCCAAGAAAACTTCTAACCTGATTTTCGGTCTACGGAGCTGGCATGTCTTGAATGGCACGAACTTTGTCTGGATCCACTTCAATCCCCTTGTGGCTGACAATAAAACCGAGTAATTTTCCTGATCTGACTCCGAAAGTGCACTTTGCGGGATTCAATCTCAACTGATATTTCTGGAGTCTTTTGAAAAGCTTCAACAAATGTTCTAGATGGTCTTTTCCGTTTTGAGACTTGGCGATCATATCGTCGACATATACTTCTATTTCTTTGTGCATCATGTCGTGGAACAAAGCCACCATAGCTCTTTGATAAGTTGCGCCTGCATTCTTTAGACCGAACAGCATTACTTTATAACAATACGTCCCCCACGGAGTGATGAAGGTTGTTTTTTCCATGTCGTCAGGATCCATTTTGATTTGATTGTAACCAGAGAAACTGTCCATAAAGGAAAACACTACAAACCGAGTTGTATTATCTACCAAAGTATCAATATGTGGTAAAGGGAAGTCGTCTTTCGGACTGGCTTTGTTTAAATCTCGATAATCTACACACGTCCTAACTTTTCCATCCTTCTTTGGTACAGGAACAATGTTGGCTACCCATTCGGGATACTTGGACACTGCAAGGAAGCCTGCATCAATCTGCTTTTTTACCTCATCTCTGATTTTGAGAGCCATGTCGGGTCAGGTTCTTCTGAGTTTCTGTTTAACCGGCGGGCATTCAGGTCGGAGTGGTAACTTGTGAATCACTATGTCTGTATCCAAACCCGGCATATCCTGATAAGACCAAGCAAACACATCTACGTATTACCTTAAGAGTTCCTTTAACTGATGTTTTACTTCTGCCCCTAGGGCTGCCCCAATTTTGACTTCCTTCACATCTTCTTCAGTGCCCAGATTAATAACTTCCAAATGTTCCTTGTGCGGCTGAAACTCGGTGTACTCAGACTGTGCCCATCTTACCAGTTCCTCAGGGACTTCAAAATCTTCATCCTCGTCTTCGGCTTGGTATATTAGGGAATCCAAGTCTGGAGGAAATGCGAGGTTACAGGATTCAATGGGGTTATGGTCATTACTGCATGTTTGAAGGGTTTACTTTATTAAAACACACAACAACAAATGCAACACATACAGAGAAAGAGAAAATTGTTTTTGTTTTGGTTTTTTGTATTGCCATTTTTCTTTCAAAGTAAAAGCAAAAAGACGGTAAAAGGAACAACACGAGGAATTTTAACAAAGTAGTCCATTCTCATTGATATTTCTTTGAAAGCATGGGGCCCTTACAAAATATTCCTATAGCCTTGGGCACGGCTACAGAGATTTTAAAACAACAACAAAGAATGAAAATAACAAATTACTTTAACTCGGGAAAAACTACAGGAACTTCGATAGCCTCCCAGTTGTTCAGAGCAGCTTCGTCATGATACACTAGTTGTCCTATGTCTTCATCTTCAAGATTTCCTTCCACGGTGTTGATTTGAAAGCCGCCACTGATAAATATTTCTTGAATAGCCTTTGGTCGGCTGTTGTCATGCATCGGTTCTTCACCTTGAGTTGGTTTGTAACCCAACCCCTGGCGGTTCATCTTCGGCTTTACCTCAATGACTTCTCCCCATCCCGCGGGAGTGCCTTCTTCCAGCGTAGCTTTGGCGCTTTGAGCAGATGCGAAAGTTGGACCACTTTTTTCCACCGTCTCCTCTATCATCACTGCGTTTGCTATTTCTAGTGCTTGGAATGACGTTTCTAGCACGTCCTCTTCTGCTTCAATGTACCGGAACGATGAAAGATTACTGACCATTAACTCCTCCTCACCATGAACAATTATTAGCTTATCATTTACCACAAACTTCATTCTTTGGTGCAGGGTAGAAGTTACTGCCCCTGCTTCATGGATCCAGGGACATCCCAGTAGGCAGCTGTAAGCTGGATTTATGTCCATCACCTGAAACACAATGTTAAATTCATGGGGTCCCACAAAAATCGGCAACTCTACTTCTCTGATGACCGTTCTTCTTGAGCCGTCAAAAGATTTTACAATTAATGAATTTGGTTTCATCTCTGCCCCAATATAGGCTAATCTGGACAGTGATCTTGCGGGTAACATGTTTAACGAGGATCCTGTGTCGACCAGTACTCGTGCCAGAGTATCTTCTTGGCATTTGATGGATATGTGTAGTGCACGATTGTGATCACGTTTCTCTTTCGGTAACTCAGCATCACTGAAACTTAAAGTATTGCACGCCGTGATGTTAGCCACTACTGAATCAAACCGCCCGAGTGAAATATCCTTGGTTACGTGTGCTTGTCTCAATACTTTCTGTAATGCCTCTCGGTGAGCTGGCGAATTGATTAAAAGTGACAAAATAGAGATTTTTGCTGGCGTCTGATGAAGCTGATCTACCACCTTGTAATCACTTCTTCGGATAATTCTCAAAAATTCATCATTTTCTTCTTCTGTGCTCGGAGCTTCTTTCTCTTTGATTACCACAGCAGGAATAACTTCTTTTGGAATAGCCACTGATACTTTCGGCTGATAGATCCGACCGCTGCGGGTCATCTTGCTAGTGCCGGCAATGTTGGTCACATCTTTCTGATTATCTGTCTGAACAACCTTTCTCGTTTCTTTGTCCACCACGGTCACATCGTACCTCCATGGAACAGCTCTTGTATTTTCATAATGGAACGGTCTTGGTTTTTGAACTACGATTGGTCGCGGTTGACCAATAGCAGCTCTGTTGAAAATTGGCCTTGCACCCCTGTTAAACACTGGAACTTTCTCTCTTTTCCTGGACAGGTCGAAAACTGGCTCTATTACAGAAACCTCTTCTTTCCTTACCTTACCACATACTTGTAACATCCCCTCATTTATCAATCTTTGTATATCTTCCTGCATCACATCACATCCACTGGAACTAACAGTACATTTTTCACAATTGTTATGAACACTTCCCAACAACCCTGCTTCTGTCAACTTATCATGCAATGTCTTCAATGTCGTTCTGATTTTTGACACATCATTAATTATCTCTTCATCTGACTTTTCAATGGCATTGACCCCTCCATGGTTTGGCAGTGGGTTACTTTTGACGTTAGGTGGTACATCATCAAAGGACAGGATTTTCTTCTCCATCAACTCTCTTACCAGATGTTTTAAGGCAAAGCAACCTTCTAAGTCGTGGCCGGCAGTACCTTCATGGAAAGCACAATGGGCATTTGGGTTATAATGTGGAGATGTGGTATCCGGATTAAGCGGTCTTGTCGTGATCAAACCCTGATGGACCAAAGATGGATATAAATCAGTATATATCATTGGTATTTGTGGGAGTGGAGGTTTTGTGGTCGGCCTTCGATTCTGGTATTGTTGTCTGGGTTGTGGCATCCTCTGCGGCTGATTTTGTTGAAAGGGCGGAGCATTGGGCGCTCGTTGATGCCCTTGCTGGTTTTGCTGATTCACGGGCGTTGGTCGCCCTGACTGATGGTTTGAAACGGAATGGTTGAATGCTGGGCTCACAGCTGCCACATATTGCTGAGGGGCATACTGTACCGGGTACACGGGTCTTTGTTGATGAAATTGTTGAACATAGTTAGGTTGGATTGGCTGGATGAAACTTTGTTGAGGCGGCTGATATTGCTGATATGGAGGTCTCACGGTACGATTTCTTCTTCCCATTACGGCATTTGTTTCACCTTCTTTCTTTTTGTGAAACCCACTGCTGTTGTTAGAACTGCTGGAGCTGCTGGCTACCTTTCCACTTTTCATTCCCAATTCTACCCTCACTCCTACGGCCACAATGTATGAAAAACTTGCAGACACGCTGCTGATCATTTTCTCGTAGAATTCTGGTCTCACTGTGTCAACAAACCAGTCTGTCAGTTCTTTCTCGCTTAGAGGTGGTTCTACCTGGGAAGCTGTTTCTCTCCACCGCTGAGCGTACTCTTTGAATGATTCTGTGCTTTTCTGGGACATGCTCAACAACTGCCTTCGGTCAGGCACCATATCCATATTATATTTGTAATGTTTCATGAATGCATCAGCCAAATCTTGAAAACTGTGGATTCTTGATTGATCTAGACTTAGATACCATTTTGCTGGAGCTCCTTTCAGACTGTCTTGGAAGCAATGGATCATCAGTTTATCGTCTTCGACGTGTGCTTCCATTCTTCTATAGTACATGATTAAGTGAGTTCATGGACAAGTAGCTCCTGAGTACTGATCGAAATTTGGGATTTTGAACTTTGGCGGTATTACTAGTCCAGATACCAAACACATTTCTCTGGCGTCAGTGCCAAAGGTATCGTTTCCTTCCATCGCTCGGATCTTTCTCCCTATAGTTTCAACACTTTCCCTTAACTTCTCATGTGATTCATTCTCCTCTTCATACCCTTCGGGTCCTTCGTATACTGGTGGTGGATTATAAAAGATGGGGCGTGCCTGAATCTGTACAGCAGCTGGAGTATATGTAGGAATTGTCTGAGGGACTTCTCCCCCTAGGGAAACTGTCTGCTGAGTGACTCTTGGTGGAGGTACAAAGCCTGGAGGTAACCCATAGGTTGGCACGTTTGCAATAGTAACAGCCGTCGGGATTGGATCCGCAGTGATTTCAGAGACAACGGTGGCTTGAGTGTCCAACATTGCACGAATGACTTGTAAGGCTTCCCTGATCTGTCCCATGCCTCCTCGGAGCTCTCCGAGTTCATTGTCGATTCTGTCTACATCTAAGTTCTGTTCTTCCATCCTTAAGCGAGCTTGGGCTCGTGTGTTGTACTGATGGCGAGGTCTTAGTGTGATTCTGAAGACAAGACAAAGGAATGAGACACGACTCAGGAACATGCGTATGCAATGCTTATGAAATGCAGACATGCAAATGTAGATTTAAACATTTAAGGATATAAAAGCTTTATTTGCAAATGTTATAACAACGGGGAAACAGACAAATCTTCATTGATGATAACTGGAGAGTTTATAACATCAAACTGGAAATGGAAATACAAGCTTCTTGCTTACAAAATACAGAAAACAACATCAAAAGATTCTAGATCCTTCTGCTGGATGGTCCTTCATCTTCAGACTGATTCTTTCTTCCACTTTGACGTACCACTTCTTGAAGTTCTTCCTTTTCTTGCATTGCCATGAAATACTTACTTCTCCAGTCTTTTCCTTCTTCCTCGGCTTTGGCTAGAGCAGCCTTCAATTCTTCTATCAGGGTGACCTTTGTTGGATGAGGCTCGAAACTGGTAAAGAACATCTTCAATGCTGCTTCTTTTACCCATGCCAAGTAAGTTTCAGAAACAGTGATGTCAGGGTAATCCAATGCAGTCATCCCCCTAGTGTTGACACGACGCCAAGCATATATAATCTGAGCTTTGAAAACTCGATCCTTTCCCTCTTCAATATAAAAGCTTCTCAGGAGAGAGAAGTCCGGTTCGTCTTTCATCGGGTAACCCAGCTGACGGCGAGCTAAGATGGGATTGTAGCTGATGCAGCCTTCGGTGCTGATGAGTGGGACATTCGGGAAATCTCCACAACTCTGAATCATAGGTACCCCTCCACAGATGGGGTCATACCAATTGATGTCGGTGTGTTTGAGTAATAACAGCCTTTCAGTCTAGGAGAGCCCATTCCGTCGATCCCAAAGAGCAGGTAACCTCGGCAAGTGTGAAATAAATCACTTGTAGAGAAGAGTAGCGCAGCATACAACTCGTGCACCTCCATGACGACTACTACGATGAATGGAGAAATATGTATCAGCTAACAGTGTAGGTACTGGATTTCTGAGCTCAAAAAGAGTGATTGTGTTTGCTTCTACAAAGTTGTTGACGGTTGGGAACAAGAAGAGTCCGTAGATCAATAAAGCCAGAATGGCTTCAAATGCTTCCATCCTCTTTGCCTCTGCATAGATCTGGGCTTTTTCAAACAAGAACATTGCTGGTAAACCGTACATGCTCCCTCGGGTAGTTAAATGAGAATGCACTTCAACCACTTCTAGGTTTAGGAGATCTGCAATGGTTCCTTCATTTGGAGTTCTTTCTCGTCCGGAGAACGGTCTAGGAGTAACACTCACCCCCATCAGGGCGGAGTATTCTTCCAAGGTTGGGAGTAGTTGGTAATCTGGGAAAGTGAAACAGTGATAGGTTGTGTCGTAGAACTGTACGAGTGCTGATAACATTTCTTCGTCAACTTGGATCTCGAGTAGAGGCAACACATTCCCATATCTTTCTTTGAATGCTTCAGAATCTTCTACCAACCTTGCTAGTCTTCTAAGATTTCCCAGATCTGGGATTTGGAACATACCTCCTGTGGTTGTTTTCTTTCCCGAATTCATTGTGATAATATCTGCAAAATAAACTTTATTTCCTTGAATGTTTAAATAATGAGAATGCAAATGTAAATGCAAAAGTTTTATGGAACTCAAATTTACCAAAATATCCTTTCATTTCATTGATTTTTCAAAGTGGTATTACAAAAGATTTTAGTACATCTTACAAAAGTCCTAACATTACAACTCAATATGCTCTAAAAGAAAGTCTTCTCTCTTCTTGATTCTTCTGAGCTCTTCTTCCACCTGTGCTTTCTCAAGGATGAGTTTATCTACCATAGCCTTCCAAGGAGTTGATTGATGGTTGGAATAGAATGCATCTTCCTGTGCCTTTCTTTTCTTGCTTGCAACTGCTTCCTCTTCTTTCAACTGAAGTTGTTTGCGGAGTTCCTCGTTCTCTTCCATAGCCACCTGATATTTGTACTTCCAGGATACCTCAGTCTGCTGTGACTTCCTCAGAGCAATCTTCATCTTCTCTTCCTCAGACACGAAAATCAACGGTTGTTCTTCTATTAATACCATAGGCTTTTGTGGAGGATAAGGCATTTTCAACTGAATGGCCCTCTTTCAGACCCATTGGAGATAAGGTTCAAAAGAGATGCAGTTAGTTCTTCCCAAGTCCTCTTTTCCTTTCCTGTGTATATGCCCCCATGCTTTGAGAATTTCATCTTTTAATTCTGAAACTCCTATGAAGAAAATACCTTCTACGTGAGCACTGCAGGGTTTGTCTTTCAGTGGATAACAAAGTTGTCGACGAGCAAGCACGGGGTTATAGTTGATTCCCCCATTTGTACCAAGGAGAGGTATATTCCCGAAGCTTCCACAACTATCAATGATTTTGATTCCATCGTAACTACGGCTGTACCAGTCAATATCGGAGTGAGTAAGAGCCATAATCTTTTCAGACCACCATCCTTTTATCCAAAAAGTATGGGCTTTGGGTAGGTGAGAAACAAACCATTTATACAACAACGGAACACAACAGACGATCATCCCTCCTTTGTGAAGATTTCTTAGATGAACAGAGTGGTAAGCATCAGCTAGTAGAGTAGGTATTGGATTCTTCTTTAAGAATATTTTGATGGCATTGAGATCCACAAAGTTGTCAAAGCTCGGAAACAGAAAGATCCCATAAATAAGCAAGGCTAGAATAGCCTCAAAAGCATCCATACTCAAGTGATCGGCATAATACTGAGCTTTCCCAATTAAGAATTTTGCAGTCAGCCCAAAGATCCCTCCTTTAGTAACCATGTTCTTCTGAATGTCTACCAACTCGATACGTGTGGCTTTAGCAATTTCTTCCTCTTTAGGGTCCTTCTCCATGACGGGAAAAGGAGATGCATCAAGGATGGGTAACCCAATCAGACAGGAATACTCTTCAAGTGTCGGCACTAACTGATAGTCAGGAAATGTGAAGCAGTGATAAAGTGGGTCATAGAACTGGAGTAATGTGGAAAGGAGTCCCAGATCTATTCTCTTCTTCATTCTCAGTAGAGACAACAAATTCTCGTACCTGCTCTTGAACCCTTCTACATCTGTGATCAGAGTGCTCAACCTTTCAATCTCATCCACATTAGGGCTTTTGTAAGTGTACTTTATAGTTTTCTTTTTTCCATTGTCCATGATGTTCCTGATATTTTATAAATAAAAGACTCTGAGTTCCATAAAACTTTTATGACATGATGTTTATGGATGCATGAATGCACAAACACAGGTAATCACATATTCACAGATTCACATAAATAAACAGACAAGGTTTTGGGTTTGGATAATGAAAGAGGAGTCGAGGTCTACCCATCCCAAAAGGTGTGTATTAGGGTTTTTCTTCGTTGTAGAACAAGGTTCTAAAAGAGTTCCCAGAGTCCTCGATCCATCTTTCGGATATTATCAATTTCCCGAATACTCAGTAGTCGATAACATTCTCAAGAGAATCTCGTCCGAGTGTAGTATCGCGTATCAACTACTTTGGAATTACTCCCTCATAGTCATCGCACTACATCCTAATAAGGCCAAAGTGGGGAAAAAGGTATATAAAGGTCCTCAGTGTCATGGGCACCTATGTAGAAAGTAGAATTGTTTTCATGAATACTCGATCAATAATACTAATGTTGCACCCCAAATTTGTCCTACCTTTACATAGTTTCTAGTGCCACTTTATTTTGAATGAATAAAATGGCACAATTGGCAAGAGACCGTGTGTAAGGAGTTGTGAGTGTGAGAGGTCGAGAGTTCAAATCCCACCTTCTTCACTTTTTGTTTTTTCTTTTATTTTTGTTCTAACTTTTCTATTTTTCATAAAAAAAAATAACAAAAATAGTTTTTTAATTATTTAATTATTATTTTCGTATTTTATTTAAATTATTTTTTAAAAATATTATTTTTCACTTTTTTCCATATTATTCATAAAAAAACATCAAAAAATCAAAAAATTAAAAATATTAGAAAATATTTTATTATATTTAGTAAATAAATAGAGTTTTAAGTTGTTTTAAGTTTGTTTTAATTTAGTTTTGACTAATTCTTTAAGTTGGGCTTTAAAGTGGGAATTAGGTTAGAGCTAACCCTAATTTGTTACCTATATAAACATAAGTGATGGGAGGAAACTTCATTCACATCAGAAAATCAAGAACAGGTCATCAGAAAAGGAGACAAAAAGAAAAACGGCGGTCGTCAAGATCCGGAGGTTCAGAAGAGTTTCGAAGCTCATCATCATCACCTCCATTTGAGAAAGAGGAAAAGAGATCCAAAGAAGTTCGTCGAGAACCATTGCCGCCGGCGAAGAACAAGCGAAAGCATCACCAACCGGCAACTGAAATGTAAGCTTTTATGTTATCCCAATTAAAACCTCTTCCAAATAATTAAACTCTCATTTCATTTTTTAAACCTTTTTTTTTTCTAACTAAAAACCCTTTTTGTGAATTATAACTAAAACCAGTTTTTGATTATAATTACAGTAAGTAAAAAACTTAAAACTTTTTCTTAATTAAAACACTAACCACTAATAATTTTTTTTAATAAATAAACAGTGTTTAAAACACTTTTATAGTTAAGTGAAAACATTTTTACTAACTTAAAATTAACCCAGTCCTAAAATTAAAACTTTTTTTTAAAGTATTAAAATTAACATTTTTTTAAGTTTTAAAGATTAAAAATTAAAACATGTTAGAAAGGGTTAAAACTTTTTTCTAAAACTTTCTTTAAAATTTTAAAACTAACATTCTTTTAAAGTAAGACTAACGAACCTTTTTTTTTTATGTAAACTTCTTCTTTTAAAAAAAAACTTATGATTAGCGTTTTTTTTTAATTTAAGACTTTCTCTTTTAAAAATTAAAATTAAAATTAAAACTTTCTAAAGATAAAAAGTTAAAACTAAAGTTTTGTTTATTTAAAAATTAAAACCTTTTAAAATTAAGACTAAAATTTTAATAAAAAAAATATAAAAATTAACAAAACAATAATAAAAATTCCAAATTGCATTTTCGTGTTTCTTTTAATATAAAATATGTTTGCCATATTTTCGTCTAACTTTTCACTAACGTTCTCTGTTTCTCTCCTCAGATTATACATAGATTATGATTCATATTTATTTTAATTTATTTTGTTCCATGGATGTAATTTACGCGAGGCCATGGTCGCGATTTATTTTGTTTTTGTTTTTTTTGGGATTTGTAATTTACGCGAGTGATCGTCGCGACGCTTTCTTTACTTTCCGCACTTTAATTTTGCCGTATAATATTTTGTCATGTTTGCATGTTTTACCGTTAGAATTCCTTCCGAAGGATTAGGTCTAGCCGTTTGACCGCCGAGTCAATAACCCTAACGTTTGACCATTTCAAAATCCTAATCGCCTAGGTGTCCCGCCGTGGACGAAAATACCCTTTCCCTAGCATTAGGTCAAAGAGTCGCCGTACTCTGTTTTAGGATTTCCCGCCGTGGAATATTTAATTTAACCCTAATTTCAATTAACAAATTCAACCTAGAAATAGGAGTTTTAAGACTCCACGTAAGCGTATCCTTAAGAGACGTTTACACCCCTTGAAACCTTGACCACAGTCAAGACGTTTCTAACCTCCCTTTCGAGGGGAACTACAATTACTCTCATTCCATTCCCGTCAGGATATGTAGGCACAAGATGCGACGTCTTGCCGAGTAAACTTAGGACTAACCCTTAGGTCTTTAGGTCACTCTATCCCTTAGCTCAATATATATTAAAACAGATAATAAAATATAAAAAAAAAGCATACAATAAACAAAAGGTTCCTGTAGAGTACTACAGAAGTTTAGGGTGTTAATACCTTCCCTAAGCTTAATCAACCCCTTACCTAGGTCTCTCCCCGCATTGTCTTTACGATGCAAATTTAGGTTTTCCTCTTTTGACCTTTTCCTTCGGATAAATCAAAGAGCGGTTGTGAACCAGAGATGCGATTCAAATTAATTAATAATTTGATATCATATTCTAACCGCAACAGAAAATGGCGACTTCACTGGGGACCGAATAATTTTTAAGGGTTACCCCTATTTTGTTTATTGTGTGATATTTTATTAATTATTTTTATATATCATTGTACCTTGTGGGGATACCTGTTATTGTGAGATAAGTCCTAACCCGGACTTGAGTGACCTTATTATAGGAAGGTGAGATATTCGACGAGGCTTGCCGGGAGTGAGTCCCGACCAAGTCAACTCGAGAATCACCGCTCAGTTGAGACCCTTTCGAAAATGGTTCGGTTGATCGAGTGCAGTCGTGAAAACTTTTACTATTTTCAATTGGAGTCTGTGATACTGGGGGCCGTAGTACCTTAACACCACCTTGGCCTTATATAGGACGTAGTGCGGGAACTATGTGGGAGTAGTCCTACAATAGTTGCTACGCGATACTACACTCAAACGAGGTTCTCTTGAGGATATTATCGACCTCCAAGTTAGTTGGAAAGTTGATAATATCCGAAAGATGGATTGATGACTTTGGGCACCGCTTTAGAACCTTGTTCTGCAGGTACAATTAACCTATAGTACTTACCTTTTGGGAAGGGTAGACCTTAACTCCATTCGCTGTCCTCTAACCTAGGACCTTTGTGTGTGTATTTGTGCTTTGCATCCATAAAGCATCATATCATTTCCAGTTTCAAGGAATTCAACAGTCTTTTGCAAACTCAAAAAGGTCCTACATTTTAGAGTCAAAATTTTTTTTTTCCAACTTTCCTAAAAGGGAATATTTGCAATCGACCGTTGAAATTCTTGGAACCATTACATGGCATTAGCATCACATTTTTGCATTGCATTTTTCCCCCGGTTTCTCATTCTCGGTTCTCTCGTCTTCCAGTGTACCTTTGAGTCGTCAAGCTGATTCCTCGACACAGATATCAGACTAGAGCTAACTATAGACGCCAAATGTCAGAACAAGAGGAACATAATGCGGAGGTCCGAATGGAGATTGATGAGTTGAAAGCAGGCATGACCAGGCTTACCGAGATGCTTCAAGTGTTGATTGCTAGAGGAGAGCCACCTCAGAGGACTGTCATTCAGGAAGTTTCAAGTGTTGATCCACCTCTTGTTTCAGTGCCGCCCTCTAGTTGGCCTGAGTTTGGTTTACCTCCTAACTACTCTCCACCTGTTGCATCTGCTGCTATGATTGGTCAGGCTGTCAGACCGATTTTTCAAGCTCCTGTCCTTACCGAGGCCCAACCTGTGGTCCACAAGGTTAATCAGACTATCCAAGCTCCCGTTGAGAATCCTCCCTATGAGTACAATGTTGCCGATATTCAAGAAGATGTTGTTGAGCCTGAGATCACCCGTGAACAGTTTCAGATCATAAACAAGAGACTCCAAGCTGTCGAGGGTACTGATTTCTTCAATGTTGATGCCGATAATATGTGCCTAGTTTCTGGTCTTGTTTTGCCTGCCAAGTTCAAGACTCCTGAGTTCGTGAAGTATCAAGGTCATTCATGTCCAAGAGCCCATCTAGTCATGTACTTCCAAAAGATGGCAGCTTACACCAACAATCAGAAGTTGCTCATTCATTGCTTATAGGATAGTTTGAGTGGTGCTTCTCTTAAATGGTATATGAACTTACAGCATAACAGTGTCCACTGCTTCCAAGATCTCGTCAACGCTTTTATGAAGCAATACAAATACAATTTGGATATGGCTCCCGATCGTCGTCAGCTTCAAAGTATGTCTCAGAAGGAAAAAGAGTCGTTCAAGGAGTATGCTCAGTGTTGGAGGGAGTTAGCTTCTCAAGTCGAACCCCCTATAGCAGAGAAGGAACTGACAGGAATATTCATGGATACTTTGTCTCCTTTCTATTGGGAAAAGATGATTGGGAGCGTCTCTTCAAGCTTTACAGATCTGGTGACTATTGGCCAAAGGTTAGAAGAAGGTTTGAAAAATGGGAAGGTATCCAAAGCTGCCGAATCTTCTAATGGTGCAAAGAAATCCTATGGGAATTTCCATAAGAGGAAGGACGAGCAGACCAATGCTGTCATGACTGAATCAAGAAAGCCTCGCCAGGGATCTCAACCTGTTGTTGCTCCGCAGCCAGCTCAGAATCCTCAACGTCCAGTTATTAGACAAGACCAGTATCGAAATAGGAATCAATTTGATCCTATTCCCATGACTTACACAGAACTTTATCCTTACCTGGTTCAACAAGGGCTGATCACTACAAGGGCTTTACCACCTCCTCCTAATCCTCCTCCAGCTGGATTTAGGGCTGATTTCCAGTGCGCTTTTCATGAGGGTGCCTTAGGCCATGACTTGGAGCATTGTTTTGCACTGAAAGCCAGAGTGCGTGAGCTGATGAGAGCAGGGATACTTGATTTTCCAGACAATCCTCCAAACATCCAGAAGAATCCTTTGCCAGTGCATCAGAAATGAAGTTTTATCACTAGGCCTTTTATTCCTTGTTGTTTGCATTTTCCTTATTTCGTATTAGTTGTTTGCTTTCAAATTATGTTTGTACTTTTACATTAATGAAATGAGCATTGCGACTCTTGATTCAATTCATTTTGCCTACTATTTACTTTTTGTCCAAATTTTTGGTATGCTAAGATTGGAGGGAGGATGATGATAACGTTATATCCATAATTGCTGTCAGTATGCTTTCAATCAAACCTTGTTGATGATGTAAGGCATTGTTTCAATTCCCAAACACTGAAGAAATAAGGAAGTTAATCCCTTGTCAACCCCTTCGAGCCTAGAAGTTGGAGTTCCTTTCTTTACAAAAAAAAAAACCCGCAATTTTAACCTGGGGATGGGTAGTTCTCAGTTAACTCGGTTGTGCTTTCATGCAATACACCTTTCATATAAAGGTTGAATTCACAAGTTTTCCTTCGTACACAGCAAGTAAGTGTCGAAGATGTTTTCCAATTCAAAAGCCGATGATGGTTCATCGTGATCATTAAGCTAGGCAGTCACTTTCTTTCAAAAAAAAAAAGTCTGCTAAGTCAAAACCTATAAAGGAGACTTAGGCAAAACTGGGGCATCCCGATGACTGTAATCTTCACAAGAAACAGCTCAGGCAAAATTTAGGGATAATGCAGAGAGGAGTTTTAAATCCTTACCCTAAAAATCCTAAATGTCAAAACAACCAAATGTTATAGGAAAGTAGTGACGACCATCTCAAGAGTCCCTTGACTTTCGAACCATCATTACTACCATCAGTGCAATTCCTAACCTATAGGAACCTGAATGGATAATATGAGTTAACTGAGCGTAGGATTGAAGATTATCACGTAGATTGGGTGGGAACAAACAAATTTTGAGCCTTTATCCTTTGTTTCATAAACCGTGAACCAGGCCACATTACAACCCTCAAAAGACCTAATTGAAGCAAGGTTATTTTGAAAGTATACTACAGCAAGGTTGCGTAACCTGAATCCTAAAGATCTTTGTGAATCATTTATTTTGGCAGTACACCTTTGTTTTAAACTTTGAGCGTCTTGAACCACCGTGTTCTGACTAACGACTCATGTATTTTCCATCTTTCAAAAATAATTTTGATTTCAAAAGTCGCATGAACTTTGCATTACCATGTTTGTATGAATATTTTTGTTTGCAAACTGGCTTTCCTCTAAGGAATTTTCAAACAATGAGAAACTTGGTCAAGTGATCTTATCAGGGGCAAGTTCCTTTTACATCCTGTCAAAGAATCAGTTCAAGATTTGTTCAAGGCAATATCTTCTCAGATTTGGTTTATCCAGAGAATTGTTCAAGACTCAGACTGGGGCAAGCCCTCCGAGGATACAACAAAACAGTCGATTCCACGAATCAGACAGCTGAAGCAATTATCAATTCATTTGACCTGGGGCAGTTTACTTGCATAATCCCCAAGCAGTTATTCATCATTCCTACAGTGACTATCAACTTGATACAGTTTAACAGAATGACAGTGATCTCCGTGTTGAGGAATCAGTCCTCCAGTTTTGTCATCTCACAGAAAGAGTCGAGTCTTGTCGTCGACGTCTGCATTTGCATTTGATCATATGCCATAGCATAATTCCTATACATGTGCACATCTTGGGTGCTTTACTCCCCATTTACATTTCTATCTTGGGTGCTTTACTCCCCATTTACATTTCTATCCTGGGTGCTTTACTCCCCATTTACATTTCTATCCTGGGTGCTTTACTCCCCATTTACATGTCTATCTTGGGTGCTTTACTCCCCACTTACCTTCTATCCTTGGGTGTTTTATCCCCCATGTACCTTTATCCCGGGTGTTTTATTCCCCGTTTACCAGATATTCATGGGTTTACCTAACATCATGGTGTTTTACCCCCATTTACTTTTTTTTTTTCTTCCCTGAGGTCGTGTTTTACTCGCGTCTTACCTTGTGGGCAAAATTTATTTACTTGGCATCATGGGTGTTTTATCCCCATTTGCTTCTTCTCCCGAGGTCGTGTTTTACCCGCGTCTTACCTTGTGGACGAATTTAGTTACTTGGCATCATGGGTGTTTTATCCCCATTTGCATTTTGCTCCCCGAGGTCGTGTTTTATCCGCGTCTTACCTTGTGGACGAATTTAGTTACTTGGCAGCATGGGTGTTTTATCCCCATTTGCATTTTTCTCCCCGAGGTCGTGTTTTATCCGCGTCTTACCTTGTGGACAAAGTCCAGTTTACTTGGCACCCATCGACTATTTCGTGTCATGTCTATCTGACGTTCTTTCAGATACGACGTGTCTCCTTTTCGATGTTCTTCCGAAATGTTCTGATGTTGTCTCTCCCTATATGTTTTCTGGTGAGTCCTGAAGATCCCGCTCGATCTCTTCAAGGAATGTCCCGAAAACTCTAGCGTCTGTCGTTTACCTGGTCCTGCCTCCATGTGGATCATATGTTACCTTGTCACCACCGCGTGTCTTCTTCCCCAGTGCATTTCCTCGTTGCGCCGTCCCCTGTGACGTTGTTTCGTCTGCATCCGTGCATTTTTTTCATTTTCATCATACGCATCATATTAGATTCATGGCATTGTCAGCATTATAGTTCGTGTTATTTTGTCCATATCATTGCATATCACTACATCTAGGGGCCAAATTTCCGGTTATCTGTATTTAAATCCCTTTCACCGCGATTTCTCGAGTCTCCGCTGCTCAAATCATCCGGTGAAGCTATTTAAATAGGGGCATCTGTTGCACCCCAAATTTGTCCTACCTTTACATAGTTTCTAGTGCCACTTTATTTTGAATGAATAAAATGGCACAATTGGCAAGAGACCGTGTGTAAGGAGTTGTGAGTGTGAGAGGTCGAGAGTTCAAATCCCACCTTCTTCACTTTTTGTTTTTTCTTTTATTTTTGTTCTAACTTTTCTATTTTTCATAAAAAAAAATAACAAAAATAGTTTTTTAATTATTTAATTATTATTTTCGTATTTTATTTAAATTATTTTTTAAAAATATTATTTTTCACTTTTTTCCATATTATTCATAAAAAAACATCAAAAAATCAAAAAATTAAAAATATTAGAAAATATTTTATTATATTTAGTAAATAAATAGAGTTTTAAGTTGTTTTAAGTTTGTTTTAATTTAGTTTTGACTAATTCTTTAAGTTGGGCTTTAAAGTGGGAATTAGGTTAGAGCTAACCCTAATTTGTTACCTATATAAACATAAGTGATGGGAGGAAACTTCATTCACATCAGAAAATCAAGAACAGGTCATCAGAAAAGGAGACAAAAAGAAAAACGGCGGTCGTCAAGATCCGGAGGTTCAGAAGAGTTTCGAAGCTCATCATCATCACCTCCATTTGAGAAAGAGGAAAAGAGATCCAAAGAAGTTCGTCGAGAACCATTGCCGCCGGCGAAGAACAAGCGAAAGCATCACCAACCGGCAACTGAAATGTAAGCTTTTATGTTATCCCAATTAAAACCTCTTCCAAATAATTAAACTCTCATTTCATTTTTTAAACCTTTTTTTTTTCTAACTAAAAACCCTTTTTGTGAATTATAACTAAAACCAGTTTTTGATTATAATTACAGTAAGTAAAAAACTTAAAACTTTTTCTTAATTAAAACACTAACCACTAATAATTTTTTTTAATAAATAAACAGTGTTTAAAACACTTTTATAGTTAAGTGAAAACATTTTTACTAACTTAAAATTAACCCAGTCCTAAAATTAAAACTTTTTTTTAAAGTATTAAAATTAACATTTTTTTAAGTTTTAAAGATTAAAAATTAAAACATGTTAGAAAGGGTTAAAACTTTTTTCTAAAACTTTCTTTAAAATTTTAAAACTAACATTCTTTTAAAGTAAGACTAACGAACCTTTTTTTTTTATGTAAACTTCTTCTTTTAAAAAAAAACTTATGATTAGCGTTTTTTTTTAATTTAAGACTTTCTCTTTTAAAAATTAAAATTAAAATTAAAACTTTCTAAAGATAAAAAGTTAAAACTAAAGTTTTGTTTATTTAAAAATTAAAACCTTTTAAAATTAAGACTAAAATTTTAATAAAAAAAATATAAAAATTAACAAAACAATAATAAAAATTCCAAATTGCATTTTCGTGTTTCTTTTAATATAAAATATGTTTGCCATATTTTCGTCTAACTTTTCACTAACGTTCTCTGTTTCTCTCCTCAGATTATACATAGATTATGATTCATATTTATTTTAATTTATTTTGTTCCATGGATGTAATTTACGCGAGGCCATGGTCGCGATTTATTTTGTTTTTGTTTTTTTTGGGATTTGTAATTTACGCGAGTGATCGTCGCGACGCTTTCTTTACTTTCCGCACTTTAATTTTGCCGTATAATATTTTGTCATGTTTGCATGTTTTACCGTTAGAATTCCTTCCGAAGGATTAGGTCTAGCCGTTTGACCGCCGAGTCAATAACCCTAACGTTTGACCATTTCAAAATCCTAATCGCCTAGGTGTCCCGCCGTGGACGAAAATACCCTTTCCCTAGCATTAGGTCAAAGAGTCGCCGTACTCTGTTTTAGGATTTCCCGCCGTGGAATATTTAATTTAACCCTAATTTCAATTAACAAATTCAACCTAGAAATAGGAGTTTTAAGACTCCACGTAAGCGTATCCTTAAGAGACGTTTACACCCCTTGAAACCTTGACCACAGTCAAGACGTTTCTAACCTCCCTTTCGAGGGGAACTACAATTACTCTCATTCCATTCCCGTCAGGATATGTAGGCACAAGATGCGACGTCTTGCCGAGTAAACTTAGGACTAACCCTTAGGTCTTTAGGTCACTCTATCCCTTAGCTCAATATATATTAAAACAGATAATAAAATATAAAAAAAAAGCATACAATAAACAAAAGGTTCCTGTAGAGTACTACAGAAGTTTAGGGTGTTAATACCTTCCCTAAGCTTAATCAACCCCTTACCTAGGTCTCTCCCCGCATTGTCTTTACGATGCAAATTTAGGTTTTCCTCTTTTGACCTTTTCCTTCGGATAAATCAAAGAGCGGTTGTGAACCAGAGATGCGATTCAAATTAATTAATAATTTGATATCATATTCTAACCGCAACAACTAACTCTCAAAAGGGCCTCCACTGAGCGGTGATTTTCTCAAGTCAGCTTGGTCGGGAATCTACTCCCTATAAGCCTTCTTGAATATATCACCTTCCTATCATAAGTACGCTCGAGCACGGGTGTAATGTTGTCTTACCACTTCAAGTTTCCCAAACAAATAGAGCACAAATATATACAAGTATTCACGGATAGCAATTAGTCTAACAAAATAGGTTGAACCCTCAAAATAAAAGCGAGTAAGCAATTTCCCCAGTGAAGTCGCCATTTCTATTGCGGTGAAAATTGGATATCAAGCTATTAATTAACTTGAATCTTATTTCTTTTACAACCGATCTTTATTTTATCCAAAGGATAGGTCTAAAGAGAGAACAACCTTTTTCGCGATGTAACGACAACGCTTAAGAGATTCGGGGATCGGGGGTTAGTTATATCTAGGAAAGGTATTAGCACCCTAAATATCTGTAGTACTCTACAGGAACCTTTTGTTCGATTGATTGCTAAGTTTGTGAATTGTGCTATGGTTAAGGGATAAGATAAAAATAAAGGCCTAAGTGGTTTTCTAAGTTTGCTCGCAAAGACGTCGCATATTCTGCCTACGTATCCTGACTAGGATAGAATCAGAGCAATCGTAGTTCGCCTTACAAGGGAAAGAACACTTGATGACGATCAAGGTTCAATGGGGAACAAACATGACAATGTTTGTGTGGAGTTTGACAAAACTCCCTATTCTATGTTGTAGAAGGGGAAAGTAAGAGATCATGACGATGATTCATACACAGAGTTGACGAACTCTTTCCTAGGGTTCTAGTTGAAGAACGCTCCTAGTACGGGTGGGTCTTTTAGACTTAAGAAAAGTCTGGGGCTTCTAATCTAAGGTTGAAAATGACTTAACAAATTCAAAGGTGTGATTGAATAAGTTATCCATGACATCGAGGGTCAAATGGACAGACCTTCCTTTGGAGGAAAAACGGGGAGACGACTTGAACGAGAACTAACGAGTTTCGTCGCTTCGGGATAAAAGAAAATAGAATGCTAGACAAGATGACAATAAAGGTAAAGCATAATCATGGTTGCAACCAATTAAATATTAAGAGATGGTGAGAATGAAATATGATGATAACCTTTAACAGATGAAAATAACGGGTACTGCGGCGGCAGTTCGCACTCCGTGAAATCATCAGATAAAAATGGTAAAAACTAAGAAATAAATCCTAGCATGTTAACTAACATGTATGTACATGGTTTCAAACAAGTATCGAGAAAAATATTAAAGGGAACCACATAAACATTCATCTGCAACTACGTACACGATCGCGTAAACGCGCACACTTGCACATAAAAAAACTTGGTGATAAAATGTGAAAACATAAAAAATAAAAGTATGGCATGAAATTACCCATTAATACGAACACAACAAAAAAAGAACGGACGAAAAATGATGAGAAACGAGTGAGATATGAATTTTCGAAGTTTACACGAAAAATAGCAAAAAAGAATAAAAGAGCTGCCGTCCTCAAGGGTCGAACTCAGGACAAGAGGGTACCAGGCGCATGGTCATACCATGGGGTGGCTATACATCCGTTTGTATAAGCCACCCCTTTAATTAATAAGGGTAACATGTGCACCAGGCTAGGCAAAACAACACATAACCGGGCATTTACGTTTTGTATCGTATCTCCCTAACTGTTTATCGGAATGGAACAAAATTTATATGGATTTGGGGTAGAATCAAACAAGGAAGCTAATGGTGGTCTCAGTTTTTGAAAATTATCAAACCTCTACAAAATTCGACAACTGCTGTATTGAAGTGTAATGAGATGCAACTCCATGTAAATGTCAAGATACAACTCCTTTCAAACTTAAACAACCATGCACACAAACCACATAAATCACATAGAGTGATTATGAACCCTCAAATAGGTCCTATATCAACAGAATGAAAAAATGGTATGTTGAATGCAAAATTTAATGAAAACAAGCATATTGAGGTGGTCATTTTGATGCAAACAATTCTGAAGCAATCCAATCATACAAACATGTTATAATGATGATACGAAAATGATTCATGCTGTGAGTGATACTTAAATCATGCTGTGTAGTGAAATGATATGTGATATGCAAAGCTTGGCATGAATAAAGAGCACACATAATGACAGTCCAGGTTTAAAACATAAAGGGATCACATCAAGCATACATACATGTCTAATGCATCCTTCTAAGTGAGGTTTTTCACATGAGCAAGCTCAACTCCCACTATTTTGAAAGAAAAAAAAATGTGCTACTTGTATTTTGATCCAAAGACAAAGATGCATGAAGAAGGTGATTTTAAGTTTTAAGCAAATTCTGGCCTAATGGTTCATACACACAATACACATGTAACATTTAGAGATGATTGGTGCAGAGGATTGGTAAAAAACACACAGGCTTGTGAATGTGGTGTATCAATTGCAAATCTTAGTAAAAAAGGCATTTTAAAGTGAAGCATTCTTGACAGTTTGTTTTGACATCAAATGAACATGTTAACAACTTACAAATGATTGATAGAAAGTGTCTAAAGTGTGTTTTTTTGATAAAACATCTTTATGCAAAAAGCGACATGTTGTGTGTGGCATATGTGTGAAAGATGCATTTTGTGAGGTGGATTTTGTGATAGTGTGTTTTAAGGTTAAATGATCATGCAAACATACTACAAATGATGAACATGAAGTGTTCCAACATTAACTTTGGTGCAAAAACAGTTGGTGTGAAGATTAGCATGACAGTTGCAATTTGGTGGCAAAAATGAGCATTTTCAAAGTGAGATTTTGACAGTTTTGTTTTAAACCTTTCCAATCCAAATTGAATGGTCATACACCTCTTATAGGTCACATGAAATGGTTCTAGGGCCTTAAACACAGTCAAAACCACCAGCTTGTGAAAATGGTATATGATTTGCAAAAAAAGCTTGAAAATTGCATTTTCATGTGGGCAGCCTCAAACACTCATACTCAAACCATAACCAACATACACACATCATAGATAAATGGTAATGAATGAATGCAAATCATTTTTGTGGTTAGAACTGAACTGTCATGATAAGTCAAGTGTAAAATGCAAGAATGACATAGAATGATATGCATGAAATCAGGTATTTCAAGTTTCAGAGAAGTTTGGAACCTAGCAGGCTTTCATACACCTCAAATATAAGTTAAAGAATGAGTCTTGATTGAAAAATAGAGGGCTGCACTGACAGTGTGGATTTTGGTAATCAAAATGCATTCTCTTGTGTGTGAACATGCATTTCAATGTGTGATTTTTGTTCCAAGCAGTTTTAAACTTCAAACAACTATGCAAACACTTTACAATTGATGAGTATGGAGTGTTAGATCAATCATTTCAATGGAAAATACACTGATGCAAGAAGTGGTGTGTGATATGTCATTTTTGTGAAGAAAATGAATTTTGAAGGGTGAGTTTCCATGACAGTGAGTTTTTGTGCAAAATGATCATGCTAACACCTCAACAATGATCAATATGAAGTGTGTGTGAAGTGGTTTTGAGTGAAAGACAAGTTCTATGCAAAAGTAGCACTTAAGTTGCATGAATGTGTATGAAAAATGGCCTTTGAAACATGAAATTCACAACAGATTATTTTTAATGTAAAGCAGTGAGACTAGCATATTCCAAATGGTATTCATGAGATGTTTCAATGTAATCTTGATGCAAAAACCAAATTGTGGCAGAAATTGACATTTGTGTGGTTTGATGAGTTTGATACATTTATGTACAATATGTGAATCATGAATTTGTGTGCAAACAGAGCAAGTAAATACCCAAACATACTCCTACTGCACATTGAAACTTGTCTTGATGCTAAAATCCAAGTTTTAATGCTTTATGCAAAAAGTGAAGTTCAGCTGCTAGGGTATGTTTTGGCAGTAGCAACATTTTCCTTTTACTAGCAGCAAAACACCAATGAATCTTCAATACCAAAGTTTAATTTCATGACAGCAAGACAAATTAGAAACCACAGCCAACACACAAATCTTAACAGAGATCAGGTGATGAAACAGTAGGCAAACATACCAATACACACATCAAAAATCAATAGCATTTAACAAGCTTATGTTTAGCATGAAGCCAATATCCATCAATTTGCTCATGTGTTTTGGGACAGCATATCAATTGAACTAGCACACCAATATGACAGTAACAGGCTCACATACTTATGCTTATGAGAATTTTCATCATCCTTTAAACATATGTAATGAAAATTAACAAGATGTACCTATTTCAAATTCTACCAAAACACTCAAAAATGTGATTTCATGAAAAATGATGTAAAAACCAGTAAAGATCAGCTACATACCTCTTAATGACCCTTTTGAATATGTTAGAATAGTTGAGAAAACCAGAGATCCTTCACTTCACTTCTTGGCCTTTGAACTTTCTTCAACTTTAAGCAATAATGCACTTGCAATGCTATATGTAAAAACAAGAGTTTCCAATGGTTGTTAATTTCTTGGACAGTTGAGAAACAAAATTTATGAGGTGTATGAGTGATTAGAAGGCCAAGATACTATGTAGAATGAGTTTTGGCAAGTTTTGTGGATTTGGTCAAAGTAGTGTGGGAAGAAAGTTGACTTTTTAATTTCTAAGGCATCTTGGTGGTTTAATGGCTTACACACCTTCTATATGGTATTTAGAAGTTGTGTGGAGGGTGGTTGGGGTGTTGGAAAGGGTAGAAATGATTTTGATCAATTTTCACTTCATGACCATTTTAGGTGTTTTCATGGATTTTGGATTTTTGAGAATTTGGTTCAAAGAGCGGGAATTGTGGTAACAGAGCTTCTTTGTGGTTTCTATCAGATGTATTGTGTGTGGAATGAGGTGAATGAGCCCTCCTTTTAAAGGAAAAGAGATTGAGGTGCTTGCTAGGGACTTTTCTACATCATGAAGCAAACTTGTGATATTTTGGAGCAAACCTTCAAGGAAGGGTTTTCATCATTGGTTCTGATACAAGGCTATTTTGTCAACATTTCCCACTGATTTTTGATGTTTGTAGAAGGCTAGAAACCATAGGGAAGGGCTGGTGTAGCTTCACTTTACACCTCATGGTTGGAATTGTCAAACTTGGCAACTTTGCCCACTTGTATGGCAATGAAGTCCAAGCTTTGATTTTGGGCTATTCCTCCACAATTTTCTCTTGTATCATGCTACACATATTTGATACATCACATAAAACAAGTTGGATCAAGAAAATTTGGCAAAATTAGTGAAATAAGTCATTCTTGAAAATTGGCCAATGTGGGACTAAAGTGTGAAACCCTCAACTTTGCACCTATGTAACTTTCTGCTCATAACTCCTCTTGAGATGTTCTAGTACAATTTTGAAAGCCCTCACATATTTCTAAAACATTCATGTTTTCATGAGTTTCAAACATGAAAGCCCTCCAAAGTTGCTAAAAATGAGCTTAAAACATGAAATTTCCTAAGTCTTTTTCCCTTCTTGAAATGAATTTGACCATAACTCAAATTCTATGCATTTTCTGATCATGGATCACTTAGGGACTTTTGTAGGACTTGTCAAGAGCTTCCAAATGAGCTTTGAACCAACTCAATTGGATGTGTGGTTAAGGAGTTATGGTTTAGCCCTTTTCAAAACCCTAATTTCCCGATTTCTCGATTACTCCTTCATCCTTGATCCAATGGTCATTAAAATTGATATGCAAGTCCAATATGACATAAGGAACAACTTTGTTTCATAACTTGAAGTCCAATTCATAAAATTTGGAGAGTTGACTTTTCGGTCAATCGTACGACCGATCGGTGATTACCGAGTCGCCTGTTGACATTCTGGACCTCCTGAGACTTTGAAACTTCTAGGATGAACTTTAATAAGCTACATGAACTTCATGGACCTAAATCCCACCATTACAACACCTTCCAACATCAAAGTCAAACCACAGTTGACTTTTACTAGTTAAAAACCCTAATCGGGGCCTCCAGACTGCACTGTTCTTGATTCTGAAATGATTTCTTCGAATTGGCTTCTCATTTGACATTATGTAATATCCTTGACCTTGTTTCTTATTTTAATGAGCCCAAAACATTGACTAATCACAAACCCTGAAGTTTTGATTTTGACAGCACGAAACCCTGATTCATCTGCAATTTGACAAAGACAGACTTGCACTGGATTAAGGTTAGACAGTTCATGAGTATGCTCCTAAAATGATAATGAGAATCTAAGGGGTCAAAATTTGGGGTGCAACAGAAACTAAAACCACCCACTACCACCAAAAGGATGATAGGACAAACACTATCGCACAATCAGAAATCAATTAAGATGACAAACCCACCACCAAAAGGATGACGGTGCGAAAGTCACACCAACCACTACCACCAAAAGCATGATAGGTTAAACACTATCGCATAATCTGACATCAACAAGATGACAGACCCCCACCAAAAGGATGACGGAGCGAAAGTCACACTGACCACTACCACCAAAAGCATGATAAGACAAACACTATCGCACAATCTGACATCAACAAGATGACAGACCCCCACCAAAAGAATGATGGAGCGAAACTCACACCGGCCACTACCACAAAAAGGATGATAGGACAAAGACTATCGCACAATCTTACATCAATGAAGATGACAGACCCACCACCAAAAGGATGAAGGAGCGAAACTCACACCAGCCACCACCATCAAAAGGATGGTGGGACAAACACTATCGCACAATCTGACATCAATAAAGATGACAGACCCACCACCAAAAGGATGACGAAGCAAAACTGACACAGGCCACTACCACCAAAAGGATGATAGGATAAACACTCTTGCACAATCTGACATCAACAAGATGACAGACCCCCCAGCAAAAGGATGACGGAGCAAAATTCACACCGACCACTACCACCAAAAGCATGATAGGACAAACATTATCGCATAATCTGACATCAATTAAGATGACAGACCCCCCACCAAAATGATGACGGAGCGAAACTCACACCGGCCACTACCACTAAAAGCATGATAGGACAAACATTATCGCATAATCTGACATCAATTAAGATGACAGACCCACCACCAAAACAATGACGGAGCGAAACTAATACCACCCACTACCACCAAAAGGATGATAGGACAAACACTATTGCACAATCAGACATCAATTAAGATGACAGACCCACCACCAAAAGGATGATGGAGCGAAACTCACAAGGACCACTAACACCAAAAGGATGATAAGACAAACACTATCGCACAATCTAACATCAATAAGATGACATAACCCTCACCAAAAGGATGACGGATTGAAAGTCACACCGACCACTACCACCAAAAGCAGGATAGGTTAAACACTATCACACAATCTGACATCAATAAGATGACAGACCCCCCACCAAAAGGATGACGGAGCTAAAGTCACACTGATCACTACCACTAAAAGCATGATAGGACAAACAATATCGCACAATCTGACATCAACAAGATGACAGAACCTCACCAAAAGGATGACAGAGCAAAACTCACACCGGCCACTACCATTAAAAGGATGATAGGACAAACACTATCGCACAATCTGACATCAATTAATATGACAGAACCACCACCAAAAGAATGGCAGAGCGAAACTCACACCGGCAACCACCACCAAAAGGATGATAGGACAAATACTATCGCACAATGTGACATTAATTAAGATGACAGACCCACCACAAAATGGATGATGGAGCAAAACTGACACAGGCCACTACCACCAAAACGATGATAGGATAAACACACTTTTGCAATCTGACATCAGCAAGATGACAAACCCCCCTCCAAAATGATGACGAAGCGAAACTCACACCGGCCACTACCACCAAAAGCATGATAGGACAAACATTATCGCATAATCTGACATCAATTAAGATGATAGACCCACCACCAAAACAAGGACGAAGCTAAACTAATACCGCCCACTACCACCAAAAGGATGATAGGACAAATACTATCGCACAATCAGACATGAGTGATAAGCCAGACCCAGACTTGAGTGTATACCTAGCATTAGGTTTGTTTCGAAAGCATATTTCGATAAAAATTGCATCAATACTGACTCCTAGAAAGGATTCCCCTTAAAGCGTTGTATTGACATTGACATGTTGACGACCAGGTACGAGTGCCAGAATATTCCGGTGAACCGGGCCAAGCTACGTCAAAAGATCACGGCATGGGAGTCAGCCATCCAGAACTTCGTTAATCTGAAGCAGTCAGGTCGAGATTCGATGAAACTCTCGAGGACGCCCAGGGTATTTCCCCATAGATTAGCCAATCAGGGGCAAAGTCGTCGCAAGACAGGGGCAGGCCACCCTAAGAGCGCAGAAGTTGTTTATGGTCCGTGGGGCAATTAATATGAAGCACCTATTCGAGTTTCAAGATGCTGAGGCAGATCTGGGTGCAAAGATTGTATATTTCCTTTCAAGGAACATCCCCACAGAGATCCCACGAGCTGGGGCAAAAGCTGAAAGCGAAAGAATCGTTCCTCTCCATGTTGGCAGAGATTGTCGGAAGTCATTATAGATTTTGGGGCAAGCCATCGGGAGTTCGTCCCATGGCATATTTTCCAAGCAGGATGATTCCTTCTTCCCCAGCAGGTTCAGTTGTGTTTCCTCACAGAGTCTGAACAGGGGGCTGTGAGCATTGATGTGTCTCCCCGAGCGGAGATAGATTCTCCCCAACCGAGTGTATCCTAGGAAGGATCATCATATCCCCAGCTGATTCATGCGCAGAGGTGTATACTCATTCCCAGCAGTGGGTCAATAAGAAGTTTTCTCGTAGAAGACTATCCGCAAGTGCTTAGCTCTCGATAGTTTATACTGAAGTCTCTGGCAGAGTTGTATGCCCAAGATGATTCTTGAAGTCCTCAGCAAAGTTGTTTGTTCAAGATGATTCTTGAAGTCCTCAGCGAAGTTGTTTGTTCAGGATGATTCTTGAAGTCCTCAACAGAGTTTATTCGTCCAGGATGATTCCTGGATCCCTAGAACAGAGTTACTTGATAGTTCTCCTGAATCCCCAGCGAAGTCGGTCTCACCGTTCCAGCATTTATTTTGCTGTAGTAATTCTTTGATACCCGGTTATCCCCAGCGGAGTTGGCTTCACCTTTCCAGCATTTATTTTGCTGGAATTGTCCTTCTGTGTACAGCTCTCCTCCGGAAGCCCGAGCCTGCATTTGCATCTTTGCATATATCATCATATTTGCATCATGTTTGCATTTCATCCTCAAATGCGTAGCATTTCCATCGTATGAAGCATTACGCCATAGAAAAATTAAAACATACGCATATGCATACGAAGCATAAGACAGTTTATGTTCAGATAGCTCATACGCATATGCATATGAAGCATTATGTTTTGTCCTCTGATGATGACAGCCCCAAGCAGAGTTCCTTTATCAATCAGTCCTCTGATGTCGACTGATTCTTTTACCGTTAATCTCCATTAATGATGTGTATGTCTGAGTAGATTCTCTTTCCGTTAATCTCTATTAACGATGTGTCTCCCCAGCAAGTCTTCTTACCGTCTATCCTTAGACGACGCGAGTTGTGAATACGATCTTCTCTGTTTGTTCAAAATTCAATGATTTGGATTTTGGATATGGTTTTCTCTCCGTCTATCCTTGGACAATGCGAGATTTTAAGACGAATTTCAGATATGGGTTACTCTCCGTCTATCCTTAGACGATGTGAGTGCCGAATATGGTTTTCTTTCAGTTTATTGGATGAGATGTTGTTCTGAGAAGGTTTTCGTGCCGTCAATTCCTGTTGATGTCGTGGCTCTCTGAAGAATGTTTGATTTCCTTGTTGTCAGTTCCTATTGACGATATGGCTATTTGAAGATGGTTTTCTTTCTGTCAATTCCTATTAATGATGTGGCCCTTTGAATATATTTCCTTTTCATTAATTCTTATGGACGAAAGGATTCAGAAGTTTGCTGAATAGTTGCGAAGTTCATTGATGTAATCATTGATTTGATCTTTCTTTCTGTCGATTCCTATTGACGATGTGGTTCTTCGGACAAGTTCTTCTTTCCGTCTTTCTTTAGACGATGTGAGTATCAGATTTGTTCCTGTTTACCCTCAGATGATATGAGCATGGTGGCTTTCTTCCCGTCTACTTCTAGACGACGTGAGTATCGGGTGTCTACCTTCAGCTGATATGAGCGTGGTGGCTTTCTTTCTGTCTATCCTTGGACGATGTGAACGTATGGTGTCTTCCCATCTTTCTTTAGACGACGTGAGTATTGTTTCTTTCTGACGAAATGAAAGGATCAAGTGCATGTTGATCCGGCTTTCAACAGTGACTTCCCCTATTTCTATAGACGATGTGAGTATTGTTTCTCTTTCTGACGAAGTGAGAGGATCAAGTGCATGTTGATCCAGTTTCAGCAGTGACTTCCCGTCTACTTTTAGATGACGTGAGTATTGTTTCTCTTTCTGACGAAATGAGAGGATCAAGTGCATGTTGATCCAGCCTGTGGGTTCGATGTCTGTGGCGTTACAAAGACGACTGCCAGCGAGGTCAAGTATTCTTCATCAGATGAGCAGTCAGCTGGTTGTCGTGCAACTGTATTCAATTTTCTGGATATTTTTCTCCATTCAGAGTTGCAGTTTATTTCTGCGGTTGGAAAATTTCCGGGTTTCTTTGGTATTCAACCGTCTTCTACCTTTGAATGTTTGAAAGTCGTTCGCTTCTCAACCCTTCAGGTCCAAGCCGTTTGAATAGGGGCAGCTGTTGCACCCCAAAATTTGCCCAACCGTTTCTCGCAATTTGACTTATGTTTCGACTCATTTTGCATTTTTGCATCTGCATACCGCATACGTTGCATTTTTTCAGCCGGACTGACTTTCTCGGGATTACAGCCTTTTCCTGGCGTTTCTGGCATTTCAAACAAGTTCGAAGAAGCAGGTTTTGTTGTGGAATTTGTGCTCATCCCGATGATTCGGTCTACGCTGTTATTTTTGAAGATATTTGTGTGTCCGATTTTTACCATTTATTTCGCTATATTCTCGCATCTTTTTTAATTGATTTAATTGATTTTCATTGCATGTTCTAGATTTTTTTCCTTAGTTTTTGACTTACAAATTAGACTTTAAATTGTTTTTTAGGTTTAGTTTCTTTTTAGAATATTTATTTTTTTTAGAACATTAATAGAGTATTATTAGATTTTTTTATTAGATTTTAATAAGATTTTCTTTTCTTAGAGTTTAATAGAATTTTAATAGTTTTTCTATATTTTAGGAGTTATTAGAGTATTTCTAGATATTAATAGTTTTTATAATATTCTAGATTTTATTTCTTTTTGGAATATTTCCTTTTATAGAATATTTTAGAATTTAATGGATTAGTGTTTTTAAATTTTAAATAGATTTTAAAATTTTATTAATTCATTCCAGATGTTATTAGGATTAATTGTTTGGTTTAATCAAGCTTTTAATTGGTTTTTTTTCATTAATTAGTGCCAGCATTATCCATTTTCGTTTGCTTTGATGTTAATTAGTGTTAATCAATTTTAATCACCTAGTTTAATTTGAGTCAGATTTTAGTCAGTTTTTTGTCCATTATCTTGGGTCAGGTGTCCACTTCAGGCCCATCTTCTCAGGTCCAGTGACACATGTCGCTATATAAGCATCTCTACGTTTCTCCTTCTCTCTCTTCCACATGTCCCACTCACTACCCACATGGCTGGCCACATGTCATACTTTCACGTCCCCACACGGCCATGCAGCTCGCCACGTATCCATCTCCCACCTAGCCACGCATCCCACACCGCCACCTCACCCCTCCGTCCATGCAAACACGTCGGGAGGCACGTCGGAGAAATCTCACGGCGCTCCCCACGACCAAGATTTTGCCGCAAACATCAAACTTCTCGCCGGAATCTTCATAGATTCATCACCTTCAACAATGTTCGTCGAGAACTTCAAGAAACTTCATCCAGTTGTCTTCCCAAAAATTCCAATAATTATGAATCCATAACCGTTTTTCCAGATTTTGATCTGTGTTCACCAACTTTTCCAGTTTTCCTCAATTTTCATCTTCTCCGTATCACTTTTTTCCAGAAATCCAAGAACCTTCATCACCTATTCATCTTTTTCCGGCGATTATCTCCTGATCCATCAAGATGTTCATCGTGTTCCTCGTCCGTTTCCAGAAACTTCATCATCTTCATACGAGATTCAACAACCTTCAAGCCATGTTCATCACGGTCAGTTAATCGTTTCCAGAATCCTTATGCAAAGCGCAGGAATTCGTCATATGTCCATAGACCTTCAAAGATTTCTCCGAAAAATCCTATCAGTCTTCAAGGAGTTTTTCTGGAACCGAAATCACCTTAAGATCCATCGCAAATCCAGATCTCCGAATGCTCATCAAAGCTTCATCCTGATTCAAGCTTGTTTCAAGATCTTCATCGATCTTCATGGGTGTTCGCCGTTGATTTTTTCCAGGTTTCTTCTTCAAGATTCATCACTTCAGAGAATCTTCAAACGAAGCTTCATCAAACTTCAACAATCTTCTTCATAACCGTTTTCTCCAAAGATCATCAACATGCATCAACGAATCTTCATATTTTTCCTTCATCGTTATGAACTCGTTTCCAGATTCATCACCAACTCCTCCATCACGATCTTCTGCTACCAAACGTCAAACACTTCAATTCCCCTGAAAGCTTCACTGAGCTAACCATCAAACTACTGATTCATCTTTTTTCGCTAACTACCGTCAGTGCATGCAAGCAGTAGGGCGAGTCGGAGAGAGGGAGAGATCGTGTTGACGGCAGTTGAGGGTGAGAGAGAGAGAGAGAGAAAAGCTAGGGTTTGGGTAAGCTGAAGGGGAAGAGGAGATTCTCACGGATCCTTCGTGTGGTTAGTGGGCTTTTCCTTGGCCCAATTCAGTTATCTGGACCATACTCTCGTTTTCCATGTGCACCTCCAGTTTCCCCTTGGTTTTTTGTTTTTTTGCTGTTGTGTTGTGGGCTCGAGCACAACCATATTGCTGAACTACATCCCCGGAACTGATACGGGTACCCCCCGTGCTGGCTATTTGTTCTTGTTGGGCTGAAGCCCAACCTTTCCTTTACTACTGATTACCCCTCCCCTGTTGATGTTAGTTTTTCTTTCTTTGTGAGGTTTATGTGCTTAAGGCCTAATTGTATTTTTCAGGCTGTACCCCCATGTTCTGCTCTATAATCCCTTGCTGTATTTTTTGTATTGTATTTTGTATATAAATGTTTTAGTATGTTCTTTTAGGAATTATAGTTTTATTTTTTCCTTTAGAATATTATGGTATAGTTTCTTTGAATAGAATCTTATATTCTATTTTTTAATATTGTATATAGATTTTATATTATAGTTTTATTTTCTATTTTCTTTTAGGAAATTATAGAATATTATAGAGTTTTTACATAGGATTTTATTTTATTTTTTATATGCAATTTACTTGTAATTTCTTTAGAGTTTTCTATTAGGAATTTATTGCCTATTTTAAGAGTAGACTATTATTTCCATTTGTTATTGGATTTCTCTCCTCATTTCTCTTCTGCCATCTGATGTTACTTTGATTTTATTCTGGGCTGGCCGTGTGACATGATTCAATTGGAGAATGATTCTCAATATCATTTCTATATCTTGTCTTTGACACGGATATTAATACGCTACCTCTTAGAGTTTGATTTCTCTTATAAGTCGAACCATGACGGTTTAGCGTTACACTGGTTCTGATTCGAAATGTCATCATCAAGGATCCAAAGAGGAGATGATTGGAATGGAGCTTGTGCATAATGTCGATGGCCAACGGAACCGCTTCGTTCGATTATATCTTTCTTGTTCAAGGCTTTATGCAACTGTCAAGTGGTGTGAACTGTAGCGTTAGATACGTAGGAAATGGTGATTGAGGGGTTTCCTCTCAATCGTTTAGAGTGTTTAGTGTAGCACCCTTTGGGTGATATACGACGCATTCACTCCTACGCTTTAGGTTCTTGCGTGTGTGTCCCGAGTTCCTTCCCGTTTAGGCGTGTTAGGTCTGCTTCCTCTTTGTTCTCGCCCCCGCACGATCGAAACCCTTTTCTCTTGGATCCTGGCGATTGAGACTCCTTCTCTTGCCCCTGTGCAATTGAGACTTGTTTTCTGCATGCGCCGAACTACGTTTGCTCTGATCTCTCGTACCAGACGAGAGTACGTAGTCATAGGATTGCGATAATCCTAGCGAGCTCACTTTCCCCCCTTTTCTGTAGTTAGCTGAACTACAACTGCTTTGATTTCTTGTATCAGACGAGAATATGTAGGCATAGAATGCGATATCCTAGCGAGCACACTAACGACTAACTTCTTTGTTCTCTCGCCTCCGTGCGATCGAGACTTTCCCGCTGAAGACTGATCTATCCCTTTCTCTTGCCCTAGCGCAGTTGAGACCAGACCATAGTTCTAGTTCCCATAGGTTCTCCGTACCTTTAAACCCCGACGTTATACGTCCGTTCTACCGCAAACAGGTAACGCCTAAGTCTCAAATGGTCGAGCAGTAATACACCTAACTACTGCAATGCGTACACTAGTATCGTCAGTCCTTTCTCTCACCCCTGTGTGATCGAGAACACCCCGGTTACCCGTAGTTAGCCTGAACTACGTTTTTCTCTGATTTCTCATACAATATGAGAATACGTAGGCACAAGACGCGACGTCTTGGCGAGCAAATCCCCCCGTAGTTTCTTGAACTACGTTGACTCTAACTTTCCCATTGCATGAGGGAATACGTAGGCATAGAGCGCGATGCTCTATCGAGTCATTTCTTTCCGTTTAACCTTAGAAGCCGTAGCTAGATTGTTTTTCACCCATAGACAAACCAACAAGCATGGATCCCATCGAGTATGAGGGACGTGAGGGGTGCTAATACCTTCCCCTTACGTAACCGACTCCCGAACCCAGGCATGGTTGCGATAACCTTGTCTTATACCTTTTCATCAGGTTTTTCCGATCCTTTCCTTTCCCTTTCTGTGGAATAAACAACGAAAGTTGGCGACTCTTCTGTTTTGTCGGAACCTTATTTTCGCGGTAGCGACAGCCACTACCACCAAAAGGATGATAGGATAAACACTCTTGCACAATCTGACATCAACAAGATGACAGACCCACCACCAAAAGGATGACGGAGCGAAACTCACTCCGGCCACCACCACTAAAAGGATGATTGGACAAACACTATCGCACAATCTGACCTCAATTAAGATGACAGACCAACCACCAAAAGAATGACGGAGCAAAACTCACACCAGCCACCACAACTAGAAGGATGATAGGACAAACATTATCGCACAATCTGACATCAATTAAGATGAGAGACCCACCACCAAAAGGATGACGGAGCGAAACTCACACCGGCCACTACCACCAAAAGGATGATAGGACAAACACTATTGAACAATCTGACATCAATAAGATGACAGACCCACCACCAAAAGGATGACGGAACGAAACTCAAACTGACCACTTCCACCAAAAGGATGATAGGACAAACACTATCGCATAATCTGACATCAACAAGATGACACACCCCTCACCAAAAGGATGACGGAGAAAAACTCACACCGGCCACTACCACCAAAAGGATGATAGGATAAACACTATCGCACAATCTGACATCAATAAGATGACAAACCCCCACCCAAAAGGTTGACAGAGCGAACGTCATGCTGACCACTACCACCAAAAGCATGATAGGACAAACAATATCGCACACTCTGACATCAAGAAGAAGACAGAACCCCACCAAAAGGATGGTGGAGCAAAACTCACACCGGCCACTACCACTAAAAGGATGATAGGACAAACACTATTGCACAATCTGACATCAATTAAGATGACAGACCAACGACCAAAAGAATGACGGAGCGAAACTCACAGCGGCCACCAAAACTAGAAGGATGATTGGACAAACACTATCGCACAATCTGACATCAATTAAGATGACAGACCCACCACCAAAAGGATGACAGAGCGAAACTCACACCGACAACCACCACCAAAAGGATGATAGGACAAACACTATCGCGCAATCTGACATCAATTAAGATGACAGACCCACCACCAAATGGATGACGGAGCAAAACTGACATCGGCCACTAACACTAAAAGGATGATAGGATAAACACTCTTGCGCAATCTGACATCAACAAGATGACAGACCCCCCACCAAAATGATGATGGAGCGAAACTCACACCGGCCACTACCACCAAAAGCATGATAGGACAAACATCATCGCATAATTTGTAATCAATTAAGATGACAGACCCACCACCGAAAGAATGATGGAGCGAAACTAATACCGCTCACTACCACCAAAAGGATGATAGGACAAACACGATCGCACAATCATACATCAATTAAGATGACAGACCCACCACTAAAAGGATGACGAAGCAAAACTCACACTGGCCACTACCACCAAAAGGATGATAGGACAAACACTATTGCACAATCTGACATCAATAACATGACAGACCCACCACCAAAAGGATGATGGAGCGAAACTCACACCGGCCACTACCACCAAAAGGATGATAGGATAAACACTATCGCACAATCTGACATCAACAAGATGACAAACCCCTCACCAAAAAGATGACGGAGCGAAACTCACACCGACCACTACCACCAAAAGGACGATAGGACAAACACTATCGCACAATCTGACATCAATAAGATGACAGACCCCTCACCAAAAGGATGACAGAGCGAAAGCCACACCGACCACTACCACCAAAAGCATGATAGGACAAACAATATCGCACAATCTGACATCAACAAGAAGGCAGAACCCCACCAAAAGGATGACGGAGCAAAACTCACACCGGCCACTACCACTAAAAGGATGATAGGACAAACACTATCGCACAATCTGACCTCAGTTAAGATGACAGACCAACCAGCAAAAGAATGATGGAGCAAAACTCACACCAGCCACCACAACTAGAAGAATGATAGGACAAACACTATCGCACAATC
Organism: Lathyrus sativus; assembly: GCA_963859935.3. Lineage (NCBI taxonomy): Eukaryota > Viridiplantae > Streptophyta > Magnoliopsida > Fabales > Fabaceae > Lathyrus > Lathyrus sativus. The sequence continues at coordinate 185,442,055 of OZ012739.1, forward strand.
TGACATCAATTTAGATGAGAGACCCACCACCAAAAGGATGACAGAGCGAAACTCACACCGGCCACTACCACCAAAAGGATGATAGGACAAACACTATTGCACAATCTGACATCAATAACATGACAGACCCACCACCAAAAGGATGACGAAACGAAACTCACACCGGCCACTTCCACCAAAAGGATGATAAGACAAACACTATCGCATAATCTGACATCAACAAGATGACACACCCCTCACCAAAAGGATGACGGAGCAAACCTCACACCGGCCACTACCACCAAAAGGATGATTGGACAAACACTATCGCACAATCTGACATTAATAAGATGACAGAGCCCCCACCAAAAGGATGACGGAGCGAACGTCACACTGACCTCTACCACCAAAAGCATGATAGGACAAACAATATCGCACAATCTGACATAAACAAGAAGACAGAACCCCACCAAAAGGATGGTGGAGCAAAACACACACCAGCCACCACAACTAGAAGGATGATAGGACAAACACTATCGCACAATCTGACATCAATTAAGATGACAGACCAACGGCCGAAAGAATGACGGAGCGAAACTCACACCGGCCACCAAAACTAGAAGGATGATAGGACAAACACTATCGCACAATCTGACATCAATTAAGATGACCGACCCACCACCAAAAGGATGACGGAGCGAAACTCACACCGACAACCACCACTAAAAGGATGATAGGACAAACACTATCGCACAATCTGACATCAATTAAGATGACAGACCCACCACCAAATGGATGACGGAGCAAAACTGACACAGGCCACTAACACTAAAAGGATGATAGGATAAACACTCTTTCACAATCTGACGTCAACAAGATGACAGACCCCCTACCAAAATGATGATGGAGCGAAACTCACACCGGCCACTACCACCAAAAGCATGATAGGACAAACATCATCGCATAATTTGTAATCAATTAATATGATAGACCCACCACCCAAAGAATGACGGAGCGAAACTAATACCGCCCACTACCACCAAAAGGATGATAGGACAAACACGATCGCACAATCATACATCAATTAAGATGATAGACCCACCAACAAAAAGATGACGGAGCGAAACTCACAACGGCCACTACCACTAAAAGGATGATAGGAAAAACACTATTGCACAATCTGACATCAATAAGATGACAGACCCACCACCAAAAGGATGACGGAGCGAAACTCACACCGGCCACTACCACCAAAAGGATGATAGGATAAACACTATCGCACAATCTGACATCAACAAGATGACAAACCCCTCACCAAAAAGATGACGGAGCGAAACTCACACCAACCACTACCACCCAAAGGATGATAGGACAAACACTATCGCACAATCTGACATCAATAAGATGACAGACCCCTCTCCAAAAGGATGACAAAGCGAAAGTCACACCGACCACTACCACCAAAAGCATGATAGGTTAAACACTATCGCACAATCCAACATCAATAAGATGACAGACCCCCCACCAAAGGATGACGGAGCGAACGTCACACTGACCACTACCAACAAGAGCATGATAGGTCAAACAATATCGCGCAATCTAACAACAACAAGATGACAGAACCCCACCAAAAGGATGACGGAGCGAAACTCACAACGGCCACTACCAATAAAAGGATGATAGGACAAACACTATCGCATAATCTGACATCAATTAAGATGAGAGACCCACCCCCAAAAGGATGACGGAGCGAAACTCACACCGGCCACCACCACTAAAAGGATGATAGCACAAACACTATCGCACAATCTGACATCAAATCAGATGACAAACCCACCACCAAAAGGATGACGGAGCGAAACTCACAACGGAAATCACCACCAAAAGGATGATAGGACAACCACTATCGCACAATCTGACATCAATTAAGATGACAGACCCACCACTAACCGGATGACGGAGCAAAACTTACACCGACCACTACCACCAAAAAGATGATAGGAAAAACACTATCGCACAATCTGACATCAATTAAGATGACAAACCCACCACCAAAAGGATGACAGAGCAATACTGACACAGTCCACTACCACCAAAAGTATGATAGGACAAACACTATTTCACAATCTGACATCAACAAGATGACAAATCCCCCACCAAAAGGATGACGGAGTGAAACTCACACCGGCCACTACCACTAAAAGGATGATAGGACAAACACTATCACACAATCTGACATTAATAAGATGACAAACCCCTCTCCAAAAGGATGACGGAGCAAAACTCACACCGGCCACCACCACCAAAAGGATGATATGACAAACACTATCGCACAATCTGACATCAATTAAGATGACAGACCCACCACCAAAAGGATGACAGAGCGAAACTCACACCGACCACAACCACCAAAAGGATGATAGGACAAACACTATCGCACAATCTGACGTCAACAAGATGACAAACCCCTCACCAAAAGGATGACGGAGCGAAACTCACACCGGCCACTACCACCAAAAGGATGATAGGACAAACACTATTGCATGATCTGACATCAATAAGATGACAGACCCCCCACAAAAAGGATGACAAAGCGAAACTCACACCGACCACTACCACCAAAAGCATGATAGGACAAACACTATCGCACAATCTGACATCTACAAGATGATAGACCCCCACCAAAAGGATGATAGAGTAAAACTCACACCGGCTACTACCACCAAAAGGATGATAGGACAAACACTGTCGCAGAATCTGACATCAATAAGATGACAAACCCCCCACCAAAAGGATAACGGAGTGAAACTCACACCGGCCACTACCACCAAAAGGATGATACGACAAACATTATCGCACAATCTGACATCAATTAAGATGACAGACCGACCACCAAAAAGATGACGGAGAGAAACTCACACCGGCCACTACCATCAAAAGGATGATATGACAAACACTATTGCACAATCTGATATAAATTAAGATGACAGACCCCCCACCAAAAGGATGACGGAGCAAAACTCACAACGGCCACTACCACCAAAAGCATGATAGGACAAACATTATCGCACAATCTGACATCAATTAAGATGACAGACCCACCACCAAAAGGATGACGGAGCTGTCATACCCCAAATTTGTCCTACCTTTTTTCAAAATTTTTATTTGCCCGATTTTGTTCTTAATTTACCTTGCTTGTACAGCGTAGCGTATTTTTCAGCAAAAACGAGCATTTTTACCTTTTTTAGCCCAATAAGAGCATGCCACATGGCATTTGTTTTTTATATATATCTATCATTTTTTTTTATAATTTCATTTTTTTTCTCATGATAGGTTAATATAATTTTTTTTAAATTAGTTTTGAATTAGAAATTAGGATTTAAATTAAAAATTTAATTAGATAGATTTAATTTAGAACTTAATTATAACTTAGAAATTTTAATTTTAAAAAAAATAGATTAAGAAAAATAGAGTTAGAATTTAATTAGGATTTATTTTTAAAAAAATTTAGATTAGAATTTAAGTTAGTAATAGTTGATATAATAATTAGAAAACATAATAAAAGAATTATTAATTAATTAAAAGAAAAAAAAACAAAAAGATTGATAGAAAAAGATTGAATGAGAAACACGGTTGGTTAGATGGGGAAATTAGGGTTTAGAAATAGTATATAAGGTTAGCTATTGTTCACATACCCTAGAGAATTAGGACGTTACTGTTCATCGAGCCCTAGCTTGGGCCACCCCCCTTTCAGAAACCCTAATCTCGGTACTGTTCACTATCCCATTGAAAACCCTAAACGGCGCTCAAACCCTAAACGGCCGCCGAAACCCTAGATCATCCCGTCCGTATCATCATCTCAAACCAGCCACCTCCTTCCTCTTCTTCCTCCTTCAACCATTATCATCATCCTCAACCATTACCGTAAAACACCATCTCCTTCACTCTCAACCGAGACCGCCACCTTCTCAAATTGTGCATCGACCGTGTTCACCATGATTCATTACCCTTTCTCAGATTTTTTATAGAATTTCCCCTTACATCCACTTCTCATAAACACCACTGTGAACCTCCCGTAGAACAATTTTGAACGTCGTTTGATTCAGATCCTTCACCATCAATCGCAATTAGGATTCTAGAATTTCCCTCTGATTTTGTTTCGATGCTATGTTATTTATTTTTAGGTGCAATCACTGGTTCAAACGGTTTGGTTCGAATAGATCGATTTCGATACTTACGGATTGCTGCTGTTACATTTCTCTGATGCAAAAGGGTGACTTATGCTGCTGCTGAAAAGGGGTTTTGAGGACCTGACAAACAATGTAGCAGCTGAACCTCTTCATCATTTTCAATCCGGCGATAAAGTGAGATTGGGAAGCATTGCGTACTTAGACCTGCAATGAAGATTGAGGATGCAAAATGAAGAGTGCACTACCGGATAAGTTCAGATCCAAATTCTTCTATCATAAAGCACGTTCAATCCACAACATCACAAACTCAGCATTATTCAACTTATCCGCCAGCTTCAAGCAAGCCTCAAAGCAAGTGTTTCTAAACAAAAGCCTTTCTCACAAACAGTTGGTGTGCACCCCTCTCTGAATCATGCTCTCGATTAACCTTCAAGCTTGAACTACCATCAACAAACAACCCTCATTTCAAGACTCTCTTACCCTCTTCCTCCGTTTTTTCCATAAGGAGGAGAGTATTCGCTAATACCGTGTGTGTAATCGAAGTTGTAGCACCATCAAACTTTAACAGCAACAACCTTGTTTCATTCTCGCAAAGACTCGCACGGATGCAGCAACAACTTTCAAGTTATGGTTCACATCACGCCGTCACGCAACAACTTTCACACAGCCTGTTTCCATTATCAGTGACACCAAACTGATTCAGACTGGTCGGCCATGATGCTTTTGTAAACCAAGAAAGCAATGGTTTTGGAGACGGTGGTGCTGGTAGCTTTAATCCCTTTGAGCAGATATTCTGTGATCACGATTTTATCAAGCACTTCTTTCATCAAAACATTGGCGGATAGGATGTTAAGGCGGGAGTGGGGTTTCCTCTTGGTACAAGACCTGAAACCTTTAAACTCTGTAAAGGATCAGGACATTGACACCATCTATACAAGCTAGCATATTTAAAATGGAGACTACGTGTGGTACATGTAATGGAACCGGCAAAATTGTATCAGTACAGCAGCAGTTCACCGTGACATTGACACCATCAGATCACTATTCGTGAGCTACAACTGAGCTCGACCGCACCAACCTCGTGCACTCTCGTATCTGCTCCTAGCTAGGATGCGACATCCTCAGCTCGCGCGGTTTCCGTTAGTGGCATAACAACGACTTTCAGAAGTAGCAACAATAACACCTCAGGACGCAACAAATAATTCGGGAACTGATGCGCAACTGCTACCCTGCTGTCTGTATTTGATTTCACGTGCAGGTTTTCAAGTAAATAGCCTCAAGTCCAAAGCATTGTCAAACCTTAGATGGCAGAGAGTTGCTCTAAAATTAGTGGATCAGCACTTACCGGTTCCGATACCTGCAATATTGATCCTAAGGTGGCCATGTTAGTTTCAAGTGAAGTTGCAATTGCTTCCCGCCTTGGTGTCGAGATAGTAATTGTTGTCGGAGGTTGAAATTTCTTCTGTGGAGATGCGTGGGTAACGGCTATAGGTTTAGAAAGATGTACTGCATACCAAGTTGGGTAAGGATAATGGCTACACCCTTTCCCATTCCTCTCACCGCTGCTCAGGTCGGGACTTACTTCGTCAGACAGTACTACCATATCCTTCAGAATCAACCCGAGTTCGTTCATCAGTTCTACTCAGATGCTAGTACCATGCTTCGTATCGACAGAAACGCTAGAGAAACTGTCGCCGCAATGCTCCAAATCCATGCACTGGTTATGTCACTCAGCTATACTAGAATTGAAATCAAGACTGCACACTCTTTGGATTCTTGGAGTGGTGGTGTTATTGTGATGGTTTCTGGACCTGTGCAAATTAAGGACAACTTGCGGAGGAAATTTATGCAGACGTTCTTCCTTGCACCCCAAGAAAAAAGGCAGTCTTGTTAGCTCAGAGCAATCTTGATTCAAAACTGAATGTTCCAAGTACAATTAATAAGCCAGTACCCAACTATATGCTGGGTGGAGATGTCCAGGCTAGGGATTATTTTGCTGCAAATGAGGTCAAAGAAAATGGTGTAGCTGACAGTTATGGATTTTCAGAGCAACAAACGCAGCGGGGCCCTGATTCTGAACAAATTAGGGAATCAATGCCAGTTTTGACTTGCTTTAAATCTCGGTCTCAGTTCGCAAGGTTATGAAGTTACCGTGTTTCGAAGATGTGAGTGAAAACACGAATCGGAGGCGCGTATACTTCACCATGGATCTCAACTCATCTCACCACTCATTCACCGCAACTCAACATCTGCAACTGTGTCATTAGATACAACATTTCGCCTTTGATTTTGGTGCGTGATCACAATACTACGAAACACGCAGGTTCGACGAGCTTGGTAAAGCTAGGCTGGTATTATCGTGCAGTGCGCGTCTGGTGTTTTCAAATGTTGCAGATAAGGTCTATCGGCTGGATTATTTGGGGGCTCATTTAGATGCTTGAAGAGCCATTTTTTTTCTCTGTTTTTCTTTGGTGGATGCAGGTTATAAGTTTGAGATTCAGAAGCTCGAATCCAACTTGGTTCACATCAACAATAATGCCTCGCTATTTTCGTCGCTTTGAGGTTTTGATCACGAGCCATGGTGCACGACTGTGAAGGCAAAATCTATTCTGGTGTTAATAGTAGAATGGTATATTCGACACTAAGGGATTGAACTTCAGTGCATATGGTTGTGCGGATCCGGTTTCGAACTAGGACTACACGGCGATTGCGTGTGTACCGAAAAAAAACTCAAAGCATTTTTTGGCTGCGACGAAGCATAACAGGATCAGTTTCAGGGATTGAGCCAGGAAAAGATCCATATCAAGTAGTGTTTGTATTTTGGTAAGGACATGATTTCGTTTCATGAGGTTGGATTTTTGGTATAGTTGGTCTGGGTTCAATTTCGTTGGGTTTATTTACTGTCTTCATGATCCATACTTTGTGTAGTTTGACCTACAATATTTTTGTGCATTTGGATTTTCGAGGACGTATGTTACATTTGACAGGAGAATACGGCCATGATTGTGAGTTGGTCAAAAACATAACAAGGTTTAATCTGGGGCCTCATTTCGGTTACAGACTGGAATGACGAAAATAGTAACCCGACAACAACGGTGGAAATAGAAATAACACTTAACATTTCCCTAATACTTACTTCTCTCTATTATTTGCATTGTGTTTTTTTCTCAAGTAGAACTATGAGGAAGCATGGATGGCAGCTACCTTACCACCCTCTTCAGGTTGTGGCTGTTGCTGTGTTTTTGGCTCTGGGGTTTGCTTTCTGCGTGTTTTTTGCTCCTTTTGTTGGAAACAAGATGTATCAGTATATTGTCGTTGCTCTCTACACACCTCTAATTGTTGTTGTTTTTGGACTCTACATTTGGTGCGCTGCAGCAGATCCTGCAGATCCTGGGATTTTCAAGTCCAAAAGTTTGTGTGAAGTTGAGGTCTTCAAATACAGCAAGCACTGTAGAGTTTGCGACAAGTGTGTAAATCACTTTGATCATCATTGCCGGTGGCTCAACAACTGTATTGGGAAAAAGAACTATAGGCAATTTTTCAGCCTGACGGACTCGGTATCACGCGACATCAATCTCTTCTACGATAACACGACGACACCATTTCAAAACAGCAACAATGATTCCGACGACGTCACAACCTCAATAACATCCTAACTTAGCAGCAGCTACTATCGTTTATGGCGGTAACGATTCGCATTTGTCTTAATAATCTCATGTTTCCTGTTATGCTCAATGTCTTGCTAAGGGTTAATATGTTAGATAAGAAATCAATGACTATGCTTTTATTGTGTTGGGTTCAGACTTGGGATGTTATTCTTGTTTCTTTTTCTTAAGATGATTACTGATGATTGCTGCCTCACTGTATTTAAAAATTCAAGAAACTTTGTTTTTCACAGATTAATTATATGTTGTTGAGTCGGTTTTTAGTATAGTTTAGGCATTATGCTAGCTGTATTTCGTTTGTCTTTGTGCTGAATTTGCAAGTCAGTTGTTTATGTTTATGTTAAATTTCAGCATCGAAACGTTGCGCCACTACTGCGATTTATAGTCTGAAAGTGTGAGTTTCGTATTTGTGTCATAATGCTGGAAATGCGAATTAGTTTGGTTTCGATTATCGATTATTCGTTTGTGTTTAATTATAATCTTGCGAATCCATGAGCTTTGCCAAAATTGGTATGCTGCCGATAGTTGTGCATCTTCTTTGCTTTTCTAAGCGTTTTGTTTTTTTTTCTTCGAACTGATTTCGGCCGTCTAAATCGTAAGTTCTCGGATAGAGTATATTCTGTTTTACTTTTGCTATGGTAAACAAGTGATTGCGTGTTTCTAATGTGCTTGTATTTAATTTGTTGCAAATGTTTGGTTGTAAAGGTTCTAGGATAAAAAGCTATTGTTCTTTTACTTTAAAAACATGAAAGTTCTTATTCATTGATGCCATGGTTAAATGATACAAATGATAATTGGTTTCATTGGGTTTACCGGCTACTAGGGGCTTTAGTGCCATTCCTTATGGTTGTTATTATTTTCATGAAACAGGCTGGTAGAGATTTCTTTTGGACTAACCAATTAGCTTTTGACTGATGTGGGTATAAAAAGTAAAGATTATTATTATTATTTTAAGTGGTAATTAATCTTATACCCATTAGACTTGCCAAGACAATTTAAATTGTTTTTTTAAAGTAGTGTTTTCAAAATTCAACTAATTATTTCCCAACATATTTAATCTAGTTTTTTCCTAATTAATTTATCGAAAGTAGTGGGCTCTTGGGGTCTAGCATCCTTTGGGTCCTTGAACAACCGCTCTCGAGGCGCACGCCCTTGAGTTGTGGTTGTTCCGTTTTTCGATTTTCAAAACCGTTTTTCACTCAATTCAATTAAAATTTCTAAAAGATATTATTAGTCAATTTTTATATGATTATATATTGTTATAAGAAATTTCCAATTATTATTTTTTAAATAAATATATTTCAAAACTATTAACAAATAACATTTTAAATATTGAAAAGCTATTCTTTATTAATTGAGTTAAAACTTTTCTAAAATATTAAACTTTTCCCAAATCAAAACTTTACAATTGATTAATTAATTTTATAAAAATTAAGACTATTTTTCTTAATTAAATTAAACTTTTTTTCTTAAGTAAATTTCAAAACAATTGAATTCTTGGATCTTGCCTTCCTTGAATTTTTTAAGCGACCGCTCTCGAGGTGCACACCTCGAGTTGTGACCCTTCCGATCTTATTTTCAAGAATACCTAGCGCGCCTAGTCCGAGTACGCTAAACTATTCAAATTATTTTCTAAATCAAATCATGAAAGAATCGAGTTCTTGGAGTCGCGCATTCCTCGAATTTGAGAGTGACTACTATAGAGGCGTACGCCTTGAATGGTGTGTCGTTTGAACTTTCGTTTCTAAAATATTTCCATAATTATTTGGACAAGTATTTACTGTCCAACAAACATGTTTCATAATTAATGGGATGAAAAAGATTGTCGTTGGGATCTAGCATTCCAACGATATCCCGACTAATTGGTTACGAGGCCGACGTCTCGTTTATCGAGTAGTCGTCATTCCTCCCAAATTTTCAACCCGTCTAACCTCGTTCCTCGCCTTCGTGTGATCGAGTCTAAACCCTAGTACGCTTCTAAACCGTACATCAAATTCAAATTATTTTACGAAAGAACTGAGTTCTTGGAGTCTCGCACTCCTTAAATTCTTGAGTAACCGCTCTTGGGGCGTACGCTTTAGGTTGTGGGTTGCTCGACCTTTCGTCTATAAAATACGCACCCTAATTATTTGGACAAATATCGTTATTGTCCATTCAAATACACTTTCATAATTAATTGAATGAAAAAGGTATCATTGGGATCTGGAATTCCAATGATATCCCGGTTAATCGATTGCGAGACTGACGTCTCGTTTATCGAGTAGACGTCACTCTCCCTTAAAATATTCAATCCAACTCTCTTTTCTCGCCCCGTGTGATTGAAACTTTCTCAAACACTAATTTTGAAGTTAGTTGAATGAAAAAGGTGTCGTTGGAATCTAGCATTCCAATGATACCCCGATTAATTGATTGCGAGGCCGACGTCTCGTTTATCGAATAGTCGGCATTCTCCATCAAAATTACCTAACCAAACTCCTCTTTCTTGCCCCGTGTGATCGAAACCTTAAACTTATTCAAATCCATTCTTTTTCCCAAACCAAAACATTCAATACGATAAACCTAATTCCTCGCCCTCGTGCGATTTCTAGCCCAAACACTTTCTGAAAGAACATTGTTTATTCCCTTCTTTCGCGCATACCAAACTAGTGCTTCAGCTTCCCCCAGCGAGCAGACAAGCCAACGTTTAGCAGTTAGAATGCGACCTAAACACTCGTTCACATACCAAACCTTTTTACCGTAGTTAGCCGAACTACGGCTGCTCTGATTTCTCACATCCGTTGAGAATACGTAGGCATAGGATTGCGATGATCCTAGCGAGCACTTTTCTTTCTTTCCCACCTTTAGGTTCCCATACCTTTTACTAAAGAACATTGTTTATTCCTTTCTTCCGCGCATAAGAACTCGTGCTTCAGCATCCCCTAGCGAGCAGATAAGCCAATGTTTAGCAGTTAGAATGCGACATAAACACTCGTTCGTTCATAAACCTTTTACCGTAGTTAGCCGAACTACGACTACTCTGATTCTTCATTCTCTTCTGAATGTAAGATACGTAGGCACAAGATTGCGATGATCTTGGCGAGCACAATCCCCTTTTTTTCTTGTAGTCCCACGAACTACGAACGCTCTGATTTTCCACTTCTTATAAGTTAAGATACGTAGGCACAAGGGCCCCAATCCTTGGCGAGCACCCTATCTTAAAAACACCCATTCCCCCTATAGGAGAAACCTTAAAAGAAAACAAACAAGCATAGCTAACTTTACTCTCGAATCGATCAAGAGGTTCCCGTTGAGTACAACGGACGTAGAGGGTGTTGATACCTTCCCTCTTCGTAACCGACTCCCGAACCTAGAATATTGGTTGTGATGACCATGTTCTTATCTCCTTAAAGGTTTTATCAATATTTTCATATTCCATCCTTGGAATGAATAAAGTTCGGTGGCGACTCTGTTTCGAACAGTATTTTCCGCGTCCATCGCGAGGATCGTATTTTTCGAGGTACGATAGGAGCAAGACTCACACCAGCCACCACCACCAAAGGGATGATAGGACAAACACTATTGCACAATCTGACATCAGTTAAGATGACAGACCCACCAACAAAAGGATGACAGAGCAAAACTCACATCGGCCACTACCACCAAAAGGATGATAGCACAAACACTATCGAACAATCTGACATCAACAAGATGAAATACCCCCCACTAAAATGATGACGGAGCGAAACTCACACCGGCCACTACCACCAAAAGGATAATTGGACAAACATTATCGCACAATCTGACATCAATAAGATGACAGACCCCCCAACAATAGGATGACGAATCAAAACTCACACCAACCACTACCACCAAAAGCATGATAGGACAAACACTATTGCACAATCTGACATCAACAAGATGACAAACCCCCGCCAAAAAGATGATGGAGCGAAACTCACACCGGCCACTACCAATAAAAGGATGATAGGACAAACAATATCGTACAAACTGACATCAATTAAGATGACAGACCCACCACCAAAAGGATGATGAAGCAAAACTCACACCATCCACTACCACCAAAAGGATGATAGGACAAACACTGTCGCACAATCTGACATTAGTTAAGTTGACAGACCCGTTACCAAAAGGTTGACAGAGAAAACCTCACACTGGCCACATCTTCCAAAAGGATGATAGGACAAACACTATCGTACAATCTGACATCAATTAAGATGACAGACCCACCACCAAAAGGATGATAGAGTAAAACTCACACCGGCCACTACCACCAAAAGGATGATAGGACAAACACTATCGCACAATCTGACATATATTAAGAGGACAAACCCACCACTAAAAGGATGACGGAGCAAAACTCACACCGGCCACAACCACCACAAGGATGATAGGACAAACACTATCGCACAATCTGACATCAACAAGATGACAGACCCCCACCAAAAGGATGACGGAGCAAAACTCAAACCGGCCACTACCACTAAAAGGATGATAGGCCAAACACTATCGCACAATCTGACATCAATTAAGATGACAGACCCACCACCAAAAGGATGATGGAGCGAAAGTCACACCGTCCACAACCACCAAAAGGATGATAGGACAAACACTATAGCACAATCTGACATCATTTAAGTTGACAGGCCCACTACCAAAAGGATGATAGAGTAAAACTCACACTGGCCACTACCACCAAAAGAATGATAGAGTAAAACTCACACCGGCCACTACCACCAAAAAGATGATAGGACAAACACTATTGCACAATCTGACATCAATAAGATGACAAACCCCCGCCAAAAAGATGACGGAGCGAAACGCACACCGGCCACTACCACTAAAAGGATGATAGGACAAACACTATCGTACAATCTGACATCAATTAAGATGACAAACCCACCACCAAAAGGATGACGGAGCGAAACTCACACCGTCCACTACCACCAAAAGGATGATAGGACAAACACTGTCGCACAATCTGACAACAACAAGATGATAAACCCCTCACAAAAAGCATGACGGAGCGAAACTGACACCGGACAATACCACCAAAAGGATAATAGAACAAACATTATCGCACAATCTGACATCAATAAGATGACAGACCCCCCATCAATAGGATGACAGAGCGAAAGTCACACCGACCATTACCACCAAAAGCATGATATTACAAACACTATCGCACAATCTGACATCAACAAGATGACAGACCCCCACCAAAAGGATGACAGATCGAAACTCACACCGGCCACTTCAACTAAAAGGATGATGGACAAACACTATCGCACAATCTGACATCAATTAAGATGACAGACCTACCACCAAAAGGATGATGGAGTGAAACTCACACCGACCACTGCCACCAAAAGGATGAGAGGACAAACACTATCGCACAATCTGACATATATTAAGATGACAGACCCACCACTAAAAGGATGACGGAGCAAAACTCACACCAGCCACAACCACCAAAAGAATGATACGACAAACACTATTGCACAATCTGACATCAATAATATGACAGACCCACCACCAAAAGGATGACGGAGCGAAACTCACACCAACGACTACCACCAAAAGGATGATAGGAAAAACACTATCGCACAATCTGACATCAACAAGAAGATAAACCCCTAACCAAAAGGATGACATAGCGAAACTCACACCGGCCACTACCACCAAAAGGATGATAGGACAAACACTATCGCAGAATCTTACAAAAATAAGATGACAGACCCCCCACCAAAAGGATGACAAAGCGAAAGTCACACCGACCACAACCACCAAAAGGATGATAGGACAAACACTATTGCACAATCTGACATCAATAAGATGACAGACCCACCACCAAAAGGATGAAGGAGCGAAACTCACACCGGCCACTACCACCAAAAGGATGATAGGACAAACACTATCGCACAATCTGACATCAACAAGATGACAAACCCCTCACCAAAAGGATGACGGAGCGAAACTCACACAGGCCACTACCACCAAAAGGATGATAGGACAAACACTATCGCAGAATCTGACATAAATAAGATGACAGACCACCCACCAAAAAAGGAGGACAAAGCGAAAGTTACACCGGCCACCACCACCAAAAGGATGATAGGACAAACACTATCGCACAATCTGACATCAACAAGATTACAAACCCCTCACCAAAAGGATGACAGAGGGAAACTCACACCGGCCACTACCACCAAAAGGATGAAAGGACAAACACTATCGCAGAATCTGACATAAATAAGATGACAGACCCCCCACCAAAAGGTTGACAGAGCGAAAGTCACACCGACCACAACTACCAAAAGGATAATAGGACAAACACTATTACACAATCTGACATCAATAAGATGACAGACCCACCACCAAAAGGATGTCGGAGAGAAACTCACACCGGCCACTACCACTAAAAGGATGATAGGGCAAACAATATCGCACAATATGACATCAATTAAGATGACAGACCCACCACCAAAAGGATGAGGGAGCGAAACTCACACCATCCACTACCACCAAAAGGATGATAGGACAAACACTATCGCACAATCTAACATCAGTTAGGTTGACAGACCCACTACCAAAAGGATGACATAGTAAAACTCACACTGGCCACTACCACCAAAAAGATGATAGGACAAACACTATCGCACATTCTGACATCAACAAGATAACAAACCCTCACCAAAAGGATGACGGAGCAAAACTCACCCAGGCCACTACCACCAAAAGGATGATAGGACAAACACTATCGCATAATCGGACATAAATAAGATGACAGACCTCCCACCAAAAGGATGACAGAGCAAAAGTTACACCGACCACTACCACCAAAAGCATGATAGGACAAACACTATCGCACAATATGACATCAATAAAATGACAGACCCCCACCAAAAGGATGACGGAGCGAAACTCACACCGGCCACTACCACTAAAAGGATGATAGGACAAACACTACTACACAATCTGACATCAATAAGATGACAGACCCCTCACCAAAAGGATGACGGAGCGAAACTCACACCGATCACAACCACCACAAGGATGATAGGACAAACACTATCGCACAATCTGACATCAATTAAGATGACAAACCCACCACCAAAAGGATGACGGAGCAAAACTGACATAGGCCACTACCACCAAAAGGATTATAGGATAAATACTCTTGCACAATCTGACATCAATGAGATGACAGACCTCCGACCAAAAGGATGACGGTGAAAATCTCACATCGGCCACTACCACCAAAAGCATGATAGGACAAATATTATCGCACAATCTGACATCAATTAAGATGACAGACCCGCCATCAAAAGGATGACGGAGCGAAACTCACATCGGCCACTACCACAAAAAGGATGATAGGACAAACACTATTGCACTATTTGACATCAATAAGATGACAGACCCACCACCAAAAGGATGACGTATCTAAACTCACACCGGCCACTACCACCAAAAGGATTATAGGACAAACACTATCGCACAATCTGACATCAACAAGATGTCAAACCCCTCACCAAAAGCATGACGGAGCGAAACTCACACCGGCCACTACCACCAAAAGGATAATAGGACAAACATTATCGCAGAATCAGACATCAATAAGATGACAGACCCCCCACCAATAGGATGACGGAGCGAAAGTCACGCCGACCACTACCACCAAAAGCATGATAGGACAAACACTATCGCACAATCTGACATCAACAAGATGACAAACCCCCACCAAAAGGATTACTGAGCGAAACTCACCATGTCCACTACCACTAAAAGGATGATAGGGCAAACACTATCGCACAATCTGACATCGATTAAGATGACAGACCCACCACCAAAAGGATGACGGAGCGAAACTCACACCGTCCACTACCACCAAAAGGATGATAGGACAAACACTATCGCAAAATCTGACATCAGTTAAGTTGACAGACCCACTACCAAAAGGATGACAAAGTAAAACTCACACCGGCCACTACCACCAAAAAGATGATTGGACAGACACTATCGTACAATCTGACTTGTATTAAGATGATTAACCCACCACTAAAAGGATGACGAAGCAAAACTCACACCGGCCACAACCACTAAAAGGATGATAGGACAAACACTATTGCACAAAATTTGACATCAAAAAGATGACAGACCCACCACCAAAAGGATGACGGAGCGAAACTCACACCGACCACTACCACCAAAAGGATGATAGGACAAATACTATAGCACAATCTGACATCAACAAGATGACAAACCCCTCACCAAAAGGATGACGGAGCGAAACTCACACCGGCCACTACCACCAAAAGGATGATAGGACAAACACTATCGCATAATCTGACATAAATAAGATGACAGACCTCCCACCAAAAGGATGACGGAGCGAAAGTCACACCGACCAGTACCACCAAAAGCATGATAGGACAAACGCTATCGCACAATTTGACATCAACAAGATGACAGACCCCCACCAAAAGGATGACGGAGCGAAACTCACACCGGCCACTACCACTAAAAGGATGATAGGACAAACACTACTGCATAATCTGACATCAAATTAAGATGACAGACCCACCACCAAAAGGATGATACCACAAACATTATCGCACAATCTGACATAAGTTTAGTTGACAGACCCACTACCAAAAGGATGACAGAGTAAAACTCACATCGGCCGCTACCACCAAAAAGATGATATGACAAACACTATCGCACAATCTGACATATATTAAGATGACAGACCCAACACTTAAAGGATGACGGAGCAAAACTCACACCGGCCACAAGCACCAAAAGGATGATAGGACAAACACTATTGCACAATCTGACATCAATAAGTTGACAGACCCACCACCAAAAGGATGACGGAGCAAAACTCACACCGACCACTACCATCAAAAGGATGATATGACAAACACTATCGCACAATCTCACATCAACAAGATGACAGACCCCCACCAAATGGATGACGGAGCAAAACTCACACCGGCCACTACCACTAAAAGGATGATAGGACAAACACTACTGCACAATTTGACATCAATTAAGATGATAGACCCACAGCCAAAAGGATGACGGAGTGAAACTC
Source organism: Lathyrus sativus (assembly GCA_963859935.3). NCBI lineage: Eukaryota > Viridiplantae > Streptophyta > Magnoliopsida > Fabales > Fabaceae > Lathyrus > Lathyrus sativus. The sequence goes on from OZ012739.1 coordinate 185,458,986, forward strand.
ACACTTTCCACTACCACCAAAAGGATGATAGGACAAACACTATCGCACAATCTGACATCAGTTAATTTGACAGACCCACTACCAAAAGGATGATAGAGTAAAACTCACACCGGCCACAACCACCAAAAGGATGATAGGACAAACACTATTGCACAATCTAACATCAATAAGATGACAGACCCACCACCAAAAGGATGAAGGAGTGAAACTTACACCGACCACTACCATCAAAAGGATGATAGGGCAAAAACTATCGCACTATCTGACATCAACAAGATGACAAACCCCTCACCAAAAGGATAATGGTGAAAAACTGACACCGACCACTACAACAAAAAGGATGATAGGACAAACACTATCGCACAATCTGACATCAACAAGATGACAAACCCCTCACCAAAAGGATGACGGAGCGAAACACACACCGACCACTACCACCAAAAGGATGATAAGACAAACACTATCGCAGAATCTGACATAAATAAGATGACAGACCTCCCACCAAAAGGATGACGGAGCGAAAGTCACACCGACCACTACCCCTAAAAGCATGAGAGGACAAACACTATTGCACAATCTGACATCAACAAGATGACAGTCCCCCACCAAAAGGATGACGGAGCGAAACTCACACCGGCCACTACTACTAAAAGGATGATAGGACAAACACTACTGCACAATCTGACATCAAATAAAATGACAGACCCACCACTAAATGGATGATGGTTGAAACTCACACCGGCCGCTACCACCAAAAAGATGATAGGACAAACACTATCGCACAATCTGACATATATTAAGATGACAGACCCACCACTAAAAGGATGACGGAAAAAAACTCGCACCGGCCACTACCACTAAAAGGATGATAGGACAAACACTATCGCACTATCTGACATAAACAAGAAGAATAAACCCCTCGCCAAAAGGTCGACGGAGCGAAACTCATTCCGGCCACTACCACTAAAAGGATGATAGAACAAACACTACTACACAATCTGACATCAATAAGATGACAGACCCCTCACCGAAAGGATGACGGAGCCAAACACACACCGGCCACCACCACCAAAAGGATGATAGGACAAACAATATCGAACAATCTGACATCAATTAAGATGACAAACCCACCACCAGAAGGATGACGGAGCAAAACTGACACATGCTACTACCACCAAAAGGATGATAGGATAAACACTCTTGCACAATCTGACATCAACAAGATGACAGACCCCCGACCAAAAGGATGACGAAGCAAAACTCACACCGGCCACTACCACCAAAAGCATGATAGGACAAACATTATCACACAATCTGACATCAATTAAGATGACAGACCCACCACCAAAAGGATGACGGAGCAAAACTCACACCGGCCACTACCACCAAAACGATGATAGGACAAACACTATTGCACTATTTGACATCAATAAAATGACAGACCCACCACCAAAATGATGAAGGGGCGAAACTCACACCGACCACTACCACCAAAAGAATGATAGGACAAACACTATCGCACAATCTGACATCAACAAGATGACAAACCCCCACCAAAGGGATGACGCAGCGAAACTCACACCAGCCACTACCACTAAAAGGATGATAGGGCAAACACTATCGCACAATCAATTAAGATGACAGACCCACCACAAAAAGGATAACCGAGCGAAACTCATCATCCACTACCGCCTAAAGGATGATAGGACAAACACTATCGCACAATCTGACATCAGTTAAGTTGAAAGACCCAGTATCAAAAGGATGACAGAGTAAAACTCCCACCGGACACTACCATAAAAAAGATGACAGGACAAACAATATCGCACAATCTGACATATATTAAGATGACAGACCCACCACTAAAAGGATGACGGAGCAAAACTCACACCGGCCACAACCACCAAAAGGATTATAGGACGAACACTATTGCATAATCTGACATCAATAAGATGACAGACCCACAACTAAAAGGATAACAGAGCAAAACTCACACCGGCCACAACCACCAAAAGGATGATAGGACAAACATTATTGCACAATCTGACATCAATAAGATGACAGACCCACCACCAAGAGGATGACGGAGCGTAACTCACACTGACCACTACCACCAAAAGGATGATAGGACAAACACTATCGCACAATATGACATCAACAACATGACAAACCCCTCACCAAATGGATGACGGAGCAAAACTCACACCGACCACTACCACCAAAAGGATGATAGGACTAACACTATCGCAGAATCTGACATAAATAAGATGACAGACCCCCCACCAAAAGGATAACAGAGCGAAAGTCACACCGACCACAACCACCAAAAGGATGATAGGACAAACACTATTGCACAATCTGACATAAATAAAATGACAGACCCAGCACCAAAAGGATGACGAAGCCAAACTCACACCGGCCACTACCACCAAAAGGATGATAGGACAAACACTATCGCACAATCTGACATCAACAAGATGACAAACCCCTCACCAAAAGGATGACAGAGTGAAACTCACACCGGCCACTACCACCAAAAGGATGATAGGACAAACACTATCGTAGAACCTGACATAAATAAGATGAAAGACCTCCCACCGAAAGCATGGCGGAGCGAAAGTCACACCAACCACTACCACCAAAAGCGTGATAGGAAAAACACTATTGCACAATCTGACATCAACAAGATGACAGACCCCCACCAAATGGATGACGAAGCAAAACTCACACCGTCCACTACCACTAAAAGGATGATAGGACAAACACTACTGCACAATCTGACATCAATTAAGATGATAGACCCACAACCAAAAGGATGACGGAGTGAAACTCACACTTTCCACTACCAGCAAAAGGATGACAGGGTAAAACTCACACCGGCCACAACCACCAAAAGGATGATAGGACAAACGCTATTGCACAAAATGACATCAATAAGATGACAGACCCACCACCAAAAGGATGACAGAGAGAAACTCACACCGACCACTACCACCAAAAGGATGATATGACAAACACTATCGCACTATCTGACATCAACAAGATGAATAAACCCCTCGCCAAAAGGTTGACAGAGCAAAACTCACACCGACCACTACCACCAAAAGGATGATAGGACAAACACTATCGCAGAATCTGACATAAATAAGATGACAGATCCCCCACCAAAAGGATGACAGAGCGAAAGTCACACCGACCACAACCAGCAAAAGGATAATAGGACAAACACTATTGCACAGTCTGACATAAATAAGATGACAGACCCAGCACCAAAAGGATGACGGAGCCAAACTCACATCAGCCACTACCACCAAAAGGATGATAGGACAAACACTATCGGAAAATCTGACATCAACAAGATGACAAACCCCTCTCCAAAAGGATGACGGAGCGAAACTCACACCGGCCACTACCACCAAAAGGATGATAGGACAAACACTATCGCAAAACCTGACATAAATAAGATGAAAGACCTCCCACCGAAAGGATGGCGGAGCGAAAGTCACACCAACCACTACCACCAAAAGCGTGATAGGACAAACACTATCGCACAATCTGACATCAACAAGATGACAGACCCCCACCAAATGGATGACGGAGCAAAACTCACACCGGCCACTACCACTAATAGGATGATAGGACAAACACTACTGCACAATCTGACATCAATTGAGATGATAGACCCACAACCAAAAGGATGACGGAGTGAAACTCACACTTTCCACTACCACCAAAAGGATGATAGGACAAACACTATCGCACAATCTGACATAAGTTAAGTTGACAGATCCACTACCAAAAGGATGGCAGAGTAAAACTCACACCGGCCACAACCACCAAAAGGATGATAGGACAAACGCTATTGCACAATCTAACATCAATAAGATGACAGACCCACCACCAAAAGGATGACGGAGCGAAACTCACACCGACCACTACCACCAAAAGCATGATAGGACAAACACTATCGCACTATCTGACATCAACAAGATGAATAAACCCCTCGCTAAAAGGTTGACGGAGCAAAACTCACACCAACCACTACCACTAAAAGGATGATAGGACAAACACTATCGCAGAATCTGACATAAATAAGATGACAGACCCCCCACCAAAAGGATGACAGAGTGAAAGTCACACCGACCACAACAACCAAAAGGATGATAGGACAAACACTATTGCACAATCTGACATAAATAAGATGACAAACCCAGCACCAAAAGGATGAATGAGCCAAACTCACACCAACCACTACCACCAAAAGGATTATAGGACAAACACTATCGGACAATCTGACTTCAATAAGATGACAAACCCCTCAACAAAAGGATGACGGAGCGAAACTCACACCGGCCACAACCACCAAAAGGATGATAGGACAAACATTATTGCACAATCTGACATCAATAAGATGACAGACCCACCACCAAAATGATGAAGGGGCGAAACTCACACCGACCACTACCACCAAAAGAATGATAGGACAAACACTATCGCACAATCTGACATCAACAAGATGACAAACCCCCACCAAAGGGATGACGCAGCGAAACTCACACCAGCCACTACCACTAAAAGGATGATAGGGCAAACACTATCGCACAATCAATTAAGATGACAGACCCACCACAAAAAGGATAACGGAGCGAAACTCATCATCCACTACCGCCTAAAGGATGATAGGACAAACACTATCGCACAATCTGACATCAGTTAAGTTGAAAGACCCACTACCAATAGGATGACAAAGTAAAACTCCCACCGGACACTACCATAAAAAAGATGATAGGACAAACAATATCGCACAATCTGACATATATTAAGATGACAGACCCACAACTAAAAGGATAACGGAGCAAAACTCACACCGGCCACAACCACCAAAAGGATGATAGGAAAAACATTATTGCACAATCTGACATCAATAAGATGACAGACCCACCACCAAAATGATGAAGGGGCGAAACTCACACCGACCACTACCACCAAAAGAATGATAGGACAAACACTATCGCACAATCTGACATCAACAAGATGACAAACCCCCACCAAAGGGATGACGCAGCGAAACTCACACCAGCCACTACCACTAAAAGGATGATAGGGCAAACACTATCGCACAATCAATTAAGATGACAGACCCACCACAAAAAGGATAACGGAGTGAAACTCATCATCCACTACCGCCTAAAGATGATAGGACAAACACTATCGCACAATCTGACATCAGTTAAGTTGAAAGACCCACTACCAAAAGGATGACAGAGTAAAACTCCCACCAGATACTACCATAAAAAAGATGATAGGACAAACAATATCGCACAATCTGACATATATTAAGATGACAGACCCACCACTAAAAGGATGACGGAGCAAAACTCATACCGGCCACAACCACCAAAAGGATGATAGGACGAACACTATTGCACAATCTGACATCAATAAGATGACAGACCCACAACTAAAAGGATAACGGAGCAAAACTCACACCGGCCACAACCACCAAAAGGATGATAGGACAAACATTATTGCACAATCTGACATCAATAAGATGACAGACCCACCACCAAGAGGATGACGGAGCGAAACTCACACTGACCACTACCACCAAAAGGATGATAGGACAAACACTATCGCACAATATGACATCAACAACATGACAAACCCCTCACCAAATGGATGACGGAGCAAAACTCACACCGACCACTACCACCAAAAGGATGATAGGACAAACACTATCGCAGAGTCTGACATAAATAAGATGACAGACCCCCACCAAAAGGATAACAGAGCGAAAGTCACACCGACCACAACCACCAAAAGGATGATAGGACAAACACTATTGCACAATCTGACATAAATAAAATGACAGACCCAGCACCAAAAGGATGACGAAGCCAAACTCACACCGGCCACTACCACCAAAAGGATGATAGGACAAACAATATCGCACAATCTGACATCAACAAGATGACAAACCCCTCACCAAAAGGATGACAGAGTGAAACTCACACCGGCCACTACCACCAAAAGGCTAATAGGACAAACACTATCGTAGAACATGGCATAAATAAGATGAAAGACCTCCCACCGAAAGGATGGCGGAGCGAAAGTCACACCAACCACTACCACCAAAAGCGTGATAGGACAAACACTATTGCACAATCTGACATCAACAAGATGACAGACCCCCACCAAATGGATGACGGAGCAAAACTCACACCGTCCACTACCACTAAAAGGATGATAGGACAAACACTACTGCACAATCTGACATCAATTAAGATGATAGACCCACAACCAAAAGGATGACGGAGTGAAACTCACACTTTCCACTACCACCAAAAGAATGCCAGGACAAACACTATCGCACAATCTGACATAAGTTATGTTGACAGATCCACTACCAAAAGGATGACAGAGTAAAACTCACACCGGCCACAACCACCAAAAGGATGATAGGACAAACGCTATAGCACAAAATGACATCAATAAGATGACAGACCCACCACCAAAAGGATGACAGAGAGAAACTCACACTGACCACTACCACCAAAAGGATGATAGGACAAACACTATCGCACTATCTGACATCAACAAGATGAATAAGCCCCTCGCCAAAAGGTTGACAGAGCAAAACTCACACCGACCACTACCACCAAAAGGATGATAGGACAAACACTATCGCAGAATCTGACATAAATAAGATGACAGATCCCCCACCAAAAGGATGACAGAGCGAAAGTCACACCGACCACAACCAGCAAAAGGATGATAGGACAAACACTATTGCACAATCTGACATAAATAAGATGACAGACCCAGCACCAAAAGGATGACGGAGCCAAACTCACATCAGCCACTACCACCAAAAGGATGATAGGACAAACACTATCGGAAAATCTGACATCAACAAGATGACAAACCCCTCTCCAAAAGGATGACGGAGCGAAACTCACACCGGCCACTACCACCAAAAGGATGATAGGACAAACACTATCGCAAAACCTAACATAAATAAGATGAAAGACCTGCCACCGAAAGGATGGCGGAGCGAAAGTCACACCAACCACTACCACCAAAAGCGTGATAGGACAAACACTATCGCACAATCTGACATCAACAAGACGACAGACCCCCACCAAATGGATGACGGAGCAAAACTCACACCGGCCACTACCACTAATAGGATGATAGGACAAACACTACTGCACAATCTGACATCAATTAAGATGATAGACCCACAACCAAAAGGATGACGGAGTGAAACTCACACTTTCCACTACCACCAAAAGGATGATAGGACAAACACTATCGCACAATCTGACATAAGTTAAGTTGACAGATCCTTTACCAAAAGGATGGCAGAGTAAAACTCACACCGGCCACAACCACCAAAAGGATGATAGGACAAACGCTATTGCACAATCTGATATCAATAAGATGACAGACCCACCACCAAAAGGATGACGGAGCGAAACTCACACCGACCACTACCACCAAAAGGATGATAGGACAAACACTATCGCACTATCTGACATCAACAAGATGAATAAACCCCTCGCTAAAAGGTTGACGGAGCAAAACTCACACCAACCACTACCACCAAAAGGATGATAGGACAAACACTATCGCAAAATCTGACATAAATAAGATGACAGACCCCCCACCAAAAGGATGACACAGTGAAAGTCACACCGACCACAACAACCAAAAGGATGATAGGACAAACACTATTGCACAATCTGACATAAATAAGATGACAAACCCAGCACCAAAAGGATGAATGAGCCAAACTCACACCAACCACTACCACCAAAAGGATGATAGGACAAACACTATCGCACAATATGACATAAACAACATGAGAAACCCCTCACCAAATGGATGACGGAGCAAAACTCACACCGACCACTACCACCAAAAGGATGATAGGACAAACACTATCGCAGAATATGACATAAATAAGATGACAGACCCCCCACCAAAAGGATAACAGAGCGAAAGTCACACCGACCTTAACCACCAAAAGGATGATAGGACAAACACTATTGCACAATCTGACATAAATAAAATGACAGACCCAGCACCAAAAGGATGACGAAGCCAAACTCACACCGGCCACTACCACCAAAAGGATGATAGGACAAACAATATCGCACAATCTGACATCAACAAGATGACAAACCCCTCTCCAAAAGGATGACGGAGCGAAACTCACACCGGCCACTACCACCAAAAGGATGATAAGACAAACACTATCGCAGAACCTGACATAAATAAGATGAAAGACCTCCCACCGAAAGGATGGCGGAGCGAAAGTCACACCAACCACTACCACCAAAAGCGTGATAGGACAAACACTATCGCACAATCTGACATCAACAAGACGACAGACCCCCACCAAATGGATGACGGAGCAAAACTCACACCGGCCACTACCACTAATAGGATGATAGGACAAACACTACTGCACAATCTGACATCAATTAAGATGATAGACCCACAACCAAAAGGATGACGGAGTGAAACTCACACTTTCCACTACCACCAAAAGGATGATAGGACAAACACTATCGCACAATCTGACATAAGTTAAGTTGACAGATCCACTACCAAAAGGATGGCAGAGTAAAACTCACACCGGCCACAACCACCAAAAGGATGATAGGACAAACGCTATTGCACAATCTGACATCAATAAGATGACAGACCCACCAACAAAAGGATGACGGAGCGAAACTCACACCGACCACTACCACCAAAAGGATGATAGAACAAACACTATCGCACTATCTGACATCAACAAGATGAATAAACCCCTCGCTAAAAGGTTGACGGAGCAAAACTCACACCAACCACTACCACCAAAAGGATGATAGGACAAACACTATCGCAGAATCTGACATAAATAAGATGACAGACCCCCCACCAAAAGGATGACAGAGTGAAAGTCACACCGACCACAACAACCAAAAGGATGATAGGACAAACACTATTGCACAATCTGACATAAATAAGATGACAAACCCAGCACCAAAAGGATGAATGAGCCAAACTCACACCAACCACTACCACCAAAAGGATGATAGGACAAACACTATCGCACAATATGACATCAACAACATGACAAACCCCTCACCAAATGGATGACGGAGCAAAACTCACACCGACCACTACCACCAAATGGATGATAGGACAAACACTATCGCAGAATCTGACATAAATAAGATGACAGATCCCCCACCAAAAGGATAACAGAGCGAAAGTCACACCGAGCACAACCAGCAAAAGGATGATAGGACAAACACTATTGCACAATCTGACATAAATAAGATGACAGACCCAGCACCAAAAGGATGACGGAGCCAAACCCACATCAGCCACTACCACCAAAAGGATGATAGGACAAACACTATCGGAAAATCTGACATCAACAAGATGACAAACCCCTCTCCAAAAGGATGACGGAGCGAAACTCACACCGGCCACTACCACCAAAAGGATGATAGGACAAACACTATCGCAGAACCTGACATAAATAAGATGAAAGACCTCCCACCGAAAGGATGGCGGAGCGAAAGTCACACCAACCACTACCACCAAAAGCGTGATAGGACAAACACTATCGCACAATCTGACATCAACAAGACGACAGACCCCCACCAAATGGATGACGGAGCAAAACTCACACCGGCCACTACCACTAATAGGATGATAGGACAAACACTACTGCACAATCTGACATCAATTAAGATGATATACCCACAACCAAAAGGATGACGGAGTGAAACTCACACTTTCCACTACCACCAAAAGGATGATAGGACAAACACTATCGCACAATCTGACATAAGTTAAGTTGACAGATCCACTACCAAAAGGATGGCAGAGTAAAACTCACACCGGCCACAACCACCAAAAGGATGATAGGACAAACGCTATTGCACAATCTGACATCAATAAGATGACAGACCCACCACCAAAAGGATGACGGAGCGAAACTCACACCGACCACTACCACCAAAAGGATGATAGGACAAACACTATCGCACTATCTGACATCAACAAGATGAATAAACCCCTCGCTAAAAGGTTGACGGAGCAAAACTCACACCAACCACTACCACCAAAAGGATGATAGGACAAACACTATCGCAGAATCTGACATAAATAAGATGACAGACCCCCCCACCAAAAGGATGACAGAGTGAAAGTCACACCGACCACAACAACCAAAAGGATGATAGGACAAACACTATTGCACAATCTGACATAAATAAGATGACAAACCCAGCACCAAAAGGATGAATGAGCCAAACTCACACCAACCACTACCACCAAAAGGATTATAGGACATACACTATCGGACAATCTGACATCAATAAGATGACAAACCCCTCAACAAAAGGATGACAGAGCAAAACTCACACCGGCCACAACCACCAAAAGGATGATAGGACAATCATTATTGCACAATCTGACATCAATAAGATGACAGACCCACCACAAAAATGATGAAGGGGCGAAACTCACACCGACCACTACCACCAAAAGAATGATAGGACAAACACTATCGCACAATCTGACATCAACAAGATGACAAACCCCCACCAAAGGGATGACGCAGCGAAACTCACACCAGCCACTACCACTACAAGGCTGATAGGGCAAACACTATCGCACAATCAATTAAGATGACAGACCCACCACAAAAAGGATAACGGAGCGAAACTCATCATCCACTACCGCCTAAAGGATGATAGGACAAACACTATCGCACAATCTGACATCAGTTAAGTTGAAAGACCCACTACCAAAAGGATGACAGAGTAAAACTCCCACCGGACACTACCATAAAAAAGATGATAGGACAAACAATATCGCACAATCTGACATATATTAAGATGACAGACCCACCATTAAAAGGATGACGGAGCAAAACTCACACCGGCCACAACCACCAAAAGGATGATAGGACGAACATTATTGCACAATCTGACATCAATAAGATGACAGACCCACAACTAAAAGGATAACGGAGCAAAACTCACACCGGCCACAACCACCAAAAGGATGATAGGACAAACATTATTGCACAATCTGACATCAATAAGATGACAGACCCACCACCAAGAGGATGGCGGAGCGAAACTCACACTGACCACTACCACCAAAAGGATGATAGGACAAACACTATCGCACAATATGACATCAACAACATGACAAACCCCTCACCAAATGGATGACGGAGCAAAACTCACACCGACGACTACCACCAAAAGGATGATAGGACAAACACTATCGCCGAATCTGACATAAATAAGATGACAGACCCCCCACCAAAAGGATAACAGAGCGAAAGTCACACCGACCACAACCACCAAAAGGATGATAGGACAAACACTATTGCACAATCTGACATAAATAAAATGACAGACCCAGCACCAAAAGGATGACGAAGCCAAACTCACACCGGCCACTACCACCAAAAGGATGATAGGACAAACAATATCGCACAATCTGACATCAACAAGATGACAAACCCCTCACCAAAAGGATGACGGAGTGAAACTCACACCGGCCACTACCACCAAAAGGCTGATAGGACAAACACTATCGTAGAACTTGACATAAATAAGATGAAAGACCTCCACCAAATGGATGACGGAGCAAAACTCACACCGTCCACTACCACTAAAAGGATGATAGGACAAACACTACTGCACAATCTGACATCAATTAAGATGATAGACCCACAACCAAAAGGATGACGGAGTGAAACTCACACTTTCCACTACCACCAAAAGAATGACAGGACAAACACTATCGCACAATCTGACATAAGTTAAGTTGACAGATCCACTACCAAAAGGATGACAGAGTAAAACTCACACCGGCCACAACCACCAAAAGGATGATAGGACAAACGCTATTGCATAAAATGACATCAATAAGATGACAGACCCACCACCAAAAGGATGACAGAGAGAAACTCACACCGACCACTACCACCAAAAGGATGATAGGACAAACACTATCGCACTATCTGACATCAACAAGATGAATAAACCCCTCGCCAAAAGGTTGACAGAGCAAAACTCACACCGACCACTACCACCAAAAGGATGATAGGACAAACACTATCGCAGAATCTGACATAAATAAGATGACAGATCCCCCACCAAAAGGATGACAGAGCGAAAGTCACACCGACCACAACCAGCAAAAGGATGATAGGACAAACACTATTGCACAATCTGACATAAATAAGATGACAGACCCAGCACCAAAAGGATGACGGAGCCAAACTCACATCAGCCACTACCACCAAAATGATGATAGGACAAACACTATCGGAAAATCTGACATCAACAAGATGACAAACCCCTCACCAAAAGGATGACGGAGCGAAACTCACACCGGCCACTACCACCAAAAGGATGATAGGACAAACACTATCGCAGAACCTGACATAAATAAGATGAAAGACCTTCCACCGAAAGGATGGCGGAGCGAAAGTCACACCAACCACTACCACCAAAATCGTGATAGGACAAACACTATCGCACAATCTGACATCAACAAGACGACATACCCCCACCAAATGGATGACGGAGCAAAACTCACACCGGCCACTACCACTAATAGGATGATAGGACAAACACTACTGCACAATCTGACATCAATTAAGATGATAGACCCACAACCAAAAGGATGACGGAGTGAAACTCACACTTTCCACTACCAGCAAAAGGATGATAGGACAAACACTATCGCACAATCTGACATAAGTTAAGTTGACAGATCCACTACCAAAAGGATGGCAGAGTAAAACTCACACCGGCCACAACCACCAAAAGGATGATAGGACAAACGCTATTGCACAATCTGACATCAATAAGATGACAGACCCACCACCAAAAGGATGACGGAGCGAAACTCACACCGACCACTACCACCAAAAGGATGATAGGACAAACACTATCGCACTATCTGACATCAACAAGATGAATAAACCCCTCGCTAAAAGGTTGACGGAGCAAAACTCACACCAACCACTACCACCAAAAGGATGATAGGACAAACACTATCGCAGAATCTGACATAAATAAGATGACAGACCCCCCACCAAAAGGATGACAGAGTGAAAGTCACACCGACCACAACAACCAAAAGGATGATAGGACAAACACTATTGCACAATCTGACATAAATAAGATGACAAACCCAGCACCAAAAGGATGAATGAGCCAAACTCACACCAACCACTACCACCAAAAGGATTATAGGAGAAACACTATCGGACAATCTGACATCAATAAGATGACAAACCCCTCAACAAAAGGATGACGGAGCGAAACTCACACCGGCCACTACAACCAAAAGGATGACAGGACAAAAACTATCACACAATCTGACATCAACAAGATGATAGACCCCCACCAAAAGGATGACGGAGCAAAACTCACATTGGCCACTACCACCAAAAGGATGATAGGACAAACACTATTGCACTATTTGACATCAATAAGATGATAAACCCACCATCAAAAGGATGACGAAGAAAAACTCACACCGGCCACCACCACCAAAAGGATGATATGACAAACACTATCGGACAATCTGACATCAACAAGATGACAAACCCCTCACCAAAAGGATGACGGAGCGAAACTCACACCGGCCACTACCACCAAAAGGATAATCGGACAAACATTATCGCACAATCTGACATCAATAAGATGACAGACCCCCCACCAATAGGATGACGGAGCGAAACTCACACCGACCACTACCACCAAAAGCATGATAGGACAAACACTATCGCACAATCTGACTTCAACAAGATGACAGACCCCCACCAAAAGGATGACGGAGCAAAACTCAAACCGGCCACTACCACTAAAAGGATGATAGGCCAAACATTATCGCACAATCTGACATCATTAAGATGACAGACCCACCACTAAAAGGATGACGGAGCGAAACTCACACCGTCCACTACCACCAAAAGGATGATAGGACAAACACTATAGCACAATCTGACATCATTTAAGTTGACAGGCCCACTACCAAAAGGATGATAGAGTAAAACTCACACCGGCCACTACCACCAAAAAGATGATAGGACAAACACTATCGCACAATCTGACATATATTAAGATGACAGACCCACCACTAAAAGGATGATGGAGCAAAAATCACACCGGCCACAACCACCAAAAGATGATAGGACAAACACTATTGCACAATTTGACATCAAGAAGATGACAAAACCCTCACCAAAAGGATGACGGAGAGAAACTCACACCGGGCACTACCACCAAATGAATGATAGGACAAACACTATTGCAGAATCTGACATAAACAGGATGACAGACCCCCCACCAAAAGGATGACAGAGCAAAAGTCACACCGACCACTACCACCAAAAGCATGATAGGGCAAACACTATCGCACAATCTGACATCAAGAAGATGACAAAACCCTCACCAAAAGGATGACGGAGAGAAACTCACACCGGCCACTACCACTAAAAGGACGATAGGACAAACACTACTGCATAATTTGACATCAATTAACATGACAGACCCACCAATAAAAGGATGATAGGACAAACACTATCGCACAATCTGACATTAGTTAAGTTGACAGGCCCACTACCAAAAGGATGACAGAGTAAAACTCACACCGACCGCTACTACCAAAAAGATGATAGGACAAACACTATCGCACAATCTGACATATATTAAGATGACAGACCCACCACTAAAAGGATGACGGAGCAAAACTCACACCGGCCACTACCACTAAAATGATGATAGGACAAACACTATTGCACTATTTGACATCAATAAGATGACAGACCGACCACCAAAAGGATGAAGGAGCGAAACTCACACCGACCACTACCACCAAAAGGATGATAGGACAAACACTATCGCACAATCTTACATCAACAAGATGACAAACCCCTATCAAAGGGATGACGCAGTTAAACTCACACCGGCCACTACCACTAAAATGATGATAGGCCAAACACTATCGCACAATCGGACATCAATTAGGACGACAGATCCCATCACAAAAAGGATGACGGAGCGAAACTCACCATCCACTACCACTAAAAGGATGATAGGACAAACATTATCGCACAATCTGACATCAGTCAAGCTGACAGACCTACTACCAAAAGGATAACAGAGTAAAACTCACACCGACCACTACCACCAAAAAGATGATAGGACAAACACTATCGCACAATCTGACATATATTAAGATGACAGACGCACCACTAAAAGGATGACGGAGCAAAACTCACACCGGCCACAACCACCAAAAGGATGATAGGACAAACACTATTGCACAACCTGACATGAATAAGATGATAGACACACCACTAAGAGGATGACGGAGCAAAACTCACACCAACCACTACCACCAAAAGGATGATAGGACAAACACTATCGCACAATATGACATCAACAAGATGACAAACCCCTCACCAAAAGGCTGACGGAGCGAAACTCACACCGACCACTACCACCAAAAGCATGATAGGACAAACACTATCACACAATCTGACATCAACAAGATGACATACCCCCACTAAAAGGATGACAGAGCGAAACTCACACCGGACACTACCACTAAAAGGATGATAGGACAAACGCTACTGCACAATCTGACATAAATAAGATGACAGACCCCTCACCAAAAGGATGACAGAGCGAAACTCACACCGACCACCACCACCAAAAGGATGATAGGACAAACACTATCGCAAAATCTGACATCAATTAAGATGATAAACCCACCACCAAAAGGATGACGGAGCAAAAATGACACAGGCCACTGCCACCAAAAGGATGATAGGATAAACGCTCTTGCACAATCTGACATCAACAAGATGACAGACCCCCGACCAAAAGGATGACGGAGCAAAACTCACACCGGCCACTACCACCAAAAGCATGATAGGACAAACATTATCGCACAATCTGACATTAATTAAGATGACAGACCCACAACCAAAAGGATGACGGAGCGAAACTCACACCGCCCACTACCACCAAAAGGATGATAGGACAAACATTATCGCACAATCTGACATCAATTAAGATGACAGACCCACCACCAAAAGGATGACATAGCAAAACACACATCGGCCACTACCACCAAAATGATGATAGGACAAACACTATTGCACTATTTGACATCAATAAGATGACAGACCCACCACTAAAATGATGAAGGGGCGAAACTCACACCGGCCACTACCACCAAAAGGATGATAGGACAAAGACTATCGCACAATCTGACATCAATAAGATGACAGACCCCCTACCAATAGGATGACGGAGCGAAAGTCACACCGACCACTACCACCAAAAGAATGATAGGACAAACACTATCGCACAATCTAACATCAACAAGATGACAAACCCCCACCAAAGGGATGACGCAGCGAAACTCACACCGGCCACTACCACTAAAAGGATGATAGGGCAAACACTATCGCACAATCTGACATCAATTAAGATAACATACCCACCACAAAAAGGATGACGGAGCGAAACTCGCCATCCACTACCACCAAAAGGATAATAGGACAAACACTATCACACAATCTGACATCAGTTAAGTTGACAGACCCACTACCAAAAGGATGACAGAGTAAAACTCCCACCGACCACTACCACCAAAAAGATGATAGGACAAACAATATCGCACAATCTGACATATATTAAGATGACAAACCCACCACTAAAAGGATGACGAAGCAAAACTCACACCGGCCACAACCACCAAAAGGATGATAGGACGAACACTATTGCACAATCTGACATCAATAAGATGACAGACCCACCACTAAAAGGCTGACGGAGCAAAACTCACACCGGCCATAACCACCAAAAGGATGATAGGACAAACATTATTGCACAATCTGACATCAATAAGATGACAGACCCACCACCAAGAGGATGACGGAGCGAAACACACACTGACCACTACCACCAAAAGGATGATAGGACAAACACTATCGCACAATATGACATGAACAAGATGACAAACCCCTCACCAAAAGGATGACGGATCAAAACTCACACGGACCACTACCACCAAAAGGATGATAGGACAAACACTATCGCAGAATCTGACATAAATAAGACGACAGACCTCCCACCAAAAGGATGACAGAGCGAAAGTCACACCGACCACAACCACCAAAAGGATGATAGGACAAACACTATTGCACAATCTGACATAAATAAGATGACAGACCCAGCACCAAAAGGATGACGGAGCCAAACTCACACCAGCCACTACCACCAAAAGGATGATAGGACAAACACTATCGGACAATCTGACATCAACAAGATGACAAACCCCTCACCAAAAGAATGACGGAGCGAAACTCACACCGGCCACTACAACCAAAAGGATGATAGGACAAACACTATCGCAGAATCTAACATCAACAAGATGACAGACCCCCACCAAAAGGATGACGGAGCAAAACTCACACCGGCCACTACCACCAAAAGGATGATAGGACAAACACTATTGCATTATTTGACATCAATAAGATGATAAACCCACCACCAAAAGGATGAAGAAGTGAAACTCACACTGGCCACCACCACCCAAAGGATGATAGGACAAACACTATCAGACAATCTGACATCAACAAGATGACAAACCCCTCGCCAAAAGCATGACAGAGCGAAACTCACACCGACCACTACCACCAAAAGGATAATAGGACAAACATTATCGCACAATCTGACATCAATAAGATGACAGACCCCCCACCAATAGGATGACGGAGCGAAACTCACTCCGACGACTACCACCAAAAGCATGATAGAACAAACACTATCGCACAATCTGACATCAACAAGATAACATACGCCACCAAAAGGATGACGGAGCAAAACTCAAACCGGCCACTACCACCAAAAGGATGATAGGACAAACACTATCGCACAATCTGACATATATTAAGATGACAGACCCACCACTAAAAGGATGATGGACCAAAACTCACACCGTCCACAACCACCAAAAGGATGATAGGACAAACACTATTGCACAATCTGACATCAAGAAGATGACAAACCCCTCACCAAAAGGATGACGGAGAGAAACTCACACCGGGCACTACCACCAAAAGAATGATAGGACAAACACTATCGCATAATCTGACATAAACAAGATGACAGACCCCCCACCAAAAGGATGACGGAGCAAAACTCAAACCGGCCACTACCACTAAAAGGATGATAGGCCAAACACTATCGCACAATCTGACATCAATTAAGATGACAGACCCACCACCAAAAGGATGACGTAGCGAAACTCACACCGTCCACTACCATCAAAAGGATGATAGGACAAACACTATAGCACAATCTGACATCATTTAAGTTGACAGGCCCACTACCAAAAGGATGATAGAGTAAAACTCACACCGGCCACTACCACCAAAAAGATGATAGGACAAACACTATCGCACAATCTGACATATATTAAGATGACAGACCCACCACTAAAAGGATGATGGAGCAAAACTCACACCAGCCACAACCACCAAAAGGATGATAGGACAAACACTATTGCACATTCTGACATCAAGAAGATGACAAACCCCTCACCAAAAGGATGACGGAGAGAAACTCACACCGGGAACTACCACCAAAAGAATGATAGGACAAACACTATTGCAGAATCTGACATAAACAAGATGACAGACCCCCCACCAAAAGGATGACAGAGCGAAAGTTACACCGACCACTACCACCAAAAGCATGATAGGGCAAACACCATCGCACAATCTGACATCAACAAGATGACAGACCCCCACCAAAAGGATGACGGAGCGAAACTCACACCGGCCACTACCACTAAAAGGACGATAGGACAAACACTACTGCATAATTTCACATCAATTAACATGACAGACCCACCACTAAAAGGATGATAGGACAAACACTATCGCACAATCTGACATTAGTTAAGTTGACAGACCCACTACCAAAAGGACGACAGAGTAAAACTCACACCGGCCGCTACCACCAAAAAGATGATAGGACAATCACTATCGCACAATCTGACATATATTAAGATGACAGACCCACCACTAAAAGGCTGACAGAGCAAAACTAACACCGGCCACTACCACTAAAACGATGATAGGACAAACACTATTGCACTATTTGACATCAATAAGATGACAGACCGACCACCAAAAGGATGAAGGAGCGAAACTCACACCGACCACTACCACCAAAAGGATGATAGGACAAACACTATCGCAAAATCTGACATCAATAAGATGACAGACCCCCCACTAATAGGATGACGGGGCGAAAGTCACACCGACCACTACCACCAAAAGAATGATAGGACAAACACTATCGCACAATCTTACATCAACAAGATGACAAACCCCTATCAAAGGGATGACGCAGCTAAACTCACACCGGCCACTACCACTAAAATGATGATAGGGCAAAGACTATCGCACAATCGGACATCAATTAGGATGACAGATCCACCACAAAAAGAATGACAGAGCGAAACTCAGCATCCACTACCACCAAAAGGATGATAGGACAAACATTATTGCACAATCTGACATCAGTTAAGTTGACAGACCTACTACCAAAAGGATGACAGAGTAAAACTCACACCGACCACTACACCAAAAAGATGATAGGACAAACACTATCGCACAATCTGACATATATTAAGATGACAGACTCACCACTAAAATGATGACGGAGCAAAACTCACACCGGCCACAACCACCAAAAGGATGATAGGACAAACACTATTGCACAATCTGATATCAATAAGATGATAGACACACCACCAAGAGGATGACGGAGCAAAACTCACACCGACCACTACCACCAAAAGGATGATAGGACAAACACTATCGCACAATATGACATCAACAAGATGACAAACCCCTCACCAAAAGGCCGACGGAGCGAAACTCACGCCGACCACTACCACCAAAAGCATGATAGGACAAACACTATCACACAATCTGACATCAACAAGATGACATACCCCCACTAAAAGGATGACAGAGCGAAACTCACACCGGACACTACCACTAAAAGGATGATAGGACAAACGCTACTGCACAATCTGACATCAATAAGATGACAGACCCCTCACCAAAAGGATGACAGAGCGAAACTCACACCGGCCACCACCACCAAAAGGATGATAGGACAAACACTATCGCACAATCTAACATCAATTAAGATGATAAACCCACCACCAAAAGGATGACGGAGCAAAAATGACACAGGCCACTGCCACCAAAAGGATGATAGGATAAACGCTCTTGCACAATCCGACATCAACAAGATGACAGACCTCGACCAAAAGGATGACGGAGCAAAACTCACACCGGCCACTACCACCAAAAGCATGATAGGACAAACATTATCGCACAATCTGACATCAATTAAGATGACAGATCAACCACCAAAGGGATGACAGAGCGAAACTCACACCGCCCACTACCACCAAAAGGATGATAGGACAAACACTATCGCACAATCTGACATCAATTAAGATGACAGACCCACCACCAAAAGGATGACAGAGAAAAACACACATCGGCCACTACCACCAAAATGATGATAGGACAAACACTATTGCACTATTTGACATCAATAAGATGACAGACCTACCACTAAAATGATGAAGGGGCGAAACTCCCACCGGCCACTACCACCAAAAAGATGATAGGACAAACAATATCGCACAATCTGACATATATTAAGATGACAAACCCACCACTAAAAGGATGACGAAGCAAAACTCACACCGGCCACAACCACCAAAAGGATGATAGGACGAACACTATTGCACAATCTGACATCAATAAGATGACAGACCCATCACTAAAAGGTTGACGGAGCAAAACTCACACTGGCCACAACCACCAAAAGGATGATAGGACAAACATTATTGCACAATATGACATCAATAAGATGACAGACCCACCACCAAGAGGATGACGGAGCGAAACTCACACTGACCACTACCACCAAAAGGATGATAGGACAAACACTATCGCACAATATGACATCAACAAGATGACAAACCCCTCACCAAAAGGATGACGGAGCAAAACTCACACCGACCACTACCACCAAAAGGATGATAGGACAAACACTATCGCAGAATCTGACATAAATAAGATGACAGACCCCCCACCAAAAGGATGACAGAGCGAAAGTCACACCGACCACAACCACCAAAAGGATGATAGGACAAACATTATTGCACAATCTGACATCAATAAGATGACAGACCCACCACTAAAAGGCTGACGGAGCAAAACTCACACTGGCCACAACCACCAAAAGGATGATAGGACAAACATTATTGCACAATATGACATCAATAAGATGACAGACCCACCACCAAGAGGATGACGGAACGAAACTCACACTGACCACTACCACCAAAAGGATGATAGGACAAACACTATCGCACAATATGACATCAACAAGATGACAAACCCCTCACCAAAAGGATGACGGAGCAAAACTCACACCGACCACTACCACCAAAAGGATGATAGGACAAACACTATCGCAGAATCTGACATAAATAAGATGAAAGACCCCCCACCAAAAGGATGACAGAGCGAAAGTCACACCGACCACAACCACCAAAAGGATGATAGGACAAACACTATTGCACAATCTGACATAAATAAGATGACAGACCCAGCACCAAAAGGATGACGGAGCCAAAGTCACACCAGCCACTACCACCAAAAGGATGATAGGACAAACACTATCGGACAATCTGACATCAACAAGATGATAAACCCCTAACCAAAAGGATGACGGAGCGAAACTCACACCGGCCACTACAACCAAAAGGATAATAGGACAAACACTATCGCAGAATCTAACATCAACAAGATGACAGACCCCCACCAAAAGGATGATGGAGCAAAACTCACACCGGCCACTACCACCAAAAGGATGATAGTACAAACACTATTGCACTATTTGACATCAATAAGATGATAAACCCACCACCAAAAGGAGAACGAAGCGAAACTCACACCGGCCACCACCACCCAAAGGATGATAGGACAAACACTATCGGACAATCTGACATCAACAAGATGACAAATCCCTCGCCAAAAGCATGACGGAGCAAAACTCACACCGGCCACTACCACCAAAAGGATAATAGGACAAACATTATCGCACAATCTGACATCAATAAGATGACAGACCCCCCACCAATAGGATGAGGGAGCGAAACTCACACGGACCACTACCACCAAAAGCATGATAAAACAAACACTATCGCACAATCTGACATCAACAAGATGAAATACCCCCACCAAAAGGATGACGGAGCAAAACTCAAACCGGCCACTACCACCAAAAGGATGATAGGACAAACACTATAGCACAATCTGACATCATTTAAGTTGACAGACCCACTACCAAAAGGATGATAGAGTAAAACTCACACCAGCCACTACCACCAAAAAGATGATAGGACAAACACTATCGCACAATCTGACATATATTAAGATGACAAACCCACCACTAAAAGGATGATGGACCAAAACTCACACCGGCCACAACCACCAAAAGGATGATAGGACAAACACTATTGCACAATCTGACACCAAAAGGAAGATGACAAACCCCTCACCAAAAGGATGACGGAGAGAAAGTCACACCGGGCACTACCACCAAAAGAATGATAGGACAAACACTATCGCATAATCTGACATAAACAAGATGACAGACCCCCGACCAAAAGGATGACAGAGCGAAAGTCACACCGGCAACTACGACCAAAAGCATGATAGTGCAAACACTATCGCACAATCTGACATCAACAAGATGACAGACCCCCAACAAAAGGATGACGGAGGGAAACTCACACCGGCCACTACCACTAAAAGGATGATAGGACAAACACTACTGCATAATCTGACATCAATTAACATGACAGACCCACCACTAAAAGGATGATAGGACAAACACTATCGCACAATCTGACATTAGTTAAGTTGACAGACCCACTACCAAAAGGAAGACAGAGTAAAACTCACACCGGCCGCTACCACCAAAAAGATGATAGGACAAACACTATCGCACAATTTGACATATATTTAGATGACAGACCCACCACTAAAAGGATGACGGAGCAAAACTCACACCGGCCACTACCATTAAAACGATGATAGGACAAACACTATTGTACTATTTGACATCAATAAGATGACAGACCGACCACCAAAAGGATGAAGGAGCGAAACTCACACTGGCCACTACCACCAAAAGGATGATAGGACAAACACTATCGCACAATCTGACATCAATAAGATGACAGACCCCCCACCAATAGGATGACGCGGCGAAAGTCACACCAACCACTACCACCAAAAGAATGATAGGACAAACACTATCGCACAATCTTACATCAACAAGATTACAAACCCCTATGAAAGGGATGACGCAGCGAAACTCACACCAGCCACTACGACTAAAAGAATGATAGGGAAAACACTATCTCACAATCGGACATCAATTAGGATGACAGACCCACCACAAAAAGGATGACGGAGTGAAACTCACCATCCACTACCTCCAAAAGGATGATAGGACAAAAATTATCGCACAATCTGACATCAGTTAAGTTGACAGACCTACTACCAAAAGGATGACAAAGTAAAACTCACACCGGCCACTAGCACCAAAAAGATGATAGGACAAACACTATCGCACAATCTGACATATATTAAGATGACAGACCCACCCCTAAAAGGATGACGGAGCGAAACTCATACTGGCCACAACCACCAAAAGGATGATAGGACAAACACTATTGCACAATCAAACATCAATAAGATGACAGACACACCACCAAGAGGATGACAGGAGCAAAACTCACACCGACCACTACCACCAAAAGGATGATAGGACAAACACTATCGCACATTATGACATCAACAAGACGACAAACCCCTCACCAAAAGGCTGACGGACCGAAACTCACGCCGACCACTACCACCAAAAGCATGAGAGGATAAACACTATCACACAATCTGACATCAACAAGATTACATACCCCCACTAAAAGGATGACGGAGCGAAACTCACACCGGACACTACCACTAAAAGGATGATAGGACAAACACTACTGCACAATTTGACATCAATAAGATGACAGACCCCTTACCAAAAGGATGACGGAGTGAAACTCACACCGGCCACCACCACCAAAAGGATGATAGGACAAACACTATCGCACAATCTGACATCAATTAAGATGATAAACCCACCACCAAAAGGATGACGGAGCGAAAATGACACAGGTCATTTCCACCAAAAGGATGATAGGATAAACGCTCTTGCACAATCTGACTTCAACAAGATGACAGACCCCCGACCAAAAGGATTACAGAGCAAAACTCACACCGGCCACTACCACCAAAAGCATGATAGGACAAACATTATCGCACAATCTGACATCAATTAAGATGACAGACCCACCACCAAAAGGATGACGGAGCGAAACTCACACCGACCACTACCACCAAAAGGATGATAGGACAAACACTATCGCACAATCTGACATCAATTAAGATGACAGACCCACCACCAAAAGGATGACAGAGCATAACTCACATCGGCCACTACCACCAAAAGGATGATAGGTCAAACAGTAGCACATAATCTGACATCAACAAGAGGACAAACCCCCCACTAAAAGGATGACGGAGCGAAACTCACACCGACTACTACCACCAAAAGGATAATACGACAAACATTATCGCACAATCTGACATCAATAAAATGACAGACCCCCCACCAATAGAATGACGAAGCGAAAGTCACACCAACCACTACCACCAAAAGCATGATAGGGCAAACACTATCGCACAATCTGACATCAATTAAGATGACAGACCCACCACCAAAATGATGATGGGGCGAAACTCACACCATCCACTACCACCAAAAGGATGATAGGACAAACACTATCGCACAATCTGACATATATTAGGATGACAGACCCACCACTAAAAGGATGACGGAGCAAAACTCACACTGGCCACAACCACCAAAAGGATGATAGGACACACACTATTGCACAATTTGACATCAATAAAATGACAGACCCACCACCAAAAGGATGACGGAGCAAAATTCACACCAACCACTACCACCAAAAGGATGATAGGACAAACACTGTCGCACAATCTGACATCAACAAGATGACAAACCCCTCACCAAAAGGATGACGGAGCGAAACTCACACCGACCACTACCACCAAAAGGATGATAAGACAAACACTATCGTAGAATCTGACATAAATAAGATGACAGACCCCCCACCAAAAGGATGACAAAGCGAAAGTCACATCGACCACTACCAAGGAAAGCATGATAGGACAAACACTATCGCACAATCTGACATCAACAAGATGACAGACCCCCACCAAAAGGATGACGTAGCGAAACTCACAACGGCCACTACCACTAAAAGGATGATAGGACAAACAATATTGCATAATCTGACATCAATAAGATGAAAGACCCCTCACCAAAAGGATGATGGAGAGAAACTCACACCGGGCACCACCACCAAAAGGATTATAGGACAAACACTATTGCACAATCTAATATTAATTAAGATGACAAACCCACCACCAAAAGGATGACGGAGCAAAACTGGCACAAGCCACTACCACAAAAGGGATGATAGGATAAACACTCTTGCACAATCTGACATCAACAAGATGACAGACCCCCGACCAAAAGGATGACGCAGCAAAACTCACACCGGCCACTACCACCAAAAGCGTGATAGGAAAAACATTATCGCACAATCTGACATCAATTAAGATGACAGACCCACCACCAAAAGGATGACGGAGCGAAACTCACACCGTCCACTACCACCAAAAGGATGACAGGATAAACACTATCGCACAATCTGACATCAGTTAAGTTAACATACCCACTACCAAAAGGATGACAGAGTAAAACTCACACCGGCCACTACCACCAATAAGATGATAGGACAAACACTATAGCACAATCTGACATATATTAAGATGACAGACCCACCACTAAAAGGATGACAGAGCAAACCTCACACTAGCCACAACCACCAAAAGGATGATAGGACAAACACTATTGCACAATCTGACATCAATAAGATGACAGACCCCCCACCAAAAGGATGACAGAGCGAAAGTCACATCGACCACTACCACCAAAAGCATGATAGGACAAACACTATCGCACAATCTGACATCAACAAGATGACAGACCCCCACCCAAAGGATAACGGAGGGAAACTCACAACGGCCACTACCACCAAAAGGATGATAGGACAAACACTACTGCATAATCTGACATCAACAAGATGACAAACCCCTCACCAAAAAGATGACGGAGAGAAACTCACACCAGCCACCTCCACCAAAAGGATGATAGGACAAACACTATCGCACAATCATATATCAATTAAGATGACAAACCCACCACCAAAAGGATGACGGAGTAAAACTGACACATGCCTCTACCACCAAAAGGATGATAGGATAAACATTATCGCACAATCTGACATCAATTAACATGACAGACCCACCACCAAAAGGATGATGGAGCAAAACTCACACCGACCACTACCACCAAAAGGACGATAGGACAAGCACTATCGCACAATCTGACATCAATTAAGATGACAGAGCAAAACTCAGATCGGCTACAACCACCTAAATGATGATAGGACAAACACTATCGCACAATCTGACATCAACAAGATGACAAACCCCCCACTAAAAGGATGACGGGGCGAAACTCACACCAGTCACTACCACCAAAAGGATAATAGGAGAAACATTATCGCACAATCTGACATCAATAAGATGACAGACCCCTCACCAATAGAATGATGGAGCGAAAGTCACACCGACCACTACCACCAAAAGCATGATAGGACAAACACTATCGCACAATCTGAAATCAACAAGATGATAGACTCCCACCAAAAGGATGACGGAATGAAACTCACACCGGCTACTACCACTAAAAGGATGATAGCAAAAACACTGTTGCACAATCTGACATCAATAAGATGACAGACCCATCACCAAAAGGATGACGGAGCGAAACTCACACCGACAACTACCACCAAAAGGATGATAGGACAAACACTATTGCACAATCTGACATCAATTAAGATGACAGACCCAGCACAAAAAGGATGACGGAGCGAAACTTACACCATCCACTACCACCAAAAGGATGATAGGACAAATACTATCGCACAATCTGACATCAGTTAAGTTGAGAGACCCACTACCAAAAGGATGACAGAGTAAAACTCACACCGGCCACTACCACCAAATGGATGATAGGACAAACACTATCACACAATCTTACATATATTAAGATGACAGACCCACCACTAAATGGATGACGGAGCAAAACTCATACCAGCTACAACCATCAAAAGGATGATAGGACAAACACTATTGCACAATCTGATATCAATAAGAGGAAAGACCCACCACCAAAAGGATGACAGAGAGAAACTCAAACCGACCACTACCACCAAAAGGATGATAGGACAAACACTACCGTACAATCTGACATCAACAAGATGACAAACCCCTCACGAAAAGGATGACAGAGCGAAACTCACACCAGCCACTACCACCAAAAGGATGATAGGACAAACACTATCGCAGAATCTGACATCAACAAGATGACAAACCCCCACCAAAAGGATGACAGAGCGAAAGTGACACCGACCACTACCACCAAAAGCATGATAGGACAAACACTATCGCACAATCTGACAACAACAAGATGACAGACCCCCACCAAAAGGATGACTGAGTGAAACTCACACCGGCCACTACCACCAAAAGGATCATAGGACAAACACTATTGCACAATCTGACATCAATAAGATGACAGACCCCTCACCAAAAGGATGACGGAGCGAAACTCAAACCGACCACTACCACCAAAAGGATGATAGGACAAACACTATCACACAATCTGAAATCATCAAGATGACAGATCCCCACAAAAAGGATGACAGAGCGAAACTCACACCGGCCACTACCACTAAAAGGATGATATGACAAACACTATATCCCAATCTGACATCAATTAAGATGACAGACCCACCACCAAAAGGATGACGGAGAGAAACTCACACCGTCCATTACCACCAAAAGGATGATAGGACAAACACTATCGCACAATCTGACATATATTAAGATGACAGACCCACCACCAAGAGGATGACGGAGCAAAACTCACACCGGCCACTACCACTAAAAGGATTATAGGACAAACACGATCGCACAATCTGACATAAATTAAGATGACAGACCCCCCACCAAAAGGATGACGAAGCGAAACTCATACCGACCACTACAACTAAAAGGATGATAGGACAAACACTATTGCACAATCTGACATCAAAAAGATGACAAACCCCTCACCAAATGGATGACGAAGCGAAAATTACACCGGCCACTACCACCAAAAGGATGATAGGACAAACACTATCGCACAATCTGACATCAATTAAGATGATAGACCCACCACAAAAAGGATGATAGGACAAACACTATCGCACAATTTGACATCAATTAAGATGACAGACCCACCACGAAAAGGATGATGGAGCGAAACTCAAACTGGCCACTACCACCAAAAAGATGATAGGGCAAACACTATCGCACAATCTAACATCAATTAAAATGACAGACCCACCACCAAAAGGATGATAGAGCAAAACTCACATCGGCCACAACCACCAAAAGGATGATAGAATAAACAGTCTTGCACAATCTAACATCAACAAGATGACAAACCCCCCACTAAAAGGATGGCGGAGCAAAACTCACATCGACCACTACCACCAAAAGGATAATAGGACAAACATTATCGCACAATTTGACATCAATAAGATGACAGACCCCCCACCAATAGGATGATGGAGTGAAAATCACACCGGCCACAACCACCAAAAGGATGATAGGACAAACACTATCACACAATCTGACATCAACAGGATGACAGACCCACCACCAAGAGAATGACGGAGCGAAACTCACACCGACCACTACCACCAAAAGGATGATAGGACAAACACTATCGCACAACCAGACATCAACAAGATGACAAACCCCCCACTAAAAGGATGACGGAGCGAAACTCACACCGACCACTACCACCAAAAGCATGATCGGACAAACACTATCGCACAATCTGACATCAACAAGATGACAGACCCCCACCAAAAGGATGATGGAGCGAAACTCACACCGGCCACTACCACTAAAAGGATGATAGGATAAACACTATCGCACAATCTGACATCAATAAGATTATAGACCCCCCACCAAAAGGATGACGAAGAGAAACTCACACCGACCACTACCACCAAAAGCATGATAGTGTAAGAACACAGATTGTTTCTTAGTAATATCTCTATGTTTTGATGATAACTCTTATGAAATTTTGTATTAAAGAATTATATACTCTAAAATTTGTTCATGAATATTTGCTGCAGAAAATTAAAGCATATACATCCAAGAGTAAATTAATCTGAACATATAACTATGGAAGGCTCTGAAAAGTCAGAATCATCTTATAGAAGAATCTGAGCACTATCTGTTGAAGAATCTGAAGCAGAAGCTACAGAAGTATCTGAAGCAGAAGCTACAGAAGAATCTGAAGCAGAAGACTCTAATAAGATCTGAAGACTCTGATGCATTAAAGAACTTTGTATGAGAGTTAAGACGCATAGTTTTTCAGAAGACTCTGAGAGTACTACACGCTGCATGTACTGAGGATCTGATTCATAAAACTCTGCTCTGATAGAACTACACGCTAAAGCACACTTGCTGCCTTACTCTGATTCAGCAAAATCTGATGGGTATCCAAGACTCTGATCATGCAAAATCTGATGATCAACTTTGCTGAAAAGAAATACTTGTTGAAGAAGAATTCAAAGTAATATCCTTTGATTTAGCTCAACGACTCTTTCCTCTTTCATGCTTGACACTAGAACACAGACCAAAAGCATTTCTCTGTGCATTCTACTTCCAGGAAAAGTCATGTGATGTAAAGACAAAAAGGTTCAGGCCTTTTCAGTACACAGCCTCCAATGTCAAGACTTTGTAGACTACTGTACATATAAAAGCAAGTCTTTATCATCTTCTTCAAAGTGATCTATAACCAACGAATCTGAAACAGAAAATCTTACAAGCTCTCAAAAAATATTCTTATTGTTGAGTTTATTGTTTTGTTCTTAAACATTAAGTGAAATATCACTGTTGTGATAAAGCTTGTTAGAAGCATTCATACACTTGTATTAAGCTTACATTTTATTGTAATAGTTCCTTAAGAAGATCCAGTTGGGATCAAAAGTTCTTGAGAAGACTTTGAACAGTTGTTCTTAGTGATTACTATTGTAATAGTTCCTTAAGAAGATCCAGTTGGGATCAGAAGTTCTTGAGAAGACTTTGAACAGTTGTTCTTAGTGGATTAAGTCCTTGTTTGAGAAAGTCAAATCACTCTAGATAGGGGGGACTGGAGTAGTTGAGTTCAACGAACCAGGATAAAAATACTTGAGTTTTTTACTTATAAGTTTTATCTTCATACTTATTCAACCCCCCCTTCTAAGTATTTTCGCACCTTCAGTTGGCATCAGAGCTCCGGTTCTGTGTGTGCTACCACTTCATAGTGACAGAAAAGATCCAGTGAGAAAAACTTTGATACTTATATTTGGTTGTTCATAATGGCTGATGTTTCAACATCTAACAAGTATGAAGAAAGAGACAGAATCAATACCAAACCCCCTATGTTTGATGGGGAGAAATTTGATTATTGGAAAGACAGGATTGAAAGTTTTTTCCTTGGTTATGATGTTGATTTATGGGATTTGGTCATAGATGGATATGTTCATCCCATTGATGGGAATGGCAAGAAAGTAGATAGAAAATCTATGACAGAAGCCCAAAGGAAGGAATTTAGAAATCGCCACAAGGCTAGAACAATATTGTTAAATGCAATATCTCACACTGAATATGAAAATATCACAAATAGAGAAACTGCATTTGACATGTTTGAGTCCTTGAAAATGACTCATGAGGGAAACTCTCAAGTCAAGGAAACAAAGGCTCTGGCTCTAATTCAGAAGTATGAAGCTTTCAAGATGGAAGAAGCTGAATTTTTTGAAGCCATGTTCTCCAGATTTCAAATACTTACAGCTGGACTAAAGGTTCTGGATAAAGGTTACTCTACTGCTGATCACGTGAAGAAGATCATCAGAAGCTTACCTACCAGAAGGAGACCTATGGTGACTGCGCTGAAAATGGCTAAAGATCTGAATTTGATTTCCTTGGAGGAACTAATCAGCTCACTAAGGAGCCATGAAATTGAACTTGAGGAAGATGAGTCTCAGAAGAAAGGTAAGTCAATTGCCTTAAAATCTAATAAATCTGCTAAAGAGTTGTAGGTAATAGAGGAAAGCTCTGAAGAATCCTAATCTGAAGATGCAGATGAATTATCCATGTTGTCTAGAAGAATAAACAGACTCTGGAAGCATAAAGGAAAGAAGTTTAAAAACTTCAGGAAGCCTTACCAAAGAAAGGAATCTTCTGGACACAGAAGATCTGGCAAGAAGGAGGTTGTCTGCTATGAATGTAAAGAACCTGGGCATTACAAAAATGATTGTCCAAAGCTTCTGAAAGAAAAGCCTAAAAGAAAATTTGATAAGAAGAAGAAGGTTCTAATGGCAACTTGGGATGATTCAGATACATCTGAATCTGAATCTGAGGCAGAAGAAGAATGTGCCAACGTAGCATTGATGGCAGACATAGAAGATCAGGAGGAAGAAATTTCAGACTCTGAATCTGACTCTGACGTTGAAGAGGTAATGGCTAAACTCACTAAAGATGAACTTATCAAAGTGTTATCAGAGGTTCTGAAGAGCTATAACAATATTAAGCTCAAATACAAGGAGCGTCAAAGCAATCTTGTATCTGAGAATAATATTCTCAAATCAGAAGTGGCTGAGCTAAATGAAAAGAACTTAAAAATGAAAAATGATTTTGAATTAGCTCAACAAAACTCTGATTCTGAAATTGAGTCTGAATGCAAAAATATTTTGGAAAAGTATGACTACAACTTTTAGAAGTTTCTTGCTAAAAGCATAGACAGAAGCAAAATGGCTTCTATGATCTATGAAGTTAGCAGAAATAACAGAAAAGGAATTAGATATAAATCCTCCTCTGATTTAAATCCAAAATCTGTTGATAAAATTATCATCAAGAAGACTCCTTTATATTCCAATTTTAAATTTGGTCACTTGAATGATATTGAACACACTCGTTCTGAAAAGAACATTCATGTGTTTAAATCTAAGGCTAGTCAGAATAAACCTTATGTTGAAAAACAAAAGTTTAGACGAACCTTCAGAACAACTAACCCAAAAGGACCCAAGAAGATCTGGGTACCTAAGAGTAAAATAATTCCTGTTGCAGATGTTCTTAGCAGCAAGGTCAGGACGCCAGACATGGTACCTGGACTCTGGATGCTCGCGACATATGACAGGAGAAAGGTCTATGTTCCAAAGCCTGGAGCTTAGATCTGGAGGTGACGTGAAATTTGGAGGGAATCAGAAGGGAAAGATCATTGGATCTGGCACTACTGGAAATGGTAATCTTCCCTCTATCACTAATGTTTTACTTGTAGAAGGACTGAAGCATAATCTATTGTCCATAAGTCAATTAAGTGAAAATGGTTATGACATAGTCTTTAATCAAAAATTTTGTAAAGCTAATAGTCAAAAGGATAGCTCAATCCTATTTAGTGGAAAGAGGAAAAACAACATTTATAAAATAAATCTTTCAGAACTTAAGGTTCAGAATGTTAAATGCCTCTTGTCTGTTAATGAGGAGCAATGGGTCTGGCACAGAAGATTAGGGCATATTAATATGAGACGTATATCTCAGATTAATAAACTTAATCTTGTCAGAGGACTTCCTAAGTTGAAGTTCACCTCAGATGCTCTTTGTGAAGCATGTCAAAAAGGGAAGTTTTCAAAATCATCTTTTAAATCAAAAAATGTTGTTTCTACTTCCAGACCATTAGAATTACTTCATATTGATCTGTTTGGACCAGTGAAAACTGCATCCATCAGAGGCAAGAAGTATGGATTAGTCATTGTTGATGACTATAGTAGATGGACATGGGTAAAGTTCTTAAAACACAAGGATGAGTCACATTCTGTGTTCTTTGACTTCTGCAAACAAGTCCAGAATGAAAAAGATTTCAAAATTATAAAAGTCAGAAGTGATCATGGTGGTGAATTTGAAAACAAATACTTTGAAAAATATTTTAATGAAAATGGCATTGCTCATGATTTCTCCTGTCCTAGAACTCCACAACAAAATGGAGTTGTAGAAAGGAAAAATAGAACTCTGCAAGAAATGGCCAGAACCATGATCAATGAGACTAATCTGGCAAAGCACTTTCGGGCAGAAGCAATCAACACAGCATGTTACATTCAGAACAGAGTGTCTGCAAGACCTCTTCTGGAAAAGACTCCCTATGAATTGTGGAGGAACAGAAAGCCCAACATTTCTTATTTTCATCTTTTTGGATGCATTTGCTATATGTTGAATACTAAAGAAAATCTGAACAAGTTTGATTCTAAAGCACAGAAGTGTTTCATGCTTGGGTATTCTGAACGCTCTAAAGGCTACAGAGTATACAATACTGAAACACAGATTGTGGAAGAATCTATTCATGTTAGATTTGATGATAAGCTTGGCATTAAAAAGCCAAAGCAGTTTGAAAGTTCTGCAGATAGAGAAGTAGTCTTCATAGACTCTGAAGGCTCAGAGGCAGACAAAGCTCAAGTGAAGGAATCAGAAGCAACGCCAGATGCAATTCCTTTGACTTCTCAGATGAACAACTTAAACATTTCTGAAGAATCAACTGTTAGAGGATCATCTTCCAGAATCAAAGCTTGTCATCCAGAGAATGTGATCATTGGAAAGAAGGATGACCCTATCAGAACAAGATCCTTCCTTAGATCATCTGAAGCATCATTATTTGGATTGGTGTCAGTAATTGAACCAACTTCTGTAGATGAAGCTCTGCAAGACAATGATTGGATTATTGCCATGAAAGAAGAGCTAAATCAGTTCACCAGAAATGATGTGTGGGATTTAGTTCCAAGACCAAAAGGATTCAACATAATTGGAACTAAGTGGGTCTTCAAAAATAAGCTTAATGAGAAAGGAGAAGTTGAAAGATATAAGGCAAGGCTTGTTGCTCAAGGGTACAGTCAGCAAGAAGGTATTGATTACACTGAAACTTATGCTCCAGTGGCAAGGTTAGAATCTATACGCCTTCTTATTTCATTTGCTGCACAATATAACATCACTCTATATCAGATGGATGTTAAAAGTGCCTTTCTAAATGGTATTATAGAAGAAGAAGTTTATGTTCACCATCCTCCTGGTTTTGAGAGTGAAAAATTCCCAGAACATGTTTTCAAACTAAAGAAATCTCTGTATGGTTTAAAACAAGCTCCCAGAGCTTGGTATGAGAGATTAAGCAATTTTCTTCTGGAGAAAAATTTCATCAGAGGCAAAGTGGACACAACACTCTTTTATAAAACATTTAAGAAAGATCTTGTAATTTGTCAAATATATGTGGATGATATCATATTTGGATCTACCAATACTATGTTGGGAAAGGAGTTTGCTCAATGTATGCAGGCAGAATTTGAAATGAGCATGATGGGAGAATTGAAATTCTTTCTGGGAATTCAAGTCAACCAAACTCCAGAGTGCACTTACATTCATCAGACCAAATATGTTAAAGAACTTCTGAAGAAATTTAACATGACTGATAGTAAGATGGCAAAGACTCCCATGCATCCAACTAGTACACTAGGCAAGGAAGAGGTAAGTAAGAAAGTAGATCAGAAACTCTACAGAGGTATGATAGGATCTCTTCTCTACTTAACTGCTTCTAGACCTGACATTCTGTTCAGTGTATGTTTATGTACAAGATTCCAATCAGATCCTAGAGAATCTCACTTAACTGCTGTTAAGAGGATTCTAAGGTATCTGAAAGGTACTACTAACGTGGGTCTGTGTTACAGAAGATCTGATAAAGATACATTAGTTGGATTCTGTGATGCTGACTATGCTGGAGACAGAGTAGAACGTAAAAGTACTTCTGGAAGCTGTCAGTTCCTTGGAAGTCATCTGATCTCATGGTACAGCAAGAAGCAACTCACAATTGCACATTCTACAACAGAGGCAGAATACATTGCTGCTGCTGGATGTAGCACGCAGATGCTCTGGATGAAGAGTCAATTAGAGGACTATCAGATCTTTGAGAGTAATGTATCTATCTTCTATGATAATACTTCTGCTATATGTTTGTCTAAAAATCCAATTTTACACTCTAAGGCAAAACATATAGAAATTAAACATCATTTCATCAAAGACTATGTTCAGAAGGGAATTATAAATCTAGCTTTTGTTGATACAGATCATCAATGGGCTGATATTTTTACAAAACCCCTTGCTGAAGATAGGTTCAAGTTTATTCTGAAAAATATTGGTATGGATTTTTGTCCAGAATAATATCTATCAGAGGCAAACTTCTCAAATGCAAAATGTTTAATGCTCTGAAGTATTTCATCTGTTAATTTATTCATTTTCTTAAATTATTTTACTTGTGTAAATCTGAACTAACAATGCTCAGAGGATCTGAACGTTGTCTAACGTTTCATTTCTCAAAAGATTTCAGAGGCACAAGCAATCAAACACGTGTAGCTCAGAACTGAAAAGGTATAGTGCACCTTACTGAATTAACGTTTGAAGTACTGCTTTGAAAATCTAAATTTTCTTGATTTTCCCCCCATCTGTCAGAATCATAATTACTGTGCAATGATGTTTTTACTTTTTCATTAAATGCTATGTGAAGCATGCCTATATGATTGTTTGTGTATCTGATTATATCTATAAATATCACAAATCACACCATTTCACACTTTTCACTTCACGAACCTTTTATGCATTTTTGTCGTCTCTTTGCTCTCCATTTAAACCCTAAACCTAAAAACCTCTCTCTCAAGAACATCAATGGCATCTTCTTCATCAACATCTATTCAGATGCAATCAACCATTGCTGGGTCTGTTACTAATGCTGAAGCTTACAAAGAACCTGTAAGAACTCTTCTCACTCCAACCATAGAACTGGAAGTTCTGAGTGAATGCTTCATAGACCTTGAGTCCATTGAAGAAAATGGATATAATCTCTCCTCAACCATTCAAACTCAGAGTTGGACAAAGTACTTTGACAGGCTTATGGGTCCTGTTTATCCAACTTTGGTGAAAGAATTCTGGATACATGCTCAGGTGTGCCCTAAGTTCATCCATTCTTCTGTCCTTGGGAAGGAGATTGTGATTACTGAGAAATTGATCAGACAACTAATTGGTTACTCTGAAACTGATGGTGAAACCAGTCTACAATCTACTCATGTGGATCTTGCTGAGGTGTTTAAAAGAAGTTACTATTGTTGGGACACCAACTAGAAAAGTGAGGGAACTAAAGCCAGTCTACAGGATCTGGGCCAAGATTTTCATGAGTTCCATCTTTCACAAAAAATCATCAAACTCCCCAGATTATGTTAGTGCTGAACAACTATATTTTATGTTCTGTATGAGCAAGGGAAAGAAGGTGAACTTGCCTTATCTTCTGTTCAGTCACCTTCTGAATCATGTAAAGGAAACAAGAGAAGATGTAAGAGTCAAAGCTGGAAAAGTTAGGAATTGGATTCCTATGGGTAGGCTGATATCAGACATTCTAATAGAGAATGGTCTTGTGAAATATCTGTATGACACTGGTTTGACAGAGGATCTGTCTTATGTCATAGGTTCTGTCATCAATGGCAATACTTTGAAGAGGATGAAGGTCATCACAGTGCTTGCCAGCAAACCCAAGAAAATTGCTACTAAGGATGTAAGCAACAGAAGGATTCTTGTTGAAGATTTTCCAATGTTCACTACTGATGAGCCTAGGCACATCATTCTGACATTCATTGCTGAGTGTTCAAAAGAAGGTATTCCTCTGCTTGTGAACATAATACAGAAGGAAGGAGAAGTTCTGCCCAATCCTATTAGAGAAAGACGCTCAAAGAAGATTGCTGAAGAAGGGTCTGAGGCTCAGCCAAAGAGAAAAGCCTCTGAAGCTGCTGCTAAGCCTCAGAAGGCAAAGAAAGTGAAACCCACTCCTCCAGAAGCTAGTCTGGAAGACATAAGAGAAACTATCAAGCAGGTATTAACATCTGATTCAACTCCAACCATTCACTCTCCATTACCTTCACCTCATCCATCACCTTCTAAATCACATTCATCTGTACCACCATCATCTGGAATTCATGCATCTGAACCCCTTTCATCTCAAACTACACTTTCTCAACCATCTTCTGTACAAACTCCATCTGAACCACCTCAAACAAAAATCCAACCAGAACCTCAACAACAACAACAACAAAAACGTTCAACAACAACAACCAGAACCTCAACAACAACAACAACCAGAACCTCAACAACAACAACAATCACCAGAACATCAATCTCAACCCATCTCATATGAACCTCCCCAACCAACACCATCTGAACATCCCTCAATAATAGAACAACCATTACCTGTTCCAGAATCATCAGATGACATTCTTGATTTGGAACCACTTGCAACCATGGTTGTCCTGTCATCCACCTCATGCCACTCCACTGAATCATTTGATTCTGAATCAGAAGTTCCATCACCCACTTGTTTAGACATTCCTGATCCACTCAAACCTGCATTTTCTGATCTTTCAGCATCTGAACAAATCAATCATAGACTTGCACTTCGTTCAAATTTCAACCTCTCAGATTTTCAAAATTCATCCTCTAACGCTGAAATTTCACCAACTCCTACACCTCAACTCACAATACCACAACCATCTGAACCTCAACAGTCTGAACCTCAACAGTCTGCATTTCAACCATCTGACCAACCACCATCTGATCAAACACCTCCTAATATCACTTGTGAACAACCTCAGCCAAACTCTGAACCTACTGAGGAAGTGACCCCTGAGGAATTTCTTTACACCAACCCTAGATCAGATGTTGATAAATTGTTTGATAATTTCAAAAAGGAAGTTCGTATGGGGATTGCACGTGTGGAAGAAGAGTGTTTGTTCAGTATAGATCCTGCTAAGTCTGAAGCTGCTTGGGATAAATTTATCTCTAAGATCAATGTGGTGGCCTCTCATCTCAAGACAGTTTGTGCTGAAGATGCTAAGGCAAAGTTTGCTGAGTTGGTAACAAAAACTCTGATGAGCATTCCTAAACCACCAGTGCTGCTTCTGGAAGCTGCTCCTACTGAAGATTCTCCATTTGAAGATGTTGCATCTGATATGGACATTGATGCATCTGCACCTGAAGTAAAGGCTGACAATTCAGAACTTGTAAAAGAGGTTAAGGAAATCAAGTCTTGGATGATCAAACAAGAACAAACCACTGAAGAGATTAAGACTTGGATGGCCAAGCAAGAAGATTCTACTTCAAAGATCACAGATCTTCTGACCCTGATTGCATCTCGTCAACCCTAGTTTCTTTTCATGTTTTTGCACTGCTGTTTTGAATCTGTTTCTCTTGTTTGTTTGTTATCATCTGTTATATGAATCATCTGAATGAATGAAATTGTTTGCTTTGTTTTTCTTCTATTATCTTTTTTGTCTTTACGCATCTTTTTGATTATGACAAAAAGGGGGAGAAAAAGAATCTGATTGTTCAATCCATAAGCAAATACTAACACAAAATTTAGACATATTATTAACTATCTGTGAATTTAAGTCCTTCAGATTCTATTGTTTCATCTGACAAAATAAATTCATTGAAGTTATCCTGAGAATTACCCAACCAGACTCTGATTCTTGAAGCAAATTGTACTCTAAAGTATAAACGCAAAATCAGACTCTGTGTTTGAAAGAAGTCATCAGACACTGATTAACCAGACTCTGTGTTTGAAGGAAGTCATCAGACTCTGATTCTGAAATACACTCAAGCAAAAAGGGAAGTATTCTTTTCCTTAGAGTACTTATTTCAGGGGGAGATTTTTAATCTCAGGGGGAGTTATAATTATTATTTTTTTTATTGAACAAAATTTCTCATGTTTTGTCATCATCAAAAAGGGGGAGATTGTAAGAACACAGATTGTTTCTTAGTAATATCTCTATGTTTTGAGGATAACTCTTATGAAATTTTGTATTAAAGAATTATATACTCTAAAATTTGTTCATGAATATTTGCTGCAAAAAATTAAAGCATATACATCCAAGAGAAAATTAATCTGAACATAGAACTATGGAAGACTCTGAAAAGTCAGAATCATCTTATAGAAGAATTTGAGCGTTGTCTGTTGAAGGATCTGAAGCAGAAGCTACAGAAGAATCTGAAGCAGAAGCTACAGAAGAATCTGAAGCAGAAGACTCTAATAAGATCTGAAGACTCTGAAGCATTAAAGAACTTTGTATGAGAGTTAAGAAGCACAGTTTTTCAGAAGACTCTGAGAGTACTACACGCTACATGTACTGAGGATCTGATTCATAAAACTCTGCTCTGATAGAACTACACGCTAAAGCACACTTGCTGCCTTACTCTGATTCAGCAAAATCTGATGGGTATCCAAGACTCTGATCATGCAAAATCTGATGATCAACTTTGCTGAAAAGAAATACTTGTTGAAGAAGAATTCAAAGTAATATCCTTTTATTTAGCTCAACGACTCTATCCTCTTTCATGCTTGACACTAGAATACAGACCAAAAGCATTTCTCTGTGCATTCTACTTCCAGGAAAAGTCATGTGATGTAAAGAGAAAAAGGTTCAGGCCTTTTCAGTACACAGCCTCCAATGTCAAGACTTTGTGGACTACTGGGCATATAAAAGCAAGTCTTCATCATCTTCTTCAAAGTGATCCATAACCAACGAATCTGAAACAGAAAATCTTAAAGGCTCTCAAAAAATATTCTTATTGCTGAGTTTATTGTTTTATTCTTAAACATTAAGTGAAATATCACTGTTGTGATAAAGCTTGTTAAAAGCATTCATACACTTGTATTAATCTTACATTTTATTGTAATAGTTCCTTAAGAAGATCCAGTTGGGATCAGAAGCTCTTGAGAAGACTTTGAACAACTGTTCTTAGTGATTACTATTGTAATAGTTCCTTAAGAAGATCCAGTTGGGATCAGAAGTTCTTGACAAAACTTTGAACAGTTGTTCTTAGTGCTTACTATTGTAATCAGTTGATTAAATAGTGGATAAAGTCCTTGTTTGAGAAAGGAAAATCACTCTAGATAGGGTGGACTGGAGTAGTTGAGTTCAACGAACCAGGATAAAAATACTTGAGTTTTTTACTTATAAGTTTTATCTTCATAATTATTCAACCCCCCTTCTAAGTATTTTCTCACCTTCAGATAGGAGAAACACTATCGCACAATCTGACATCAACAAGATGACAGACCCCCACCAAAAGGATGACGAGGCGGAATTCACACCGGCCACTACCACTAAAAGGATGATAGGGCAAACCCTATCGCATAATCTGAAATCAATTAAGATGACAGACCCATCACCAACAGGATGCCGGAGCAAAACTCACACCGGCCACAACCACCAAAAGGATGATAGGACAAACACTATCGCACAATCTACCATCAATTAATATGACAGACCCACCACCAAAAGGATGACGGAGCGCAACTGACACAGGCCACTACCACCAAAAGGATGATAGCATAAACACTCTTGCACAATCTGACTTCAACCAGATGATAGACCTACCACCAAAAAGATGACGGAGCGAAACTCACACCGGCACTACCACCAAAAGGATGATAGGATAAACACTATCGCACAATCTGACATCAATTAAGATGACAAACCCACCACCAAAAGGATGACGGAGCGAAAATCACACCAGCAACTACCACCAGAAGGATGATAGTACAAACACTATCACACAATCTGACATCAATAAGATGATAGACCCCCCACCAAAAGGATTACGGAACGAAACTCACACCGGCCACTACCACTAAAAGGATGATAGGACAAACACTATCGCACAATCTGACATCAATAAGATTATAGATCCCCCACCAAAAGGATGACGGAGCGAAACTCACACCGAACACTACCACCAAAAGCATGATAGGAGAAACACTATCGCACAATCTGACATCAACAAGATGACAGACCCCCACCAAAAGGATGACGAGGCGAAACTAACACCGGCCACTACCACTAAAAGGATGATAGGACAAACCCTATC
Source organism: Lathyrus sativus (assembly GCA_963859935.3). Lineage (NCBI taxonomy): Eukaryota > Viridiplantae > Streptophyta > Magnoliopsida > Fabales > Fabaceae > Lathyrus > Lathyrus sativus. The sequence goes on from OZ012739.1 coordinate 185,500,465, forward strand.
GCATAATTTGACATGAATTAAGATGACTGACCCACCACCAACAGGATGCCGGAGCGAAACTCACACCGGCCACCACCACCAAAAGGATGATAGAACAAACACTATCGCACAATCTGACATCAATTAATATGATAGACCCACCACCAAAAGGATGACGGAGCGAAATTGACACAGGTCACTACCACCAAAAAGATGATAGCATAAACACTCTTGCCCAATCTGACTTCAACCAGATGACAGACCTCCCACCAAAAAGATGACGGAGCGAAACTCACACCGGCACTACCACCAAAAGGATGATAGGACAAGTACTATCGCCCAATCTGACATCAATTAAGATGACAAACCCACCACCAAAAGCATGACGGAGCGAAAATCAAACCAACAACTTCCACCAGAAGAATGATAGTACAAACACTATCACATAATTTGACATCAATAAGATGATAGACCCCCCACCAAAAGGATTACGGAGCGAAACTCACACCAGCCACTACCACCAAGAGGATGATAGGACAAACACTATCGCACAATCTGAATTTAAGAAGATGACAGACCCCCACCAAAAGGATGACTGAACAAAACTCACACAGGCCACTACCACCAAAAGGATGATAGGACAAACACTATCGCACAGTCTGACATCAATTAAGTTGACAGACCCACCACCAAAAGGATGACATAGCAAAACTCACACCGGCCACTACCATCAAAAGGATGATAAAATAAACACTCTTACACAATCTGACATCAACAAGATGACAGACCCCCCACGAAAAGGATGACGGAGCGAAACTCACACCGGCCACTACCACCAAAAGCATGATAGGACAAACATTATCGCACAATCTGACATCAATTAAGATGAAAGACCCACCACCAATAGGATGACAGAGGGAAACACACACCGGCCACTACCACCAAAAGGATGATAGGACAAACACTATCGCATAATCTGACCTCAATTAAGATGACAAACCCACCACCAAAAGGATGACGGAGCAAAACTCACACCGGCCACTACCACCAAAAGGATGATAGGACAAACACTATTGCACAATCTGACACTAATAAGATGACAGACCCACCACCAAAAGGATGACGGAGCGAAACTCACATTAGCCACTACCACCAAAAGGATTATAGGACAAACACTATCGCACAATCTAACATCAACATAATGACAAACCCACAACCAAAAGTGTCGCTACTGCGAAAATCAGCGTCGACTATGACAGAAGAGTCGCCACCGTGCGTTATTTATCCCAAAAGAGGGAAGGGAAACACTGAGAGAAAACCTAACGCAAAGAGGGAAAGGAATGGTCATCGCAACCAAATCTTGGATTCAGGAGTCGGTTACGCAAGGGGAAGGTATTAACACCCCTCACGTCCGTCGTACTCGACGGGATCCACGCTTGTTTTCTATCTAAGGGTGTGTTTATCTGTCTACTCTAAAGGTTTGGTCTAAAAAGAAAAGAAAAAGACTCGGCAAAGTATCGCACTTTATGCCTACGTATTCCCATCTGGAATGAGAAATCAGAGTCAACATAGTTCGCCTAACTACAGGTGAAGGGGGGAAGGTTGCTCGCCGAGATGTCGCATCCCGTGCCTACGTACTTTCATACGGCATGAAAGATCAGAGCAAACGTAGTTCGGGCCACGGAGGACACAAGTTTGTCTGACAGTTTTTTATCTCCTTATGAAAGGGTTTTCCTGATTAAAGGTCCAAGAGGACAAAAACAGAGTTTGAATGTTTGTTTGAGTCTTTTACGAAAGAACTTTTTTTTAAGATGTTTGCAATCTCCGTCGCACTAGAGACTATGACCCAGGAGTGAACACTTCGTATGTCACCCAAAGGGTACCACACTAAACATCCAGATTACTGGAGAGAGACCCTCCACCAACCTTTTCCCAGATAGCTTAAGGCTCGTAACGTACGACTTCGATTAACCTTATTACTGTATTTTTGAATTGTTTTGAGATGAGAAGAGAAAAACGCCCTAAAATTATGGATGAAAAGGAATCTACCCTAATGTTATCATGCATGGGTCAAAACCTAATGTCTGTCATAATTCCCTCTTGCACAGAGGAAATCAAAGATCCTAAGGGAAAACAATAAAAGAAAGCAAGCAATAACAGTAAACAGTAAAATGCATGTTATGCAACAGTACAAGCGAGGCAAGGGAGTCCGGCTCAACCTCAAACCTAAGAAAACAACAAGCAAGGGGAGACAAGCTCCACCTCAAACCTAAAGGTAAGAAACACAAGCAAACAGATAATACAACAAAAGAAAAACAGAGGAAGCAGCCCAAGCAACAACAACAATCTTCTACAGACAGCAACTTCAACCTTTAACAACAGCTCTGATCAGCAAAGTTGAATTGACAGCAAAGAATCTTCATCTTCAAGCTAGCTCCTATCTTCAAGATTCTTCAATTCTTAATCTTCAAACTCTAGCAAGCTCCACAAGAAGAGAAATCATCATTGAGGTCAAGTTACAATGTTAGGAAACCTGATGAAAACCAAAGGAATTCATCAGGAACCAACATGAAAAGAAAGTGCATCCTCAAAAGTTCTACTCATTAAGGAATGCCACTCATCCCTTCAAAGGAGAGATGGAGCTTCCTTAATAGGACTTTGCATCATATGATAGGATAGAAGCAAACAATGCATTCTATGTTTGATGAAAGAAGAAGAACTAGTTCTAATGGCATTTCCTAAACCCTAATCTTATAAGCTCCTAAAAAAGCTCCTAAAAGAGGAAGAAATCTTCAACTCCAAGCTCCACAAGCCATGCCACAACAGCTACAAGATGTCCAGAAGCTCCTCCAAAAAGGAATCCAAGCACCTCAAGCTCCAAAGCCACGAACAAGACCAAACAAAGCAAGCTACCAAAGACGGAACACCACAAGCAACACATACTTGCAAATTCTATCTAAAATAGAAAACTAAGTTGTAAAATTCTAATAAATTTCCTAGGGGAATATGCGTGTTTTAACATTCTAGGGTTCAAATATCAAAGCCTAAATCAACTTCTAGGTCAACTAAACAATTCCTAAGTTGAAACATGTCAAGCTGAACCACAAGTTTGGGAAGGCTCTAAACATCTCACCTAAAACAGAACCTATAATTGTTGAAAAAATCTAATAAAAATCCTAAGGGAGCATGCACATCGAACCTATAACATACTAAAAAATCACAGCCAGATTCAATACCAAAAGGTCACACCAAAATCAACAAAACAGATGAACAATTATGCAAAAATTAAAGAAATAAACAAAATGAGAAAAATAAAATAAAATTGAAAAATGCATGAAAATGCAATTTATTGATCCCAGAAAATCACAAATTTAATCAGGAGCATGGAGATATTTTTAAAATATTTTTTGGATCAAAAATGGATTTATTGTGATTTTTGGAATCAATTTGCATTTAAAACAATACAAAAACCAAATAAAAGAGGAATAACTTTTATGTTGGCCAAAAGTTCATGAGGAACAACTTTTATGTTGGCCAAAAGTTCAAGTGAAACTTCCTTCTAGGTCAAAAATAGCTTTGAAGTCAGATGATTTTCACAGACAAATTTCAGATACCTCTGAGGACCTGTAAATTGTCTGGACCATAACTTGAGTTCTATAAATCCACTTGAGGACTTCTAGTACTCAAATTAAAGGTATTGAGATTCTATACAAGTTTCAAGTTGGCCAAAGATCCATTTGAAACTTGTATCTTGACTTATGTGGTCCTGAAGTTAGGCACTAAATAGGGGATTTTACACTGAAACCCTAATTTAGCAACTTCCGACACTCTTGACTTTTTTCACTTGATCTTGGCACAACACCACAAATGTCTCAACATATCATTTCATTAACTCCATGACCTAAAAGTAGGCTTTGATACTCTTCAATTGCACAGTTGACCTAGAATTGACCCAGATGAAACCCTAATTGCTTGCACCTCAACTGTGGCTCTTGCATTTGACACAATGACTTGATTGAGCTCTCCCATGGCCCTCTAGGCATCCTATGAGCTCCATACACATCCTCTTCTCATATTCAAGACCTCACATCACTCTGATGGTCTTCAATTGATCCTCAAGTTAGGAGAAAATCCACATGCAAGCATCTAAACCCTTAGGCACTCAAACCACCTCCTGATGACTTTGATAACTTCTCAATCTTGAATAAGACCTCTTGCTAGGCTTCTCTTGATAAGAATCACACTTGATCCCCTTCTATATGAATGATATCATGATATGCAAATGATATTACTATGCAAATGTTAATGCAATGAAACATAAACCAAGTAAGAAAAGAGGTTGGGCAAATTTTGGGGTGCAATAGCTGCCCCTATTCAAACGGCTTGGACCCGACTGGGTGAAGAGCGAACGACCTTCAAACAATCGAGGTAGAAGACAATTGAATACCAAGAATCCCGGAAATTTGCCAACCACAGAAATAAGCTGCGAAAAATGCTTGGGGACAACATCCATTACACTGAGCCCAGTTGTTACGGCAACAACTGATCAATCATCTGATAAAACTTTGGATTTCAACATCAACCCCCTGTGTGATGCCACAGGCGTCAAATTACTTTTGCAAGGAACAACTCTGTCCACAACTAAACTAAATTCGTCAACACAAATAATAATCTCTGTCAATCACAGGTAACGACTCCGTCAACACGGATAGTAATCACTGGCGACTTCACTGGGGACAACTCCGTCAATCACGGGCAACAATCACTGTCAACACAGGTACAATTCCGTCAACACGGATAACAATCTTTGTCAACACAGGTAACAACTCTGTCAACACGGGTAATGACTCCATCAACACGGGTAACAATCTTTGTCAACACAGGTAAAAACTCTGTCAATCACGGGCAATAACTTCGTCAACACGGGTAACAATCTTTGCCAGTACAGGTAAAAATCTCTGTCAACACAGGTAAAAATCTCCGTCAACACGGGTAACAACTCCGTCAATCACGGATAACAATCTCTGTCAATACAGGTAAATCTCCATCTACACGGGTAAGGATCTCCGCCCATCACGGGTAAACTCTCCGTCAACACGGGCAACAATCTCTGTCAATACAGGTAAAAATCCCTGTCAACACGGGTAACAATCTCTGTCAACACAGGTAACAATCTCTGTCAACACAGGTAACAATCTCTGTCAACACAGGTAACAATCTCTGTCAACACAGGTAAAAACTCCTTCAATCACGGATAACAACTCCGTCAATCACGGGTAATGACTCCGTCATCACGGGTAACAATCTCTGTCAACACAGGTAAAACTTCGTCAATCACGGATAACAACTCCGTCAACACGGGTAACGACCTCCAAGACTTTCAAAACTATTGTACGGTAGTCTGAAGAATACTTTGCTAGGGAATACGAGAAACTTAACCAAACCACTATGTGGGGAAAAATTCTACTAGAGAAATCACTAGCGATAACTCCAAAAATTTAAGCCATGAAAACTTTTAACGCTAACGTAACAACAATCTGAGAAGAAATTCCGCTGGGGAAGAAGATAAACTTAACCAAGCAACTCTGCTAGGGGACGAACATTATCATCACCTATCTCACACTGAGAATTTGAATATCTAGAAATCCTTCCGAACAAGAATCTCACTCCTCTATAGGGAACAACACATGAAACCAAAGAGGTAACCAACCTGGCTTATGTTTCAAAATGCATATGTTTGACAATGGCGTAATGCTCCATATGGCATGGAAATGCTACGCGTTTGGGTAGATGCAAATATAATGATATATGCACAATGCAAAGATGCCAAGAGGCGCTTCAGCAAAATAAATGCTGAAGACAAAACCAAATCCGCTGGGGATGAACGGGCATCACAGACATGTTCCAGCAAAATAAATGCTGGACAGGTGAAACCAACTCCGCTGGGGATAACCATCCTGTTGGGGAATGGCTCACAAGCTTGAAATTACGAACTAAGCTGATGATGTTCATCCTGTCTGAGGAAAAAACAACCTGCTGGGGAGAAGGAAACACAGTCCTGCGCGGGATAATCCTTCTGAACCAAAGACGACTTGGTTATATTCTGAGGGAGTTACCCATGCTGGGGATTGATTTTGTACATACTCATTGCTGGGAATGCACCTTCTGTTGGGGACATCAAGATCCCCTGAGGATACTCTCTTGGCAGCTTTCCTGGGGAACACTTTTGGGAGGACAACCCCACCTCCAGTAGGGGTAAGTGCCATCTCAAATCTCTCTGGGATAAGACGTGACTTCCATCTGCTGAGGAGCGATACAATCACTATGTCACGGGACTTTGGCTGGGGAAACACAAATTCCTTAACTGTTTGCTTCAAAGGTGAGAACCCTGCAAAACACAAACGAGACAGAATAAATCTATACAACAAGATCTATCCCGGTTAGTATCTGTGACATTCGTTCAGTCAATTAGAAGTTTTAGCAATTATTGGCAAGGGCCAGCAAGTTTATGTACATGCAAGTTTATCAAAAACATCGGCGTTTTTCACAAACAAAACAGTAAAGAACAAGCATCAAATACTGAATAAGATGCTTTATTGATAACGGGCCTGTAAATAGGAAAAATTTTGTACACTGGATGCAACTCCTGAAAAGAGGAAGTTACGCACAAGCAAAATACAAGTATTACAGAAGTACAAAGAAAGTTTGTATACATGTCGGCAATGTGGTACAGACGAACACCATGAGCTGATCCTCCTATGACTCGCCTGACACTGATGCTTTCCCAATACTCGATCTTCGGAAGAGATTGTTTTGGATATACGACCCTCACGTACTCCCAAACCACTAAGCAATGCAGTATCAAACTCGGACCGCAGTCATTTGCTTTTTCAAATCACTAACTTTTGCGTGAACTGCCCTGTGGGGGTTTTCAATTTACCGAGATACCCTTTTTTGCCGAAGTCGCCCTTTTCAGGTTTTCAATTTCGCGGGTGTACATTTTTTCAATTTTATCCCTAAATTTTTCCCGAACCTTTTATTTCCTTTTTTATGGTTCGTCGGGATGCCCCATTTTTGCCTGGACTTTCTTTTTCTGTCCAGCGGGTCTCTTTAAGAAAAGTATTTTTTAACTGCGTCCAAGTTCACAGGGGATGTAAAATCCTCACCATCCATGGTGGATAACAATAAGGGTCCTCCAGAGAAAACCTTTCTAACGACATACAGACCTTCATAGTTGTGAGTCCATTTGCCCCTGTGATCAGATTGTGGTGGGAGAATCTTTTTCAGCACAAGATCGCCCGTCTGAAAGCTTCGAGGGCACACCTTCTTATCATAAGCTTTCGTCATCCGGCTCTGATACAGCTAACCATATGCTAGAGAAGCTAATCTCTTCTCATCCATTAAACTGAGCTGATTTAGTCTATCTTTTACCCATTCCGCCTCATCAAGTTGGACATCGCGCAAAACCCTCAAAGAAGGAATCTCAACCTCTAATGGTAGGATAGCCTCCATACCATATACCAATGAAAAAGGAGTTGCCCCAGTTGATGTGCTTACTGTCGTACGATAACCGGGCAAAGCCAAATGCAACATCTCATGCCAGTCCTTGTAGGTCACAACCATCTTCTGAACGATCTTCTTTATGTTTTTATTGGCCGCTTCAACAACACCATTCATCTTGGGCCGATAAGGAGAAGAGTTGTGATGTTCAATCTTGAAATTCTGGCATAATTCCTTCATCATCTTGTTATTCAAATTCGAACCTTTGTCAGTGATAATTCGCTCAGGGATTCCATATCTGCAGATAATATCCTTCTTGATAAATTTGGCTACCACCTGCTTGGTAACATTAGCATACGACGTCGCTTCAACCCATTTGGTGAAGTAATCAATAGCTACCAAGATAAAACGATGTACGTTGGGTGCCGTGGGCTCAATCTTCCCAATCACATCAATTCCCCACATGGAAAAAGGCCAAGGTGATGACATAACATTCAGAGGGCTCGGAGGCACATGAATCTTGGCCGCATAAATCTGGCATTTATGACACTTCTTTGCAAATTTGAAACAATTTGTTTCCATTGTCAGCCAATAATACCCAGCTCGTAATAACTTTCTCATCATTGCATGTCCGCCGGCATGCGTGCCAAATGTGCCCTCGTGGATCTCTTCCATGAGCAACTTAGCCTATTTCTCATCCACACACCGCAACAACACCAAGTCATGGTTTCTCTTGTACAAAACACCATCCGGATTCAAATAGAAATTACCAGCCAATCTCCTAAGAGTTTTCTGATCACGACTGGATGCCCCAGCCGGATACTCCTGGTTCTTCAGGAAATTTTGGATATCATAATACCACGGTTTACCATCGGAAGCTTCCTCAATGGAAAATATGAAAGCGGGCCTATCAAGGCGAGAGATAACTATCCTGGGAGCCTCATTCCAGAAGTTAACTTTATACGTTGAAGGCAACGTCGCGAGAGCGTCTGCCATCTGATTTTCTGCTCGTGGTACATGGTGCAATTCCACCTTGTCAAAGAAAGGTAACAACCTCCTTGCATAATTCATATAGGGTATCAGATTGGGCTGACGAGTCTCCCACTCTCCCTTGATTTGATTCACAACTAGAGCAGAGTCTCCGTACACATCAAGATTTTTAATTCTCAGATCAATAGCTTCTTCAAGCCCCATAATGCATGCTTCATATTCGGCCTCATTGTTGGTAACTGGAAAGGTCAATCTGGCAGTGAATGGGATATGCGACCCATGGGGAGTAGTAATGATTGCCCCTACTCCACTTCCATATGAATTAACGGCACCATCAAATATCAATTGCCATTTGGAACCCAGCTCTGGACCTTCATCAGGCAACGGCTCTTCACAGTCCTTCATTTTTAAGTACATGATATCCTCGTCAGGAAAATCAAACCTCATCGGCTGGTAATCATCAATTGGTTGCTCAGCTAGGTACTCTGACAGAATGCTACCTTTAATAGCCTTTTGAGAAACATATTGAATATCATATTCTGTCAGTACCATCTGCCATCGGGCAATCCTTCCGGAAAGTGCTTGCTTTTCAAACATGTACTTGATCGGATCCATCTTTGAAATTAGCATGGTTGTATGATTTAGCATGTATTGCCTCAAACGTTTGGCAGCCCAGGCTAGTGCACAACATGTCTTTTCGAGCATTGAGTAATGGGACTCACAATCTGTGAACTTTTTACTCAAGTAGTAAATTGCATACTCTTTACGTCCAGTCTCGTCATGTTGACCGAGAACACAACCCATACTTTTCTCAAGAACCGTCAAATACATAATCAATGGCCACCCGGCTACTGGGGGTATCAATATTGGAGGTTCCTGCAAATATTCTTTTATTTTTTGAAACGCCTGTCGCTACTGCGAAAATCAGCGCCGACTGAACAGAAGAGTCGCCACCGTGCGTTGTTTATCCCAACGGAGGGAAAGGAAACGCTCTAAGTAAACCTACCGCAAAGACGGGAAAGGAATGGTCATCACAACCAAACACTGGATTCGGGAGTCGGTTACGCAAGGGGAAGGTATTAGCACCCCTCACGTTCGTCGTACTCGACGGGATCCACGCTTGTTTTCTAGTACGGATTGTTATTCTATCTACTCTACAGGTCTGGGGTTAAAAGAAAAGAAAATGACTCGGCAAAGTATCGCACTTTATGCCTACGTATTCCCGTCTGGAACGAGAAATCAGAGTCAACGTAGTTCGCCTACCTACGGGAAAGGAGGGGAAGGTTGCTCGCTAGGATACAGCATCCCGTGCCTACGTACTTTCATACAGCATGAAAGATCAGAGCAAACGTAGTTCGGGCCACGGAAGACACATATTTGTCTGACTGTTTTTTATCCTTCTGAAAAAAGGTTTTCTCCTGATTACGGGTCCAAGCGGACAAAAATGACGTTTTTGATTGGTTTACAGTCTTTTACGCAAGAACTGTCTTTTTTATTGATGTTTAACCTCTTATTGTATTTTTTGATTGTTTTGAGATAGAAGAGAAAGAACTCTAAAACCTAGGGTTAAAATGGGAATCAAAAACTACCCTAATGTTATCATGCATGGATTAACACCTAATGTCTGTCATATTTCTCTCTTGCGCAGAGAGAAACAGAGATCCTAGGGGATAAACGGAAAAGAAACAACAAATATACAGTAAAGCAGTAAAATGCATGAATGCAGCAGTACAAGCGAGGCAAGGGAGTCCCACTCAACCTCGAACCTGGAAAACAACAGGCAAAGTGAAACGGCTTCACTTCAAACCTAAGGGGAAAATTAACGAACAATACAGCAAAAAAAAATAAACCCCAAAACCAGCTCTGACAGCACACCAGCTACTACAGCAGCAGCTCTAAAACATCCAACTCTGGCAGTTGATAAACAACAATCTTCCAATGAACCCCAAATTCAAACTCCAATGATACCCAAGCTACAACAAGCTTCCATCTCCAAGAAATCACCAAGCTCAAGCAAGCACAGAATCTTAACCAGTTGACAGCATCAGACAGCAGATAGCTCCAAACAGCAGTAAACCCTAGCTTCACAGTTTTGACATGAATAATCTTCATCTTTGTCAATCTTTGATCTTCATCTCTATCTTCAATGGCTTCTTTCTTCAAGGCAAGCTCTCCTAGATGATAGTCACTTAACAAGATGAGTTGAATGCTAAACAGTTCATTGACTACCAAAGGAAGCCTACAAACAGTTTAACATTATAGATGAGTGGTTCTCTCAAAGTTCTACCTCTAAGGTAAGGCCACTTATCCCTCCAAAGGATGGAGGTGAATACCATATAGGGACTTTATGTCATAGAGAGGAATGGAAGCACATGAAGCTATCCATGTTTGTACAAAAAAAATTCAGTTTATTCTAAGGCTCTGCTTATTCCTATTATTTCCTATGTCTTCAATCAACACCCTCCATCTCCAAGCTCCAAGGATCTTCTTTTGTCTTCAATTAACACCTTTGATTTTTCATGCTCCACAAGCTCAAACCAAGCCCCATACCCCATAGAAAAGCCCAAAAGCCCAAGCAAACAAATATAAACCCCAAGTGGGAACACCAAACAAACACTCCATTTGTAAAATATACTAAAAATAGTAATATAGTATTTAAAATTCTAATATTAATTCTAAGGGGATTTCTACCACTACCCTACATACCCTATATGTCCCAGAACCTAATTCATGCTAAAAACCCCAAAATAAAATATTATAATGCACCTATGTTGAGTTTAAACCCTAATACTATCACCCTAATGTTCTCTAATCAAAACCAAACAAGATTAAATGACAAAAATGTGAGATAAATCTCTAAGGGAACCTATACTTCTAATCTAATCAACCCAACAAGAATCAACTCAAAACTATTCACCAATTGGTCACAAGAAAATTTACAAAAACATGTATCAAATGTACAAAATTAAAGAAATTGATAAAATGGGAAAAATCAAATTAAATTGAAAAATGGGCGAATATGAAATTTATTATTTTCATAAAATCAAAAATAAATCCAAGATCAAGGAGGTATTTTTGAAATATTTTTCTGATTAATTTTGGATTTATTATGATTTTTTAGCAAACTATATGCAAATATGAAAAAAAAGAAAATTCAATTAAAATTGAAAAAAAACAGGGGTGGCAACAACAATTATTTCCACTTCAGAAATGCACTGGGCCCAGGAGGGGGTGCAGATATCACTGCGCTGGGCCCTATCTGCTTCAGGAAAAATAACACCAAATAAAACAAACGGGGGGGGGGGGGTGCAGATATCGACGAATCGCCTTGTTATTCTACTTGGGCCCCAAACGGGGGGTGCAATCAGCAAAGCAATAGGCCCAAACCAAAATGCAAAAGGGAGAGGGGGGTGCCACGAGAAACAAAGGGAGATGGCCAACAATTCCAAATGGGCCTAATGCCCAAGCCCAATCCACACTCAGCATTAGCAAGACTAACCCTAACCATACTATCACTCTCCCTCACACGGCTACTGTTCATCCTCTCTAAACATAAACCCTAAACGGCACTCTGATTCTCCCTCTCTGAAACTCCCTCAATCTCTCAAACGCACCACAAAACCTCCTCAGTTTCCATTCCCAAATCATCCTCACTAAACCTCACGTCCTACCGGTCAATCTAACCCTAGATTCTACCCTACCTCCACCTCAAACCTATCAACCACGAAACCTAGATCTACAACTAAATAACAAACTATGGAAGTGGTGGTTTCAAAGAAAAGAACCTGGGCGAAGCTGTGGAGATGGTACCATCTGGAGAAAATCTGGAAGTTCTCCTAACGATCTTGAATGAGATCGCTGGCGAAGTAGCTTGGTGATCGTCGACGGTGAAGGAAACAGAGCACTGGATGGAAGGGATTCTTTTGACGGAGATTGCATGTTCTTAAAGTTGAAGGTCTTGGATCGGAAGGTTGATGAACGAAGATCTTGATGATCCGCGAAGGTATGAAGCGAAAATCTGGAACGCGATGCGATGATGAACCTTGAAGTTGGTGATGAACTGAATCTGGGAATCGATTGAAGGCAGTCGAATGTTCTTGAGGAGAGTTGAAGGAGGATGAACACACAGAGTTCAGAATCGTATGAACCTGTTGAAGATTTCTGAAAAAATGATATGATTATGGTGAATCGGTGATGAATTGATGATTGTTGATGAAGAACATGAAGATGTTCTTCGATAATCTGGAAAAATGATGAAGATACGATGAATTGGATGAAGATTTTCTGGAGATTTTGTGTTTCCGGCAATTGTTGTGGCGGTCAGAGGCAGTTGGAATGGTGGCCGGTGATGGTTAGGGTGGCCGGCGGTGAGCGGTTGGGGTGGCCGCCGACACTTGCATGCCGGCTGGTGAGGAGCTCCGGTGAGGGATGTGGCGGAGACATGTGTCGCAGGGAGTGAGGGAGAGGGAGCCACGTGGGAGTGGGGGTAACTGCATGGGGGACGCGTGGCCTGCTGCATGCAGGGTGTGGACGGTGAATGGAGGACGGGTGGAGGCTGAGTGTAATACGTGGCTCCCTCTGGGTGAATGGAAGAATGAGGTGGAGGGAACATTGACACACGCGTGACCGCAATATATAGTGACACTTGGCACGAATCCTGGGCTTTTCTGACTTGGATAACTGGACTTAATGGCCCACTAAGACTTAATGACTCAGATTTGTGCATTAAACATGATTAATTGATGATCACTTGACTTAAACTCACAGACCTAATTAGTCCCTAAACACAAAACAGAATTAACAACAGTAAACCCTAATTAACTCCTAAAAAGACGAAATTAACCCTAATTATCCTATTTAAAATCCTAATTAAATCTATAAAAATCAATAAGACTCTATTAAAATCTATACTAAATTATAAAAACAATTCATTAAAACCTAATCTAGCATTATTATAAAATCTATATTATTCTATTATACTAAAACTATATTAAAAAACTAGTAATATCTAAAAATCTATTAAACTCTATATTAAAAAACCATTTAAAAAAATCTTAAAAGGACCATTTAAAAACTATCTCAAACTATTCCATTTAATGACAACAACTAATATCTAGTAGGCTAAAAATCTATTAAATCTATAAAAAAAAAAGAATATCTATTCTAAAAATCTAAAAAAAAAAATCTATTAAATTCTAAAAACTTATTTATTAAAAGAAAATTAATATCCATTTAAAAAAATCTATTCTATTTATTTAAATCCTTTTAAAATCTATTAAACTTCTAGAAAAAGATAATAAAATTCTAAACCTATTTAAAAATCTATTCAATATCTAAAAAGGCCATTTAAATCTAATAAAACCTAAAAAGCAATTAATTCAATTAAAAGGGAACACGAGACCAAATCGGAACCAACGACAGAACCCGGACACCGAAATATCCTTAAAAACCGCAGCGCGAGCTGAAAACACTCGGGAAGCATACAACTTCCCAGAAATAACCTCGGATTACCTGAACCGGTCTGAAATGCCCGAAATGTGAAAACAGGGCTGTAATCCCGATAAAATCAATATGAATGAGAAAATGCACTGTATGCGGTATGCGAATGCGAAATGCATCGAAACATAAACCAGGTATGGGAACCGGTTGGTCAAATTTTAGAGTGCAACAGCTGCCCCTATTCAAGCGGCTTGGACCCGATTGGGTGAAGAGCGAACGGCCTTCAAACACTCGAGGTACGAGACGGTTGAATACCAAAGAAGCCCTGAAATTTGCCAACCGCAGAAATAAACTGCACCACTGCTTGGGGAACGACATTCGTCGAGTGAACCTGATTGTTACGGTAACAACAGATCATTCGTTAGAGAATAACTCTGATTTTGACTCCCATTACCCATGTAACACCACAGATACTGACTTATCTTTGCAAAAACACCTCTGTCCACAACTGGACTAAACTTGTCAACACCAGAAGAGAAACAAATTCGTCAACACGAGTAGAGATCCTATCATCACAGGAAAAATCTTATCCACAATCGCCCTTAAATTTCGTCAACACGAAAAAGCCATAAATTCGTCATCACGAAGAAATCCTATCATCATAGGAATAAAATTTGCCCTCATCAGGACTCTTCATTCCGTCAACATGGAGAAATCAAACTTGTCCTCATCAGGACTCCTCACTCCGTCAACACAGAGAAATCTCGACGACTTCGTTGGGGATGAGTTGTCCGCATCTCATCAACACAACGCGATCCTATCAGCATAGGCAATGACATCTTATTTGCGTCTTATCAACACGAGGAACTCCTATCAGCATATGAATAAATTGTCCATGCCAGGACTCACATGTCGTCAACACGAGAAAAAAAAATAGATTCATCAACACGAATAAATCCTATCATCATAGGAATACCATTCTTGTACATATTTTAACTCACATTTCGTCAACACGAAGAAATCCTATCCACATAAGCATAAATTGTCCTCATCAGGACGCACATTCCGTCAACACGGAGGAATAAAACTTGTCCTCATCAGGACTCCATATTCCGTCAACACGGAGAAATCAAACTTCGTCCTCCACAGGACTCCATATTCCGTCCCCACGGAGAGATCCATCTTGGTCCTCAACAGGATTCTATATTCCGTCAACACGGGGCCATCGATTCGTTAACACGATGAAATCCTATCAATATAGGCATAAATTGTCCTCATCAGGACGCACATTCCGTCAACACGGAGGAAGCAGTTCATCAACACGAATAAATCCTATCAACATAGGCATAACTTGTCCTCATCAGGACTCCATATTCCGTCAACACGGGGAAAACTCGTCCTCATCAGGACTCCACATTCCGTCACCATGGAGAGATCAATCCTGGTCCTCAACAGGACTCCATATTCCGTCAACACGGGGAAGTCGATTCGTCAACATGAAGAAATCCTATCAACATAGGCATAAATTATCCTCATCAGGACGCACATTCCGTCAACACGGAGGAATAAAACTTGTCCTCATCAGGACTCCACATTCCGTCAACACGGAGACATCGATTCGTCAACACGAAGAAATCCTATCATCATAGGCATAAATTGTCTTCATCAGGACGCACATTCCGTCAACACGGAGGAATACAATTCGTCAACACGAATAGCTCCCGACAACTTTGCTGGGGAAACATTTCTGTCAAATATGTGAACACATTCTGTCTTGTCCTGAGACACATACTCTATCTATCATGGGAACACCATCTGCCTGAATACGAGAGATTCCTCCGCCTGCTCCATACGGGAAAAGTCATCTGCCTGATCACAGGGAAAATACATCTATACCCGCCTGCTTCACACGGGAAAATTCTTTATATCCGCCTGCTTCATACGGAAGAACTTATCTATAATATTTGAATTTAACGATCACCCGCCTGTTACTTACGGGAACACCAACTATCACTGTCCGCCTGTTTCATACGGAAAGACCACTTATCATCCGCCTGTTTCATACGGGAACAACCTTTATTAACATCCGCCTGATCCATACGGAACAACATATCTGCTTGATTCTTACAGAGAAACTCTTTTCTACCCATCCGCCTGCTACTTACGGAATAGTTCTCTTTACATCCGCCTGATTCATACGGAAACTCTATTTACATCTGCCTGATTCCTACAGATCTTTCGAAGTTCTTCCGCCTGCTTCATACGGTACAACTTCTTTTATCATTATCCGCCTGTTTCCTACGGACTACCTGCCTGATTCTTACAGGGAAACACTTTGTATATAACTTCCTTGCCTGTTCGCAATAATAGCTAACTCTACTGGGGTATTCTGGAAATGTCGGAACCTGAGTGTTCAACGAGCGCAAAGTTTGAACCTTTCTATGCAATTAGCCGGAGTCCGAGCACTCTACGTAATAGCATGACCGCATCACAAAATGAATATCTGTCGGAGTCGGGATACTCAACGAAAGAACTGGGACCAGAATGCTCAACAAACCATCGGAACCCGAATACTCAACGAAACAACTGGAGTCAGAATACTCAACGTAAAAATCAGAGCCAGAAAACTCAACGAACAACCGGAGCCAGAATACTCAACGAAGATACACCGGAGCCTGAACGCTCAACATAACACATCGGAGCCTGAATACTCAACGAAAACATCTGAATATCACAACTCCATGCTGGGGATAATACCTCTGAACAACTTTGGAAGATATGAGCCCAACTCCGCTGAGGGCAAGAGACACTTAACCAAGAATCTCTGTGGGGAATATAAGAAGATGAACTATATCATCCCGTGTCTCACAGCGAGACCTCGAATATCTGGAAACATGTCTGAGCTTTAGAACTCCACACTCCTGTTGAGAAACACACCTGAAAGAAAAAGGTTAACCAACCTGATTTATGTTTCAAAATGCGTATGTTTGACAATGGCGTAATGCTCCATATAGCATGGAAATGCTACGCGTTTTGGGTAGATGCAAACATGATAATGCATGCAAATGCAAATGCAGGTTCCGGCTGCTGGGGAGTCCTGATAAGCTTGCTTTGACACGGATGCTGAGGACAAATACCACCTAGCTGGGGAATGAACGGGTACCACCAAGTATTACGGCAAAATAAATGCCAGGACATACAACCAACTCTGCCGGGGAGAGCTTTAAACCTTTGATTTCCACTTGGAGGAAAGAATAACACCTGCTGGGGAGACAATACTTCGTTGGGAAAGAAACAACTCTCTCGGGGGATATTAACCAACTCCGCTGGAAACAGGGAGTGACTCCGTTGGGGAGAATAAACAACCCTACTGGGGATAATGAACTGTCGGGGCACAGTTTACAACTCTGGAATTATCAATCCATTGAAAACTAAACGACTCCGCTGAGGACGAAGAATCCTTTTGGAGGAACACCACTGTCTGAATACAGCTTGCAAACTTTAAAGTTATCAAACTCTGCTGAGGGTAAACGACCCTGCTAGGGAGAGTAAACCATCTGGCTACAGTTTACAAACTCGGGACTGAGGATAGACATCCTGTGGGGAGCATTAATCTTGACTTGCGGATACTCTCATGAACTGCTTCCATGCGGATACTCTTATGGGGGATACGCTGCGACTAGCTGGTGAGATTGATCCTTCTTCAGTAAGGAACAATTTCGTCTCAATTTCGGGGAATGAAGTACGACCTGCGTGGGGATTCACCTCACATAATGATCAGGTCTTTTCGTCCAGAGCCTCTGGTTAGGACTACATGAATTCCATTCACCTTCTCGAAAATTTGCCCCAAAAATACCAACATGCCCCAGTCTGAATTCTGGAATACTTCTCCTCGAAAGGAACCTTGGTCACGACACTATTTTGAAATAGCTTGCCCCTGAATCGGCACCAACCTCCTGATAAGGACTCTTCGATCACTGTACCCTGACGGTTAGATCTGAACTGTTTCTGCACGTCAAACCCAAATGGATGTCCCAACAAGATCTTTTGTTCTTAGGGTGATCTGCCTCGATCTTGCAATAATATTTTGCCCCTGATCGACTGATTCGCAGATCAGTGCCCATAGGTGCGAGAGATTTGCCAAATCTCGACCTAATTGCCCCAGATTAACTGATTCTCGAATGTATGACTTTACTGGGGAATAACCGAACATGCCAAGTAGGATGGGGCTTCTGTACATCCGTGATAGGTCATACACGCCTGATGCTGGACAATACCCTGTCTGAATTCACGGCTTCTAGTAGAAGGGTCAATGGACGGTAGCACGATTTCCCGACATTTGTCTCAAACTTGAAGATTGGCTGAATCTGCTCAAGTAGCTCTGAGTAACTCTGATAACACGGAGAAGAACAGTTCCTTCGCTTCTGATATGCCCCGGCTCGTGGGAACCTTTGTGGGATAGTCTGAAAATCTGTACCCTGATGGTTTGATATGAACTACCCCAATATTCTGAACTTCAGCGAGCAACTTGCTACAATACGACCTTGCGCTGGCTTGCCCCGGTGTTTGTTCGACAAAAGGATTCAACCCCAATTAAACAATCATAAACATAGTTGATTTCACTATCTCTGGAGTGATTTGCCCCTGAACGAGCGTTGAGCGACTTAACCTGCCCTGATTAAACATAGCATTCTGGATAATTGCCCCTGATTGGCTCTCAAGAAGATTCGCTTCTGATCAACTGCTTCTCAAACAAATTTTCCCATAATCAACCAATGCTTCGAGACTGGTCCTCAGACCGACTGATTCCGAACTCACTGAAAGTCAATGCCCCAGATTCGCGGGATTTCACAACATACACCATTCTGGTCCAGACTGCTGAATTATTCAGTCCTGTTCGATTATTCCCTGTTGGAATTTCTTTCCTGTCAACTACTGACCTGCAAATAAAATTGTTCATTCCCGAATGGTAATTTTAATGCAGTGTTCATGCAAATTCTGAAAAAATTGTGTTGTCACTCATTTACGTGTCATGATTGTGAGTGACGAATGAACCAAAGTTCAACGGTAGTGCTTATGTGATCAGTGAAAAATGCAACAAGGATATGACTAGCAAATCAAGAGGGAGTCAGGTTACTCAACCTTATCGTAATGCTCTTTCTGAATAAAGCTTGCCTCAATTAGGTCTTTTAAGGGTTGTATCGTGGTCGGGTTCACGGTTCGTGAAGCAAAGGATATTTGGCTCAAATTATGATTTGTACCCACCCCTTCTACGTGATGATCTCCGATCCTAAAGTTCAGTTAACTTGGCTCGAGCGCTCGCCTCTTCGAGAGGTATGTTGAATGGTAAGAACCATAGTTAAGGAACTCACAAGGTTTTTCTTTTTTAGAGTGACAGTTACTCCTTCTTCGTTTTCGGTGTCTGTATACACACGACTTTGTCCTTGTTCGAGGATTTTTCTTTTTATATCCTTTCTTTTTCATTCTTTTGATTCCCTAACTTTTGCCTGGACTGACTCCTTTTGAGTTCTTTTCGACTTTCTTTTGAAGTCCAGCGGGATGCCCTAATTTTTGCCTAAGTATTAGCTTTCCAGCTTTTCCTTGTTCTTTTTACTTAGCGGGCTCTCTTATTCTTTCTTTTTCTTTTGGAAAAAAGTCGTGTGACACTGATTGTCTTGATTGCTTCGAAAGGATTGTAATTGTTTCACTCCTGATTGGTGAGGTTTAACCATTGTAGTTGACGAGGCACGACCTCTTGAGAGGTATAAACTGATTGGTCCTCGAAAGGCAACACTCCTCTGTAAGACTTGAACACTTGGTCAAGCTAACCGACAACTACCCTGCCCCGGGTTAAGATGTGAGGGTTTAAAAGTCCGAAAAACTTCTACTTCCTGGCTCGAAGTGGTTAACAAGGGACTAACTCCTTATATCTCCAGTGTTTAGGGGGTTTGAAACAATGCCTTGTACGTCATCGGCAAGGTTTTATTTGAAAGCATACGATCATCGGTTATGAGTATTCAGTTCCGTCATCCTCCCTCCAATCTTTGCTAATCATAGTGACAAAGTGGAGTGAATAAAATGCAAGTGTCAGTGCAATGCAGTAAATGAGTGACAGCGACATGATTAATTCAGAAAAATGCATAGTCACTTTATCAATATTACCATTCAAAACAAACAATATTTAACAGCAAGTAGTAACTAACAGAAAAGAAACTACAAATGCAAATGATAACAGCCTGAGGACTACCAATGCTGAGGGTGTCGGCCTGTCTGGACCACTGGCTTCTTGAAAATAAACCCTCTGAATCTGTGAGCTCAGATAGCTGAGAGGTTGGTATGAACCAACACAACTTCCTCTGGAAAGGAGATGCACTCTTGGTTGATCAACTGTTGTACTTTTGCCTAAAAAGCTTTGCAATCTTCAGTTGAATGCCCCGGGGGTCCGCCATGGTAACCACACTGAACGTGGGGATTGTACCCGGGAGGGTAAGGTTCTGGCACCGGCTTAAGGGCTTTTAGGTTCCACCAAAGAACTCTGTGTCAAAGATGGCAGCAACTGGCTATACGGCCTAGGCACTGGGCGGGAAGGAGCATTCCTTCGTTCCAAGTTGTTACGAGGTCTGTTCTGATTCTGGCGCTGATTCTGATAACCCCGACCACGAGTCTGCTGATTTGCAAGAGGAGCGACATAAAGTTCTGAATATGGTGCCCCGGGCATGTCTGTCCAGAATAACGAGACACAGAAGATGAAGAACCACCAAATTTCACCGATTCACCTCGAGGATACTCAACAATCTGGCATGATGGCATTGATCACAACTCCTTCTTCAGTTGGAAATCTACAGAGGGATTCAGTTTCACTAGCCTGACTGCTTGAAACAGTCTGAATTCTTCCAATTTTCACGCCACGCTCCATGCGTTCTCCTGCCCTTACCAATTCAGAGAAATTTTGTGCATTTCCATACAATCTTTTGAAGTATGGACCCTGCAGGGAGTCTACAAACATGCCCATTAACTCTTGGTCTAGGAGCGGCGGCTTCACTCTGGCAGCAAATTCTCTCCATCTCTGACCATGCCTCCTGATAGGTTCATCTTTCTTTTGAGACAATTCTCGCAACTGCATGCGACTAGGAGCCATGTCTAGGTTACAATCGTACTGCTTCAGCAAAGCTCTGGCTAAACCCACCCATGATCGAATCTGATTACTCTCTACCCGCATATACCAACTCAGGGATGCCCCAGTCAGACTATCCTGAAAGCAGGAATCATCGACTTGTCGTCTTGCACAAACGAAGTCATTCTTCGGCAGAACATCACTAAATGTTGCTTCGGACATCAATCTCTTCTGTACTTCTCAAATCTCGGCGCTTTGAACTTTGGAGGTAACACCAGGCCAGGAACCAAACACATGTCTGTCGCATTCAGGTTAACAGCATCTTTGACTTTCGAGGCTTTCACTCCTTCTTCCAACACTCGGAGCCTTCTATCATACTCGAGAGCTCTTGGGTCTTCGGTCCTGGATACCGGGATCTCTCTTCGGATATTCGCTATAGGGAGAACAACACCTTGACTGCTAACGAGAGGAGGGCGTTCATTTCAGACAACAAACTGCTTGCGTCGATCTCGGTCCCTAACAGGAGGTTGCACAAACTGGTCTGCAGTAAGACGGTTCACTTGCGGGAAGTCTTCGTCATGCAGAGAACCATACCAAGGATTGGACGTCACAGTGAACCCTGACAAGGTATCAACAAACCTGAAGTTGCTCTCTGACATAGCTACCAACAACCTTCAACTGACTTCACTGCTCAATTCTTCCCCAATCTCTCTCAACCCCTTGGTCGTCTTCTACCAATCAACACTTGTTCAGACCAATTACCGGAGATTCACCCTCAGAATTAAAACAATGACTGGATAAGAGCTCTGGCTAGCTGGAGAATGATATGCAACATGATGCAAACATGTTTATGCAAAATATGCAGCAAATACGGGATCACGGCCCCCACAATCTCTGATTACTGCTGCGCTGCTGACTGAGTACGTTCGCTCTGACGAGAAGACCAAAATACCGGGTTGTCTGGAAGTCAAGTTTCCTGCAACAACCCTCCCACTCACGGGTATGGACCTAAACTGACACAAGTTCGGCATCCTATGCGGTCATCAGCGTCACAGACTTTCAAGACTGATGATACGATACCCAGAAGGTGTGGCATCATCATATCCTGAAGAGGTCTCACTTAACTGACTCCCAAATGATCGGTCCCCAGAGTCGACAATCCTCCAAACCAACAACCCCCTCAACCCAAAGGGTTGAAAAAGAAGTCAACCGGGAGAACCTCGTCTGAGCGTGGATTTCATGAGACACTAGTGCATGCAACGCATGCACGCGCCCACTAATTTCCACTCTAATTCTAGGTGCACTCAAGCCCAGGTTCGGCTTATCTCTCAATCATAGAACCCCCTCATACCCACAACAATAATCACAATAATATAATGCTGAATGTAAATGACTGAAAAGTAAATCCATACAAAACCCACGACGGGAAAACAAGCGCTAGGATTGACTCGCGTAGGGAACCGTTGGAGTCCCCAGCAGAGTCGCCAGCTGTCGCTACTGCGAAAATCGGCGCCGACTGAACAGAAGAGTCACCACCGTGTGTTATTTATCCCAACGGAGGGAAAGAAAACGCTCGAAGTAAACCTACCGCAAAGACGGGAAAGGAATGGTCATCGCAACCAAACCCTGGATTCGGGAGTCGGTTACGCAAGGGGAAGGTATTAGCACCCCTCACGTCTGTCGTACTCGACGGGATCCACGCTTGTTTTCTAGTACGGATTGTTATTCTATCTACTCTACAGGTCTGAGGTTAAAAGAAAAGAAAATGACTCGGCAAAGTATCGCACTTTATGCCTACGTATTCCCGTCTGGAACGAGAAATCAGAGTCAACGTAGTTCGCCTACCTACGGGAAAGGAGGGGAAGGTTGCTCGCTAGGATACAACATCCCATGCCTACGTACTTTCATACAGCAAGAAAGATCAGAGCAAACGTAGTTCGGGCCACGGAAGACACAGATTTGTCTGACTGTTTTTTATCCTTCAGAAAAAAGGTTTTCTCCTGATTACGGGTCCAAGCGGACAAAAATGACGTTTTTGATTGTTTTACAGTCTTTTACGCAAGAACTGTCTTTTTTATTGATGTTTAACCTCTTATTGTATTTTTTGATTGTTTTGAGATAGAAGAGAAAGAACTCTAAAACCTAGGGTTAAAATGGGAATCAAAAACTACCCTAATGTTATCATGCATGGATTAACACCTAATGTCTGTCATATTTCTCTCTTGCGCAGAGAGAAATAGAGATCCTAGGGGATAAACGGAAAAGAAACAACAAATATATAGTAAAGCAGTAAAATGCATGAATGCAGCAGTACAAGCGAGGCAAGGGAGTCCCACTCAACCTCGAACCTGGAAAACAACAGGCAAAGTGAAACGGCTTCACTTCAAACCTAAGGGGAAAATTAACGAACAATACAGCCAAAAAAAAAAACCCCAAAACCAGCTCTGACAGCACACCAGCTACTACAGCAGCAGCTCTAAAACATCCAACTCTGGCAGTTGATAAACAGCAATCTTCCAATGAACCCCAAAGTCAAACTCCAATGATACCCAAGCTACAACAAGCTTCCATCTCCAAGAAATCACCAAGCTCAAGCAAGCACAGAATCTTAACCAGTTGACAGCATCAGACAACAGATAGCTCCAAACAGCAGTAAACCGTAGCTTCACATTTTTGACATGAATAATCTTCATCTTTGTCAATCTTTGATCTTCATCTCTATCTTCAATGGCTTCTTTCTTCAAGGCAAGCTCTCCTAGATGATAGTCACTTAACAAGATGAGTTGAATGCTAAACAGTTCATTGACTACCAAAGGAAGCCTACAAACAGTTTAACATTATAGAAGAGTGGTTCTCTCAAAGTTCTACCTCTAAGGTAAGGCCACTTATCCCTCCAAAGGAGGGAGGTGAATACCATAGAGGGACTTTATGTCATAGATAGGAATGGAAACACATGAAGCTATCCATGTTTGTACAAAAAAAATTCAGTCTATTCCAAGCTCCAAGGATCTTCTTTTGTCTTCAATTAACACCTTTGATTCTTCATGCTCCACAAGCTCAAACCAAGCCCCATACCCCATAGAAAAGCCCAAAAGCCCAAGCAAACAAATATAAACCCCAAGTGGGAACACCAAACAAACACTCCATTTGTAAAATATACTAAAAATAGTAATATAGTATTTAAAATTCTAAGATTAATTCTAAGGGGATTTCTACCTCTACTCTACATACCCTATATGTCCCAGAACCTAATTCATGCTAAAACCCCAAAATAAAATATTATAATGCACCTATGTTGAGTTTAAACCCTAATATTATCACCCTAATGTTCTCTAATCAAAACCAAACAAGATTAAATCACAAAAATGTGAGATAAATCTCTAAGGGAACCTATACTTCTAATCTAATCAACCCAACAAGAATCAACTCAAAACTATTCATCAATTGGTCACAAGCAAATTTACAAAAACATGTATCAAATGTACAAAATTAAAGAAATTGATAAAATGGGAAAAATCAAATTAAATTGAAAAATGGGCGAATATGAAATTTATTCTTTTCATAAAATCACAAATAAATCCAAGATCAAGGAGGTATTTTTGAAATATTTTCTGATTAATTTTGGATTTATTATGATTTTTTAGCAAACTATATGCAAATATGAAAAAAAAGAAAATTCAATTAAAATTGAAAAAAACAGGGGTGGCAACAGTAATTATTTCCACTTCAGAAATGCATTGGGCCCAGGAGGGGGTGCAGATATCACTGCGCTGGGCCCAATCTGCTTCAGAAAAAAAACACCAAAGAAAACAAACGGGGGGGGGGGGGGGGGGGGTGCAGATAGCGACGAATCGCCTTGTTATTCTACTTGGGCCCCAAACGGGGGGTGCAATCAGCAAAGCAATAGGCCCAAACCAAAATGCAAAGGGGAGAGGGGGGTTCCACGAGAAACAAAGGGAGATGGCCAGCAATTCCAAATGGGCCTAATGCCCAAGCCCAATCCACACTCAGCATTAGCAAGACTAACCCTAACCTTACTATCACTCTCCCTCACACGGCTATTGTTCATCCTCTCTAACCAGAAACCCTAAACGGAGCTCTGATTCTCCCTCTCTAAAACTCCCTCAATCTCTCAAACGCACCACAAAACCTCCTCAGTTTCCATTCCCAAATCATTCTCACTAAACCTCACGTCCTACCGGTCAATCTAACCCTAGATTCTACCCTACCTCCACCTCAAACCTATCAACCACGAAACCTAGATCTACAGCTAAATAACAAACTATGGAAGTGGTGGTTTCAAAGAAAAGAACCTGGGCGAAGCTGTGGAGATGGTACCATCTGGAGAAAATCTGGAAGTTCTCCTGACGATCTTGAAGGAGATCGCTGGCGAAGTAGCTTGGTGATCGTCGACGGTGAAGGAAACGGAGCACTGGATGGAAGGGATTCTTTTGGCGGAGATTGCATGTTCTTAAAGTTGAAGGTCTTGGATCAGAAGGTTGATGAACGAAGATCTTGATGATCCGCAAAGGTATGAAGCAAAAATCTGGAACGCGATGCGATGATGAACCTTGAAGTTGGTGATGAACTGAATCTGGGAATCGATTGAAGGCAGTCGAATGTTCTTGAGGAGAGTTGAAGGAGGATGAACACACAGAGTTCAGAATCGTATGAACCTGTTGAAGATTTCTGAAAAAATGATATGATTATGGTGAATCGGTGATGAATTGATGATTGTTGATGAAGAACATGAAGATGTTCTTTGATAATCTGGAAAAATGATGAAGATACGATGAATTGGATGAAGATTTTCTAGAGATTTTGTGTTTCCGGCGGTTGTTGTGGCGGTCGGAGGCAGTTGGAATGGTGGCCGGTGATGGTTAGGGTGGCCGGCGGTGAGCGGTTGGGGTGGCCGCCGACACTTGCATGCCGGCCGGTGAGGAGCTCCAGTGAGGGATGTGGCGGAGACAAGTGTCGCAGGGAGTGAGGGAGAGGGAGCCACGTGGGAGTGGGGGTAACTGCATGGGGGACGCGTGGCCTGCTGCATGCAGGGTGTGGACGGTGAATGGAGGACGGGTGGAGGCTGAGTGTAGTACGTGGCTCCCTCTGGGTGAATGGAAGAATGAGGTGGAGGGAACATAGACACATGCGTGGCAGCAATATTTAGTGACATTTGGCACGAATTCTGGGCTTTTCTGACTTGGATAACTGGACTTAATGGCCCACTAAGACTTAATGACTCAGATTAGTGCATTAAACATGATTAATTGATGATCACTTGACTTAAACTCACAGACCTAATTAGTCCCTAAACACAAAACGGAATTAACAATAGTAAACCCTAATTAACTCCTAAAAAGACGAAATTAACCCTAATTATCCTATTTAAAATCCTAATTAAATCTATAAAAATCAATAAGACTCTATTAAAATCTATACTAAATTATAAAAACAATTCATTAAAACCTAATCTAGCATTATTATAAAATCTATATTATTCTATTATACTAAGACTATATTAAAAAACTAGTAATATCTAAAAATCTATTAAACTCTATATTAAAAAACCATTTTAAAAAATCTTAAAAGGACCATTTAAAAACTATCTTAAACTATTCCATTTAATGACAACAACTAATATCTAGTAGGCTAAAAATCTATTAAATCTATATAAAAAAAGAATATCTATTCTAAAAATCTAAAAAAAAAATCTATTAAATTCTAAAAACTTATTTATTAAAAGAAAATTAATATCCATTTAAAAAAATCTATTCTATTTATTTAAATCCTATTAAAATCTATTAAACTTCTAGAAAAAGATAATAAAATTCTAAACCTATTTAAAAATCTATTCAATATCTAAAAAGGCCATTTAAATCTAATAAAACCTAAAAAGCAATTAATTCAATTAAAAGGGAACACGAGACCAAATCGGAACCAACGACAGAACCCGGACACCGAAATGTCCTTAACAACCGCAGCACGAGCTGAAAACACCCGGGAAGCATACAACTTCCCAGAAATAACCTCGGATTACCTGAACCGGTCTGAAACGCCCGAAATGTGAAAACAGGGCTGTAATCCCGATAAAATCAATATGAATGAGAAAATGCACTGTATGCGGTATGCGAATGCGAATGCGAAATGCATCGAAACATAAACCAGGTATGGGAACCGGTTGGTCAAATTTTAGGGTGCAATAACGCCTTTTGACAATCTTCATTCTAGGTCACAGCCTGATCTTTTTTCAATAACTTGAATAATGGCTCGCACGTGGCCGTTAGACGAGATATGAACCGAGCAATGTAATTCAATCTCCCTAAAAAGCCACGAACCTCTTTTTCTGTTTTCGGCGTTGGCATTTCTTGTATTGCTTTTATCTTAGCAGGATCAACCTCAATTCCTTTTTCGCTAACAATAAACCCCAATAGCTTACCAGATCTCACCCTGAAGGTGCACTTGTTAGGATTCAGCCTCAGCCGGAATTTCCTAAGCCTCTTGAACAATTTCACAAGATTGACCAGATGCTCCTCCTCCGTCTGGGATTTGGCAATCATATCGTCAACATAGACTTCGATCTCTTTATGCATCATGTCATGAAAGTGTGTTGTCATAGCTTGCTGATATATTGCCCCGGCGTTCCTCAAACCAAAGGGCATCACTTTGTAGCAGAACGTTCCCCACGGGGTAATAAAAGTTGTTTTCTCCATATCCTCCGGCGCCATCTTTATCTGATTATAGCCCGAAAAGCCGTCCATGAAGGAAAACACGGAGAATTGAGCGGTGTTGTCGACCAGCACATCAATATGAGGAAGCGGAAAGTCGTCTTTTGGGCTTGCCCTATTCAAATCTCGATAGTCCATGCACATCCGCACCTTACCATCTTTCTTTGGTACAGGTACTATATTGGCGACCCATAAAGGATAAGTTGTAACAGCCAGAAAACCAGCGTCTCACTGTTTCTGAACTTCCTCCTTAATTTTCACATCCATATCTGGTCTAGTTCTTCTGAGTTTTTGCTTAACCGGCGAACATTCCTCTCGCAATGGCAAATGGTGAACCACCAGATCAGTATCCAACCCAGGCATGTCTTTGTAAGACCAAGCAAAGATATCACTATACTCTCGAAGCATCTTGATCAAACTTTGCTTGATATCACTTTGCAGTGCAGCCCCTATCTGGATATTCCTGACAACCTCTTCGGGCCCCACGTTGATAATTTCAATTTCCTCCTTGTTGCACCCCAAAATTTGCTCAACCTTTTCTTGCCTGATTTATGTTTCATTGCATTTCATTTGCATAGTTACATCATTCACATAGTTCTAATCATTGGCATATCATAGCATAGCATGCCTCCAATAAGGGATCAAGGGTGTATATCAAGATAAGAGCCTAGCAAGAGGTCTTATCCAAGTATGAGAAGTCATCCAGACCATCAAGGAGTGACTTGAAGTCTTGAGAAGTTTGAGTGCCTACATGTGGGTTTTGCTCCTATCTTGAGGAATATTGAGAATCATCAGTGGGATGTGAAACATGGAATGTGAATTTGAGGTGTGTATGGATCTCATGGAATGCCTAGAGGGCCCTATTGAAGCTGAGACAAGTCATTGATTCAAGTACAAGAGCCAAAGTTGAGGTGCAGCCAATTAGGGTTTCATCTGGGTCAATCCTAGGTCAATTGTGCAATTGAAGAGCATCAAAGCCTAATTTGAGGTCATGGGGTTCATGGATTGGTATGTTGATACATGTGTGGTGTTGTGCCAAGATCAAGCAAAGAAGAATCAAGAATGTGGGAAGTTGCTAAATTAGGGTTTCAGTGTAAAATCCCCTATTTAGTGTCCAACTTCAAAGCCACATAAGTCAAAATACAAGTTTCAAATGGATCTTTGGCCAACATGAAACTTGTATAGAATCTCAATACCTTTAATTTGAGTACTAGAAGTCCTCAAGGGGATTTATAGAACTCATGTTATGGTCCTTGCAACTTACAGGTCATCAGATGACTATGAGATTTATCTGTGAAAGTCACTTGACTTCCAAGCAACGTTTTCCCTTCAAGGAGTTTTCAAATGGACTTTTGGTGAACATGAATGTTGTTCCTTATCCTCTTAGCTTTCCATAGAGTACTAGAAGTCCTTGATAGGATTTGTAGAACTCAAGTTATGATCTTTGCAAGCCAGGGATATTTTGGGAAAGTGAGATTATAGGTCACTTTGGATTATAGGTCCATAACTCCAACTTGAAAGCTTCAAATGGAAAATTGTTCAACATGGAACTTTTTCAAAATGATGTTTTGAGTACAACCAAGTGGTCATGAGACTTTGGTTTGGCTTGGAACACAAAGTTTCTTGAAATGGCTTTGAAAAGGAAGAAATTAAAGCATTAAAAGGCCAAAAATGGAATTTAATGATATGTGGCCAAACAAGCTCATGTTATATGTCAAATTGATCAGAAAAAGCATTCTAAGGGTGATGGTAATATTACATTTTGCATTTGAGGTCATTTACACACACTTCCATTTGGTAACTTCATG
The DNA here is from genome assembly GCA_963859935.3 of Lathyrus sativus. NCBI lineage: Eukaryota > Viridiplantae > Streptophyta > Magnoliopsida > Fabales > Fabaceae > Lathyrus > Lathyrus sativus. The sequence goes on from OZ012739.1 coordinate 185,530,020, forward strand.
ATGAAGCAACACTTGAATTGCACACCATAAGATCAAAAACAAGGCAATTACCATCCCCATTCAATTCTAAATGTCATAAGAGGAGAAATTCAAGTGAAATTGAGAGCTAGAATAGAGCAAAACCCGACCGTCACATATGAGAAATTGGAAAAGAATGAGAAATTCAAAATCTCATTCAGTTAGGTACAGAAGTTTCTAGAGTGTTCTAACACTCTCTATATAACCAATGCAATGTGTTCAGGCCATTTTTTGGGCAAGAAGTGAAGAGAATCGAGAGGAAGCCATTGAAATTTCTCAAGTGCATATCAAAATCGGTTTTGTTGATCAAGGTTGATTCATTGCAAATTGTTGATTGGAGAAGCTTGGGAAGTTGTTCTTGAGTGATTCTGGAGAAGATTGGAGCTTGGATCGAGCAAAATCACCCTCTGTTCATCCATTTACACTAGGCTTGAATCTTTCAATTTTTGCTCTAGATTATAGGGATTTGGCTAGGATTTGGCATGTGGATAGGTTAGTGATGATGCTTAGGTGGATTTCAGTACAAAATTGGAGTGTTTAGAGACAAAATTAGGTGCATCGCCATTTCTGTTGAGGAGTAGAACTCTTGGTTCTTGATGAGTTAAGCATGGTTGAATGGTGAGATTTGACCAGTGATACGTGTAGTTCATGCTAGTGCCTTTAATTTTAAGAATCGTGACATTCAAGATTTGAGCCAGGTCTGAACTTTCAGTCGTATTTTGAGATGGAGCAAGAATCAATGATTTCTGATTACATTTTTGAGCTCAGGGGATGATTTTGAGTCGGATTGGGTATTAAGATGTTGTGTTTGGTGAGATTTTGTAACCCCCTCGCCGGAGACGACGGTGGCGCTGTAGTTCAGGCCACCGTCTGAGTTTCCCTCTCATTTTCAAAACATTTGGAGAAGATGAACAATTGAACGTTGGATCTTGTTTGACCTTTGACTGAAGTAGCAAACCAAGGGCCACAATTTGATGAAAAAATCTGAAGAGAATTGAAACAGCATCAAAACGCTACGTTTCATTTATTTTTGGCTTTGGGCTTAGGGAATTGCTTGCTATACACACCCCAGGTTTGGCCCAAGTTGGATAATGAACATAAAACTATTGCTATTTGCCACACAAGTTTCTCCAATTTCCCTTTCTTTTTCTGATTTTTTTAAATTTCGCTTGGGCTTAGTGGCTCAAATGCTACGCACACCCCACCTCTGGGCCCAGCCTGATTAATAACATAGGTTAATTGTTATTTGTCACGCAGTTTTATTGATTTTTGTTATATTCCTTTTATTTCATATTTTCATATAGTTTAGGAATTAAATCATAACAAATAGGAAAATTATTCTTTTTAGGTTAGGTTTTTTCCCCTGGACTCTTTAGAGAGTGTAGAATTTAATAGGGTTAGAATTTTATTAATTCATGCATTTTATTTTTTAATTGCATTTTTTGAAGTTTAATTGGTTTTATTTTGAATATATTTGATGCATGATTTTGTTGATTTTAGTATGCGAGATGGGTGTATAATTTTTAGGTGATTCTTTTTGGTATAGTTAGCTTAGATATGCATGTACCTCTAGAAATTTTCTCACATTTTTGTGAGAGAGTTTTAGGCTGTTTTCAACATTGAACATTAGGTGTTGTAATTTTAGGGTTTTAAGATAGTACCCTTAGGTTTGGGGCATAGTTTTAGGTTTTAAAACACGATCCAAGTTTCAGAAATCACCTCCAAATTGATCATCACCAAACCACAATCTAATTGCATAGAAATGATCTTCACACTTCATACATCAACCTGATCTATCCCATTTCACTTAATTCCTTAAGATCAAACCAAATTGTGTCCAAACAGAAAATGCACTTCAACCTAAATTGTCTCTAATTGCTTCAATTTTGATCCAGAAACGACCTATGTCTCCACTATATCCTGACAACATATGCAAATTAATCTACATCTTCCTATAATTATGAGAAACTTGAAGTTTACATACCTGGTGTAGATCTATGAACAGAGGTATCTAGAGCACGAATCAAGCTTCAAAACTCTCCAGAATCACTCAAGGATGCAAGAGAAAGATGTTGAAACCTTCAATTTGATCTGAATTGGCTTGGAACTCAAAACCCAATCTGCACTTGCTTGCTTGAAAATGAACTTGCTATCTCTGCTTCAGCCACGAAAATTGCACCAAAATGATTCTGAAATCATCAAAGGACTTAAATAGAACATGACTATGGGCTTTTTTGAATCCAATTGGAGCCCAATCCAGCCATTTCAATTTTCTGTTTTTCTCTTCAACATTGCACATGACAGTCACGAATTTTCCATCCCAGCTTGCTCTAGAAACTTCTAATCACTTGCAAAATCCCTTGTGAATGAATCCAGATCAAAAGGAAAGCCTGAATTGCCTTGGTGAAGGATTTGGATATGTAACTTGCACATGAAGAAACACCATTGTAACTTGTGAAAATTGGCCTAAACCCAAAAATCCACCAATGTCATTGAGTTTAAAATGAAATTTCCAATCAAAATAAGTACTTATTTGACATGTTTTGGTCACTTAACCATTAATTTGGATTTTTCAACTTTGAATCCTTTGAAAATCTTCCTTTTTAAGCTATTTCAAACCAAATCTTGCTATGAGCCCAATCAATTCATCATGACTTCTTGGTTAGCCTAAAAACCACATTTTGAACAAGTTTCATGTTGAACAAAAATCCATTTGACAAGTGCAAGTTGGAGATTTTGACCTATGATTGAAAATGGCCTATAATCTCACTTTCCCAAAATACCCTTGACTTGTAAACCTCATAACTTGAGTTCTACAAATCAGATGGAAGACTTCTAGTACAATTTGGGAAGCTAAAATCATGAGGAACAACTTTTATGTTGGCAAAAAGTTCAAGTGAAACATCCTTCTAGGTCAAACATAGCTTTGAAGTCAAATGATTTTCACAGACAAATTTCAGATACCTCTGAGGACCTGTAACTTGCCTGGACCATAACTTTAGTTCTATAAATCCACTTGAGGACTTCTAGTACTCAAATTAAAGGTATTGAGATGCTATACAAGTTTCATGTTGCCAAAGATCCATTTGAAACTTGTGTCTTGACTTATGTGGTCCTGAAGTTAGGCACTAAACATGGGATTTTACACTGAAACCCTAATTTAGCAACTTCCCACACTCTTGACTTTTCTTGACTTGATCTTGGCACAACACCACAAATGTCTAACCATATCGGAGCGAAACTCACACCGGCCACTACCACCAAAAGCATAATATGACAAACATTATCGCACAATCTGACATCAATTAAGATGACATACCCACCACCAAAAGGATGACGGAGCAAAACTCACACCGGCCACTACCACCAAAAGGATGATAGGAAAAAAACTATCGCACAATCTGACATCAATTAAGATGACAAACCCACCACCAAAAGGATGACGGAGCAAAACTCACACAGGCCACTACCACCAAAAGGATGACAGGACAAACACTATCGCACAAACTGACATCAATTAATATGACATACCCACCACCAAAAGGATGACGGAGCGAAACTGACACGGGCCACTAGCACCAAGAGGATGATAGCATAAACGCTCTTGCACAATCTGACTTCAATCAGATGACAGACCTACCATTAAAAAAATGACGGAGGAAAACTCACACCGGCCACTACCACCAAAAGCATGATAGGACAAACATTAACGCACAATCTGACATCAATTAAGATGACAGACCCACCACCAAAAGGATGACGGAGCGAAACTCACACAGGCACTACCACCAAAAGGATTTTAGGACAAACACTATCGCACAATCTGACATCAATTAAGATGATAGACCCACCACCAAAAGGATGACGTAGCGAAAATCACACCAGTAACTACCATCAGAAGGATGATAGTACAAACACTATCACACAATCTCACATCAATAAGATGACAGACCCCCCACCAAAAGGATTGCGGAGCGAAACTCACACCGGCCACTACCACAAAGAGGATGATAGGACAAACACTATCGCACAATCTGACATCAAGAAGATGACAGACCCCCACCAAAAGGATGACGGAGCAAAACTCACACAGGCCACTAGCACCAAAAGGATGATAGGACAAACACTATCGCACAATCTGACATCAATTAAGATGACAAACCCACCACCAAAAGGATGACGGAGAAAAACTCACACCGGCCACTAACACCAAAGCGATGATAGGACAAACACTTTTGCACAATCTGACACCAATAAGATGACAGATCCACCACCAAAAGGATGACGGAGCGAAACTCACACTAGCCACTACCACCAAAAGGATGATAGGACAAACACTATCGTAGAATCTGACATCAACATAATGACAAACCCACAACCAAAAGGATGAAAGGGTGAAACTTACACCGGCCACTACCACCAAACGGATAATAGGTCAAACACTATCGCACAATCTGACATCAACAAAGATGACAAACCCCCCACCAAAAGGATGACGTAGCGAAACTCACACCAATCACTAACACCAAAAGGATGATAGAACAAACTCTATCGCACAATCTGACATAAATTAAGATGACAGACCCACCACCAAAAGGATGACAGAGGAAAAATCACACCAGCCACTACCACCAAAAGGATGATAGGACAAACACTATCGCACAATCTGACATCAAGAAGATGACAGAACCCCACTAAAAGGATGACGGAGCGAAACTCACACAGGCCACTACCACTAAATGGATTATAGGATAAACCATATCATATAATCAGACATCAATTAAAATGACAGACCCACCACCAACAGGATGCCGGAGCGAAACCCACACTGGCCACCACCACCAAAAGGATGATAGGACAAACACTATCGCACAATCTGACATCAATTAATATGACAGACCCACCACCAAAAGGATGTCGGAGCGAAACTGACATGGGCCACTACCACCAAAAGGATGACGGAGCGAAACTGACACGGGCACTACCACCAAAAGGATAATAGCATAAACACTCTTGCACAATCTGACTTCAACTAGATGACGGACCAGCCACAAAAAAGGTGACGGGGCAAAACTCACATCAGCCACTACCACTAAAAGCATGATAGGACAAACATTATCGCACAATCTGACATCAATTAAGATGACAGACCCACCACCAAAAGGATGACGAAGCCAAACTCACACGGGCACTACCACCAAAAGGATGATAGGACAAACACTATCGCACAATTTGATATTAATTAAGATGACAGACCCATCACCAAAAGGATGACGGAGCAAAAATCACACCAGCAACTACAACCAGAAGGATGATATTACAAACACTATCACACAATCTCACATCAATAAGATGATAGACCCCCCACCAAAAGGATTACAGAGCGAAACTCACACCGGCCACTACCACCAAGAGGATGATAGGACAAACACTATCGCACAATCTGACATCAAGAAGATGACAGACACCCACCAAAAGGAAGACGGAGCAAAACTCACACATGCCACTACCACCAAAAGGATGATAGGACAAACACTATCGCACAATCTGACATTAATTAAGATGACAAACCCACCACCAAAAGGATGACGGAGCAAAAGTCACACCGACCACTACCACCAAAAGGATGATAGGACAAACACTATTGCACAATCTGACACTAATAAGATGACAGACCCACCACCAAAAGGATGACGGAGCGAAACTTACACCGGCCACTACCACCAAAAGCATGATAGGACAAACATTATCGCACAATCTGACATCAATTAAGATGAAAGACCCACCACCAATAGGATGACAGAGGGAAACGCACACCGACCACTACCACCAAAAGGATGATAGGACAAACGCTATCGCACAATCTGACATCAATTAAGATGACAGACCCACCACCAAAGGGATGACAAAGCAAAAATCACACCAGCCACTACCACCAAAAGGATGATAGGACAAACACTATCGCACAATCTGACATCAATAGGATGACAGACCCCCCCACCAAAAGGATTACGGAGTGAAACTCACACCGGCCACTACTACCAAAAGGATGATAGGACAAACACTATCGCACAATATGACAATAAGAAGATGACAGACCCCCACTAAAAGGATGACGGAGCGAAACTCACACAGGCCATTACCACCGAATGGATTATAGGACAAACACTATTGCACAATCTGAAACTAATAAGATGCCAGACCCACCACCAAAAGGATGACGGAGCGAAATCCACACCGGCCACCACCACCAAAAGGATGATAGGACAAACACTATCGCACAATCTGACATCAATTAATATGACAGACCCACCACCAAAAGGATGACGGAGCGAAACTGACACGGGCCACTACCACCAAAAGGATGACGGAACGAAACTGACACGGGCCACTACCACCAAAAGGATGACGGAGCGAAACTGACACGGGCCACTACCACCAAAAGGATGATAGCATAAACACTCTTGCACAATCTGACCTCAACTAGATGACAGACTACCCACCAAAAAGGTGACGGGGCAAAACTCACACCAGCCACTACAACCAAAAGCATGATAGGACAAACATTATCGCAGAATCTGACATCAATTAAGATGACAGACCCACCACCAAAAGGATGACGGAGCGAAACTCACTTGGGCACCACCACCAAAAGAATGATAGGACAAACACTATCGCACAATCTGATATCAATTAAGATGACAGACCCACCACCAAAAGGATGACGGAGCGAAGATCACACCAGCAACTACCACCAGAAGGATGATAGTACAAACACTATCACACAATCTCACATCAATAAGATGACAGACCCCCCACCAAAAGTATTACAGAGCGAAACTCACACCGGCCACTACCACCAAGAGGATGATAGGACAAACACTATCGCACAATCTGACATCAAGAAGATGACAGACCCCCACCAAAAGGATGATGGAGAAAAACTCACACAGGCCACTACCACCAAAAGGATGATAGGACAAACACTATCGCACAATCTGACATCAATTAAGATGACAAACCCACCACTAAAAGGATGATGAAGCAAAACTCACACCGGCCACTACCACCAAAAGGATGATAGGACAAACACTATTGCACAATCTAACACTAATAAGATGACAGACCCACCACCAAAAGGATGACGGAGCGAAACTTACACCGGCCACTACCACCAAAAGCATGATAGGACAAACATTATCGCACAATCTGACATCAATTAAGATGAAAGACCCACCACCAATAGGATGACAGAGGGAAACACACACCGACCACTACCACCAAAAGGATGATAGGACAAACGCTATCGCACAATCTGACATCAATTAAGATGACAGACCCACCACCAAAAGGATGACAGAGCAAAAATCACACCAGCCACTACCACGAAAAGGATGATAGGACAAACACTATCGCACAATCTGACATCAATAGGATGACAGACCCCCCACCAAAAGGATTACGGAGCGAAACTCACACCGGCCACTACCACGAAAAGGATGATAGGACAAACAGTATCGCACAATATGACAATAAGAAGATGACAGACCCCCACTAAAAGGATGACGGAGCGAAACTCACACAGGCCACTACCACCGAATGGATTATAGGACAAACACTATTGCACAATCTGACACTAATAAGATGACAGACCCACCACCAAAAGGATGACGGATAGAAACTCACACCGACCACTACCACCAAAAGCATGATAGGACAAACATTATCGCACAATCTGACATCAATCAAGATGACAGACCCACCACCAAAAGGTAGACGGAGCAAAACTCACACCGACCACTACCACCAAAAGCATGATATGATAAACACTATCGCACAAACTGACATTAACAAGATGACAGTCCCCCGCCAAAAGGATGACGAGGCGAAACTCACACCAGCCACTACCACTAAAAGGATGATAGGACAAACCCTATCGCATAATCTGACATCAATTAAAATGACAGACCCACCACCAACAGGATGCCGGAGCGAAACCCACACCGGCCCCGACCACCAAAAGGATGATAGGACAAACACTATCGCACAATCTGACATCAATTAATATGACACACCCACCACCAAAAGGATGACGGAGCGAAACTGACACGGGCCACTACCACCAAAAGGTTGACGGAGCGAAACTGACACGGGCCACTACCACCAAAAGGATGATAGCATAAACACTCTTGCACAATCTGACTTCCACTAGATGACAGACCGCCTACCAAAAAGGTGACGGGGCAAAACTCACACCAACCACTACCACCAAAAGCATGATAGGACAAACATTATCGCACAATCTGACATCAATTAAGATGACAGACCCACCACCAAAAGGATGACGGAGAGAAACTCACACGGGAACTACCACCAAAAGGATGATAGGACAAACACTATCGCACAATCTGATATCAATTAAGATGACAGACCCACCACCAAAAGCATGACGGATCGAAAATCACACCAGCAACTACCACCAGAAGGATGATAGTACAAACACTATCACACAATCTGACATCAATAAGATGACAGACCCCCACCAAAAGGATTACGGAGCGAAACTCACACCGGCCACTACCACCAAGAGGATGATAGGACAAACACTATCTCACAATCTGACATCAAGAAGATGACAGACCCCCAACAAAAGGATGACAGAGCAAAACTCACACAGGCCACTACCACCAAAAGGATGATAGGACAAACACTATCGCACAATCTGACATCAATTAAGATGACAAACCCACCACCAAAAGGATGACGGAGCAAAACTCACACCGGCCACTACCACTAAAAGGATGACAGGACAAACGCTATTGCACAATCTGACACTAATAAGATGACAGACCCACCACCAAAAGGATGACGGAGCGAAACTTACACCGGCCACTACCACCAAAAGCATGATAGGACAAACATTATCGCACAATCTGACATCAATTAAGATGAAAGACCAACCACCAATAGGATGAAAGACGGAAACGCACAACGACCACTACCACCAAAAGGATGATAGGACAAACGTTATCGCACAATCTGACATCAATTAAGATGACAGACCCACCACCAAAAGGATGACAGATCAAAAATCACACCGTCCACTACCACCAAAAGGATGATAGGACAAACACTATCGCACAATATGACAATAAGAAGATGACACACCCCCACTAAAAGGATGACGGAGCAAAACTCACACAGGCCACTACCACCAAAAGGAGTATAGGAAAAACACTATTGCACAATCTGACATAAATTAAGATGACAGACCCACGACCAAAAGGATAACGGAGCAAAACTAACACAGGCCACTACCACCAAAAGGATGATAGGATAAACACTCTTTCACAATTTGACATCAAGAAGATGACAGACCCCCCATCAAAAGGATGACGGAGCAAAAGTCACACCGGCCACTACCACCAAAAGTATGATAGGACAAACATTATCGCACAATCTGACATCAATTAAGATGACAGACCCACCACCAAAAGGATGACCGAGCGAAACTCACACCGGCCACTACCACCAAGAGGATGATAGTACAAACATTATCGCACAATATGACATCAAGAATATGACAGACCCCCACCAAAAGGATGACGGAGCAAAACTCAGACAGGCCACTACCACCAAAAGGATGATAGGACAAACACTATCGCACAATCTGACATCAATTAAGTTGACAGACCCACCACCAAAAGGATGATAGAGCAAAACTCACACCGGCCACTACCACCAAAAGAAGGATAGAATAAACACTCTTACACAATCTGACATTGACAAGATGACAGACCCCCTACGAAGAGGATGACGGAGCGAAACTCACACCGGCCACTACCACCAAAAGTATGATAGGACAAACACTATCGCACAATCAGACATTAATTAAGATGACAGACCCACCACCAAAAGGATGACGGAGCAAAACTCACACCGGCCACTACCACCAAAAGGATGATAGGACAAAAACTATTGCACAATCTAACACTTATAAGATGACAGACCCACCACCAAAAGGATTATGGAGCGAAACTCACATCGGCCACTACCACCAAAAGGATGATAGGACAAACACTATCGCACAATCTGACATCAATTAAGATGACAAACCCACCACCAAAAGGATGACGGAACAAAACTCACACCGGCCACTACCACCAAAAGGATGATAGGACAAACACTATTGCACAACCTGACATCAATTAAGATGACAAACCCACCACCAAAAGGATGATGGAGCAAAACTGACACAGACCACTACCACCAAAAGGATGATAGGATAAACACTCTTGCACAATCTGACATCAACAAGATGACAGACCCCCCACTAAAAGGATGACGGAGCAAAAGTCACACCGGCCACTACCACCAAAAGCATGATAGGACAAACATTATCGCACAATCTGACATCAATTAAGATGACAGACCCACCACCAAAAGGATGACGGAGCGAAACTCACACCGGCCACTACCACCAAAAGAATGATAGAACAAACACTATCGCACAATCTGACATCAATTAAGATGACAGACCCACCACCAAAAGGATGACAGAGCAAAAATCACATCGGCCACTACCACCAATGGGATGATAGGACAAACACTATCGCACAATCTGACATCAATTAAGTTGAAAGACCCACCACCAAAAGGATGATAAAGCAAAACTCACACCGGCCACTACCACCAAAAGGATGATAGAATATACACTCATACACAATCTGACATCAACAAGATGACAGACCCCCCACGAAAAGCATGACGGAGCGAAACTCACACCGACCACTACCACCAAAAGTATGATAGGACAAACATTATCGAACAATCTGACATCAATTAAGATGACAAACCCACCACCAAAAGGATGACGGAGCAAAACTCACATCGGCCACTACCACCAAAAGGATGATAGGACAAACACTATTGCATAATCTGACATCAATTAAGATGACAGACCCACCACCAAAAGGATGATGGAGCAAAACTGACACAGGCCACTACCACCAAAAGGATGATAGGATAAACACTCTTGCACAATCTGACATCAACAAGATGACAGACCCCCCACTAAAAGGATGACAGAGTAAAAGTCACACCGGCCACTACCACCAAAAGCATGATAGGACAAACATTATCGCACAATCTGACATCAATTAAGATGACAGACCCACCACCAAAAGGATGACGGAGCGAAACTCACACCGGCCACTACCACCAAAAGAATGATAGGACAAACACTATCGCACAATCTGACATCAATTAAGATGACAGACCCACCACGAAAAGGATGACAGAGCAAAAATCACATCGGCCACTACCACCAATGGGATGATAGGACAAACACTATCGCACAATCTGACATCAATTAAGTTGAAAGACCCACCACCAAAAGGATGACAGAGCAAAACTCACACCGCCCACTACCACCAAAAGGATGATAGAATAAACACTCATACACAATCTGACATCAACAAGATGACAGACCCCCCACGAAAAGCATGACGGAGCGAAACTCACACCGACCACTACCACCAAAAGTATGATAGGACAAACATTATCGCACAATCTGACATCAATTAAGATGAAAGACCCACCACCAATAGGATGACAGAGGGAAACACACACCGGCGACTACCACCAAAAGGATGATAGGACAAACACTATCGCACAATCTGACATCAATTAAGATGACAAACCCACCACCAAAAGGATGACGGAGCAAAACTCACACCGGCCACTACCACCAAAAGGATGATAGGACAAACACTATTTCACAATCTAACACTAATAAGATGACAGACTCACCACCAAAAGGATGACGGAGCGAAACTCACACTAGCCACTACCACGAAAAGGATGATAGGACAAAGACTATCGCATAATCTGACATCATCATAATGACAAACCCACAACCAAAAGGATGACAGAGCGAAACTAACACCGGCCACTACCACCAAAAGGATGATAGGTCAAACACTATCGCACAATCTGACATCAACAAAGATGACAAACCCACCACCAAATGGATGACGTAGTGAAACTCACACTAGTTACTACCACCAAAAGGATGATAGAACAAACTCTATCGCACAATCTGACATCAATTAAGATGATAGACCCACCACCAAAAGGATGACAGAGCAAAAATCACACCAGCCACTACCACCAAAAGGATGATAGGACAAACACTATCGCACAATCTGACATCAATAAGATGACAGACCCCCCACCAAAAGGATTACGAAGCGAAACTCACATCGGCCACTACCACCAAAAGGATGATAGGACAAACACTATCGCACAATCTGACATCAAGAAGATGACAGACCCCCACTAAAAGGATGACGGAGCGAAACTCACACAGGCCACTACCACCAAAACGATTATATGTCAAAACCCTATTGCACAATCTGACATCAATTCAGATGACATACCCACCACCAAAAGGATGATAGAGAAAAATTGACACAGGCCACTACCACCAAAAGGATCATAGGATAAACACTCTTGCACAATCCGACATCAACAAGATGACAGACCCCCCACTAAAAGGATGACGGAGCAAAAGTCACACCGGCCACTACCACCAAAAGCATGATAGGACAAACATTATCGTACAATCTGACATCAATTAAGATGACAGACCCACCACCAAAAGGATGACGGAGCGAAACTCACACCGGCCACTACCCTCAAAAGGATGATAGGACAAACACTATCGCACAATCTGACATCAATTAAGATGACAGACCCACCACCAAAAGGATGATGGAGAAAAATTGACACAGGCCACTACCACCAAAAGGATGATAGGATAAACACTCTCGCAAAATCTGACATCAACAAGATGACAGACCCCCCACTAAAATGAAGATGGAGCAAAAGTCACACCGACCACTACCACCAAAAGCATGATAGGACAAACATTATCGCACAATCTGACATCAATTAAGATGACAGACCCACCACCAAAAGGATGACGTAGCGAAACTCACACCGGCCACTACCACCAAAAGAATGATAGGACAAACACTATCGCACAATCTGACATCAATTAAGATGACAAACCCACCACCAAAAGGATGACAGAGCAAAAATCACATCGGCCACTACCACCAAAGGGATGATAGGACAAACACTATCGCACAATCTAACATCAATTAAGTTGAAAGACCCACCACCAAAAGGATGATAGAGGAAAACTCACACCGGCCACTACCACCAAAAGGATGATAGAATAAACACTCTTACACAATCTGACATCAACAAGATGACAGACCCCCCCACGAAAAGCATGACGGAGCAAAACTCACACCGACCACTACCACCAAAAGTATGATAGGACAAACATTATCGCACAATCTGACATCAATTAAGATGAAAGACCCACCACGAATAGGATGACAGAGGGAAACGCACACCGGCCACTACCACCAAAAGGATGATAGGACAAACACTATCGCACAATCTGACATCAATTAAGATGACAGCCCACCACTAAAAGGGTGACAGAGCAAAAATCACACCAGCCACTACCACCAAAAGGATGATAGGACAAACACTATCGCACAATCTGACATCAATAAGATGACATACCCCCCACCAAAAGGATTACGAAGCGAAACTCACATCGGCCACTACCACCAAAAGGATGATAGGACAAACACTATCGCACAATCTGGCATCAAGAAGATGACAGACCCCCACCAAAAGGATGACGGAGCAAAACTCAGACTGGCCACTACCACCAAAAGGATGATAGGACAAACACTATCGAACAATCTGACATCAATTAAGTTGATAAACCCACCACCAAATGGATGACAGAGCAAAACTCACACCGGCCACTACCACCAAAAGGATGATAGAATAAACACTCTTACACAATCTGACATCAACAAGATGACAGACCCCCCACGAAAAGGAAGACGGAGCGAAACTCACACCGGCCACTACCACCAAAAGCATGATAGGACAAACATTATCGCACAATCTGACATCAATTAAGATGAAAGACCCACCATCAATAGGATGACAGAGGGAAACGCACACCGGTCACTACCACCAAAAGGATGATACGACAAACACTATCACACAATCTGACATCAATTAAGATGACAAACCCACCACCAAAAGGATGACGGAGCAAAACTCACACCGGCCACTACCACCAAAAGGATGATAGGACAAACACTATTTCACAATCTAACACTAATAAGATGACAGACTCACCACTAAAAGGATGACGGAGCGAAACTCACACTAGCCACTACCATGAAAAGGATGATAGGACAAAGACTATCGCACAATCTGACATCATCATAATGACAAACCAACAACCAAAAGGATGACAGAGCGAAACTAACACCGGCCACTACCACCAAAAGGATGATAGGTCAAACACTATCGCACAATCTGACATCAACAAAGATGACAAACCCCCCACCAAATGGATGACGTAGTGAAACTCACACCAGTTACTACCACCAAAAGGATGATAGAACAAACTCTATCGCACAATCTGACATCAATTAAGATGATAGACCCACCACCAAAAGGATGACAGAGCAAAAATCACACCAGCCACTACCACCAAAAGGATGATAGGACAAACACTATCGCGCAATCTGACATCAATAAGATGATAGACCCCCCACTAAAAGGATTACGGAGCGAAACTCACATCGGCCACTACCACCAAAAGGATGATAGGACAAACACTATCGCACAATCTGACATCAAGAAGATGACAGACCCCCACTAAAAGGATGACGGAGCGAAACTCACACAGGCCACTACCACCAAAACGATTATAGGACAAACCCTATTGCAAAATCTGACATCAATTCAGATGACAGACCCACCACCAAAAGGATGACAGAGAAAAATTGACACAGGCCACTACCACCAAAAGGATCATAGGATAAACACTCTTGCACAATCTGACATCAACAAGATGACAGACCCCCCACTAAAAGGATGACGGAGCAAAAGTCACACCGGCCACTACCACCAAAAGCATGATAGGACAAACATTATCGCACAATCTGACATCAATTAAGATGACATACCCACAACCAAAAGGATGACAGAGCGAAACTCACACCGGCCACTACCACCAAAAGGATGATAGGACAAACACTATCGCACAATCTGACATCAATTAAGATGATAGACCCACCACCAAAAGGATGATGGAGCAAAACTCACACAGGCCACTACCACCAAAAGGATGATAGGATAAACACTCTCGCACAATCTGACATCAACAAGATGACAGACCCCCCACTAAAATGATGACGGAGCAAAAGTCACACCGACCACTACCACCAAAAGCATGATAGGACAAACATTATCGCACAATCTGACATCAACAAGATGACAGACCCCCCCACGAAAAGCATGACGGAGCGAAACTCACACCGACCACTACCACCAAAAGGATGACAGAGGGAAACGCACACCAAGAAGAGGACAAACATTATCGCACAATCTGACATCAATTAAGATGAAAGACCCACCACCAATAGGATGACAGAGGGAAACGCACACCGGCCACTACCACCAAAAGGATGAAAGGACAAACACTATCGAACAATCTGACATCAATTAAGTTGACACACCCACCACCAAATGGATGACAGAGCAAAACTCACACCGGCCACTACCACCAAAAGGATGATAGAATAAACACTCTTAGACAATCTGACATCAACAAGATGACAGACCCCCCACGAAAAGGATGACAGAGCGAAACTCACACCGACCACTACCACCAAAAGCATGATAGGACAAACATTATCGCACAATCTGACATCAATTAAGATGAAAGACCCACCATCAATAGGATGACAGAGGGAAACGCACACCAGTCACTACCACCAAAAGGATGATACGACAAACACTATCACACAATCTGACATCAATTAAGATGACAAACCCACCACCAAAAGGATGACGGAGCAAAACTCACACCGGCCACTACCACCAAAAGGATGATAGGACAAACACTATTTCACAATCTAACACTAATAAGATGGAAGACTCACCACCAAAAGGATGACGGAGCGAAACTCACACTAGCCGCTACGATGAAAAGGATGATAGGACAAAGACTATCGCACAATCTGACATCATCATAATGACAAACCCACAACCAAAAGGATGACAGAGCGAAACTAACACCGGCCACTACCACCAAAAGGATGATAGGTCAAACACTATCGCATAATCTGACATCAACAAAGATGACAAACCCCCCACCAAATGGATGACGTAGTGAAACTCACACCAGTTACTACCACCAAAAGGATGATAGAACAAACTCTATCGCACAATCTGACATCAATTAAGATGATAGACCCACCACCAAAAGGATGACAGAGCAAAAATCACACCAGCCACTACCACCAAAAGGATGATAGGACAAACACTATCGCACAATTTGACATCAATAAGATGACAGACCCCCCCACGAAAAGCATGACGGAGCAAAACTCACACCGACCACTACCACCAAAAGTATGATAGGACAAACATTATCGCACAATCTGACATCAATTAAGATGAAAGACCCACCACGAATAGGATGACAGAGGGAAACGCACACCGGCCACTACCACCAAAAGGATGATAGGACAAACACTATCGCACAATCTGACATCAATTAAGATGACAGCCCACCACTAAAAGGGTGACAGAGCAAAAATCACACCAGCCACTACCACCAAAAGGATGATAGGACAAACACTATCGCACAATCTGACATCAATAAGATGACATACCCCCCACCAAAAGGATTACGAAGCGAAACTCACATCGGCCACTACCACCAAAAGGATGATAGGACAAACACTATCGCACAATCTGGCATCAAGAAGATGACAGACCCCCACCAAAAGGATGACGGAGCAAAACTCAGACTGGCCACTACCACCAAAAGGATGATAGGACAAACACTATCGAACAATCTGACATCAATTAAGTTGATAAACCCACCACCAAATGGATGACAGAGCAAAACTCACACCGGCCACTACCACCAAAAGGATGATAGAATAAACACTCTTACACAATCTGACATCAACAAGATGACAGACCCCCCACGAAAAGGAAGACGGAGCGAAACTCACACCGGCCACTACCACCAAAAGCATGATAGGACAAACATTATCGCACAATCTGACATCAATTAAGATGAAAGACCCACCATCAATAGGATGACAGAGGGAAACGCACACCGGTCACTACCACCAAAAGGATGATACGACAAACACTATCACACAATCTGACATCAATTAAGATGACAAACCCACCACCAAAAGGATGACGGAGCAAAACTCACACCGGCCACTACCACCAAAAGGATGATAGGACAAACACTATTTCACAATCTAACACTAATAAGATGACAGACTCACCACTAAAAGGATGACGGAGCGAAACTCACACTAGCCACTACCATGAAAAGGATGATAGGACAAAGACTATCGCACAATCTGACATCATCATAATGACAAACCAACAACCAAAAGGATGACAGAGCGAAACTAACACCGGCCACTACCACCAAAAGGATGATAGGTCAAACACTATCGCACAATCTGACATCAACAAAGATGACAAACCCCCCACC
This sequence comes from Lathyrus sativus, assembly GCA_963859935.3. Lineage (NCBI taxonomy): Eukaryota > Viridiplantae > Streptophyta > Magnoliopsida > Fabales > Fabaceae > Lathyrus > Lathyrus sativus. Next base: position 185,547,679 of record OZ012739.1, read on the forward strand.
AAATGGATGACGTAGTGAAACTCACACCAGTTACTACCACCAAAAGGATGATAGAACAAACTCTATCGCACAATCTGACATCAATTAAGATGATAGACCCACCACCAAAAGGATGACAGAGCAAAAATCACACCAGCCACTACCACCAAAAGGATGATAGGACAAACACTATCGCGCAATCTGACATCAATAAGATGATAGACCCCCCACTAAAAGGATTACGGAGCGAAACTCACATCGGCCACTACCACCAAAAGGATGATAGGACAAACACTATCGCACAATCTGACATCAAGAAGATGACAGACCCCCACTAAAAGGATGACGGAGCGAAACTCACACAGGCCACTACCACCAAAACGATTATAGGACAAACCCTATTGCAAAATCTGACATCAATTCAGATGACAGACCCACCACCAAAAGGATGACAGAGAAAAATTGACACAGGCCACTACCACCAAAAGGATCATAGGATAAACACTCTTGCACAATCTGACATCAACAAGATGACAGACCCCCCACTAAAAGGATGACGGAGCAAAAGTCACACCGGCCACTACCACCAAAAGCATGATAGGACAAACATTATCGCACAATCTGACATCAATTAAGATGACATACCCACAACCAAAAGGATGACAGAGCGAAACTCACACCGGCCACTACCACCAAAAGGATGATAGGACAAACACTATCGCACAATCTGACATCAATTAAGATGATAGACCCACCACCAAAAGGATGATGGAGCAAAACTCACACAGGCCACTACCACCAAAAGGATGATAGGATAAACACTCTCGCACAATCTGACATCAACAAGATGACAGACCCCCCACTAAAATGATGACGGAGCAAAAGTCACACCGACCACTACCACCAAAAGCATGATAGGACAAACATTATCGCACAATCTGACATCAACAAGATGACAGACCCCCCCACGAAAAGCATGACGGAGCGAAACTCACACCGACCACTACCACCAAAAGGATGACAGAGGGAAACGCACACCAAGAAGAGGACAAACATTATCGCACAATCTGACATCAATTAAGATGAAAGACCCACCACCAATAGGATGACAGAGGGAAACGCACACCGGCCACTACCACCAAAAGGATGAAAGGACAAACACTATCGAACAATCTGACATCAATTAAGTTGACACACCCACCACCAAATGGATGACAGAGCAAAACTCACACCGGCCACTACCACCAAAAGGATGATAGAATAAACACTCTTAGACAATCTGACATCAACAAGATGACAGACCCCCCACGAAAAGGATGACAGAGCGAAACTCACACCGACCACTACCACCAAAAGCATGATAGGACAAACATTATCGCACAATCTGACATCAATTAAGATGAAAGACCCACCATCAATAGGATGACAGAGGGAAACGCACACCAGTCACTACCACCAAAAGGATGATACGACAAACACTATCACACAATCTGACATCAATTAAGATGACAAACCCACCACCAAAAGGATGACGGAGCAAAACTCACACCGGCCACTACCACCAAAAGGATGATAGGACAAACACTATTTCACAATCTAACACTAATAAGATGGAAGACTCACCACCAAAAGGATGACGGAGCGAAACTCACACTAGCCGCTACGATGAAAAGGATGATAGGACAAAGACTATCGCACAATCTGACATCATCATAATGACAAACCCACAACCAAAAGGATGACAGAGCGAAACTAACACCGGCCACTACCACCAAAAGGATGATAGGTCAAACACTATCGCATAATCTGACATCAACAAAGATGACAAACCCCCCACCAAATGGATGACGTAGTGAAACTCACACCAGTTACTACCACCAAAAGGATGATAGAACAAACTCTATCGCACAATCTGACATCAATTAAGATGATAGACCCACCACCAAAAGGATGACAGAGCAAAAATCACACCAGCCACTACCACCAAAAGGATGATAGGACAAACACTATCGCACAATTTGACATCAATAAGATGACAGACCCCCCACCAAAAGGATTACGGAGCGAAACTCACATCGGCCACTACCACCAAAAGGATGATAGGACAAACACTATCGCACAATCTGACATCAAGAAGATGATAGACCCCCACTAAAAGGATGACGGAGCGAAACTCACACAGGCCACTACCACCAAAACGATTATAGGACAAACCCTATTGCACAATCTGACATCAATTCAGATGATAGACCCACCACCAAAAGGATGACAGAGAAAAACTGACACAGGCCACTACCACCAAAAGGATCATAGGATAAACACTCTTGCACAATCTGACATCAACAAGATGACAGACCCCCCACTAAAAGGATGACGGAGCAAAAGTCACACCGGCCACTACCACCAAAAGCATGATAGGACAAACATTATCGCACAATCTGACATCAATTAAGATGACATACCCACCACCAAAAGGATGACGGAGCGAAACTCACACCGACCACTACCACCAAAAGGATGATAGGACAAACACTATCGCACAATCTGACATCAATTAAGATGACAGACCCACCACCAAAAGGATGATGGAGCAAAACTCACACAGGCCACTACCACCAAAAGGATGATAGGATAAACACTCTCGCACAATCTGACATCAACAAGATGACAGACCCCCCACTAAAATGATGACGGAGCAAAAGTCACACCGACCACTACCACCAAAAGCATGATAGGACAAACATTATCGCACAATCTGACATCAACAAGATGATAGACCCCCCCACGAAAAGCATGACGGAGCGAAACTCACACCGACCACTACCACCAAAAGTATGATAGGACAAACATTATCGCACAATCTGACATCAATTAAGATGAAAGACCCACCACCAATAGGATGACAGAGGGAAACGCACACCGGCCACTACCACCAAAAGGATGAAAGGACAAACACTATCGCACAATCTGACATCAATTAAGATGACAGACCCACCACTAAAAGGGTGACAGAGCAAAAATCACACCAGCCACTACCACCAAAAGGATGATAGGACAAACACTATCGCACAATCTGACATCAATAAGATGACAGACCCCCCACCAAAAGGATTACGAAGCGAAACTCACATCGGCCACTACCACCAAAAGGATGATAGGACAAACACTATCGCACAATCTAGCATCAAGAAGATGACAGACCCCCACCAAAAGGATGACGGAGCAAAACTCAGACTGGCCACTACCACCAAAAGGATGATAGGACAAACACTATCGAACAATCTGACATTAATTAAGTTGACAGACCCACCACCAAATGGATGACAGAGCAAAAATCACACCGGCCACTACCACCAAAAGGATGATAGAATAAACACTCTTACACAATCTGACATCAACAAGATGACAAACCCCCCACGAAAAGGATGACGGAGCGAAACTCACACCGGCCACTACCACCAAAAGCATGATAGGACAAACATTATCGCACAATCTGACATCAATTAAGATGAAAGACCCACCACCAATAGGATGACAGAGGGAAACGCACACCGGTCACTACCACCAAAAGGATGATACGACAAACACTATCGCACAATCTGACATCAATTCAGATGACAAACCCACCACAAAAAGGATGACAGAGCAAAACTCACACCGGCCACTACCACCAAAAGGATGATAGGACAAACACTATTGCACAATCTAACACTAATACGATGACAGACTCACCACCAAAAGGATGACCAAGCGAAACTCACACTAGCCACCACCACGAAAAGGATGATAGGACAAAGACTATCGCACAATCTGACATCAACATAATGACAAACCCACAACCAAAAGGATGACAGAGCGAAACTAACACCGGCCACTACCACCAAATGCATGATAGGACAAACATTATCGCACAATCTGACATCAATTAAGATGAAAGACCCACCACCAATAGGATGACAGAGGGAAACGCACATCGGTCACTACCACCAAAAGGATGATACGACAAACACTGTCGCACAATCTGACATCAATTAAGATGACAAACCCACCACCAAAAGGATGACGGAGTAAATCTCACACCGGCCACTACCACCAAAAGGATGATAGGACAAACACTATTGCACAATCTAACACTAATAAGATGACAGATTCACCACCAAAAGGATGACGAAGCGAAACTCACACTAGCCACCACCACGAAAAGGATGATAGGACAAAGACTATCGCACAATCTGACATCAACATAATGACAAACCCACAACCAAAAGGATGACAGAGCGAAACTAACACCAGCCACTACCACCAAAAGGATGATAGGTCAAACACTACCGCACAATCTGACATCAACAAGATGACAGACCCCCCACCAAAAGGATTACGGAGCGAAACTCACATCGGCCACTACCACCAAAAGGATGATAGGACAAACACTATCGCACAATCTGACATCAAGAAGATGACAGACCCCCACTAAAAGGATGACGGAGCAAAAGTCACACCGGTCACTACCACCAAAACGATTATAGGACAAACTCTATTGCACAATCTGACATCAATTCAGATGACAGACCCCCCACCAAAAGTATTACAGAGCGAAACTCACACCGGCAACTACCACCAAGAGGATGATAGGACAAACACTATCGCACAATCTGACATCAAGAAGATGACAGACCCCCACCAAAAGGATGACGGAGGAAAACTCACACAGGCCACTACAACCAACAAGATGATAGGACAAACACTATCGCACAATCTGACATCAATTAAGATGACAAACCCACCACCAAAAGGATGACGGAGCAAAGCTCACACCGGCCACTACCACCAAAAGGATGATAGGACAAACACTATTGCACAATCTGACACTAATAAGATGACAGACCCACCACCAAAAGGATGACGGAGCGAAACTTACACCGGCCACTACCACCAAAAGCATGATAGGACAAACATTATCGCACAATCTGACATCAATTAAGATGAAAGACCCACCACGAATAGGATGACAGAGGGAAACGCACACCGACCACTACCACCAAAAGGATGATAGGACAAACGCTATCGCACAATCTGACATCAATTAAGATGACAAACCCACCACCAAAAGGATGACAGAGCAAAAATCACACCAGCCACTACCACGAAAAGAATGATAGGACAAACACTATCGCACAATCTGACATCAATAGGATGACAGACCCCCCACCAAAAGGATTACGGAGCGAAACTCACACCGGCCACTACCAACAAAAGGATGATAGGACAAACACTATCGCACAATATGACAATAAGAAGATGACAGACCCCCACTCAAAGGATGACGGAGCGAAACTCACACAGGCCACTACCACCAAATGGATTATAGGACAAACACTATTGCACAATCTGACACTAATAAGATGACAGACCCACCACCAAAAGGATAACAGAGCGACACTCACACCGACCACTACCACCAAAAGCATGATAGGACAAACACTATCGCACAAACTGACATTAACAAGATAACAGACCCCCGCCAAAAGGATGAAGAGGCGAAACTCACACCGGCCACTACCACTAAAAGGATGATAGGACAAACCCTATCGCATAATCTGACATAAATTAAAATGACAGACCCACCACCAACAAGATGCCGGAGCGAAACCCACACCGGCCAGCACCACCAAAAGGATGATAGGACAAACACTATCGCACAATCTGACATCAATTAATATGACAGACCCACCACCAAAAGGATGACGGAGCGAAACTGACACGGGCCACTACCACCAAAAGGATGACGGAGCGAAACTGACACGGGCCACTACCACCAAAAGGATGATAGCATAAACACTCTTGCACAATCTGACTTCCACTAGATGACATACCACCTACCAAAAAGGTGACGGGGAAAAACTCACACCAACCACTACCACCAAAAGCATGATAGGACAAACATTATCGCACAATCTGACATCAATTAAGATGATAGACCCACCACCAAAAGGATGACGGAGCGACACTCACACGGGAACTACCACCAAAAGGATGATAGGACAAACACTATCGCACAATCTGATATCAATTAAGATGACAGACCCACCACCAAAAGCATGACGGATCGAAAATCACACCAGCAACTACCACCAGAAGGATGATAGTACAAACACTATCACACAATCTCACATCAATAAGATGACAGACCCTCCACCAAAAGGATTACGGAGCGAAACTCACACCGGCCACTGCCACCAAGAGGATGATAGGACAAACACTATCTCACAATCTGACACCAAGAAGATGACAGACCCCCACCAAAAGGATGACAGAGCAAAACTCACACAGGCCACTACCACCAAAAGGATGATAGGACAAACACTATCGCACAATCTGACATCAATTAAGATGACAAACCCACCACCAAAAGGATAACGGAGCAAAACTCACACCGGCCACTACCACCAAGAGGATGATAGGACAAACACTATTGCACAATCTGACACTAATAAGATGACAGACCCACCACCAAAAGGATGACGGAGCGAAACTTACACCGACCACTACCACCAAAAGCATGATAGGACAAACATTATCGCACAATCTGACATCAATTAAGATGAAAGACCCACCACCAATAGGATGACAGAGGGAAACGCACACCGACCACTACCACCAAAAGGATGATAGGACAAACGTTATCGCACAATCTGACATCAATTAAGATGACAGACCCACCACCAAAAGGATGACAGAGCAAAAATCACACCGGCCACTACCACCAAAAGGATGATGGGACAAAAACTATCGCACAATATGACAATAAGAAGATGACACACCCCCACTAAAAGGATGACGGAGCAAAACTCACACAGGCCACTACCACCAAAAGGAGTATAGGAAAAACACTATTGCACAATCTGACATCAATTAAGATGACAGACCCACGACCAAAAGGATAACAGAGCTAAACTAACACAGGCCACTACCACCAAAAGGATGATTGGATAAACACTCTTGCACAATCTGACATCAAGAAGATGACAGACCCCCCATCAAAAGGATGACGGAGCAAAAGTCACACCGGCCACTACCACCAAAAGCATGATAGGACAAACATTATCGCACAATTTGACATCAATTAAGATGACAGACCCACCACCAAAAGGATGACCGAGCGAAACTCACACCGGCCACTACCACCAAGAGGAGGATAGGACAAACACTATCGCACAATCTGACATCAAGAAGATGACAGACCCCCACCAAAAGGATGACGGAGCAAAACTCACAAAGCACACTACCACCAAAAGGATGATAGGACAAACACTATCGCACAATCTGACATCAATTAAGTTGACAGACCCACCACTAAAAGGATGATAGAGCAAAACTCACACCGACCACTACCACCAAAAGAAGGATAAACACTCTTGCACAATCTGACATCGACAAGATGACAGACCCCCCACGAAAAGGATGATGGAGTGAAACTCACACCGGCCACTACCACCAAAAGGATGATAGGACAAACACTATTGCACAATCTAACACTTATAAGATGACAGACCCACCACCAAAAGGATTATGGAGCGAAACTCACATCGGCCACTACCACCAAAAGGATGATAGGACAAACACTATCGCACAATCTGACATCAATTAAGATGACAAACCCACCACCAAAAGGATGATGGAGCAAAACTCACACCGGCCACTACCACCAAAAGGATGATAGGACAAACACTATCGCACAATCTGACATCAATTAAGTTGAAAGACCCACCACCAAAAGGATGATGGAGCAAAACTTACACAGGCCACTACCACCAAAAGGATGATAGGATAAACACTCTTGCACAATCTGACATCAACAAGATGACAGACCCCCCACTAAAAGGATGACGGAGCAAAAGTCACACCGGTCACTACCACCAAAAGCATGATAGGACAAACATTATCGCACAATCTGACATCAATTAAGATGACAAACCCACCACCAAAAGGATGACGGAGCGAAACTCACACCGGCCACTACCACCAAAAGAATGATAGGACAAACACTATCGCACAATCTGACATCAATTAAGATGACAGACCCACCACCAAAAGGATGACAGAGCAAAAATCACATCGGCCACTACCACCAATAGGATGATAGGACAAACACTATCGCAAAATCTGACATCAATTAAGTTGAAAGACCCACCACCAAAAGGATGACGGAGCAAAAAGTCACACCGGCCACTACCACCAAAAGGATGATAGGACAAACACTATTTCACAATCTGGCATCAAGAAGATGACAGACCCCCACCAAAAGGATGACGGAGCAAAACTCAGACTGGCCACTACCACCAAAAGGATGATAGAACAAACACTATGGAACAATCTGACATCAATTAAGTTGACAGGCCCACCACCAAATGGATAACAGAGCAAAACTCACACCGGCCACTACCACCAAAAGGATGATAGAATAAACACTCTTACACAATCTGACATCAACAAGATGACAGACCCCCCACGAAAAGGATGACGGAGCGAAACTCACACCGGCCACTACCACCAAAAGCATGATAGGACAAACATTATCGCACAATCTGACATCAATTAAGATGAAAGACCCACCACCAATAGGATGACAGAGGGAAACGCACACCGGTCACTACCACCAAAAGGATGATACGACAAACACTATCGCACAATCTGACATCAATTAAGATGACAAACCCACCACCAAAAGGATGACGGAGCAAAACTCACACCGGCCACTACCACCAAAAGGATGATAGGACAAACACTATTTCACAATCTAACACTAATAAGATGACAGACTCACCACCAAAAGGATGACGGAGCTAAACTCACACTAGCCACTACCATGAAAAGGATGATAGGACAAAGACTATCGCACAATCTGACATCATCATAATGACAAACCCACAACCAAAAGGATGACAGAGCGAAACTAACACCGGCCACTACCACCAAAAGGATGATAGGTCAAACACTATCGCACAATCTGACATTAACAAAGATGACAAACCCCCCACCAAATGGATGATGTAGTGAAACTCACACCAGTTACTACCACCAAAAGGATGATAGAACAAACTCTATCGCACAATCTGACATCAATTAAGATGATAGACCCACCACCAAAAGGATGACAGAGCAAAAATCACACCAGCCACTACCACCAAAAGGATGATAGGACAAACACTATCTCACAATCCGACATCAATAAGATGACAGACCCCCCACCAAAAGGATTACGGAGCGAAACTCACATCGGCCACTACCACCAAAAGGATGATAGGACAAACACTATCGCACAATCTGAAATCAAGAAGATGACAGACCCCCACTAAAAGGATGACGGAGCAAAAGTCACACCGGCCACTACCACCAAAACGATTATAGGACAAACCCTATTGCACAATCTGACATCAATTCAGATGACAGACCCACCACCAAAAGGATGACAGAGAAAAACTGACACAGGCCACTACCACCAAAAGGATCATAGGATAAACACTCTTGCACAATCTGACATCAACAAGATGACAGACCCCCCACTAAAAGGATGACGGAGCAAAAGTCACACAGGCCACTACCACTAAAAGCATGATAGGACAAACATTATCGCACAATCTGACATCAATTAAGATGACAGACCCACCACCAAAAGGATGACGGAGCGAAACTCACACCGGCCACTACCACCAAAAGGATGATCGGACAAACACTATCGCACAATCTGACATCAATTAAGATGACAGACCCACCACCAAAAGGATGATGGAGCAAAACTGACACAGGCCAGTACCACCAAAAGGATGATAGGATAAACACTCTCTCACAATCTGACATCAACAAGATGACAGACCCCCCACTAAAATGATGACGGAGCAAAAGTCACACCGACCACTACCACCAAAAGCATGATAGGACAAACATCATCGCACAATCTGACATCAATTAAGATGACAGACCCACCATCAAAAGGATGACGAAGCGAAACTCACACCGGCCACTACCACCAAAAGAATGATAGGACAAACACTATCGCACAATCTGACATCAATTAAGATGACAGACCCACCACCAAAAGGATGACAGAGCAAAAATCACATCGGCCACTACCACCAAAGGGATGATAGGACAAACACTATCGCACAATCTGACATCAATTAAGTTGAAAGACCCACCACCAAAAGGATGATAGAGCAAAACTCACACCGGCCACTACCACCAAAAGGATGATAGAATAAACACTCTTACACAATACGACATCAACAAGATGACAGACCCCCCACGAAAAGCATGACGGAGCGAAACTCACACCGACCACTACCACCAAAAGTATGATAGGACAAACATTATCGCACAATCTGACATCAATTAAGATGAAAGACCCACCACCAATAGGATGACAGAGGGAAACGCACACCGGCCACTACCACCAAAAGGATGATAGGACAAACACTATCACACAATCTGACATCAATTAAGATGACAGACCCACCACTAAAAGGGTGACAGATCAAAAATCACTCCAGCCACTACCACCAAAAGGATGATAGGACAAACACTATCGCACAATCTGACATCAATAAGATGACAGACCCCCCACCAAAAGGATTACGAAGCGAAACTCACATCAGCCACTACCACCAAAAGGATGATAGGACAAACACTATCGCACAATCTGGCATCAAGAAGATGACAGACCCCCACCAAAAGGATGACGGAGCAAAACTCAGACTGGCCACTACCACCAAAAGGATGATAGGACAAACACTATCGAACAATCTGACATCAATTAAGTTGACAGACCCACCACCAAATGGATGACAGAGCAAAACTCACACCGGCGACTACCACCAAGAGGATGATAGAATAAACACTCTTACACAATCTGACATCAACAAGATGACAGACCCCCCACGAAAAGGATGACGGAGCGAAACTCACACCGGCCGCTACCACCAAAAGCATGATAGGACAAACATTATCGCATAATCTGACATCAATTAAGATGAAAGACCCTCCACCAATAGGATGACAGAGGGAAACGCACACCGGTCACTACTACCAAGTGGATGATACGACAAACACTATCGCACAATCTGACATCAATTAAGATGACAAACCCACCACCAAAAGGATGACGGAGCAAAACTCACACCGACCACTACCACCAAAAGGATGATAGGACAAACACTATTGCACAATCTAACACTAATAAGATGACAGACTCACCACCAAAAGGATGACGGAGCAAAACTCACACTAGCCACCACCACGAAAAGGATGATAGGACAAAGACTATCACACAATCTGACATCAACATAATGACAAACCCACAACCAAAAGGATGACGGAGCGAAACTCACACCGGCCGCTACCACCAAAAGCATGATAGGTCAAACACTATCGCACAATCTGACATCAACAAAGATGACAAACCCCCACCAAATGGATGACGTAGTGAAACTCACACCAGTTACTACCACCAAAAGGATGATAGAACAAACTCTATTGCACAATCTGACATCAATTAAGATGATAGACCCACCACCAAAAGGATGACAGAGTAAAAATCACACCAGCCACTACAATCTAAAGGATGATAGGACAAACACTATCGCACAATCTGACATCAATAAGATGACAGACCCTCCACCAAAAGGATTATGGAGAGAAACTCACATCGGCCACTACCACCAAAAGGATAATAGGACAAACACTATCGCATAATCTGACATCAATTAAGATGACAAACCCACCACCAAAAGGATGACGGAGCAAAACTCACACTGGCCACTACCACCAAAAGGGTGATAGGACAAACACTATTGCACAATCTGACATCAATTAAGATGACAAACCCACCACCAAAAGGATGACGGAGCAAAACTGACACAGGCCACTACCACCAAAAGGATGATAGGATAAACACTCTTGCACAATCTGACATCAACAAGATGACAGACCCCCCACTAAAAGGATGACGGAGCAAAAGTCATATCGGCCACTACCACCAAAAGCATGATAGGACAAACATTATCTCACAATCTGACATTAATTAAGATGACAGACCCACCACCAAAAGGATGACGGAGCGAAACTCACACCGGCCACTACCACCAAAAGGATGATAGAACAAACACTATCACACAATCTGACATCAATTAAGATGACAGACCCCCCACCAAAAGGATGACAGAGCAAAAATCACATCGGCCACTACAACCAAAGGGATGATAGGACAAAGACTATCGCACAATTTGACATCAATTAAGTTGAAAGACCCACCACCAAAAGGATGATAGAGCAAAACTCACACCGACCACTACCACCAAAAGGATGATAGAATAAACACTCTTACACAATCTGACATCAACAAGATGACAGACCCCCCACGAAAAGGATGACGGAGCGAAACTCACACTGGTCACTACCACCAAAAGTATGATAGGACAAACATTATCGCACAATCTGACATGAATTAAGATGAAAGACCCACCACCAATAGGATGACAGAGAGAAACGCACACCAGCCACTACCACCAAAAGGATGACAGGAAAAACACTATCGCACAATCTGACATCAATTAAGATGACAGACCCACCACTAAAAGGGTGACAGAGCAAAAATAACACCAGCCACTACCACCAAAAGGATGATAGGACAAACACTATCGCACAATATGACAATAAGAAGATGACAGACCCCCACTAAAAGGATGACGGAGCGAAACTCATAACGGCCACTACCACCAAAAGGAGTATAGGACAAACACTATTGCACAATCTGTCATCAATTAAGATGACAGAGCCACGACCAAAAGGATGACGGAGCAAAACTAACATAGCCACTACCACCAAAAGGATGATAGGATAAACACTCTTGCACAATCTGACATCAAGAAGATGACATACCCCCCATCAAAAGGATGACGGAGCAAAAGTCACACCGGCCACTACCACCAAAAGCATGATAGGACAAACATTATCACACAATCTGACATCAATTAAGATGACAGACCCACCACCAAAAGGATGACCTAGCGAAACTCACACCAGCCACTACCACCAAGAGGATGACAGGACAAAGACTATCGCACAATCTGAAATCAAGAAGATGACAGACCCCCACCAAAAGGATGACGGAGCAAAACTCAGACAGGCCACTACCACAAAAAGGATAATAGGACAAACACTATCGCACAATCTGACATCAATTAAGTTGACAGACCCACCACCAAAAGTATGATAGAGCAAAACTCACACCGGCCACTACCACCAAAAGAAGGATAGAATAAACAGTCTTACACAATCTGACATCGACAAGATGACAAACCCCCCACCAAAAGGATGACGGAGCGAAACTCACACCGGCCACTACCACCAAAAGTATGATAGGACAAACACTATCGCAAAACTGACATCAACAAAGATGACAAACCCCCAACCAAATGGATGACTGAGGGAAACTCACACCAGTCACTACAACCAAAAGGATGATAGAACAAACTCTATCGCACAATCTGACATCAATTGAGATGACAGACCCACCACCAAAAGGATGACGGAGCAAAACTCACACCGGCCACTACCACCAAAAGGATGATAGGACAGACACTATTGTACAATCTAACACTTATAAGATGACAGACCCACCACCAAAAGGATTATGGAGAGAAACTCACATCGGCCACTACCACCAAAAGGATGATAGGACAAACACTATCACATAATCTGACATCAATTAAGATGACAAACCCACCACCAAAAGGATGACGGAGCAAAACTCACACCGGCCACTACCACCAAAAGGGTGATAGGACAAACACTATTGCACAATCTGACATCAATTAAGATGACAGACCCACCACCAAAAGGATGATGGAGCAAAACTGACACAGGCCACTACCACCAAAAGGATGATAGGATAAACACTCTTGCACAATCTGACATCAACAAGATGACAGACCCCCCACTAAAAGGATGACGGAGCAAAAGTCACACCGGCCACTACCACCAAAAGAATGATAGGACAAACATTATCGCACAATCTGACATCAATTAAGATGACAGACCCACCACCAAAAGGATGACGGAGCGAAACTCACACTGACCACTACCACCTAAAAATGATAGGACAAACACTATCGCACAATCTGACATCAATTACGATGACAGACCCACCACCAAAAGGATGATAGAGCAAAAATCACATCGGCCACTACCACCAAAGGGATGATAGGACAAACACTATCGAACAAGCTGACATCAATTAAGTTGACAAACCCACCACCAAATGGATGACATAGCAAAACTCACACCGGCCACTACCACCAAAAGGATGATAGAATAAACACTCTTACACAATCTGACATCAACAAGATGACAGACCCCCCACGAAAAGGTTGACGGAGCGAAACTCACACCAGCCACTACCACCAAAAGCATGATAGGACAAACATTATCGCACAATCTCACATCAATTAAGATGAAAGACCCACTACCAATAGGATGACAGAGGGAAACGCACACCGGCCACTACCACCAAAAGGATGATAGGACAAACACTATTGCACAATCCAACACTAATAAGATGACACACTCACCACCAAAAGGATAACGGAGCGAAACTCACACTAGCCACTACCATGAAAAGGATGATAGGACAAAGACTATCGCATAATCTGACATCAACATAATGACAAACCCACAACCAAAAGGATGACAGAGCGAAACTAACACCGGCCACTAACACCAAAAGGATGATAGGTCAAACACTATCGCACAATCTGACATCAACAAAGATGACAAACCCCCACCAAATGGATGACGTAGTGAAACTCACACCCGTTACTACCACCAAAAGGATGATAGAACAAAACTCGCACCGGCCACTACCACCAAAAGGATGATAGGACAAACACTAGTGCACAATCTAACACTAATAATATGACAGACTCACCACCAAAAGGATGACAGAGCAAAACTCACACTAGCCACTACCACGAAAAGGATGATAGGACAAAGACTATCGCACAATCTGACATCAACATAATGACAAACCCACAACCAAAAGGATGACAGAGCGAAACTAACACCGGCCACTACCACCAAAAGGATGATAGGTCAAACACTATCGCACAATCTGACATCAACAAAGATGACAAACCCCCCACCAAATGGATGACGTAGTGAAACTCACACCAGTTACTACCACCAAAAGGATGATAGAACAAAACTCACACCGGCCACTACCACCAAAAGGATGATAGGACAAACACTAGTGCACAATCTAACACTAATAATATGACAGACTCACCACCAAAAGGATGACGGAG
This sequence comes from Lathyrus sativus, assembly GCA_963859935.3. Taxonomy (NCBI): domain Eukaryota; kingdom Viridiplantae; phylum Streptophyta; class Magnoliopsida; order Fabales; family Fabaceae; genus Lathyrus; species Lathyrus sativus. The sequence goes on from OZ012739.1 coordinate 185,563,014, forward strand.
CAAAACTCACACTAGCCACTACCACGAAAAGGATGATAGGACAAAGACTATCGCACAATCTGACATCAACATCATGACAAACCCAGAACCAAAAGGATGACAGAGCGAAACTAGCACCGACCACTACCACCAAAAGGATGATAGGTCAAACACTATCGCACAATATGACATCAACAAAGATGACAAACCCCCCACCAAATGGATGACGTAGTGAAACTCACACCAGTTACTACCACCAAAAGGATGACGGAGCAAAACTCACACCGGCCACTACCACCAAAAGGATGATAGGACAAACACTATCGCACAATCTGACATCAATTAAGATGACAGACCCACCACCAAAAGGATGACAAGGCAAAAATCACATCGGCCACTACCACCAAATGGATGATAGGACAAACACTATTGCACAATCTGACATCATTTAAGTTGAAAGACCCACCACCAAAAGGATGATAGAGCAAAACTCACACCGACCACTACCACCAAAAGGATGATAGAATAAACACTCTTACACAATCTGACATCAACAAGATGACAGACCCCCCACGAAAAGGATGACGGAGCGAAACTCACACCGGTCACTACCACCAATAGTATGATAGGATAAACATTATTGCACAATCTGACATGAATTAAGATGAAAGACCCACCACCAATAGGATGACAGAGAGAAACGCACAGCGGCCACTACCACCAAAAGGATGATAGGACAAACACTATCGCACAATCTGACATTAATAAGTAGACAGACCCCCTACCAAAAGGATTACGAAGCGAAACTCACATCGGACACTACCACCAAAAGGATGATAGGACAAACACTATCGCACAATCTGGCATCTAGAAGATGACAGACCCCCACCAAAAGGATGACGGAGCAAAACTCACACTAGCCACTACCACGAAAAGGATGATAGGACAAAGACTATCGCACAATCTAACATCAACATCATGACAAACCCAGAACCAAAAGGATGACAGAGCGAAACTAACACCAGCCACTACCACCAAAAGGATGATAGGTCAAACACTATCGCACAATATGACATCAACAAAGATGACAAACCCCCCACCAAATGGATGACGTAGTGAAACTCACACCAGTTACTACCACCAAAAGGATGACGGAGCAAAACTCACACCGGCCACTACCACCAAAAGGATGATAGGACAAACACTATCGCACAATCTGACATCAATTAAGATGACAGACCCACCACCAAAAGGATGACAGAGCAAAAATCACATCGGCCACTACCACCAAATGGATGATAGGACAAACACTATCGCACAATCTGACATCAATTAAGTTGAAAGACCCACCACCAAAAGGATGATAGAGCAAAACTCACACCGGCCACTATCACCAAAAGGATGATAGAATAAACACTCTTACACAATCTGACATCAACAAGATGACAGACCCCCCACGAAAAGGATGACGGAGCGAAACTCACACCGGTCACTACCACCAATAGTATGATAGGATAAACATTATCGCACAATCTGACATGAATTAAGATGAAATACCCACCACCAATAGGATGACAGAGAGAAACGCACAACGGCCACTACCACCAAAAGGATGATAGGACAAACACTATCGCACAATCTGACATCAATAAGTAGACAGACCCCCTACCAAAAGGATTACGAAGCGAAACTCACATCGGACACTACCACCAAAAGGATGATAGGAAAAACACTATCGCACAATCTGGCATCTAGAAGATGACAGACCACTACCACCAAAAGGATGATAGGACAAACACTATCGAACAATCTGACATCAATTAAGTTGACAGACCCACCACCAAATGGATGACAGAGCAAATCTCACACCGGCCTCTACCACCAAAAGGAGGATAGAATAAACCCTCTTACACAATCTCACATCAACAAGATGACAGACCCCCCACGAAAAGGATGACGGAGCGAAACTCACACCGGCCACTACCACCAAAAGCATGATAGGACACATTGTCGCACAATCTGACATCAATTAAGATGAAAGACAGACCACCAATAGGATGACAGAGGGAAGGGCACACCGTCCATTACCACAAAAAGGATGATAGGACAAACACTATCGCACAATCTGACGTCAATTAAGATGACAAACCCACCACCAAAAGGATGACGGAGCAAAACTCACACCGGCCACTACCACCAAAAGGATGATTGGACAAACACTATTGCACAATCTAACACTAATAAGATGACAGACCCACCACCAAAAGGATGACGGAGCAAAACTCACACTAGCCACTACCACCAAAAGGATGATAGGACAAACACTATCGCACAATCTGACATGAACATAATGACAAACCCACAACCAAAAGGATGACATAGCGAAACTAACACCGTCCACTACCACCAAAAGGATGATAGGTTAAACACAATCGCACAATCTGACATCAACAAAGATAACAAACCCCCCACCAAATGGATGACGTAATGAAGCTCATACCAGTTACTACCACCAAAAGGATGATAGAACAAACTCTATCACACTATCGCACAATCTGACATCAATAAGATGACAGACCCCCCACCAAAAGGATTACGGAGCAAAACTGACACCGGCCACTACCATCAAAAGGATGATAGGACAAACACTATCGCACAATCTGACATCAAGAAGATGACAGACCCCCACTAAAAGGATGACGGAGCGAAACTCACATAGGCCACTACCACCAAAAGGATTATAAGACAAACACTATTGCACAATCTGACATCAATTAAGATGACATACCCACCACCAAAAGGATGACGGAGCAAAACTGACACAGGCCACTACCACCAAAAGGATGATAGGATAAACACTCTTGCACAATCTGACATAAACAAGATGACAGACCCCCCACCAAAAGGATGACGAAGCAAAAGTCACACCAGCCACTACCACCAAAAGTATGATAGGACAAACATTATCGCACAATCTGACATCAATTAAGATGACAGACCCACCACCAAAAGGATGACGGAGCGAAACTCACACTGGCCACTACCACCAAAAGGATGATAGGACAAACACTATCGCATAATCTGACATCAATTAAGATGACAGACCCACCACCAAAAGGACGACAGAGCAAAAATCACATCGGCTACTACCACCAAAGGGATGATAGGACAAACACTATCGCACAATCTGACATCAACAAGATGACAAACCCCCCACTAAAAGGATGACGGAGCGAAACTCACACCGGCCACTACCACCAAAAGGATAATAGGACAAACATTATTGCACAATCTGACATGAATAAGATGACAGACCCCCCACCAATAGGATGACGGAGCGAAAGTCACACCGATCACTACCACCAAAAGCATGATAGGACAAACACTATCGCACAATATGACATCAAGAAGATGATAGACCCCCACCAAAAGGATGACGGAGCAAAACTCAGACAAACCACTACCACCAAAAGGATGATAGGACAAACACTATCGCACAATCTGACATCAATTAAGTTGACAGACCCACCACCAAAAGGATGACAGAGCAAAACACACACCGGCCACTACCACCAAAAGGATGATAGAATAAACACTCTTACACAATCTGACATCAACAAGATGACAGACCCCCTACGAAAAGGATGACGGAGCGAAACTCACACCGGCCACTACCACCAAAAGCATGATAGGACAAACATTATCGCACAATCTGACATCATTTAAGATGAAAGACCCACCACCAATAGGATGACAGAGGGAAACACACACCGGCCACTACCTCCAAAAGGATGATAGGACAAACACTATCGCACAATCTGACATCAATTAAGATGACAAACGCACCACCAAAAGCATGACGGAGCAAAACTCACACAGACCACTACAACCAAAAGGATGATAGGACAAACACTATCGCACAATCTGACATCAATTAAGTTGACAGATCCACCACCAAAAGGATGACAGAGCAAAACTCACACCGACCACTACCACCAAAAAGATGATAGAATAAACACTCTTACACAATCTGACATCAACAAGATGACAGACCCCCCACGAAAAGGATGATGGAGGGAAACGCACACCGGCCACTACCACCAAAAGGATGATAGGACAATTATTATCGCACAATCTGACATCAGTTAATATAACAAACCCACCACCAAAAGGATGACGGAGCAAAACTCACACCGGCCACTACCATCAAAAGGATGATAGGACAAACACTATTGCACAATCTAACACTAATAAGATGACAGACCCTTCACCAAAAGGATGACGGAGTGAAACTCACACTACCCACTACCACAAAACGGATGATAGGACAACCACTATCGCACAATCTGACATCAACATTATGACAAACCCACAACCAAAAGGATGACAGAGCGAAACTAACACCGACCACTACCACAAAAAGGATGATAGGTCAAACACTATCGCACAATCTGACATCAACAAAGATGACAAACCCCCTAACAAATGGATGACGTACTGAAACTCACACCAGTCACTACCACCAAAAGGATGATAGAACAAACTCTATCGCACAATCTGACATCAATTAAGATGACAAACCCACCACCAAAAGGATGAGAGAGCGAAAATCACACCAGCCACTACCACCAAAAGGATGATAGGACAAACACTATCGCACAATCTGACATCAATAAGATGACAGACCTCCCACTAAAAGGATGACGGAGCAAAACTCACACATGCCACTACCACTAAAAGGATAATAGGACAAACACTATTTCACAATCTGACATCAATTAAGATGACAGACCCACCACCAAAAGGATGACGAAGCAAAACTGACACAGGCCACTACCACCCAAAGGATGATAGGATAAAGACTCTTGCACAATCTGACATCAAGAAGATGACAGACCCCCCATCAAAAGGATGACGGAGCAAAAGTCACACCAGCCACTACCACCAAAAGCATGATAGGACAAACATTATTGCACAATCCAACATCAATTAAGATGACAGACCCACCACCAAAAGGATGACCGAGCGAAACTCACACCGGCCACTACCACCAAGAGGATGATAGGACAAACACTATCGCACAATCTGACATCAAGAAGATGACAGACCCCCACCAAAAGGATGACGGAGCAAAACTCAGACAGGCCACTACCACCAAAAGGATGATAGGACAAACATTATCGAACAATCTGACATCAATTAAGTTGACAGACCCACCACCAAATGGATGACAGAGCAAAACTCACACCGGCCACTACCACCAAAAGGATGATAGAATAAACACTCTTACACAATCTGACATCAACAAGATGACAGACCCCCCACGAAAAGGATGACGGAGCGAAACTCACACCGGCCACTACCACCAAAAGCATGATAGGACAAACATTATTGCACAATCTGACATCAATTAAGATGAAAGATCCACCACCAATAGGATGACAGAGGGAAATGCACACCGGCCACTACCTCCAAAAGGATTATAGGACAAACACTATCGCACAATCTGACATCAATTAAGATGACAAACGCACCACCAAAAGCATGACGGAGCAAAACTCACACATACCACTACCACCAAAAGGATGATAGGACAAACACTATCGCACAATCTGACATCAATTAAGTTGACAGATCCACCACCAAAAGGATGACAGAGCAAAACTCACACCGGCCACTACCACCAAAAAGATGATAGAATAAACACTCTTACACAATCTGACATCAACAAGATGACAGACCCCCCACGAAAAGGATGATGGAGGGAAACGCACACCGGCCACTCCCATCAAAAGGATGATAGGACAAACATTATCGCACAATCTGACATCAATTAATATGACAAACCCACCACCAAAAGGATGACGGAGCAAAACTCACACCGGCCACTACCATCAAAAGGATGATAGGGCAAACACTATTGCACAATCTAACACTAATAAGATGACAGAGCCTTCACCAAAAGGATGACGGAGTGAAACTCACACTACCCACTACCACCAAAAGGATGATAGGACAACCACTATCGCACAATCTGACATCAACATTATGACAAACCCACAACCAAAAGGATGACAGAGCGAAACTAACACCGCCCACTACCACAAAAAGGATGATAGGTCAAACACTATCGCACAATCTGACATCAACAAAGATGACAAACCCCCTAACAAATGGATGACGTACTGAAACTCACACCAGTCACTACCACCAAAAGGATGATAGAACAAACTCTATCGCATAATCTGACATCAATTAAGATGACAAACCCACAACTAAAAGGATGAGAGAGCGAAAATCACACCAGCCACTACCACCAAAAGGATGATAGGACAAACACTATCGCACAATCTGACATCAATAAGATGACAGACCTCCCACTAAAAGGATGACGGAGCGAAACTCACACATGCCACTACCACCAAAAGGATAATAGGAGAAACACTATTGCACAATCTGACATCAATTAAGATGACAGACCCACCACAAAAAGGATGAAGAAGCAAAACTGACACAGGCCACTACCACCCAAAGGATGATAGGATAAAGACTCTTGCACAATCTGACATCAAGAAGATGACAGACCCCCCATCAAAAGGATGACGGAGCAAAAGTCACACCGGCCACTACCACCAAAAGCATGATAGGACAAACATTATCGCACAATCCGACATCAATTAAGATGACAGAGCCACCACAAAAAGGATGACCGAGCGAAACTCACACCGGCCACTACCACCAAGAGGATGATAGGACAAACACTATCGCACAATCTGACATCAAGAAGATGACAGACCCCCACCAAAAGGATGACGGAGCAAAACTCAGACAGGCCACTACCACCAAAAGGATGATAGGACAAACACAATCGCACAATCTGACATCAATTAAGTTGACAGACCCACCACCAAAAGGATGATAGAGCAAAACTCACACGGAGCGAAAATCACATCGGCCACTACCACCAAAAGGATGATAGGACAAACACTATCGCACAATCTGACATCAATTAAGATGACAAACCCACCACCAAAAGGATGACGGAGCAAAACTCACACCGGCCAATACCACTAAAAGGATGATAGGACAAACACTATTGCACAATCTGACGTCCATTAAGATGACAGACCCACCACCAAAAGGATGATGGAGCAAAACTGACACAGGCCACTACCACCAAAAGGATGATAGGATAAACACTCTTGCACAATCTGACATCAACAAGATGACAGACCCCCCACTAAAAGGATGACGGAGCGAAACTCACACCGGCCACTACCACCAAAAGAATGATACGACAAACACTATCGCACAATCTGACATCAATTAAGATGACAGACCCACCACCAAAAGGATGACAGAGCAAAAATCACATCGGCCACTACCACCAAAGGGATGATAGGACAAACACTATCGCACAATCTGACATTAATTAAGTTGAAAGACCCACCACCAAAATGATGATAGAGCAAAACTCACACCAGCCACTACCACCAAAAGGATGATAGAATAAACACTCTTACACAATCTGACATCAACAAGATGACAGACCCCCCACGAAAAGCATGACGGAGCGAAACTCACACCGACCACTACCACCAAAAGTATGATAGGACAAACATTATCGCACAATCTGACATCAATTAAGAAGAAAGACCCACCACCAATAGGATGACAGAGGGAAACGCACACCGGCCACTACCACCAAAAGGATGATAGGACAAACACTATCGCACAATCTGACATCAATTAAGATGACAGACCCACCACTAAAAGGGTGACAGAGCAAAAATCACACCAGCCACTACCACCAAAAGGATGATAGGACAAACACTATCGCACAATCTGACATCAATAAGATGACAGACCCCCCACCAAAAGGATTACGAAGCGAAACTCACATCGGCAACTACCACCAAAAGGATGATAGGACAAACACTATCGCACAATCTGGCATCAAGAAGATGACAGAACCCCACCAAAAGGATGACGGAGCAAAACTAAGACAGGCCACTACCACCAAAAGGATGATAGGACAAACACTATCGAACAATCTGACATCAATTAAGTTGACAGACCCACCACCAAATGGTTGACAGAGCAAAACTCACACCGGCCACTACCACCAAAAGGATGATAAAATAAACACTCTTACACAATCTGACATCCACAAGATGACAGACCCCCCCCCCCCGAAAAGGATGACGGAGCGAAACTCAGACCGGCCACTACCGCCAAAAGCATGATAGGACAAACATTATCGCACAATCTGACATCAATTAAGATGAAAGACCCACCACCAATAGGATGATAGAGGGAAACGCACATCGGCCACTACCACCAAAAGGATGATAGGACAAACACTATCGCACAATCTGACATCAATTAAGATGACAAACCCACCACCAAAAGGATGACGGAGCAAAACTCACACCGGCCACTACCACCAAAAGGATGATAGGACAAACACTATTGCACAATCTGACATCCATTAAGATGACAGACCCACCACCAAAAGGATGATGGAGCAAAACTGACACAGGCCACTACCACCAAAAGGATGATTGGATAATCACTCTTGCACAATCTGACATCAACAAGATGACAGACCCCCAACTAAAAGGATGACGGAGCAAAAGTCACACCGGCCACTACCACCAGAAGCATGCTACGACAAACATTATCACACAATCTGACATCAATTAAGATGACACACCCACCCCCAAAAGGATGACGGAGCGAAACTCACACCGGCCACTACCACCAAAAGAATGATAGGACAAACATTATCGCACAATCTGACATCAATTAAGATGACAGAGCCACCACCAAAAGGATGACAGAGCAAAAATCACATCGGCCACTACCACCGAAGGGATGATAGGACAAACACTATCGCCCAATCTGACATCAATAAAGTTGAAAGACCCACCACCAAAAGGATGATAGAGCAAAACTCACACCGGCCACTACCACCAAAAGGATGATAGAATAAACACTCTTACACAATCTGACATCAACAAGATGATAGACCCCCCACGAAAAGCATGACGGAGCGAAACTCACATCGACCACTACCACCAAAAGTATGATAGGACAAACATTATCACACAATATGACATCAATTAAGATGAAAGACCCACCACCAATAGGATGACAGAGGGAAACGCACACCGGCCACAACCACCAAAAGGATGATAGGACAAACACTATCGCACAATCTGACATCAATTAAGATGACAGACCCACCACTAAAAGGGTGACATAGCAAAAATCACACCAGCCACTACCACCAAAAGGATGATAGGACAAACACTATCGCACAATCTGACATCAATAAGATGACAGACCCCCCACCAAAAGGATGATGGAGCAAAACTGACACAGGCCACTACCACCAAAAGGATGATAGGATAAACACTCTTGCACAATCTGACATCAACAAGAAGACAGACCCCCCACTAAAAGGATGACGGAGCAAAAGTCACACCGGCCACTACCTCCAGAAGCATGCTAGGACAAACATTATCGCACAATCTGACATCAATTAAGATGACAGACCCACCACCAAAAGGATGACGGAGCGAAACTCACACCGGCCACTACCACCAAAAGAATGATAGGACAAACATTATCGCACAATCTGACATTAATTAAGATGACAGACCCACCACCAAAAGGATGACAGAGCAAAAATCACATCGGCCACTACCACCAAAGGGATGATAGGACAAACACTATCGCACAATCTGACATCAATTAAGTTGAAAGACCCACCACCAAAAGGATGATAGAGCAAAACTCACACCGGCCACTACCACCAAAAGGATGATAGAATAAACACTCTTACTCAATCTGACATCAACAAGATGACAGATGCCCCACGAAAAGCATGACGAAGCGAAACTCACACCGACCACTACCACCAAAAGTATGATAGGACAAACATTATCGCATAATCTGACATCAATTAAGATGAAAGACCCACCACCAATAGGATGACAGAGGGAAACGCACATCGGCCACTACCATCAAAAGGATGATAGGACAAACACTATCGCACAATCTGACATCAATTAAGATGACAGACCCACCACTAAAAGAATGACAGAGCAAAAATCACACCAGCCACTGATAACGAGAAAACGCGTCGATTATATTGCTAGGTTTCATTAACGTTTTATCGCATATTCACCGTTTTAACACTCGATTTCTCGAGTTTTTCTTACCATTTTGCAGGTACATCATTATATGGAGCTAAATCATGAATTAAGAGCAAAAGGAACAAAAGAAACCATAAAGAGATGAAGAAATGAAGAAGCCTGCAAAAGACTGCATAATTTGTTGCAGCCATGGCCGTCACAAGGGTGTCACGACCGTGACACCCCAATTTGAGCCATCACGACCGTAAGAGAGTGGTCACGACCGTGACACTTAAAAACCACAAGTTACGAACGTGAAGACCTTGTCACGACCGTGACAAGGGTAAAATTAGGTTTTTGACTCAGACTACGTCAAGGCATTACGTGAAGACCATTTCTCCTATTGGAATTACGTGAAGACCATTTCTCCTATTTTGTTGCCACGTTCCTGCATTCCTTCCACAAATTCAGCAAGGCCCATGCAACAAAGGACCAAAAATCCAGCCCATTAAGGATTCTATAAATAGTACAAGTTCTATGAACAACACACAGAGCATTTTTTATTCAAGTTCCTGCGGAAGCTCTGCCGAACTGTATTACGAACCAGCCTTTCTATTCCTGCATTATTTTTAGTTTTCTGTTTCGTTTTTTTTATTGTATCCAAACCCGCCATATAACAATTTCCAACATCAGGAAATTGTTATACATTTATTTGTTTCTAAACCTTCAGCATTCGTTTATTTTCAATTTCCGCTAACTCCAAGCTTTCCGATCTGTGGAAGAAGGAGTCTGCTCGAATATTTGTTAACCAGGTTTTTCATTATATTGCAATTTAATTTAATTATAATGTTTATTTATTTTTCTGCCATGAGTACGTTATTATTAAATTTTCTATCTCTGTCTGGTTCAACATCGATGAGTAGCTAAACACCTTAGGGCGGTATGTAGTTATAACAAACTTAACCGGTAAAATATAACATTAGGCTAAAAATAATTAATCACTTAACATTCTGGCTGATACTTTTTAATTGAAATAGACCTTTTCGTTACGAGAGTAAGAAAAGAGTATTAGGTTAGGTCAAGACCATGAAAGTGTGAGATTTTAACCAGATAGCTAAAGTTAGGCATTTAAATTAAACACAGCGAGAGCGCTTTAAGATAAATTAGAATTACTTAGTTTCCAAAAATTACCTCTAAACACTTATGGGCTAGCGAGAGCAGGCATAGGGCTTTAGGGATAAGATCTGATATAAGACCACGAGAGTGTGAGTTGAGGGTATTTAAACTGGTAATCTCTACCGAATAGATTAAGTGAACACCTTTATAAGCCTAGGTTAGATTGACCCACCTAAGTCAGTATAATTACATACCGACCGCCTTAATATTACTTTATTAAAACTTAAATTTAATTCCGCCTTTAATAGTCTTAAAAACCAACAAAAAATTGTGACAACCATTCGCCTTAGCTAAACTAGAAGTTCATCTAGCACTAAGTAACCATAGAATCCCTGTGGATCGATAATCTTAAATATTACTTCGATAGGCTGTGCACTTGCAGTAAGATACCGCTAGACGCATAAGTAGACACGTCTTTAGCCCATCAAGTTTTTGGCGCCGTTGCCGGGGATTCCTTAATTTAGTTACTAGTGCATTTAGGTAGCATTGTCTAGACTAAGGTATCAACTATTTAATTTAATCTAATCTCCGAGTGTATGCCAAGTACTCGCTCTAAAAGCGAAGACTTGCAACCTCTAATCCCTGAATCGGAACGCTTCTTACACGTAAGAAGACGTATATTCGATTTCGAAAATAATTACAATATTCCAGATCTTCAATTAGATCCGCCTAAACCAGTCGTAAAATCAAAGGACGCAGAGATGGCTGAAGAACAGACTCATCCACTCAAGTATTACGCTAATCCTTCGCAAGCTGAACCGCATTCAAGCATTGCAGCGCCGGCTATCAACCGAAATGATTTCGAACTAAAACCTTCGTTGATATCAGCCGTGCAACAAAATCAATTCGCCGGAAATCCTACCGAGGATCCGAATCTTCATCTTTCGATCTTTGTGCAATATGCAGATACCGTAAAAGCCAATGGAGTTACCCAAGAAGCTATTAGACTACGTTTATTTCCTTTTTCGCTTCGAGACAGAGCAAGAGCTTGGCTTCAATCTCTGCCTTCGAACTCAGTAACTACGTGGGAAGAACTTAAGAGAGTTTTCTTGAATAGGTATTTTCCACCTAGCAAGACAGCTATGCTGAGAGCTCATATCAACGAATTTAAGCAAAGAGAAAGTGAATCATTATTCGAAGCTTGGGAACGCTATAAGGATCTACTGAGACTTTGTCCACATCATGGATTAATAGAATGGATGGTCATCCATACCTTCTATAATGGACTCTTGTACAATACAAGAATGACAATTGACGCTGCCGCGGGTGGTGCATTGATGGACAAAGAATATAATGATGCCTATGTACTTATCGAAAGTATGGCTCAAAATCATTACCTTTGGGGAAGCGAGAGAGTCACAACTGAGAAACCAACAAAGGGAGGTATGTACGAAGTAAGTAGTATGGACCAAGTCAATGCGAAGTTTGACCAACTAAGCCAAAAGATCGATAACTTGGCCATAACACCTACAGCCACCGTGGCTGCAGTAACACCTAACTGTGAGTTATGTGGAGTCCCAGGACACGAAGTTTCTGATTGTCAACTATTGGCAGGAACTCCCACTGATCAAGTGAATTATGCTCAAGGAAACCCTTACTCAAACACATACAACCCAGGTTGGAAAAATCATCCGAACTTCTCCTATAAGAATAACAATGCTTATTACGCACCAGGTCAAGCACCAGCTACATCACCAGGATATCAAAAGACTGCTCCTAATATCCCTAGAAAATCGAACCTTGAATTGATGATGGAGAACTTTATAGCTAACCAATCTCAAACAAACAAGGACTTCTTAAACCAAAACATTCACACTAGTGAGCAGATTAAACAATTAGTGAGCAGAGTAGATGCATTAGCTACACATAACAAAATGCTTGAAACTCAGATTTCACAAGTAGCTCAACAACAAGCACCTACTGCTGCACCAGCTGGAGTGTTCCCTGGACAACCTCAACCTAATCCGAAAGGACATGCTAACGCTGTAATATTAAGAAGTGGCAAGGAACTTGACGGACCTACCGATCCAAGACTTGACAATCCAGCCATGTACCAAAAACCGGATAAACCGACTGAAGTGGTGAATGATCCAGAAGAAAAGGAAGATGACAATCGAGAGGTAGTGGAGAAAGAACAACCTTATGTGCCTCCACCACCCTATAAACCACCAATTCCGTACCCTCAAAGATTAATAAATTCCAAGACGACAGGTCAATTTAAGAAATTTGTCGAACTTCTGAAACAGTTGAATATTACTATTTCGTTTACAGAAGCAATTACCCAAATACCCTCGTATGCTAAGTTTTTAAAAGAAATCTTATCCAATAAGAAAAAGATAGAGGATAACGGAACAGTTACACTTACTGCCGAGTGTAGCGCCATAATTCAGAATAAAATGCCTCCTAAGCTAAAAGATCCAGGAAGTTTCTCTATACCCTGTGTAATAGGAAAATTCGTCATTGACAAAGCTCTATGCGATTTAGGAGCCAGTATCAGTGTTATGCCCTTAACGATTTGCAAAAGGCTAGACATGGGAGACCTAAGACCAACTAAAATGTCTGTTCAACTAGCCGATCGCTCTGTTAAATATCCTGTAGGCATACTAGAAAACGTCCCAGTACGTATAGGACAATTCTACATCCCTACTGATTTTATAATCATGGACATCTCTGAAGACTCCACTACACCTATCATACTAGGAAGACCATTCTTAGCTACCGCCGGAGCTATAATAGACGTAAAAAGAGGAAAGCTAACCTTTGAAGTAGGTGAAGAGAAAGTTGAATTTATTTTAACACAATTCTTACAATCACCAGCTATAGAGGATACATGCTATCTATTGGACGTAATTGACGAATGTGTAAGAGAAATGGAACTGAAAGAGACCACTTATTCTGAAATAATGAAAATTCAAATCCCTCCGATTTTCGAAGATGATAATTGGCGAAAACCGTATCAGGATGATAGTCTAAGCGAAAGTTTAGCACTTACACCGGATCCCATGCCAAGTAAAGATAAACCTACATTAGGATTAAAAACTTTACCTCATAACCTAAGGTACGAATTCTTAGACGTTGAATGTAAAATACCAGTTATAGTAAATTCCAGTTTAGGAACTATAGAAACAAAGAAACTTTTAGATGTCTTGAAGAAATATCCAACTGCATTAGGATATAACATATCTGATCTCAAAGGAATATGTACTTCAGTTTGTATGCATCATATTCTGCTAGAAGAAGATTGCAAAACCTCCAGAGAATCTCAAAGAAGAATTAACCCAACCCTTAGCACTGTAGTAAAAGAAGAAGTTAAGAAATTATTAGATGCCGGGATAATATATCCAATCTCTGATAGTGAATGGGTTAGTCCAATACATGTAGTGCCAAAGAAAGGAGGTATCACTGTTGTGAAAAACGCTCAAGGCGAATCGATATCGCAAAGAGTAGTGACGGGATATAGAGTGTGCATAGATTATCGTAAACTAAACAAAGCCACTCGAAAAGATCATTTCCCACTACCTTTCATAGATCAAATGTTAGAACGATTAGCCAAGCATTCTTACTTCTGTTATCTTGACGGTTACTCAGGATTTTTCCAAATCCCTATCCATCCTGATGATCAAGAGAAGACTACATTCACATGTCCTTATGGAACGTTCGCTTATAGGCGAATGCCCTTTGGATTATGCAACGCTCCTGCAACCTTTCAAAGATGTATGATGTCAATCTTCGCAGATTTTATAGACAACATCATGGAAGTGTTCATGGACGACTTCTCTGTATGCGGGCAAAGTTTTGAAGGATGCTATTCGAACTTAGAAATGGTGTTAGAAAGATGTGTAAAAGTAAATCTCGTGCTTAACTGGGAGAAATGTCATTTTATGGTCAACGAAGGAATAGTATTAGGTCATGTAATATCCGACAAGGGAATTGAAGTTGATAAAGCTAAGATTGAAGTAATAAAAGATCTTCAACCCCCTAAAACCGTTCGAGAAATACGAAACTTTTTAGGACACGCCGGTTTTTACCGACGATTCATCAAAGATTTCTCGAAAATCGCTAAACCTCTTACTGGTTTATTAATGAAAGACGCTGAGTTCATATTCAATGAAGATTGTCTTAAAGCATTCGAAACTCTAAAAACAACCCTCATCACCGCACCAATCATGCAACCCCCTGACTGGAGACTACCTTTTGAAATCATGTGCGATGCGAGTGACTATGCTGTAGGCGCAGTTCTAGGCCAGAGAAAGGAAAAGAAACTTCATGCGATTTACTATGCCAGTAGAACCTTAGATTCTGCCCAGATGAACTACGCTACTACAGAAAAAGAATTGTTAGCAGTTGTCTTTGCGCTTGACAAATTCCGTTCTTACCTAGTTGGAGCGAAAATAATCATTTACACAGACCATGTTGCTATCCGATATCTATTAACTAAGAAAGATGCTAAACCAAGACTCTTAAGATGGATTTTACTCTTACAAGAGTTTGATCTAGAAATAAAAGATAAGAAAGGTACTGAGAACGTCGTAGCGGACCATTTATCTAGAATAGAAGGTATTAAACCCGAACAAGTGCCGATTAACGATGATTTTCCGTATGAACAGCTGATAGCACAAATAGGAAGCGACCTAGCTCAGTTAGATATAAATGAACCAGAATCCGTGGAAACAATCCAGACAACTGTAGGACTGCCATTGTACGCTGACATTGTCAACTACCTAGCCGCAGGAGCTCTTCCACCCGATCTAACCTATCAGCAGAAAAAGAAATTCTTTCATAATCTGAAACATTACTATTGGGATGAACCATTATTGTTCAAAAGAGGACCAGATGGAATCTTTCGCCGATGTATTCCCGAAGAAGAAATAGAAGATGTCATTGCTCAATGCCATTCATCTCCTTATGGTGGACATGCAAGCACTTCCAAGACTTTTGCAAAAATCTTGCAAGCCTGCTTATTCTGGCCTAATCTATGGAAGGATGTCCACATCGCTGTTATAAATTGCGATCGGTGTCAACGCACTGGCAATATTTCAAGAAGAGATGAAATGCCTCAAAAAGGAATTTTAGAAGTAGAAATCTTTGACATCTGGGGAATAGATTTCATGGGACCATTCCCATCATCTTTCGGTAATAATTACATACTCGTAGCTGTTGATTATGTTTCAAAATGGATTGAAGCCATAGCTTCTCCTACAAACGATACACGAGTAGTAATAAAGCTTTTCAAAAATATAATCTTTCCCAGATTTGGTGTGCCTAGACTCGTCATAAGTGACGGTGGCTCGCACTTCATTTCAAAAATCTTTGACAAATTACTATCTAAATATGGAGTAAGACACCGTGTGGCTACACCATATCACCCACAAACAAGTGGACAAGTCGAAGTCTCAAACAGAGAAATTAAACAAATCTTAGAAAAGACTGTCGCCATATCTCGGAAAGATTGGTCATCTAAACTTAATGAAGCTTTATGGGCTTATAGGACCGCTTACAAGACACCCATAGGTACTACACCTTTCAAACTAGTTTATGGAAAATCTTGTCACCTCCCAGTAGAACTAGAACACAAAGCTTATTGGGCGGTCAGAACTCTCAATATAAACTATAATGCTGCAGGAGAAAAGCGAATCCTAGACATTAACGAATTAGAAGAATTAAGGTTAGATGCATATGAGAATGCTAAGATATATAAAGAAAAAACTAAGAGATGGCATGATATACGCCTATCTAGGAAAGAATTTAGTGTGGGAGACGTTGTACTCCTCTTTAATTCAAGACTTAGGCTCTTTCCTGGAAAATTAAAATCTAGATGGTCAGGACCCTTTGAAATAACTAAAGTATTCCCGAGTGGAGCAATAGAAATTAAGGGTAGGAATAGTGAACCATTCATAGTAAACGGACAACGTTTAAAACATTATCATAAAGTTGAAAATATAGATTATGCGAATAATCTAAAGCTTTTAGAATTGTCCACTAATTCCCCTGATTAATCTAAACCTAAGCATTACGTCAGGCTTTTGACGATAAAAACAGCGCTTAGTGGGAGGCAACCCATTTACTTATTTAATTATTTAAACTATTCTTTTCTTTTAGCATATTGTTATTTATCGTTTTACTATTTGTTTAATTGTTTTGTCATTTTATAGTTTTATTTTATATTACTATTATTGCCATTACATTATGCATTCCATTTTCTTATTTTTATCTTAAATCACTTTTTACAGATTTTCTAAAGTCTTTTCCACTGATTTGTTTTCCCCATATTTGCACTGACCATGGCTAACCAACCAATTAACCATATGGAAACCAAATTTAGAGGTAGGAACCAAAGAATGAAGTTTGAAGAGTTATCACAGAGGCAAATGGATTTGACCCTGTACCCGGATGATAAGACTATGGAAACCCTAGGTATACATGATAGTGTCATGTACTTGTTAAACCGACTCGGATGGGAGAATGCATTGATCCAACATAAGTTTGTGACTTACCGCGAGCTCACCCTTGAGTTCCTGAGCTCCTTAATTTACCTACCTGAGCGCGGTTTTGGATTTAGGAAAGGATTTATTAGTTTCCGCCTATTTGGAATAGAATATGACTTTAACCATAAAGAACTAGCTGACTTGTTAGGATTCCCTAGTGGACCATTTGCTTTTACTACCACACAGGTAGAATTGATGGATATGGAGCTAGATTTCTTTTGGGGAACTTTAACCGGAAACTACCACCCTGAACCAAATAACATGAATAATGATGAGATCCATAATCCTGCTCTTCGTTACTTCCATAAATTCCTTGCCCACACCTTCTTTGGAAAAGAAGAAAACATTACCGGAGTTTCTAAAGATGAAATATTTATTATGTCATGTTTCACTAATGGACAGCCTGTTAATGGTGTACCTTTCCTGATGCAAACCTTCACCCGTATCCAAGAAGAACCTGAATTACCTATATTAGTAGGAGGTCTTGTAACCATGATTGCTGATGCCATAGGACTTAGGTACCAACTGGACAGGTGCAACCGTCTAGGAACAATCCGCCCTATGAATCTTAATTTCTGCTTCAATAGACATATCATAAGGAATTTAGGACATCCACCTTTTGAGTACCTAATCCGGAACGAAGTAGTAACCCTGTTCACATTGCCTAACCATGCTAGAGTAAGTGTTCACAATAAGGATAACTGGCTTTATGAGTTAAACCCACCTGATTATCCATCTACTCCTGAAACACCTCAGTCTTACAAGATAAAAAGATGATATAATGACCGCTGTCGAAACGGACCCTGAGACACCTCCTGGTTACCATGACATTGACCACACTGAAGAAGTACATGAAACCCCTGAAGTGAATCAAGGATATTGTGCTAACAACTTACAAAACATCATGAACACTCTCAATGCTTACCAAACTGACATTAATCTATTTAAAGAAGACATTAAGAGCATGCGATTGGACATTATAGGATTGACTGACATAACCTGCGAACAATTCTATCACTTGAACTCCGCCATCGAAGACTTGAAGAAACGCTTTTGAAAATGCTATAAGTGATTTAGTTTATTTTTCTCATTGTTTTCGTTTCTAGTTAGATTTATTTTTCGCAACAATTTCATACCGTAATTTCCGTTTATGTAACTTCATTTTCAATTACTTTATGCAATGCACCTTTAATTCCAAAATTTCTCCATTTTTAGCAATTTATATATTTTTCATTCTATGTACTGTTATGCTTGCATTATTTCATATTATATACAATCTCTCATGCCATGCAAGTTAGTATAGTACTGTGTTGAAATTATATACTATATGGTGTTTATAATTTAATATGAGTGTTAGTGAAGAAAATACATTATTATAAAATATGTGAATTAAGTGAGAAAATGTTTTTCTGGAAATTATTCAACGAAGCGTGCCCTCACGGTCGTCATACCCATCTCACGATCGTGACGTGCTTAAATAGCGTGTCACGACCGTCACACCCCTGTCACGACCGTGACAACCCCTATTACAGGAATCGTGAGAAACAAAACTGTTTCTCTTCGTGCCTCTTCTTCTTCTTCCTCCATAACTTCCTCAAAACTACCCATTTTCTCCATAACCTCCGTAACCTCCCCATTACCAACATTAACCCCCCATTATCATAACCTATCACATTCTCACTCTCCATTATTTATCCCGAATCAATATTTCTTTCATTTTACCATTTTTTCACAAAACATCAAAAATCTTCATTCTTCACTCTAAGCTCTTGCATGCAATGGATTCTATTACTTTTAGAGAAGGTGATGCTGGAGAAACTCAGAGAGAACGTTTTCTCCGATTCCAAAACCGCGGTGTGCAACCTACACGTTACATTGACACTGCCTGTTTGAGGGAACTCGGAATGCTTGCCAGTGTTACAAGCCTGCTTCAAAAAGTCGGTCTGTGGGATCTTTGCAGTCAACCTCAGCCCACATTCGAGCTTCTGACACTGGAGTTCTTAAGCTCATTCAGTTACATCACCGGTACCGGTTCTCAGAGTCAGCTCACCGGTGTCGCCAAATTCAGATTGCATGGCCAAGAGTTCAACATTTCGCAAACCGGATAGCCGAGTTGTTAGGCTTCGATCACGGAACTGAAGCTCACCGTCGCGTGCCCGATAATTTTAGTGAACAAGCTTTCACTCTATGGCACGACTTAACCAACACCCGTGCATCAGCCTTCCAAAGCCTCAACGCTACGCACATTCACAACCCGGCAATCCGCTATTTCCACCGTGTCATATGCAACACCATCTTCGCTCGAGAAAGCAACCATAAGCTCAACTCCAAGGAGCTTCTATTCTTACACTGCGCTCTTAATGACGAGCCGATCAACGCTGCCCCTTTCATGCTTTATCATATCCAGGCCATTGCACACAGAGGCTCCACCCCGTTCTTCATAGGCGGCATTGTCACCACCCTCGCCATTCAGTTGGGGCTTGGTGACTTGGTCGTTAATCAGCCTCACCTAGCCGCCGAATTCCTCACCAAGAGTTATTGCAGGTCCGCTCACCTGATTGCGCAGCGAGAGGATGGCAGGTATAGCCCTGTTGTCCATGGCACCATTTTCCATCATATCATTCTGCCGTCCCGTGACCGCATCGATCCATCCAACCGAGCCAACTGGCTCTTTGTTTTACCTGTTGCTGCCGATCACGTCCCTATTCATGATGATAAGGCAGACCCTCCAGCAGATGAGATGCAGGACGCTATGAATGCAGCTGAGCCTGTCCAGGATATACCAGAGACATCTACCCGACAGCCCCCTGCTCCCGAAATCACACTTGAGGAAGTCCTCCGTGCGATTCATCAGCAGAACCAGATGAACGCCGCACTGGAGCGAAGGCAGAAGGAGCAGTATGATGCTTTACTCAGCACTATTGCAGCAAACCAGGAAGCTACTAATGAGAAGTTTGGAGAAATTTTCAGCGAGCTAGAAGCCCTCCGCATTAACATCACTGCTGCCTCCGGCACCGGTTCTGATCCTGAAGCGACTCCTTCCAGACGCCGCTCCCGCACCAGAGGCCGAGCCCGCGGTCCTCAGCAGCCATAGTTTTAGTTTGCTTATGTTTGTTTTTCGTTTTTGTCGTTGTACTGTACTTTTACCGCATTTATATCACAACATTGAGGACAATGTCTGATATAGTGTGGGAGAGGTACCTTTCATTTCCGCATTTTCCCTTTTTCGCACTTTTCCATTTCGTTGTATTTTCAATTCCGTTGTATTTCTTTTCGCAAGTTAATGAAATGAGCAAATCTTTGTGCTATTTTCTTTAATCTCGAACTTTCCCCGATTATTTAGCTATACCAGAAAAAATCTTTAATTATTCGCATTACCCGACTTACCTACGGAATCGTAATTAGGAAGCCGAGAACGATTAAGCAAGACCAATACAATCTTGACATCTTTGACTCCCTACTTAAGCAATTCCATCCCGATTACCATTACGAGTACACTTTTAGTTTCAGTTCAAAAGTAACCCCTAGTAGTTTATACTAGCAGTCAGCACCGTCTGAACACAAACCACGTGGGGAGCCGATGAATATAAGCGTTTAATGCCTAATCAATAATGATCCTTCATATCTCGATGCAAAATGAAAAGAAATTGCACCAAAGTACACGGTCGCATATAAGAAACGAGAAATATGAGAAGGAGTCCGTTGCAAGTTGGTTCAGAGGTACTGGTTCTGAACTCGGTAGGGCGTGCTACGGCTCGATCCCCCACAACCTCCAAATCGGATAAAATATGTAGGGTTACCACACTAGTGTACCAGACCGCGTGCTCAAAAAGGATCAAAGTCGCTAACCGGCTACTCCACTACGTGCGTGCTGAGGCAAAGGGCTTAATGTGATTGCGCTAGAATGAAACCGGGCGAAATAAGATCGAAAAACTCCAGGTGAAATCGTAATGTAATTGCCGATTGTTTCGTTTAACGAGAAGTCGACGACATAGCTTGTTGCTTGTGTCATTAGTGTATCGGTAGTGTTCTATCAAAGTACCGGATTATCCGACAAAACGATCCCTCGTACGGTTTGTTATGAGTATGCGTGAATAAAATCTTGTCCGCCGATTTTCAACCGACTATTTGCTTGAGGACAAGCAAAGGTTTAAGTTTGGGGAAGTTTGATAACGAGAAAACGCATCGATTATATTGCTAGGTTTCATTAACGTTTTATCGCATATTCACCGTTTTAACACTCGATTTCTCAAGTTTTTCTTACCATTTTGCAGGTACATCATTATATGGAGCTAAATCATGAATTAAGAGCAAAAGGAACAAAAGAAACCATAAAGAGATGAATAAATGAAGAAGCCTGCAAAAGACTGCATAATTTGTTGCAGCCACGGCCGTCACAAGGGTGTCACGACCGTGACACCCCAATTTGAGCCATCACGACCGTAAGAGAGTGGTCACGACCGTGACACTTAAAAACCACAAGTTACGAACGTGAAGACCTTGTCACGACCGTGACAAGGGTAAAATTAGGTTTTTGACTCAGACTACGTCAAGGCATTACGTGAAGACCATTTCTCCTATTGGCATTACGTGAAGACCATTTCTCCTATTTTGTTGCCACATTCCTGCATTCCTTCCACAAATTCAGCAAGGCCCATGCAACAAAGGACCAAAAATCCAGCCCATTAAGGATTCTATAAATAGTACAAGTTCTATGAACAACACACAGAGCATTTTTTATTCAAGTTCCTGCGGAAGCTCTGCCGAACTGTATTACGAACCAGCCTTTCTATTCCTGCATTATTTTTAGTTTTCTGTTTCGTTTTTTTTATTGTATCCAAACCCGCCATATAACAATTTCCAACATCAGGAAATTGTTATACATTTATTTGTTTCTAAACCTTCAGCATTCGTTTATTTTCAATTTCCGCTAACTCCAAGCTTTCCGGTCTGTGGAAGAAGGAGTCTGCTCGAATATTTGTTAACCAGGTTTTTCATTATATTGCAATTTAATTTAATTATAATGTTTATTTATTTTTCTGCCATGAGTAAGTTATTATTAAATTTCCTATCTCTGCCTGGTTCAACATTGATGAGTAGCTAAACACCTTAGGGCGGTATGTAGTTATAACAAACTTAACCGGTAAAATATAACATTAGGCTAAAAATAATTAATCACTTAACATTCTGGCTGATACTTTTTAATTGAAATAGACCTTTTCGTTACGAGAGTAAGAAAAGAGTATTAGGTTAGGTTAAGACCACGAGAGTGTGAGATTTTAACCAGATAGCTAAAGTTAGGCATTTAAATTAAACACAGCGAGAGCGCTTTAAGATAAATTAGAATTACTTAGTTTCCAAAAATTACCTCTAAACACTTATGGGCTAGCGAGAGCAGGCATAGGGCTTTAGGGATAGGATCTGATATAAGACCACGAGAGTGTGAGTTGAGGGTATTTAAACTGGTAATCTCTACCGAATAAATTAAGTGAACACCTTTATAAGCCTAGGTTAGATTGACCCACCTAAGTCAGTATAATTACATACCGACCGCCTTAATATTACTTTATTAAAACTTAAATTTAATTCCGCCTTTAATAGTCTTAAAAACCAACAAAAAATCGTGACAACCATTCGCCTTAGCTAAACTAGAAGTTCATCTAGCACTAAGTAACCATAGAATCCCTGTGGATCGATAATCTTAAATAGTACTTCGATAGGCTGTGCACTTGCAGTGAGATACCGCTAGACGCATAAGTAGACACGTCTTTAGCCCATCAGCCACTACCACCAAAAGGATGATAGGACAAACACTACCGCACAATCTGAAATCAATAAGATGACAGACCCCCCACCAAAAGGATTACGAAGCGAAACTCACATCGGCCACTACCACCAAAAGGATGATAGGACAAACACTATCGCACAATCTGGCATCAAGAAGATGACAAATCCCAACCAAAAGGATGACGGAGCAAAACTCAGACAGGCCACTACCACCAAAAGGATGATAGGACAAACACTATCGAACAATCTGACATCAATTAAGTTGACAGACCCACCACCAAATGGATGACAGAGCAAGACTCACACCGGCCACTACCACCAAAAGGATGATAGAATGAACACTCTTACACAATCTGACATCAACAAGATGACAGACCCCCCACGAAAAGGATGACGGAGCGAAACTCACACCGGCCACTACCGCCAAAAGCATGATAGGACAAACATTATCGCACAATCTGACATCAATTAAGATGAAAGACCCACCAACAATCGGATGATAGAGGGAAACGCACATCGGCCACTACCACCAAAAGGATGATAGGACAAACACTATCGTACAATCTGACATCAATTAAGATGACAAACCCACCACCAAAAGGATGACGAAGCAAAACTCACACCGGCCACTACCACCAAAAGGATGATAGGACAAACACTATTGCACAATCTGACGTCCATTAAGATGACAGACCCACCACCAAAAGGATGATGGAGCAAAACTGACACAGGCCACTACCACCAAAAGGATGATAGGATAAACACTCTTGCACAATCTGACATCAACAAGATGATAGACCCCCCACTAAAAGGATGACGGAGCAAAAGTCACACCGGCCACTACCACCAAAAGCATGCTAGGACAAACATTATCGCACAATCTGACATCAATTAAGATGACAGACCCACTACCAAAAGGATGATGGAGCGAAACTCACACCGGCCACTACCACCAAAAGAATGATAGGACAAACATTATCGCACAATCTGACATCAATTAAGATGACAGACCCACCACCAAAAGGATGACAGAGCAAAAATCACATCGGCCACTACCACCAAAGGGATGAATGGACAAACACTATCGCACAATCTGACATCAATTAAGTTGAGAGACCCACCACCAAAAGAATGATAGAGCAAAACTCACACCGGCCACTACCACCAAAAGGATGATAGAATAAACACTCTTACACAATCTGACATCAACAAGATGACAGACCCCCCACGAAAAGCATGACGGAGCGAAACTCACATTGACCACTACCAACAAAAGTATGATAGGACAAACATTATCGCACAATCTGACATAAATTAAGATGAAAGACCCACCACCAATAGGATGACAGAGGGAAACGCACACCGGCCACTACCACCAAAAGGATGATAGGACAAACACTATCCCACAATCTGATATCAATTAAGATGACAGACCCACCACTAAAAGGGTGACATAGCAAAAATCACACCAGCCACTACCACCAAAAGGATGATAGGACAAACACTATCGCACAATCTGACATCAATAAGATGATAGACCCCCCACCAAAAGGATGATGGAGCAAAACTGACACAGGCCACTACCACCAAAAGGATGATAGGATAAACACTCTTGCACAATCTGACATCAACAAGATGACAGACCCCCCACTAAAAGGATGACGGAGTAAAAGTCACACCGGCCACTACCTCCAGAAGCATGCTAGGACAAACATTATCTCACAATCTGACATCAATTAAGATGACAGACCCACCACCAAAAGGATGACGGAGAGAAACTCACACCGGCCACTACCACCAAAAGAATGATAGGACAAATACTATCGCACAATCTGACATTAATTAAGATGACAGACCCACCACCAAAAGGATGACAGAGCAAAAATCACATCGGCCACTACCACCAAAAGGATGATAGGACAAATACTAACGAACAATCTGACCTCAATTAAGTTGACAGACCCGCCACCAAATGGATGACAGAGCAAAACTCACACCGCCCACTACCATCAAAAGGATGATAGAATAAACGCTCTTACACAATCTGACATCAACAAGATGACAGACCCCCCACGAAAAGGATTACAAAGCGAAACTCACACCGGCCACTACCACCAAAAGCATGATAGGATAAACATTATCGCACAATCTGACATCAATTAAGATGAAAGACCCACCACCAATAGGATGACAGAGGGAAACACACATCGGCCACTACCACCAAAAGGATGATAGGACAAACACTATCGCACAATCTGACATCAATTAAGATGACAAACCCACCACCAAAAGGCTGACGGAGCAAAACTCACACCGGCCACTACCACCAAAAGGATGATAGGACAAACACTATGGCACAATCTGACGTCCATTAAGATGACAGACCCACCACCAAAAGGATGACAGAGCAAAACTGACACAGGCCACTACCACCAAAAAGATGATAGGATAAACACTCTTGCACAATCTGACATCAACAAGATGACAGACCCCCCACTAAAAGGATGACGGAGCAAAAGTCACACCAGCCACTACCACCAAAAGCATGATAGGACAAACATTATCGCACAATCTGACATCAATTAAGATGACAGACCCACCACCAAATGGATGACGGAGCGAAACTCACACCGGCCACTACCACCAAAAGAATGATACGACAAACACTATTGCACAATCTGACATCAATTAAGATGACAGACCCACCACCAAAAGGATGACAGAGCAAAAATCACATCGGCCACTACCACCAAAGGGATGATAGGACAAACACTATCGCACAATCTGACATCAATTAAGTTGAAAGACCCACCACCAAAAGGATGATAGAGCAAAACTCACACCGGCCACTACCACAAAAAGGATGATAGAATAAACACTCTTACACAATCTGACATCAACAAGATGACAGAACCCCCACGAAAAGGATGACGGAGCGAAACTCACACCGACCACTACCACCAAAAGCATGATAGGACAAACATTATCGCACAATCTGACATTAATTAAGATGAAAGACCCACCACCAATAGGATGACAGAGGGAAACGCACACCGGCCACTACCACCAAAATGATGATAGGACAAACACTATCGCATAATCTGACATCAATTAAGATGACAAACCCACCACCAAAAGGATGATGGAGCAAAACTCACACCGGCCACTACCACTAAAAGGATGATAGGACAAACACTATTGCACAATCTAACACTAATAAGATGACAGACTCACCGCCAAAAGGATGACGGAGCGAAACTCACACTAGCCACTACCACGAAAAGGATGATAGGACAAAGACTATCGCACAATCTGACATCAACATAATGACAAACCCACAACCAAAAGGATGACAGAGCGAAACTAACACCGGCCACTACCACCAAAAGGATGATAGGTCAAACACTATCGCACAATCTGACATCAACAAAGATGACAAACCCCCCACGAAATGGATGACGTAGTGAAACTCACACCAGTCACTACCACCAAAAGGATGATAGAACAAACTCTATCGCACAATCTGACATCAATTAAGATGACAGACCCACCACCAAAAGGATGACAGAGCGAAAATCACACCAGCCACTACCACCAAAAGGATGATAGGACAAACACTATCGCACAATCTGACATTAATAAGATGACAGACCCCCCACCAAAAGGATTACGGAGCGAAACTCACATCAGCCAATACCAAGAAAAGGATGATAGGACAAACACTATCGCACAATCTGACATCAAGAAGATGACAGACCCCCACTAAAAGGATGACGGAGCGAAACTCACACAGGCCACTACCACTAAAACGATTATAGGACAAACACTATTGCACAATCTGACATCAATTAAGATGACAGACCCACCACCAAAAGGATGACGGAGCAAAACTGACACAGACCACTACCACCAAAAGGATGATAGGATAAACACTCTTGCACAATCTGACATCAACAAGATGACAGACCCCCCACTAAAAGGATGACGGAGCAAAAGTCACACCGGCCACTACCACCAAAAGCATGATAGGACAAACATTATCGCACAATTTGACATCAATTAAGATGACAAACCCACCATCAAAAGGATGACGGAGCGTAACTCACACCGGCCACTACCACCAAAAGGATGATAGGACAAACACTACCGCACAATCTGACATCAATTAAGATGACAGACCCACCACCAAAAGGATGACAGAGCAAAAATCACGTCGGCCACTACCACCAAAGGGATGATAGGACAAACACTATCGCACAATCTGACATCAATTAAGTTAAAAGACCCACCACCAAAAGGATGATAGAGCAAAACTCACACCGGCCACTACTACCAAAAATATGATAGAATAAACATTCTTACACAATCTGACATCAACAAGATGACAGACCCCCCACGAAAAGGATGGCGGAGCGAAACTCACACCGGTCACTACCACCAAAAGTATGATAGGACAAACATTATCGCACAATCTGACATGAATTAAGATGAAAGACCCACCACCAATAGGATGACAGAGGGAAACGCACACCGGCCCCTACCACCAAAAGGATGATAGGACAAACACTATCGCACAATCTGACATCAATTAAGATGACAGACCCACCACTACAAGGGTGACACAGCAAAAATCACACCAGCCACTGCCACCAAAAGGATGATAAGACAAACACTATCGCACAATCTGACATCAATAAGTAGACAGACCCCCCACCAAAAGGATCACGAAGCGAAACTCACATTGGCCACTACCACCAAAAGGATGATAGGACAAACACTATCGCACAATCTGGAATCTAGAAGATGACAGACGCCCACCAAAAGGATGACGGAGCAAAACTCAGACAGGCCACTACCACCAAAAGGATGATAGGACAAACACTATCGCACAATCTGACATCAATTAAGATGACAGACCCACCACCAAATGGATGCAGAGCAAAACTCACACCTGCCACTACCACCAAAAGGATGATAGAATAAACACTCTTACACAATCTGACATCAACAAGATGACAACCCCCCACGAAAAGGATGACGGAGCGAAACTCACACCGGCCACTACCACCAAAGGCATGATAGGACAAACATTATCGCACAATATGACATCAATTAAGATGAAAGACCCACCACCAATAGGATGACAGAGGGAAGCGCACACCGGCCATTACCACCAAAAGTATGATAGGACAAACAATATCGCATAATCTGACATCAATTAAGATGACAAACCCACCACCAAAAGGATGACGGAGCAAAACTCACACCGGCCACTACCACCAAAAGGATGATAGGACAAACACTATCGCACAATCTGACATGAACATAATGACAAACCCACAACTAAAAGGATGACATAGCGAAACTAACACCGGCCACTACCACCAAAAGGATGATAGGTTAAACACTATCGCACAATTTGACATCAACAAATATGACGAACCCCCCAACAAATATGACTCACACCAGTTACTACCACCAAAAGGATGATAGAACAAACTCTATCGCACAATCTGACATAAATTAAGATGACAGACCTACCACCAAAAGGATGACAGAGCGAAAATCACACCAGCCACTACCACCAAAAGGATGATAGGACAAACACTATCGCACAATCTGACATCAATAAGATGACAGACCCCCCACCAAAAGGATTACGGAGCGAAACTGACACCGGCCACTACCATCAAAAGGATGATAGGACAAACACTATCGCATAATCTAACATCAAGAAGATGACAGACCCCCACTAAAAGGATGACGGAGCGAAACTCACACAGGCCACTACCACCAAAAGGATTATAGGACAGACACTATTGCACAATCTGACATCATTTAAGATGACAGACCCACCACCAAAAGGATGACAGAGCAAAACTGACACAGGCCACTACCACCAAAAGGATGATAGGATAAACACTCTTGCATAATCTGACATAAATAAGATGACAGACCCACCACCAAAAGGATGACGGAGCGAAACTGACACCGGCCACTACCACCAAAAGGATGATAGGACAAACACTATCGCACAATCTGACATCAATTAAGATGGCAGACCCACCATCAAAAGGATGACAGAGCAAAAATCACATCGGCTACTACCACCAAAGGGATGATAGGACAAACACTATCACACAATCTAACATCAACAAGATGACAAACCCCCCACTAAAAGGATGACAGAGCGAAACTCACACCGGCCACAACCACCAAAAGGATAATAGGACAAACATTATTGCACAATCTGACATGAATAAAATGACAGACCCCCCACCAATAGGATGACGGAGCGAAAGTCACACCGACCACTACCACCAAAAGCATGATAGGACAAACACTATCGCATAATATGACATCAAGAAGATGATAGATCCCCACCAAAAGGATGACGGAGTAAAACTCAGACAGGCCACTACCACCAAAAGCATGATAGGACAAACACTATCGCATAATATGACATCAAGAAGATGATAGATCCCCACCAAAAGGATGACGGAGCAAAACTCAGACAGGCCACTACCACCAAATGGATGACATAGCGAAACTAACACCGACCACTACCACCAAAAGGATATAGGTTAAATACTATCGCACAATCTGACATCAATTAATATGACAGACCCACCACCAAAAGGATGACGGAGCAAAACTGACACAGGCAACTACCACCAAAAGGATGATAGCATAAACACTCTTGCTGAATCTTACATCAACCAGATGACAGACGTCCCACCAAAAGGATGACAGAGAAAAACTCACACCGGCCACTACCACCAAAAGGATGATAGGACAAACACTATTGCATAATCTGACACTAATATGATGACAGACCCACCACCAAAAGGATGACGGAGCGAAAATCATACGACCCACTACCACCAAAAGGATGATACGACAAACACTATCGCACAATCTAACATCAACAAGATGACAAATGTAACGCCCCATATTGCTTGTAGGATTACCGACTGACCCCACAAACCAACACGAGTCTTTTCAGCATGCTTTTTCCTCACTCACATGCTTTCCGGGAAACTTCCCAGAAGGTCACCCATCCCAGAATTGCTCCAAGTCAAGCACGCTTAACTGTGGAGTTCTTATGAACGGGCTACCAAAAAGAAGATGCATCTTGTTGGTATAGGTAGTACCAATTAATCCTTATAAGCCTTCATTCAACCATGCAGTCTCATACCTGCATAGCCTCAGGATCCCTCTCATTCGGATGTGAATTCGGTTTTCCCCTAGAAGCTGCTAGGAGTGTCTCATTGTCATGCCTCATGACACCGACAACCACTCCCTCGCCCACGGGTGTTACATGTAACCACCATCCTCTTTCACCTCAGGTGTTACATGCCCACCAGCTTCCGCTTGGTTCGTCCCCGAACCACATCGTACTGGAAGAGGTATGGCTCTGATACCATTTGTAACGCCCCATATTGCTTTTAGGATTACCGACTGACCCCACAAACCAACACGAGTCTTTTCAGCATGCTTTTTCCTCACTCACATGCTTTCCGGGAAACTTCCCAGAAGGTCACCCATCCCAGAATTGCTCCAAGTCAAGCACGCTTAACTGTGGAGTTCTTATGAACGGGCTACCGAAAAGAAGATGCATCTTGTTGGTATAGGTAGTACCAATTAATCCTTATAAGCCTTCATTCAACCATGCAGTCTCATACCTGCATAGCCTCAGGATCCCTCTCATTCGGATGTGAATTCGGTTTTCCCCTAGAAGCTGCTAGGAGTGTCTCATTGTCATGCCTCATGACACCGACAACCACTCCCTCGCCCACGGGTGTTACATGTAACCACCATCCTCTTTCACCTCAGGTGTTACAACAAACCTCCACTAAAAGGATGACAGAGCGAAACTTACACCGGCCACTACCACTAAAAGGATAATAGGACAAACATTATTGCACAATCTAACATCAACAAAGATGACAAACCCCCCCACCAAAAGGATGACATAGCGAAACTCACACCAGTCACTACCACCAAAAGAATGATAGGACAAACACTATCGCACAATCTGACATCAAGAAGATGACAGACCCCCACTAAAAGGATGACGGAGCGAAACTCACACAGGCCACTACCACCACAAGGATTATAGGACAAACACTATTGCACAATCTGACATCAATTAAGATGACAGACCCACCACCAAAAGGATGACGGAGCAAAACTGACACAGGCCACTACCACCAAAAGGATGATAGGATAAACACTCTTGCAAAATCTGAAATCAACAAGATGACAAATCCCCCACCAAAAGGATGATGGAGTAAAAGTCACACCAGCCACTACCATCAAAAGAATGATAGGACAAGCATTATCGCAAAATCCGACATCAATTAAGATGACAGACCCACCACCAAAAGGATGACGGAGCGAAAATCACACCGGCCACTACCACCAAAAGGATGATAGGACAAACACTATCACACAATATGACATCAATTAAGATGACAGTCCCACCACCAAAAGGATGACGGAGCAAAAATCACACCGGCCACTACCACCAAAAGGATGATACGACAAACACTATCGCACAATCTGACATCAACAAGATGACAAACCACCCACTAAAAGGATGACGGAGCGAAACTCACACCGGCCACTACCACCAAAAGGATAATAGGACAAACATTATTGCACAATCTGACATGAATAAGATGACAGACCCCCCACCAATAGGATGACGGAGCGAAAGTCACACCGACCACTACCACCAAAAGCATGATAGGACAAACACTATCGCACAATCTGACATCAACAAGATGACAAACCCCCCACTAAAAGGATGACGGAGCGAAACTGACACAGGCAACTACCACCAAAAGGATGATAGCATAAACACTCTTGCACAATCTTACATCAAACAGATGACAGACGTCCCACCAAAAGGATGACAGAGCAAAACTCACACCGGCCACTACCACCAAAAGGATGATAGGACAAACACTATTGCATAATCTGACACTAATAAGATGACAGACCCACCACCAAAAGGATGACGGAGCAAAAATCACACCAGCCACTACCACCAAAAGGATGATACGACAAACACTATCGCACAATCTGACATCAACAAGATGACAAACCCCCCACTAAAAGGATGACGGGGCGAAACTTACACCGACCACTACCACCAAAAGGATATAAGGACAAACACTATCGCACAATCTAACATCAACAAAGATGACAAACCCCCCCACCAAAAGGATGACATAACGAAACTCACACCAGTCACTACCACCAAAAGGATGATAGTACACACACTATCGCACAATCTGACCTCAATTAAGATGACAGACCCACCACCAAAAGGATTACGGAGCGAAACTCACACCGGCCACTACCACCAAAAGGATGATAGGACAAACACTATCGCACAATCTGACATCAAGAAGATGACAGACCCCCACTAAAAGGATGACAGAGCGAAACTCACACAGGCCACTACCACCAAAAGGGTTATAGGACAAACACTATTGCACAATCTGACATCAATTAAGATGACAGACCCACCACCAAAAGGATGACGGAGCAGAACTGACACAGGCCACTACCACCAAAAGGACGATAGGATAAACACTCTTGCACAATCTGAAATCAACAAGATGACAGACCCCCCACCAAAATTATGACGGAGCAAAAGTCACACCAGCCACTACCACCAAAAGCATGATAGGACAAACATTATCGCACAATCGGACATCAATTAAGATGACAGACCCACCACCAAAAGGATGACGAAGCGAAACTCACACTGGCCACTACCACCAAAGGATGATAGGACAAACACTATCGCACAATCTGACATCAATTAAGATGACAGTCCCACCGCCAAAAGGATGACGGAGCGAAAATCACACCAGCCACTACCACCAAAAGGATGATACGACAAACACTATTGCACAATCTGACATCTACAAGATGACAAACCCCGCACTAAAAGGATGACGGAGTGAAACTCACACCGGCCACTACCACCAAAAGGAAAATAGGACAAACATTATTGCACAATCTGACATGAATAAGATGACAGACCCCCCACCAATAGGATGACGGAGCGAAAGTCACACCGACCACTACCACCAAAAGCATGATAGGACAAACACTATCGCACAATCTGACATCAACAAGATGACAAACCCCCACCAAAAGGATGACGGAGCGAAACTCACACCGTCCACTACCACTAAAAGGATGATAGGACAAACACTATCGCACAATCTGACATCAATTAAGATGACCTACCCACCACCAAAAGCATGACGGAGAGAAAGTCACACCGTCCGCTACAACCAAAAGGATGATAGGACAAACACTATCGCACAATCTGACATAAATAAGATGACAGACCACCCCACCAAAAGTATAATGGAGCGAAAGTGACACCGACCACTTCCGCCAAAAGCATGATAGGATAAACACTATTGCAAAATCTGACATCAACAAGATGACAGACCCCCACCAAAAGGATGACGGAGCGAAACTCACACCGGCCACTACCACTAAAAGGATGATAGGACAAACACTATCGCACAATCTGACATCAATAAGATGATAGACCCCCCACCAATAGGATGACAGAGTGAAAGTCACACCGACCACTACCACCAAAGGCATGATAGGAGAAACACTATCGCACAGTCTGAGATCAACAAGATGACAGACCCCCACCAAAAGGATGACAGAGCGAAACTCACACCGGCCACTACCGCTAAAAGGATGATAGGACAAACACTATCGCATAATCTGACATCAATTAAGATGACAAACCCACCACCAATAGGATCACGAAAAGAAATTCATACCAGCCACCACCACCAAAAGGATGATAGGACAAACACTATCGCACAATCTGACATCAATTAAGATGACAGACCCACCATCAAAAGGATGACGGAGCGAAATTGACACATGCCACTACCACCAAAAGGATGATAGCATAAACACTCTTGCACAATCTTACATCAACCAGATGACAGACGTCCCACCAAAAGGATGACAGAGCAAAACTCACACCGGCCACTACCATCAAAAGGATGATAGGACAAACACTATTGCACAATCTGACACTAATAAGATGACAGACCCACCAACAAAAGGATGACAGAGTGAAACTCACACTAGCCACTACCACCAAAAGGATGATAGGACAAACACTATCGCACAATCTGACATCAACATAATGACAAACCCACAACCAAAAGGATGACAGAGCAAAACTAACACCAACCACTACCACCAAAAGGATGATAGGTCAAACACTGTCGCACAATCTGACATCAACAAAGATGACAAACCCACTACCAAAAGGATGACATAGCGAAACTCACACCAGTCACTACCACCAAAAGGATGATAGGACAAACACTATCGCACAATCGGACATCAATTAAGATGACAGACCCACCACCAAAAGGATGACAGAGCAAAAATCACACCAGCCACTACCACCAAAAGGATGATAGGACAAACACTATTGCACAATCTGACATCAATAAGATGACAGATCCCCGCCAAAACGATTACGGAGCGAAACTCACACCGACCACATCCACCAAAAGGATGATAGGACAAACATTATCGCAGAATCTGACATAAAGAAGATGACAAACCCCCACTAAAAGGATGATGGAGCGAAACTCACACAGGCCACTACCACCAAAAGGATTATAGGACAAACACTATTGCACAATCTGACATCAATTTAGATGACAGACCCACCACCAAAAGGATGATGGAGCAAAACTGACACAGGCCACTACCACCAAAAGGATGATAGGATAAACACTCTTGCACAATTTGACATCAACAAGATGATAGACCCCCCACTAAATGGATGACGGAGCAAAAGTCACACCGGCCACTACCACCAAAAGCATGATAGGACAAACATTATTGCACAATCTGAATTCAATTAAGATGACAGACCCACCGCCAAAAGGATGACATAGCAAAAATCACATCGGCCACTACCACCAAAGGGATGATAGGACAAACACTATTGTAAAATCTGACATCAACAAGATGACAGACCCCCACCAAAAGGATGACGGAGCGAAACTCACACCGGCCACTACCACTAAAAGGATGATAGGACAAACACTATCGCACAATCTAACATCAATAAGATGATAGACTCCCACCAATAGGATGACAGAGTGAAAGTCACACCGACCACTACCACCAAAAGCGTGATAGGAGAAACACTATCGCACAGTCTGAGATCAACAAGATGACAGACCCCCACCAAAAGGATGACAGAACGAAACTCACACCGGCCACTACCACTAAAAGGATAACAGGACAAACACTATCGCACAATCTGACATCAATTAAGATGGCAGACCCACCACCAAAAGGATGACAAAGCAAAACTCACACAAACACTACCACTAAAAGGATGATAGGACAAACATTATCGCATAATCTGACATCAATTAAGATGACAAACCCACCACCAATAGGACCACGGAAAGAAATTCATACCAGCCACCACCACCAAAAGGATGATAGGACAAACACTATCGCATAATCTGACATCAACATAATGAAAAACCCACGACCAAAAGGATGACATAGAGAAACTAACACCGACCACTACCATCAAAAGGATGATAGGTCACACACTATCGCACAATCTGACATCAACAATGACAAACCCCCCTCCAAAAGGATGACATGGCGAAACTCACACCGACCACTACCACCAAAAGGATTATAGGACAAACACTATCGTACAATCTGACATCAATAAAGTTGACAGACCCACCACCAAAAGGATGACAGAGAAAAACTCACATCCGCCACTACCACGAAAAGGATGATAGAATAAACATTATCGCACAATCTGACATAAGCAAGATGACAGGCCCCCCACCAAAAGGATGACGGAGCGAAACTCACATCGGCCACTACTACCAAAAGCATGATAGGGCAAATACTATCGCACAATCTGACATCAACAAGATGACAAACCCCCCACTAAAAGTATGACGGAGCGAAACTCACACCGGCCACTACCACCAAAAGGATAATAGGATAAACATTATTGCAAAATCTGACATGAATAAGATCACAGACCCCCCACCAATAGGAAGACGGGGCGAAAGTCACACTGACCACTACCACCAAAAGCATGATAGAAGAAATACTATCGCACAGTCTGAGATCAACAAGATGACAGACCATCACAAAAAGGATGACGGGGCGAAACTCACACCGGCCACTACCACAAAAAGGATGATAGGACACACTATCGCACAATCTAACATCAATTAAGATGACAGACCCACCACCAAAAGGATGACGGAGATAAACTCACACCGTCCACTACAACAAAAAGGATGATAGGACAAACACTACCGCACAATCTGACATCAGTTAAGTTGGCAGACCCACTACCAAAAGGATGACAGAGCAAAACTCAGACCGACCACTACCACCAAAAGGATGATAGGATAAACACTCTTGCACAATCTGACATCAACGAGATGACAGACCCCTCACTAAAAGGATGACGGAGCGAAACTCACACCGACCACTACCACCAAAAGGATGATAGGACAAATAGTATCGAACAATCTGACATCAAAAAGATGACAAACCCCTCACCAAAAGGATGACGGAGCGAAACTCACACCGGCCACTGCCACTAAAACGATGTTAGGACAAACACTATCGCACAGTCTGACATCAATAAGATGACAGACCCCCCACCAAAAGGATGACGGAGTGAAAGTCACACTGACCATTACCACCAAAAGCATGATAGGATAAACACTATCGCAAAATCCGATATCAACAAGATGACAGACCCCCACCAAAAGGATGAGGGAGCGAAACTCACACCGGCCACTACCACTAATAGGATAATAGGACAAATACTATCGCACAATCTGACACCAATTAAGATGACAAATCCACCACCAATAGGATCACGGAGCGAAATTCATACCAGCCACCACCACCAAAAGGATGATAGGACAAACACTATCGCACAATCTGACATCAATTAAGATGACAGACCCATCACCAATAGGATGACGGAGCGAAACTGACACATGCCACTACCACCAAAAGGATGATAGCATAAACACTCTTGCACAATCTGACATCAACCAGATGACAAACGTCCCACCAAAAGGATGACGGATCAAAACTCACACCGGCCACTACCACCAAAAGCATGATAGGACAAACATCATCGCACAATCTGACATCAATTAAGATGACGGAGCAAAACTCACACCGGCCACTACCACCAAAAGGATGATAAAATAAACACTCTTACACAATCTGACATCAACAAGATGACAGACCCCCCACCAAAAGGATGACGGAGCGAAACTCACACCGGCCACTACCACCAAAAGCATGATAGGACAAACATTATAGCACAATCTGACATCAATTTAGATGACAGGCCCACCACCAGAAGGATGACAGAGGGAAACTCACACCGGCCACTGCAACCAAAAGGATGATAGGACAAACACTATCGCACAGTCTGACATCAGTTAAGATGACAGACCCACCACCAAAAGGATGACGGAGCGAAACTTACACCGGCCACTACCACAAAAAGGATGATAGGACAAACACTATCGCACAATATGACATCAAGAAGATGATAGACCCCCCACCAAAAGGATGACGGAGCGAAACTCACACCGGCCACTATCACGAAAAGCATGATAGGACAAACATTATCGCACAATCTAACATCAATTATGTTGACAAACCCACCACCATAAGGATGACGGAGCAAAACTCACACCGACCACTACCACCAAAGGGATGATAGGACAAACACTATCGCACAATCTGACATCAACAAATATGAAAAACCCCCCACCAATAGGATGACGGAGCGAAAGTCACACTGACCACTACCACTAAAAGGATGATAGGACAAACACTATCGCACAATCTGACATCAATTAAGATGAGAGAACCACCAACAAAAAGATGACGGAGCAAAACTCACACCGGCCACTACCACCAAAAGGATGATAGGACAAACACTATCGCACAATCTGACATCAAGAAGATGACAGACCCCCACCAAAAGGATGATGGAGCGAAACTCACACAGGCCACTGCCACCAAAAGGATGATAGGACAAACACTATCGCACAATCTGACATCAATAAAGTTGACAGACCCACCACCAAAAGGATGACAGAGAAAAACTCACATCGTCCACTACCACCAAAAGGTTGATAGAATAAACACTATCGCACAATCTGACATCAACAAGATGACAGACCCCCCACCAAAAGGATGACGGAGCGAAACTCACACCGGCCACTACTACCAAAAGCCTGATAGGACAAATACTATCGCACAATCTGAGATCAACAAGATGACAAACCCACAACCAAAAGGATGACAGAGCGATACTGACACCGACCACTACCACCAAAAGGTTGATAGGCAAAACACTATCGCACAATCTGACATCAATAAATATGACAAACCCCCCACCAAAAGGATGACAGAGCGAAACACACACCGGCCACTACCCTTAAAAGGATGATAGGACAAACACTATCGCACAATCTGACATCAATAAGATGACAGACCCACCACCAAAAGGATGATGGAGCGAAACTCACACTAGCCACTACCACCAAAAGGATGATATGACAAACACTATCGCA
The DNA here is from genome assembly GCA_963859935.3 of Lathyrus sativus. Lineage (NCBI taxonomy): Eukaryota > Viridiplantae > Streptophyta > Magnoliopsida > Fabales > Fabaceae > Lathyrus > Lathyrus sativus. The sequence continues at coordinate 185,602,272 of OZ012739.1, forward strand.
CAATCTGACATCAATAAGATGACAGACCCCCCACCAATAGGATGACGGAGCGAAAGTCACACCGACCATTACTACCAAAATCATGATAGGACAAACACTATCGCACAATCTGACATCAACCAGATGACAGACCCCCATCAAAAGTATGACGGAGCAAAGCTCACATCGACCACTACAACTAAAAGGATGATAGGACAAACACTATCGCACAATCTGACATCAATTAAGATGACAAACCTACCACTAAAAGGATGATGGAGCACCACTAAAAGGATGACGGAGCAAAAATCACACCGGCCACTACCACCAAAAGGATGATAGGACAAGCACTATCGCACAATCTGACATGAAGAAGATGACAAACCCCCACCAAAAGGATGACGGAGCGAAACTCACTTAGGCCTCTGCCACCAAAAGGATGATAAGGCAAACACTATCGCACAATCTGACATCAATTAAGTTGACAGACCCACCACCAAAAGGATGACTGAGCAAAACTCACACCGGCAACTACTGTCGCTACTGCGAAAATCGGCGCCGGCTATGACAGAAGAGTCGCCACTGTGCGTTATTTATCCCAAAAGAGGGAAAGGAAACACTCAGAGAAAACCTAACGCAAAGAGGGAAAGGGATGGTCGTCGCAACAAAATCCTAGATTCGGGAGTCGGTTACGCAAGGGGAAGGTATTAACAACCCTCACTTCCATCGTACTCGACGGGATCCACGTTTGTTTTATATCTAAGGGTGTGTTTATCTATCTACTCTAAAGGTCTGGTCTAAAAAGAAAGGAAAATGACTCGACAAAGTATCACACTTTATGCCTACGTATTCCCGTCTAGAACGACAAATCAGAGTCAACGTAGTTCGCCTAACTACGGGTTAAAGGGGAATATTGCTCGCCGAGATGTCGCATCTCGTGCCTACGTACTTTCATAACGTAGTTCGGGCTACAGAAGACACAAGCTTGTCTGACAATTTTTTATCTCCTTATGAAAGGGTTTTCCTGATTAAGGGTCCAAGAGGACAAAAACAGAGTTTGAACGTTTGTTTGAGTTTTTTTACAAAAGAAATGTTTTTTAGGATGTTCACAATCTCAGTCGCACTAGCGACTATGACCCAGGAGTGAACGCTTCGTATGTCACCCAAAGGGTACCACACTAACATCCAGATTACTGGAGAGAGACCTTCCACTAAGCTTTTCCCAGATAGCTTAAGGCTCGTAACGCACGACTTCAATTAACCTTATTACTGTGTTTTTGCATTGTTTTGAGATGAGAAGAGAAAGATACCCTAAAACTATGATTGAAAGGGGAATCTACCTACAGTTATCATGCATGCGTCAAAACCTAATGTCTGTCATAATTCCCTCTTGCCCAGAGGAAATCAGAGATCCTAGAGGAAAACAGCAAAAGAAAACAAGCAGTAAACAGTAAACAGTAAAATGCATGCTATGCAACAGTATAAGAGAGGCAAAGGAGAGAACAACAGGCAAGAGGAGACAAGCTCCACCTCAAACCTAAGGGTAATCAACACAAGCAAAAAGACAATACAGAGAAAGATAAAAGATACAGAGAAAACATCCCCAAGCAGCAGCAACAAACTCCTACAGCAGACAGCAACAACAAGCTCTAAACAACACAGTTGAAATGACAGCAAAGTTGACAGCAAGACTTCATCTTCAAGCTAGCTTCTATCTTTAAACTTCTTCAACTTCATCTTCAAGATCTAGCAAGCACACTCCAAGCAGAGGAACAATCACTAAGATCAAGGTTGCAATGTTGAGAACCCAATGAAAACCAAAGGAAATCATCAAGCACCAACATTGAAATGGAAAGGTATCCTCAAAGTTCTACTCAACTATGGCCATACCACACATCCCTCCAAAGGAGAGATGGAGTTTCCCTAGGAGGACTTCATGTCATTGGATGGAATAGAGGCACACAATGCATTCTATGTTTGATGAAGAAATCAAAACTAGCTCTAATGGCTCTTCCTAAAACCCTAATCTCCAAGCTCCAATATTCAAGCCATAGCAGCTATACCAAGTCCAGAAGACCTCTCAAAAAGGAATCCAAGTAACTCCAACTCCAAAGTCACCAACAAGACCAAGCAAGCAAAGGCACATAAAATAGAACACCACAAGCACAAGCAACTTGCAAAATACAACTAAAATAGAAAACAAAATTGTAAAAATCTAATAAAATTCCTAGGGGAACATACATGTTTTAACAACCTAGGATTAAAATATTAAAGCCTAATTCAACTTCTAAGTCACCTAAATAATTTCTAAAATGAAAGGTAATCAACAAGTTTAGAAAGGCTCTAATCTCAACACGTAAAACAGAACCTAAAGTGGTTCTAAAATATCAACAAAAATCCTAAGGGAACATGAATATCTACCCTAACACATACTAAAAAATCAAAGCCAAATTCATCACCAATTGGAAGAAAAAAATTCAACAAAACAGATGGTCAATTGTGCAAATATTAAAGAATTAAATAAAATGAGAAAAATCAGATTAAATATAAAAATGCATGAAAATGCATTTTATTGAGTTCAGAAAATCTCAAATTCTCTCAAGATCATGGAGGTATTTTTAAAATAAATTTTGGATCAAGAATGAATTTATTACGATTTTTTGAATTAATAAAGCATTAAAATAAAACAAAATGAATAAAAGAAAATAAAACTCTGAAATAAAACGTGAGCCATAAGATGAGGAGACTGGTCTACTAATCCAAGCGCTGAGTGCATGCCAACGCATTAAATGAAACGCCTGCGTTTTGATCCTCAGAAGTCAACAAAAAGAAATAAAACGCATCTGCTGGATCTGTGGTCTAGTCAAGGTCAAAGGCAAGATCTTATGGCTATGGAGTCATCTTCTCCAAAGTTCAACCTGGCCTGAGTGAGACTCAGTGTGGTGGCCGGAGAAGACTTCGGTCGTCTTCTCCGGTGAGCAGGTGTTGCGGGTGATCAAACATCAACAATCCTTACATCAATCTCTCCAGAATTTCATCAGGATCTCAAATCTCTTACTCAAATGTTCTAACTCTCCATGGATTTTAAAACACGAAGCAATGTTCAGAAATAGCATCCAGATCAAACATCACCAATTGCACAATTAAGATCATAGAAATCATCCTTATGCTATACTGATCATCCTGATCTATCCAAATTATGTTATAGCCTTAAGATCAGATCTACTCGAATCAAAACAGAAATGGAACCTCATGATCAAACATCATCAATTTCTTAGAGCTTGATTCATGTGGAAAATTGAAAATAGAAATGGTACCTCATGATCAAACATCACCAATTGCTTAGAGCTTGAAGAATCAAAATAGATCCTAACCACAAGTTCAAATCTAACTACATCATGCTAATTCATGTGGAAAATTGAAAGTTACTAACCTGTTGTAGATTTAGTAACAGAGGTGCTTAGAGCTTGATTCTTCCCTCAAAACTTTCTAGAATCATTCAAGGATGCAAGAGGATGATGCTTCAACCTTCAATTTGCTCTGAATCAGCCTGGAACTTAAAACACGATTTCACTTGCGCCTTGGAATTTTTCAACTTCAACTTCAGTGTTCTTCACGAAATGAATGCCAAAACCACTATGAATTCACTGCAATGAATATATAGAATGTTTTTATGGGCTTTTGAAGTGTGTTTGAAGCCCAATCCATCAATTTACAAATTCTGATTTTGCTCTTGAAGTTGCACATGACAGTCACGATTTTGCCATGGAAACTGTTCTAGAATATTCCCTTTCAACTGCAAATTCCCTTGTGAGTGTATTCAGACCAAAAGGAGCACTTGAATTGCATTGGTAAGGATTTTGGATATGTGATTTGCAAATGAAGAAATCAAATGACAACTCATGAAACTTGGTCTAAACTCAAAATTCTGGTAATGCCATTGTGTCCAGAATTCAATTTCCATTCAAAAAATGTGGTCATTTGACATGTTTTGGTCCTATAACTCAAAATTGGCATTTTTCCTCCTTAATTCATTTGAAAATTTCCCCTTTTGAAACCATTTCAAACCAAGTCTTGCTATGAGCTCAATCAATCCATCATGACCTCTTGGATAGCCTAAAAACCCCATTTTGAACAACTTTCATGTTGAACAAAAATCCATTTGAGAAGTGCAAGTTGGAGATTTTGGCCTATGATTGAAAATGACCTATAATCTTACATTCCCAAAATACCCCTGACTTGTAAACCTCATAACTTGAGTTATACAAATCAGATGGAAGAGTTCTAGTACAATTTAGAAAGCTAAGATCATGAGGAACGACTTTCATGTTGGCCAAAAGTTCAGGTGAAACATCCTTCTAAGTCAAAAATAGATTTGAAGTCAGATGATTTTCATAGACAAATTTTAGAGGCATCTGAGGACTTGTAACTTGTCTGGACCATAACTTGAGTTATATAAATCCCCTTGAGGACTTCTAGTACTCAAATTAAAGTTATTGAGATGCTATACAAGTTTAATGTTGGCCAAAGATCCATTTGAAACTTGTATCTTTACTTATGTAGCCTTGAAGTTAGGCACTAAACAGGGGATTTTACACTGAAACCCTAATATAGCAACTTCCCACACTCATGAATCTTCTTGATTTGATCTTGGCACAACACCACAAGTGTCTTAACATGTCATTACATGAACTCCATGACCTAAAAGTAGGCTTTTATACCCTTCAATTGCACAGTTGACCTAGGATTAACCCAGATGAAACCCTAATTGCTTGCACCTCAACTGTGGCTCTTGCACTTGACACAATAACTTGATTAAACTCTCCCATGGACCTCTAGGAATTCTATGAGCTCCATACACATCCTCTTCTCACATTCAACACTTCATAACCCTCTGATGGTCTTCAATTGATCCTCAAGTTAGGAGAAGATTCACACTCAAACATCTAAACCCTTAGGCACTCAAACCACCTTCTGATGACTTTGACCACTCCTCAATCTTGAATGAGACCTCTTGATATGCTTCTCTTGAGAATAATAACACTTGATCCCCTGCTATATGAATGATAACATGATATGCAAATGATATAACTAGGCAGATGATAATGCAATGAAACATAAACCAGGTAAGAAAAGGTTGAGCAAATTTTGGGGTGCAACAACTGCCCCTATTCAAATGGCTTGGACCCGACTGGCTGAAGAGCGAACGACCTTCAAACAATCGAGGTAGAAGACGGTTGAATACCAAGAAACCCGGAAATTTTCCAACCGCAGAAATACACAGCGAAAACTACCTGGGGAACAACATCCATTGTGCTGAACCCAGTTGTTACGGCAACAACTGATCAATCATCTGATAAAACATGGGATTTCAACATTAACCCCCTGTGTGACGCCACAGGCATCGAATTAATTTTGCAAGAAACAACTCCATCCACAACTGGACTAAACTTCGTCAACACGAGGAAAGACTCCATCAACACGGGTATAATTCCGTCCATAACTTGAATAACGATCTCTGTCAATCACAGGTAATGACTCCGTCAACACGGATAACAATCACTGTTAACTTTACTGGGGACAACTCCGTCGACCACGGGTAATAACTCCATCCATACGGGTAACAATCACTGTCAACACAGGTAACACTTCCGTCAATACGGGCAACAATGACTGTCAACACAGGTGACAAATCCGTCAACACGGATAACAATCTCCGGTGATTTCACTGGGACAACTCCGTCAATCACGGGTAACGACTCCGTCAACACGGATAACAATCACAGTCAACACAGGTACGATTCTGTCAACACGGATAACAATCACTGTCAACACAGGTACGATTCCGTCAACACGGATAACAATCACTGTCAGCACGGGTAGCAATCAATGTCAACACATGCGCAATCACTGTCAATCACAGGTACAATTCCGTCAACACGGATAACAAGCTCTGTCCATCATAGGTACAATTCCGTCAACACGGATATCAATCTCTGTCAACACAGGGAAGAATTCCGTCAACACGGACAACAAGCTCTGTCCATCACAGGGAAACAATTCCGTCAACACGGATACATTTAAAGAATACTTTGTTGGGGGAATACGAGAGACTTAACCAAACCACTCTGTGGGGAAATCATTAGTGACAACTCCAAAAGCTTAAGACATGAAATCTTCTATTGTTGACGTAACAGAAACCTGAGAAGAATCCCGCTGGGGACGAAAAGTTACTTAACCGAGCAACTCTGTTATGGGATGAACGTTATCAACACCTGTCTCATGCTGAGAACTTGAATATCTGGGAATCCTTCTGAACAAGAATCTCACTCCTCTGCAAGGGATAACACCTGAAACCAAAGAGGTAACCAACCTGGCTTATATTTTAAAATGCGTATGTTTGACAATGGCGTAATGCTCCATACGGCATGGAAATGCTATGCGTTTGGATAGATGCAAATATGATGATATATGCAAAATGCAAAGATGCCAAGAGGCGCTTCAGCAAAATAAATGCTGAAGACAAGACCCAATCCGTTGGGGATAACCAAATACCACAAAGCATTCCAACAAAATAAATGTTGGAACGGTGCAACCAACTCCACTAGGGATAACCATCCTGCTGGGGAATGGCTCACAAGCTTGAAATTACGAGCCCAGTTAATGATGTTCATTCGGTCGGAGGAAAAACAACCTGCTGGGGAGAATGAGAAACAATCCTGCATAGGGATAATCCTTCTGAACCAAAGACGACTTGATTATACTCTGCGGGAGCTACCCATGTTGGGAATGGAGTCTGCACATACTCACTGCTGGGAATGCACCTTCTGTTGGGGACATCACAATCCACTGAGGATACTCTCTTGGCAACTTCCCTGGGGAATACTCTTCTGGGGAGGACCACCCACATCCAATAGGGGTAAGTGCCATCTCAAATCTTCTGAGATAAGATGTGACTTCCGTCTGCTGAGGAATGATACCATCACTATGTCACAGGACTCTGGCTGGGGAACACAACTTTTCTGCCTATTTGCTCCAAAGGTGAGAACCCTGTGAAATACAAACGAGACAAAACAAATCTATACAACAAATTCTATTCCGGTTAGTATTCGTGACGTTCGTTCAGTCAATTCTAAGTTTTAGCAATTATTGGCAAGGGCCAGCAAGTTTATGCACATGCAAGTTTATCAAAAACATCGGCGTTTTTTATAAACAAAACAGTAAAGAATAAGCATCAAGTACTGAATAACATGCTTTATTGATAACGGTCCTGTAAATAGGCAAAATTTTGTACACTGGATGCAACTCCTGGAAAGAGGAATTTACACACAAACAAAAATACAATATTACAGAAGCGCAAAGAAAATTTGTATACATGTCGGCAACGCGGTACAGACGAACACCATGAGCTGATCCTCCTATGACTCGCCTGACTCTGATGCTTTCCCGATACTCGCTATTCAGAAGAGATTGTTTTGGATATACGACCCTCAGGTACTCCCAAACCACTAAGCAATGCAGTATCAAACTCGGACCGCAGTCATTTGCTTTTTCGAATCCCTAACTTTTGCGTGAACCGCCCTTTGCGGGTTTTCAATTCACCGGGATACTCTTTTTTGCCGAAGTTTCCCTTTTCAGGTTTTCAACTTCCCGGGTGTACATTTTTTCAATTTTATCCCTAACTTTTGCCCGAACCTTTTATTCCTTTTTTATGGTTCGCCGAGATGCCCCCCTTTTGCCTGGACTCTTTTTTTTCGTTCAGCGGGTCATTTTAAGCAAAGTATTTTTTAACTGCGTCCGAGTTCACAGGGGATGTGAAGTCCTTACCATCCATGGTGGACAACAGTAAGGCTCCTCCAGAGAAAACCTTTCTCACGACATATGGACCTTCATAGTTGGGATTCCATTTTCCCCTATGATCCGATTGTGGTGGGAGAATCTTTTTCAGAACAAGATCACCCGTCTGAAAGCTTCGAGGACACACCTTTTTATCATAAGCTTTCTTCATCCGGCTTTGATACAGCCGACCATATGCTAGAGAAGCCAGTCTCTTCTCATCCATTAAACTGAGCTGATTCAATCTATCTTTCACCCATTCTGCCTCATCTAATTGGACATCACGCAAAACCCTCAGAGAAGGAATCTCAACCTCTAATGGTAGGACAACCTCCATACCATATACTAATGAAAAAGGAGTTGCCCCGGTTGATGTGCGTACCATCGTACGATAACCGTGCAAAGCAAAAGGCAACATCTCATGCCAGTCCTTGTAGGTCACAACCATCTTCTGAACGATCTTCTTTACGTTTTTTTGGCCTCTTCAACAGCACCATTCATCTTGGGCCGATAAGGAGAAGAGTTGTGATGTTCAATTTTGAAATTCTGGCACAATTCCTACATCATCTTGTTATTCAAATTCGAACCGTTGTCAGTGATAATCCGCTCCGGGATTCCATAACTGCAGATAATATCCTTCTTGATAAATCCGGCTACCACCTGCTTGGTAACATTAGCATATGACGCCACTTCAACCCATTTGGTGAAGTAATCAATAGCTACCAAGATAAAACGATGTCTGTTGGATGCCGTGGGCTCAATCTTTCCAATCACATCAATTCCCCATATGGAAAAAGGCCAAGGCGACGACATAACGTTCAGAGGGGTCGGAGGCACATGAATCTTGTCCGCATAAATTTGGCATTTATGACACTTCTTTGCAAATTTGAAACAATCTGTTTCCATTGTTAGCCAGTAATACCCTGCTCTTAATAGCTTTCTCGTCATCGCATGTCCGTCGGCATGCGTGCCAAATGTACCCTCGTGGATTTCTTCCATGAGCAACTTAGCCTCTTTCTCATCCACACATCGCAACAACACCACGTCGTGGTTTCTCTTGTACAAAACCCCATCCGGATTCAAATAGAAATTGCAAGCCAATCTCCTAAGAGTCTTCTGATCACGACTGGATGCCCCAGCCGGATACTCTTGGTTCTTTAGGAAATTCTGGATATCATAATACCACAGTTTGCCATCGGAAGCTTTCTCAATGGCAAATATAAAAGCGGGCCTATCAAGGTGAGAGATAACTATCCTGGGAGCCTCATTCCAGAAGTTAACCTTATACATCAAAGACAACGTCGCGAGAGCGTCTGCCATCTGATTTTCTGCTCGTGGTACATGGTGCAATTCCACCTTGTCAAAGAAAAGCAACAACCTTCTTGCACAATTCATATAGGGTATCAGATTGGGCTGACGAGTCTCCCACTCTCCCTTGATCTGGTTCACAACTAGAGCAGAGTCTCCGTATACATCAAGATTTTTAATTCTCAGATCAATAGCTTCTTCGAGCCCCATAATGCACGCTTCATATTCGGCCTCATTGTTGGTAACTAGAAAGGTCAATCTAGCAGTGAATGGGATGTGCAACCCATGGAGAGTAGTAATGATTGCCCTTATTCCACTTCCATATGAATTGACGGCACCGTCAAATATCAATTGCCATTTGGAACCCAACTCTGGACCTTCATCCGGCAACGGCTCCTCACAGTCCTTCATTTTTAAGTACATGATATCCTCGTTAGGAAAATCAAAATTCATCGACTGGTAATCATCAACTGGCGGCTCAGCTAGGTACTCTGACAGAACACTACCTTTAATAGCTTTTTGAGAAACATACTGGATATCGTATTCTGTCAATACCATCTGCCATCGGGCAATCCTTCCGGAAAGTGCTTGCTTTTCAAACACGTATTTGATCGGATCCATCTTTGAAATTAGCATGGTTGTATGATTGAGCATGTATTGCCTCAAACGTTTGGCAGCCCAGGCTAGCGCACAACACGTTTTTTCGAGCATTGAGTAACGAGACTCACAGTCTGTGAACTTTTTACTCAAGTAGTAAATCACATGCTCTTTACGTCCAGTCTCGTCATGTTGCCCGAGAACACAACCCATACTTTTCTCAAGAACCGTCAAATACATAATCAATGGTCTCCCGGCTACTAGGGGTATCAATATTGGAGGTTCCTGCTAATATTCTTTTATTTTCTCAAACGCCCTTTGACAATCTTCATTCCAGGTCACAGCTTGATCTTTTTTCAACAACTTGAATAATGGCTCGCACGTGGCCGTTGGATGAGATATGAACCGGGCAATGTAGTTCAACCTCCCTAAAAAAACCACGAACCTCTTTTTCTGTTTTCGGCGTTGGCATTTCTTGTATTGCTTTTATCTTAGCAGGATCAACCTCAATTCCTTTTTCGCTCACAATAAACCCCAATAGCTTACCAGATCTCACCCCGAAGGTGCACTTGTTAGGATTCAGTCTCAGCCTGAATTTCCTAAGCCTCTTGAACAATTTCAGAAGGTTGACCAGATGCTCTTCCTCCGTTTGGGATTTGGCAATCAAATCATCAACGTAGACTTCGATCTCTTTATGCATCATGTCATGAAAGAGTGTTGTCATAGCTCGCTGATATGTTGCCCCAGCGTTCTTCAAACCAAAGGGCATCACTTTGTAGCAGAACGTTCCCCACGGGGTAATAAAAGTTATTTTTCTCCATATCCTCCGGCACCATCTTTATTTGATTATAGCCCGAAAAGCCGTCCATGAAGGAAAACACGGAGAATTGAGCGGTGTTGTCGACCAGCACATCAATATGAGGAAGCGGAAAGTCGTCTTTTGGGCTCGCCTTATTCAAATCTCGATAGTCCACGCACATCCGCACCTTACCATCTTTCTTTGGTACAGGTACTATATTAGCGACCCATGAGGGATAAGTTGTAACAGCCAGAAAACCGACATTCCATTGTTTTTGAACTTCCTCCTTAATTTTCACAGCCATATCTGGTCGAGTTCTTCTGAGTTTCTGCTTAATCGGCGGACATTCCTCAGGCAATGGCAGATGGTGAACCACCATATCAGTATCCAAACCAGGCATGTCTTCGTAATACCAAGCAAAGATATCACTGTACTCCCGCAGCATCTTAATGAGCCTTTGCTTGATATCACTTTGCAGTGCAGCCCCGATCTGGATATTCTTGACAACCTCTTCGGACCCCACGTTGATAATTTCAATTTCCTCCTGATGAGGCAGAATGATTCTCTCTTCTTGTTTCAATAGTCGAGTCAACTCTTTTGATAAGTCATTATCCTCAACAATCTCTTCTTCTGCTTGAAATATCGGGTGCTCGAAGTCGAAGCGAGTCATAGGAAGTTTGTGATCGGTGTCGTGATCGGTGTCGTCTGAAATATGAATCCTGCAATGAGAATGGTTAAATGTTTCAAATAATGCAAACAAAGCACATAACCACGTTGCCATTTTATTGTTAAACAAAAACAGGAAAAACAAGGATCACAAAATTTGCATGCGAAAAACGCCTTTATTAATGATTAAGCAAAGTACACACATAAGCAGGTAGCCCTAAAAACAGAATCACTATGCCCCGGGTAGGACACAGGATTATACAATAATTGAGAAAACAAATCATTACTGTTTTGTAGTCACTGGGACAAGTTCCTGGATAGACCAGTTGCACAGATTCTGTCCTGGCACGCCGGGCTTGATCCAAGAGTCCATATCGCAGTCACTATCTCCGTCTTCAGCATCAGAAACAACATTGATCGTTTCATAACAGACCCCACCTGGAGTGATCACCACTGGTCCTTTGAACTTTGGCGCGCCTGATGCGGAAGGTGACGATGTCGGGCGATACCCCAACCCAAACTTGTCCATCTTGACCGGAATTTCCAAGACATGGCCCCATCATTTGGTTGCTCCCGACTGAACCACTGCCCGAGGGTCTCTGTACGAAGACATGGCTGTGGAGGCAAATCGCCACACATCACACAAGTCTGCAAGACATTGGTTAATGCAGGTTTCGATGATGACAAATTCCCTGGATAGATTGGAAATTATGAACTCCAGATCTACTAAACCAGATGCAACGTATCACCCACCATATCCTTTTACGCTTGTCTTAAAACTTCTGAAATGAATATACTATGTGTAGATAAAATGCAATCATGACCAAAGGCATGAAAGACCTCAAACTGATGAATTTTTGCAGGTTTGCAGGGCATGAGTCGACCATAGGGTCGGCGCATGCATCAGAACAATTCTGCACTAGTCAGTGCACAAGGCAATGCGTCGACCATAGGGTCGGCGCATGAAGGAATAACTTTCCAATGGGTCAGCGCGTAAAGGCATGAGTCGACCATAGGGTCGGCGCATAATGGAAATAGATTTCAACGGGTCAGCGCACGCCGACTGTATGGTCGACGCACACTGATGAATTTTCCAGATTTCCAAAACAACACAGGCCATGCGTCGACGCAAATACCTGTTATGGTCGACCGTTCGGGCGGAAAATCTGTTTTAAAATGCTTCCCTCTTATATTTGAAATACTGTTATGTCTAGAATTATGTTAGCACTATATATACTTGTTTAACCACTTGTGTCTTTGAACATTTGATATTCTTTTGATTCATGTGTTCAAAAACAAGAAAGAGTGAAATAGGTGTCCAAGATTCATCATCTTCATCTTCAACATCTCACAACATTTCAATTACACACAATCATTTTTGAAATGTATTTGTGAGAGATTCAAGGTGATAAGGTTCGAGGCTTAGATTGGAGAATCAAGCTCGGGGTTAAGATTGTGACAGGTTCTTTCTTGAATAAAACCATTGGGGTTTTACCCTCCAAGATTGGTTATAATTTTGGGGGTTTTTGGACGAGATTCTTCATCAAAGGTCAATCGAGCGAAGGTGATTGTGAAGAGGTGTTCTTCACAAGTCTAGTAGCGGATTCAGTGATTTTGAAGGGAAGATCTCGGGGTCGATTTGGTGCTGCTGAGATCAGCCGGAGCCAAAGGTTTGAACAACAACGTGTTATTCAATAAGGTGGCTGGAGTCGAAGGTCCATCAACACAAATCGGAGAACTTGATTCATCTTGAATCAAGGGGCAAGGAGTGAAGGCAACTTTCAACACATTGAGATTTCTGTTGTATATTTGCTGCTCAATCCTTGTATAAACTGTTACATTCAACAGGTGATATCTACAAAATCTATCTCAATTCTAGTTTTAGAATTGAGGGCAGACGTACCCCGAAGCGAGGACGACGGGGGAACTGCCTCACCAAATACTTGTCTTCTCTATTTTCAGCATTTACGTAATAGCTCAAAATAAGTGATTTTTGTATAAGCTCTATTGTCAAAATTGTGATATCAATTGGGTAAGAGGTTAAAACTCTGTTTTTGACTCCAAAGTACAACAAGACATTGTACTAGGCTGGTTGGAATCACTTACTCAACATAAATATCACTTGGAGTGTTTTTGCACACCAAGTGTTTGACATATTGCTTGAACCAAAATTATCTTGTGTATCTAGTTTTGGTTTGATTTTTGAATCATTGGAACTAGGAATCCTTACAACTGAAGTAAATAATTGATAAGTGAAATTAGTGTTGTGATTCTATTTTTCTAAATTGTCATTAATCCAAAGGCTTACGTATATCCGGTTTTCCAATAACCGTTCGTTTTAGACTATATTTTCCTCGGCCGCTTCCGCACTTAAAACATTTTTAAAACCAATTTTAAATTGGTAGCGCCGACTCAAATTTTAATTGGGGATCTATTCAACCCCCCCTTCTAGATCCGTGCCATAGTCTAACAATGGCCACCTCTGGCCCTTTGATGGGAACATGAGACTTGTCCTTGATCTGCAACCCCTCGAAGGCTTGGCATGGCGTCTCATGGATCTCCCCATCCACTTCGACGTACTTGAATGACGAAAGATGACTAACCAAAATGTCCTCCTCCCCGCAAATGGTGACAACACTATCCCCGACCATGTATTTAAGTTTTTGATGCAGCGTGGACGTCACAGCCCCTACAGAATGTATCCATGGTCGCCCAAGTAAACAGCTGTAAGCTGGATGTATATCTATGATGTAGAACACAATGTCAAACACTTCCGGCCCAACTTGGAGCGGCAACGTTATGGATCCAAACACCGACCTCCTGGTCCCATTAAAAGCCCTCACGACCAAGTCACTTGGCGTGCATATGATTCCTCGAATATCTAGCTTCATCATAGCCTTCTTTGGCAACACATTCAAGGATGATTCAGTGTCTACAAGAACGTGCGACATAACAGTGCCCCGACACTCCACTGAAATGTGCAAGGCCATATTATGGTCCAGACCTCTAGGCTTCAAATCAAAGTTAGTCAATCCCAAGCTGTGGCCAGCATTCACATGCGCCAGTACCCCCTCAAGCTGATTAACAGTTACTTCCTGAGGTACAAAAGACGTGTCCAAGATTTTCAACAAGGCATTTCGATGGGCCTCGGAACAAAGCAACAAAGATAGTATTGAAATTTTGGAGGGCGTCTGCTGCAAGTGCTCCACAATCTTATAATCACTTTTGCGAATCAATCTCATAAACTCTTCTACATCCTTGACCGATGTTTCTTTCTCTTTTGACTGGGAAGGTCCTCCTTCATTCACTTTGGCTTTGCCTCTAGCAATCCTCTCAGCCTCGATTTCGGGTGAAGTGAAGATTTTACCACTTCGGGTCATACCTCCCGCTTCAACAATATTTCCCACTGCCCCTGCTGGCTGGCTATCCACATTAATCTTTTCCCCGTTGCAAAAAGCTTCCAACCCATAATTCCATGGAATGGCTTTCGTACTCTCATAAGGAACGAGTCCTGCTTTCGTTATTGTGATAGTTGGCCGCTTGGCGGGCGCTGATATCGTAATAGTCTTTCCTGGAATTGTAATTGTTGCGACCTCACCCTGCTTTTCACATGTTACCTCTCAGGTTTCTCAACAGCAGTGCAGTTAAACTGTAAAGTTCCCTCATCAATCATGGCCTGAATACCTCTCTTCAAATCAATACAGCCCTCTGGTCGGGTCCAACAATCCAAACAATACTCATCACATCCGGGGAAGACCCCTCCTTTCAACAATCTGCTTTTAACATAACTTAAAGGTGTCTTCAAATCATTTACGTCCATAACCAAATCCAAATCTTCTTCTGTCAAAACAACATTCGCTCCATGATTCGACATTGGTTTCTGTACAATGTTGGGACCGTCATTACTGAAGTTGATGACTTTACTATCAATCAAATCTTGGACTTTGTGTTTAAAAGCATGACAACTCTCGATATCATGTCCGGGTGCCCCGGAATGAAATTCACACTGCTTACTAGTATCATACCCATAAGGAAGCGCTCCGGTGGGTGGGTCCAACGTTCTCTTCTTAACCAGATTCAAACTCAATAGTGTCTGAAGTAGTTCTGCATACGTTGACGGAGGTGTATCAAATACCCTCTTTGGCTTCCCATTTTGGATCCTTCTCTGAGTAGGATTATACCTTTGTTGTTGCTGCTGCTGCTGTTGTGGTTGTTGTCGTTGTTGAGGTATAGGGATCGTCACACTAGCAACCTGTTGTTGAATATACTGATTCCGACCTCTACCTCGTCCTCGACCACCATACACTGCACTGGCGTTTCCTTGCCTTTTACCACCAAAGACCTTTTTTGCACCTCCAGCTGAGGTCAATTCACCGGCTTGAATCTTATCGATTTTGATGCCATTTTCAATTCGTTCCCCCATGAGTATCATGTCAGAGAAACTAACCATCGAGCAATTGAGCAATTTATCATAATACATCCCAGAGAATGTTCCAACAAAAATATCAATCAATTCCCTTTCAACCATAGGGGGGTGGACTTTTGCCGCCAGATCACGCCAACGCTGAGCATACTCCTTGAAACTTTCCCCGTTCTTCTGTGAAAGACTTTGAAGCTGGACCCTATTTGGTGCAAGGTCACTATTGTATTGGTAATGTTTGACGAAAGCATCAGCCAATTCCTTCCAACTTCTGACCTGTGCAGGCTCTAGTCCCATGTACCATTCCAGCGATGGTCCTGACAAACTATCTTGGAAAAAATGCGTAAGCATCTTCTCATCATCAGAGTAAGCCGACATCCTCCGGTAGTATGAACGCACATGAACCCGTGGGCATGTATCCCCTTTATATTTATCGAAAGTGGGAGCTTTGAACTTCAATGGTACTCTCAGCACAGGAACCAGCCCCATGGTAGCCATGTCCAATCCTGCAGAATTTTGATTGGCTATACCTCTCATTTGTTCCTCCAGCATTTTAATCCTCCGATCACTATCAGTGGGACCCTCAAAACCCATGCCTTGCCCAGAAAAGGCATCTTCTTGACGATCTCTATTCCAGTACGGACCCTCATTACCATATCCGTCATAAGCAGCATTACGACCATGACCATGACCACTTTGGAAGAACCTGGGGTCATACCTCAGATTGCCAAGCTCTTGATTAGCAGCCACTGTCCCAAAACCAGTATTGAAAGGACCCAACCCAGCACCATTGGTATTCATATTGCCAAACCCAGCATTGCCGTAGCCATTATTACCAAAACCTTGATTATTATCACCAAACCCTCCGCTGCCGAGGCCCTGATTATTGAAACCATCATTGCCATCCCGATTGCCAAAGCCAAGACCATGATTGTTTTCACCAAAACCGGTATTGATACCAACATTCCTGTTAGTCTCCATGTTTCCATTAACATTATCAGCATTTCTGTTACCAACGTTGCCGTTGCAGTTGCCAGTACCAGTCTCACCAGCATTTGGTATCACTTCCTCCCTGCGAGGAGTCTCAACATGAGCAGAATTGTATTCAGTATTACCAGCCGCTCGCGCCAGCAGCGGTTGCACCAAAGTTTGAAGATGTTCCTGGCCTTTAGCCACAACCTCCATAGTCTGCATGAATTGGGCCAACCTATCCCGGATCTCCTGCATCTCAGACTGTACCTGATCCATGATCTTCTTACTGTTGCTTCTTGTAGCGTACCGGTGAGTTCTCTGTTTGTCAATCTTGAAACAACCTGTAAGATGCAGGAGATAAGATTCGAGCTCAAAAAAAGTACCTGCCATGCAATATGAACATGCAAATGCACACGTGTAAATATGCAACAGGTTAATTCCCCCCCCCCCCCCCCCCCCCCGATTCTAGTTCCGGAGAAGAAGCCATAACGACAATGGAGTCCCAAGCGAGCAAGCGCAGAATCAGAAACCTCATATATAAACAAATGCCAAGAGGCAGCGTACAAAGATACAACTGAATACAACTGGAAAAAAAACCTCGACCAACAAGCCTGGCGATGGTCAAAATACAAGTACAAATAACTAGAGAAAAGTAAAGGCAAATCAAGCCAAATGGCGCGCCCTGACATCTTCCAATATCCTCAACGTCTCCGGATGACCTAGTCTGGAGATTAGTTCCTGTATCAGTAATGCGTGTCGCTCAACAGTGGATCTCAGCATTTTGGCGTCCTCTTCACAGGCTCCCCTGCCAAAACACTCATCAATCCTGCATCTTTTGGAGCCAGCCTTCAATTCACCACCCCTAGTTTCTTGGACCATGCTACTCACTCTAGACTCAGCGTCACGTCTAAGAGATACCCCTTCAATAGTCTTCGCATTCTTAGCGTTGAGCTGCTCCTCTAACTGGGAAATCTGAAGCTTCAACTCATCTTCACGCTCCTTCCGGCTAGTAAGCGTGGCATTCCACAAAAGTTCCCATTTGGAAAGTCGAGAATAAGCCTTGTTCAGAAGTTCTTTCTTAGTAGCAAGTACACTACTAACACCATTCAGGGCTACTCCTACTTTCTCTCTCTTGCTGGTCTCTTCAGTCAAGTCTGAACCCAACCTATTAATCATCTCAGTCTGCTTCTTAAAAGTGAAGGTTGCATCTTTCTTTTCATGCCGGAGCTGGAAAATCTCTTTCTCTAGCTCTTCATTTGCTCTCTGCAACTCTTCCTTCTCAGCCAGCAGCTTGTTATACTTCTCAATCTCTACTGAAGTAGGTTCCTCAATCACCGGAATATACAAAGGCTCTACGGCAGGATATGGCATCGACTGTCACTCTTACCAAGCAATGCCTTTCCTCTTCTGTGAATATTACCCCAAACACGTCTCAATCTGACCAAAACATCTCAATCGAATAAACCCGTGAGATACAGAGATTCCTGTATCTCGTTTTCAACCGGAGAGTCCCTCAAAGCATAACCAAATTGTCTCACAAGCAGAGAAGGGTTATAGTTAATACAACCTTTCCGTCCAATCAAGGGAATGTTCGGAAAGCCACTGCAACTATATATAATATCCACTCCGAGCAAATGTTCTCAGCACACAATCCCATCAATCTAGAAGACCAATCTAAAGTACAAGCAGTATCAACAAAAGGTCCCTTCTTAGGAAGATGTCCCTGAAACCACCTGGATAGAAGAGGTACACAGCAAGAAACATTCTTTCCCCGACGCTTCTCATTCTTATAGTGAATAAAATGATAAACGTCCCCCAAGAGAGTAGGCACCAGATTCTTCGAGGCAAGAATAAAGAAAGCATCTGAGTCAACAAAATCAAGAAAGTTTAGAAACAAGACAATCCCATAAATGCAAACAGCCAGAATAACATTGAAGACAATCCAACATCCATCCTTCGCACACTGCGTAGCCTTCTCAACCAAGCAAGAAAGATGAAAACCATAAGCTCCATTCAGCTTGACCAAACCTCCGGGGAACTCAGAAGCATCTAAACTGACAATCTCAGCAAGCTTAGCCAAATTAGGCTCAGTATCCTCGTGAATAAAAGGCATCTGATCTAACACGGGAACTCCCAGCATATCAGAATACTCCTTCAAAGTAGGAGCCAGAATAAAACCATGGAACAAGAAACATCTCAACTGAGGCTCGTAAAACTGCATCAAGGTGTACAATCCAGTCATCTCAAACACAGAAGGTCTGCACAACAAACTGAGCAGCTTCCCATAAGACTCTCTAAACTCATCCCTCACTCTCTGATCTGCTAGAGCAACCAACTGCAATAAGGAACTGATATCTGAAGATGGCAACCTGTAAGCAACTGTCCTCTTCATGGACTCCATGTCTGGCAAGAAGAACACTAGAATCTGAGGGGAACAAACACACCTGCAACATAAATACACGTTAATGAAATGCAGACATGAAAATGTAGATGCATATGCAACAGGGGATCAAGTGCAATAATGAAGAACTGTGTTGTGCTGTACTGCAGCTTTAGAACCATCAGACCTTCTCCTCAAACTAAACCAACCACAAAATAACCCTCACAACTAATTCTCACTGACAGAGACAAACCAGGTGTTCTGAGACCAGAGTTTTCCTGCAAAAAGACCCACCTACCCTTTCACAGGTATGTACTTAACTCGCATACGAGGTACGGCATCCTATGCGGTCATGAATGTCACAGACTTTCAAGAGCGATGATACGATACCCAGAAGGTGTGGCATCATCATCCCTTGAAGAGGCCTCATGTAACACCCCCTTTCTATACCCCCAAATAATACAATTAATCATTTAGGCACAAATTCAAAATTTCATCAGAGTAAGTTTATAAAAGGGTATAAAAGGGACATGCCACATTATCCGAAAATCACACATATAAAACACCTGCTCATATATAATGATATGCAACATCGGGGCAACACCCACAAAAAAAATATTTAGAACAAAGGCGGAAACATCTAAATATTTAATAACTTCCAAAATATGTAATCACATACATGTACATCATTCAAGTTGATTTACAACATCATCGATATTTAACCAGCATGTTTACATAAACATTCGTCAGCAGATACAAACATAGATGTATCACAAAAGAATCAAAATAATCCCTAGCTACCCGGTGCTACATATCAGAGCCGACCGACCAAAAAGGGATGAAGTCACACTTCACAAAAATACCTCCAGCCAACTAATCTGCAATGCCTAATAGGGCATTATAAAACAGCAGAAGGGTGAGAAACAATATCATAATACATAATGCACATAAACATATATATATATATATATATATATATATATATATATATATATATATATATATATATATATATATATATATATATATATATATATATATATATATATATATATATATATATATATATATATATATATATATATATATATATATATATATATATATATATATATATATATATATATATATATATATATATATATATATATATATATAACATCCAATAACATCGTTCGCGTTCTCACCACAACTCATCTCACTACACCGTACATCGCAATGTATTCAAAATATCTATTCACAAATAGAACACTGAGCATACACAATATACATCATCAATGTTTATATTAATTCATAAACATACACACATATACAGATATACTCACACATACACGTATCTTCAAACATTCCATTCATGCCAATTATCAACAACTTACATAAACATCTACAATCATGTTTATTCACCATACATCATGTAAAGATGATAAATGCAATTCATAGAGGCCAACTCACTACTCTATGCAAACGTAATACGATACCGACTTAATCGTCCATCAGATTCTCCTAAGAATCAATTCACAAATCATAGAGGCCGACTCGCTACTCTATACAAACGTAATACGATACCGACTTAATCGTCCATCAGATTCTCCTAAGAATCAATTCACTCACGCCCCTCACGGTTACACTATAACTCATCAGATTCACCTAGGAATCGCATTGCTCATCAGATTCTCCGAGGAATCACATCGTTCATCAGATTCTCCGAGGAATCACATCGTTCATCAGATTCTCCGAGGAATCACAATGTTCATCAGATTCTCCGAGGAATCACATTGTTCATCAGATTCTCCGAGGAATCACATTCTTCATCAGATTCTCCGAGGAATCACATTGTTCATCAAATTCTCTGAGGAATCACATCACTCACCAGATTCTCCAAGGAATCACTTCACTCATCAGATTCTCCGAGGAATCCTATCATTCAGCGGACTCTCCTAGGAATCCTATCACTCATCGGACTCTCCTAGGAATCCTATCACTCATCGGACTCTCCTAGGAATCCTATCACTCATCAGATTCTCCTAGAAATCAAAAGCACAAGAACGTACTTCATGAGGTTTCGCATGCAAAATGACTCCACACACCTCTTGAAATGCATACATGTTTACAAACATACTCATGCATTCTTCACATACATCGCATATATTCATTATGCATTCACAATATATATACATATCACAATACATATATACATATTCATCATTCATTCACAACATGCATTTCTATTCAGTTCAAGTAAATGCACCAAATTGCCAAACAGCCACATTCCACACTCCACGAATCACAAACTAGGATTCAAGCCATACGGCTACCCACAACACACATAACAACATATAATTAATCATCTCAAACAAGGAATGATCGCAACCAAACCACACAACCAATCCACGAATGGAAAACACAAGAAAGAAAAATATGTTGTTGTGTTCGCTAACCTTCGCCTGGCGAAGCCTCTGGCGAACCTTTGCCACTCTCATTCGCCTGACGAACTTGCCAGCAAAGACAGGGTGGATGCTACTGACTTGGTTCGCTGCTGCTCGCTGGGCTTCGCCCGGGGAAGCTTCGCTGGCATTCGCCTGGCGAACCTGCGAACTCAGAACTCCCATGGCTGTCCAAAAGCCCAAACCTCACAAACCGACCGATTTAATCCAAATCAGTTCCAGTAGTACAACCCACTCATCATCCGACTATACTACACCGTCTATTCCAAATTCTAACCGATAAAACTCAGTTTCTATAGATTAAATCAACTTCCGACCTAGAAATGGAAACATAGAAAATAATCCAACAAATCTAATCTAGCACATACATGATCATACACATTATGAAGATGATAAAACTTCTCACCCTTACCTGATTAATCGCAAGCTAGGGTTTGATCTTGATGTTTTCCAAAGTTTCCTCTTCTTTCTCTCCTCTTTCTCTTCTCCTTCTTTCTTTCTCTTTTCTTTCCTTCCTTTCTTACTATCTTTTTTTTATCTTTTATTTCCTCTTTAATATCTTCCTATTATTTTTCCCAAAAAATCCATTAACTTAATAACTCATAAAATATCCAACTTATCACTTAAGTAGGAAGTGTCCAAAATACCCTCCAACTATTTTCTCCGACAACTCCCAAAATCGGGTAAAATAGAATAATATGTAAACATAACATATTTCCACAAAAATTACACATCAAAATAATATTCGCCCAATTAAAATAAAAAAGGACTCAACGAAAAAGGAATAGTCGAAATCGGGGCGTTACAACTCTCCCCCACTTAGGAATTTTCGTCCTCGAAAATATCACCTGGTTCAAACCATACCGGACACGACTTTCGCGCCCTCTCTCCATTTTCCAAGTTACACATGATCTCTTACACGCATACTTCCATACCACAATCATAGTCATACCGCATGACTCAAATAAGATCGTCAATCCACGTCAATCTCCATTGGAGGTTACAGGCACACCGCATACCCTCCACCAGGAACAACATCACGGTTGTTCTACCCCGACGATCTCTTCACTAGGAACGACACATAATCATTCTACCCTAGCAAACACAACCCTAACACCTATACCTCATCAGAAATGACATACTAGTCATTCTACCCCAATGAGCTTGAATCTCGGATACAAACTTTCATCCAACATCATCATCTTAAAGTCTTCATTCTCATTCACCATCAAATCAACGGAATTCAATCCAACTTCTCTCTTCGGCAGTACATCCTCAACACCTTCCAGAAATACTTTTGGAAAGTCACGCACCACTGGAAACACGTCCAATTCAACCTTACCCTCTGCTGACACTGATGCAGCCAAATTAAACACTCGAGTCCCGTCCACTAGAAGTTTCTCCAACTCTTCCATGGGCAAGAAACTCTCATCCTCTCCAACGGGGGATAACAATCTACTCTAGTTCCATAACGAAGTCCTTACCATACATAGTCAAGAGACAACTTAATCATACCGAAGACATAGTTACCGACCCCGAAGTGGGCGTCTCAATAACCATATTACCATCACAAGTAAATATACAAAAATCTCAAACACTTAACGTACTCAAAGAGTATTGTCAATAAAGCACGTACCTCAAATCAACGATTCGCTTTGGTAGTGTCTAACTTCGCCAATGCAAATACTTTCCCATTTACTGAAGCTTGCTTCGGTTTAGGACACTTAGCACTGATGTGACCTACTTCTCCACAATTGTAGCATTTCACTACATCCATTCTACAATCCTTAGCATCATGCCCAAGAACTCCACAGTTAGAGCACTTGATCTTGGGTTTTCCACACATGAAAGACTTATGACCCATCTCGCCACACTTGTAGCATTTAATGGATCCAGAACTCTCTCCTCCAGATCTCTTAACAAAGTTTTCCCTATGCTTGCCCTTATCAGTTGGCGTCACATAAGGTTCACTCCTTACTTGTCGCTTTTCTTTCTCCTCCTTCAAACTCTTGTAGTGAGTAGAACGAGCTTTACGGTCTTCTTCAAAAATTCGACAACATTCGGTCAAGTCCGAAAATCTTCTAATCCTCTGGTAGCCCACCGCTTGCTTGATCTCAGGACGCAAGCCGTTCTCGTACTTAACACACTTAGAAAATTCCGCCGTCACCCCGTCATAGTGAGGATGAAATTTTACTAACTCCATAAACTTAGACGTGTAATCCACCACAGACATATTGCCTTGTTTCAACTCAAGGAATTCCATTTCTTTCCTTCCCTTCACACTCTCAGGATAATACTTCCTCAAAAATTCAGCACGAAATAAATCCCAAGTTATATCCTCGTCATCTACTTCAAGCACTTGTCTCATACCGATCCACCAGTCATCGGCTTCTTCCCGTAACATGTGAGATCCAAGTCTCACCTTATTGCCTTCGGCACAGTTCATAACTCTAAAGATCCTCTCGATCTCCTTCAACCAAATCTGGGCACCATCCGGGTCAAACCTTCCTTTGAACACTGGCGGCTGGTTCTTTCTAAACTCATCATTAGCGTTCACATTCGGCGCACCCTGCACCGCTCTAGCCATCGCCTCCAATGCCGCAGCCATAACATTGTCATTGCGACCTGCCATATTCTGATTACTCGCAAAATAACAACAAGGTTAAACAACCGTTAACCAAACAAAACAGCGAGACAGACACAACTGACTTAACACTGGCTCTGATACCACTTAATGTAACACCCCCTTTCTATACCCCCAAATAATACAATTAATCATTTAGGCACAAATTCAAAATTTCATCAGAGTAAGTTTATAAAAGGGTATAAAAGGGACATGCCACATTATCCGAAAATCACACATATAAAACACCTGCTCATATATAATGATATGCAACATCGGGGCAACACCCACAAAAAAAAATATTTAGAACAAAGGCGGAAACATCTAAATATTTAATAACTTCCAAAATATGTAATCACATACATGTACATCATTCAAGTTGATTTACAACATCATCGATATTTAACCAGCATGTTTACATAAACATTCGTCAGCAGATACAAACATAGATGTATCACAAAAGAATCAAAATAATCCCTAGCTACCCGGTGCTACATATCAGAGCCGACCGACCAAAAAGGGATGAAGTCACACTTCACAAAAATACCTCCAGCCAACTAATCTGTAATGCCTCATAGGGCATTATAAAACAGCAGAAGGGTGAGAAACAATATCATAATACATAATGCACATAAACATATATATATATATATATATATATATATATATATATATATATATATATATATATATATATATATATATATATATATATATATATATATATATATATATATATATATATATAACATCCAATAACATCGTTCGCGTTCTCACCACAACTCATCTCACTACACCGTACATCGCAATGTATTCAAAATATCTATTCACAAATAGAACACTGAGCATACACAATATACATCATCAATGTTTATATTAATTCATAAACATACACACATATACATATATACTCACACATACACGTATCTTCAAACATTCCATTCATGCCAATTATCAACAACTTACATAAACATCTACAATCATGTTTATTCACCATACATCATGTAAAGATGATAAATGCAATTCATAGAGGCCAACTCACTACTCTATGCAAACGTAATACGATACCGACTTAATCGTCCATCAGATTCTCCTAAGAATCAATTCACAAATCATAGAGGCCGACTCGCTACTCAATACAAACGTAATACGATACCGACTTAATCGTCCATCAGATTCTCCTAAGAATCAATTCACTCACGCCCCTCACGGTTACACTATAACTCATCAGATTCACCTAGGAATCGCATTGCTCATCAGATTCTCCGAGGAATCACATCGTTCATCAGATTCTCCGAGGAATCACAATGTTCATCAGATTCTCCGAGGAATCACATTGTTCATCAGATTCTCCGAGGAATCACATTCTTCATCAGATTCTCCGAGGAATCACATTGTTCATCAAATTCTCTGAGGAATCACATCACTCATCAGATTCTCCGAGGAATCACTTCACTCATCAGATTCTCCGAGGAATCCTATCACTCATCGGACTCTCCTAGGAATCCTATCACTCATCGGACTCTCCTAGGAATCCTATCACTCATCGGACTCTCCTAGGAATCCTATCACTCATCGGACTCTCCTAGGAATCCTATCACTCATCAGATTCTCCTGGAAATCAAAAGCACAAGAACGTACTTCATGAGGTTTCGCATGCAAAATGACTCCACACACCTCTTGAAATGCATACATGTTTACAAACATACTCATGCATTCTTCATATACATCGCATATATTCATTATGCATTCACAATATATATACATATCATAATACATATATACATATTCATCATTCATTCACAACATGTATTTCTATTCAGTTCAAGTAAATGCACCAAATTGCCAAACAGCCACATTCCACACTCCACGAATCACAAACTAGGATTCAAGCCATACGGCTACCCACAACACACATAACAACATATAATTAATCATCTCAAACAAGGAATGATCGCAACCAAACCACACAACCAATCCACGAATGGAAAACACAAGAAAGAAAAATATGCTGCTGTGTTCGCTAACCTTCGCCTGGCGAAGCCTCTGGCGAACCTTCGCTACTTCGTTCGCCTGGCGAACTTGCCAGCGAAGACCACTGGGATTTATTTTGGAATTACTCGCTAGCACTCGCTAGCATACTCGCCTGGCAAACCTTCGCCACTCTCATTCGCCTGGCGAACTTGCCAGCGAAGACAGGGTGGATGCTACTGACTTGGTTCGCTGCTGCTCGCTGGGCTTCGCCCGGCGAACCTGCGAACTCAGAACTCCCATGGCTGTCCAAAAGCCCAAACCTCACAAACCGACCGATTTAATCCAAATCAGTTCCAGTAGTACAACCCACTCATCATCCGACTATACTACACCGTCTATTCCAAATTCTATCCGATAAAACTCAGTTTCTACCGATTAAATCAACTTCCGACCTAGAAATGGAAACATAGAAAATAATCCAACAAATCTAATCTAGCACATACATGATCATACACATTATGAAGATGATAAAACTTCTCACCCTTACCTGATTAATCGCAAGCTAGGGTTTGATCTTGATGTTTTCCAAAGTTTCCTCTTCTTTCTCTCCTCTTTCTCTTCTCCTTCTTTCTTTCTCTTTTCTTTCCTTCCTTTCTTACTATCTTTCTTTCTCTTTTATTTCCTCTTTAATATCTTCCTATTATTTTTCCCAAAAAATCTATTAACTTAATAACTCATAAAATATCCAACTTATCACTTAAATAGGAAATGTCCAAAATACCCTCCAACTATTTTCTCCGACAACTCCCAAAATCGGGTAAAATAGAATAATATGTAAACATAACATATTTCCACAAAAATTACACATCAAAATAATATTCGCCCAATTAAAATAAAAAAGGACTCAACGAAAAAGGAATAGTCGAAATCGGGGCGTTACACCTCACTTAGCCGAATCCCAAATGATAGGTTCCCAGAGTCGACAACCCTCAAATCCAACAACCTGTCGAGCCCAAAGGGCCAGGCAAGATGCCATCAAAGAGAATCTCGTCTGAGTGTAAATTTCATAGCTAGCTGGTGCGAGCAAAGCAAGCAGGCTAACCACTACTATCTACTTCTAAGTCTATGTGCACTCAAGCCCAGGTTCGACTTATCTCTCAAACTAACCCTCTACCCACAGCATAATAACAAATATATACATTACTGAAAGTAAAGACAGAAAGATAAATTCATACAAAACCCCAGACGGGAAACCAAGCGCTAGGATTGACTCGCATAGGGAACCACTGAGTGTCCCCAGCAGAGTCGCCAGCTGTCGCTACTGCGAAAATCGGCGCCAGCTATGACAGAAGAGTCGCCACTGTGCGTTATTTATCCCAAAAGAGGGAAAGGAAACGCTCAGAGAAAACCTAACGCAAAGAGGGAAAGGGATGGTCATCGCAACCAAATCCTGGATTCGGGAGTCGGTTACGCAAGGGGAAGGTATTAGCACCCCTCACGTCCGTCGTACTTGACGGGATCCACGCTTGTTTTCTATCTAAGGGTGTGTTTATCTATCTACTCTAAAGGTCTGGTCTAAAAAGAAAGGAAAATGACTCGGCAAAGTATCGCATTTTATGCCTACGTATTCTCGTCTGGAACGAGAAATCAGAGTCAACGTAGTTCGCCTAACTACGGGTTAAAGGGGAAGATTGCTCGCCGAGATGTTGCATCTCGTGCCTACGTACTTTCATACGGCATGAAAGATCAGAGAAAACGTAGTTCGGGCTACGGAAGACACAAGCTTGTCTGACAATTTTCTATCTCCTTATGAAAGGGTTTTCCTGATTACGGGTCCAAGAGGACAAAAACAGAGTTTGAACGTTTGTTTGACTTTTTTTACGAAAGAAATGTTTTTTAGGATGTTCGCAATCTCAGTCGCACTAGAGACTATGACCCCGAAGTGAACGCTTCGTATGTCACCCAAAGGGTACCACACTAACATCCAGATTACTGGAGAGAGACCCTCCACCAACCTTTTCCTAGATAGCTTAAGGATTGTAACGCACGACTTCAATTAACCTTATTATTGTGTTTTTGCATTGTTTTGAGATGAGAAGAGAAAGACACCTTAAAACTATGGTTGAAAGGGGAATCTACCTACAGTTATCATGTATGGGTCAAAACCTAATGTCTGTCATAATTCCCTCTTGCACAGAAGAAATCAGAGATCCTAAGGGAAAACAGCAAAAGAAAACAAGCAGTAAACAGTAAACAGTAAAATGCATGCTATGCAACAGTATAAGAGAGGCAAGGGAGAGAACAACAGGAAAGAGGAGACAAGCTCCACCTCAAAACTAAGGGTAATCAACACAAGCAAAAAGAAAATACAAAGAAAGATAAAAGATACAGAGAAAACAACCCCAAGCAGCAACAACAAACTCCTACAGCAGACAGCAACAACAAGCTCTAAACAGCACAGTTGAAATGACAGCAAAGTTGACAGCAAAACTTCATTTTCAAGCTAGCTTCTATCTTCAAACTTCACCAACTTCATCTTCAAGCTCTAGCAAGCACACTCCAAGCATAGGAACAATCACCAAGATCAAGGTTGCAATGTTGAGAACCCAATGAAAACCAAAGGAAATCATCAAGCACCAACATTGAAATGGAAAGGTATCCTCAAAGTTCTACTCAACTATGGGCATACCACACATCCGTCCAAAGGAGAGATGGATTTTCCCTAGGAGGACTTCATGTCATTGGATGGAATAGAAGCACACAATGCATTCTATGTGTGATGAAGAAATCAAAACTAGATCTAATGGCTCTTCCTAAAACCCTAATTTCCTAAGCTCCAAAAACAACTCCTAAAAGAAAAGGAAACTTCAACTCCAAGCTCCAATCTTCAAGACATAGCAGCTATACCAAGTCCAGAAGACCTCTCAAAAAGGAATCCAAGCAACTCCAACTCCAGAGTCACCAACAAGACCAAGCAAGCAAAGGCACATAAAATATAACACCACAAGCACAAGCAACTTGCAAAATACAACTAAAATAGAAAACAAAATTGTAAAAATCTAATAAACTTCCTAGGGTAACATACATGTTTGAAAAACCTAGGGTTAAAATATTAAAGCCTAATTCAACTTCTAAGTCACCTAAATAATTTCAAGAATGAAAGGTATCAAGGTAATCCACAAGTTTGGGAAGGCTCTAATCTCAACACCTAAAACAGAACCTAAAATTGTTCTAAAATTCCAACAAAACTCCTAAGGGAACATGAATATTTACTCTAACACATACTAAAAAATCAAAGCCAAATTCATCACCAATTGGAAGAACAAAATTCAACAAAACAGATGGTCAATTGTGCAAATATTAAAGAATCAAACAAAATGAGAAAAATCAAATTAAATTGAAAAATGCATGAAAATGCATTTTATTGAGTTCAAAAAATCACAAATTCTCCCAAGATCATGGAGGTATTTTTAAAATAACTTTTGGATCAAGAATGAATTTATTATGATTTTTTTAATCAATATAGCATTAAAATAAAACAAAATGAATAAAAGAAAATAAAACTCTGAAATAAAACGTGAGCCACAAGATGAGGAGACTGGTCCACTGATCCAAGCGCTGAGAGCATGCCAACGCATAAAATGAAACGCCTGCGTTTTGATCCTCAGAAGTCAACAAAAAAAAAATAAAACGCATATGTTGGATCTGTGGTCTAGTCAAGGTCAAAGGCAAGATCTGATGGCTATGGACTCATCTTCTCTAAAATTCAACCTGGCCTGAGTGAGACTCAGTGTGGTGGCCGGAGAAGACTCCGGTCGTCTTCTCCGGTGAACAGGTGTTGCGGGTGATCAAACATCAACAATCCTTACATCAATCTCTCCAGAATTTCATCAGGATCTCAAATCTCTTACTCAAATGTTCTAACTCTCCATGGATTTTAAAACACGAAGCAATGTTCAGAAATAGCATCCTTATGCTACACTGATCATCCTGATCTATCCAAATTATGTTATAGCCTTAAGATCAGATCTACTCGAATCAAAACAGAAATGGCACCTCATGATCAAACATCACCAATTGCTTTCAAATTGATCCTAAAACGATCTACATCTTGTCTAGATCCTAACCACAAGTTCAAATCTAACTACATCATGCTAATTCATGTGGAAATTGAAAATTACTAACCTATTGTAGATCTAGTAACAGAGGTGCTTAGAGCTTGATTCTTCCCTCAAAACTTTCGAGAATCATTCAAGGATGCAAGAGGATGATGCTTCAACCTTCAATTTGCTCTGAATCATCCTGGAACTCAAAACACGATTTCACTTGCTCCTTGGAATTTTTCAACTGCAACTTCAGTGTTCTTCACGAAATGAATGCCAAAACCACTCTGAATTCACTGCAATGAATATATAGAATATTTTTATGGGCTTTTGAAGTGTGTTTCAAGCCCAATCTATCAATTTGCAAATTCTGATTTTGCTCTTGAAGTTGCACATGACAGTCACGATTTTTCCACGGAAACTGTTCTAGAATCTTCCCTTTCAACTGCAAATTCCCTTGTGAGTGTATTCAGACCAAAAGGAGCACTTGAATTGCATTGGTAAGGATTTTGGATATGTGACTTGCAAATGAAGAAATCAAATGACAACTCATAAAACTTGGTATAAACTCCAAATTCTGGTAATGCCATTGTGTCCAAAATTCAATTTCCATTCAAAAAATATGGTCACTTGACATGTTTTGGTCCTATAACTCAAAATTGGCATTTTCCCTCCTTAATTCATTTGAAAATTTCCCTTTTTGAAACCATTTCAAACCAAGTCTTGCTATGAGCTCAATCAATCCATCATGACCTCTTGTCTATCCTAAAAACCCCATTTTGAACAACTTTCATGTTGAACAAAAATCCATTTGACAAGTGCAAGTTGGAGATTTTGGCCTATGATTGAAAATGACCTATAATCTTACTTTCCCAAAATACCCCTGACTTGTAAACCTCATAACTTGAGTTCTACAAATCAGATGGAAGAGTTCTAGTACAATTTAGAAAGCTATGATCATGAGGAACAACTTTCATGTTGGCCAAAAGTTCAGGTGAAACCTCCTTTTAGGTCAAAAATAGCTTTGAAGTCAGATGATTTTCACATACAAATTTCAGAGGCATCTGAGGACTTGTAACTTGTCTGGACCATAACTTGAGTTCTATAAATCCCGTTGAGGACTTCTAGTACTCAAATTAAAGTTATTGAGATGCTATACAAGTTTCATGTTGGCCAAAGATCTATTTGAAACTTGTATCTTGACTTATGTAGCCTTGAAGTTAGGCACTAAACAGGGGATTTTACACTGAAACCCTAACTTAGCAACTTCCCACACTCATGAATCTTCTTGATTTTATCTTGGCACAACAACATAATTGTATTAACATGTCATTCCATGAACTCCATGACCTAAAAGTAGGCTTTGATACCCTTCAATTGCACAGTTGACCTAGGATTAACCCAGATGAAACCCTAATTGCTCGCACCTCAATTGTGGCTCTTGCACTTGACACAATGACTTGATTAAACTCTCCCATGGCCCTCTAGGAATTCTATGAGCTCCATACACATCCTCTTCTCACATTCAACACTTCACAACCCTCTGATGGTCTTTAATTGATCCTCAATTTAGGAGTAGATTCACACTCAAACATCTAAACCCTTAGACACTCAAACCACCTTCTGATGACTTTGACCACTCCTCAATCTTGAATGAGACCTCTTGCTAGGCTTCTCTTGAGAAGAATAACACTTGATCCCCTGCTATATGAATGATAACATGATATGAAAATGATATAACTAGGCAGATGATAATGCAATGAAATATAAACCAGGTAAGAAAAGGTTGAGCAAATTTTGGGGTGCAACAACTACCACCAAAAGGATGATAGAATAAACACTCTTACACAATTTGACATCAACAAGATGACAAACCCCCCACCAAAAGAATGAAGGAGCGAAACTCACACCGACCACTACCACCAAAAGGATGACAGGACAAACACTATCGCACAATCTGACATCAAGAAGATGACAGAACCCCCACCAAAATGTTCACGGAGCGAAAGTCACACCGACCACTACCACCAAAAGCATGATAGGACAAACACTATCGCACAATCTGACATCAACAAGATGACAGACCCCCACCAAAAGGATGACATAGTGAAACATACACCAGCCACTACCACCAAAAGAATGATAGGACAAACATTATCGCACAATCTGACATCAATTAAGATGAGAGACCCACCACCAAAAGGATGACGGAGCAAAACACACACCGGCCACTACCACCAAAAGGATGATATGACAAACACTATTGCACAATCTGACATTAATAAGATGACAGACCCACCACCAAAAGGATGACGGAGCAAACCTCACACTAACCACTACCACAAAAAGGATGATAGGACAAACACTATCGCACAATCTGACATCAACAAGATGATAAACCCACCACCAAAAGGATGACAGAGAGAAACTCACACCGGCAACTACCACCAAAAGGATGATAGGACAAAAACTATAGCACAATTTGACATCAACAAAGATGATAGACCCCCACCAACAGGATGACATAGCGAAACTCACACGGCCACTACCACCAAAAGGATGATAGGACAAACACTGTCGCACAATCTGACTTTAATTAGGATGATATACCCTTCACCAAAAGGATGACGTAGCAAAACTCACATCGGCCATTACCACCAAAAGCATGATACGACAAACATTATCACACAATCTGACATCAATTAAGATGATAAACCCACCACCAAAAGGAAGACGGAGCAAAACTCACACCGGCCACTACTACCAAAAAGATGATAGGACAAACACTATCGCACAATTTAACATCAAGAGGATGACAGACCCCCACCAAAAGGATGACTGTGAAAAACTCACACAGGCCACTGCCACCAAAAGGATGATAGGACAAACACTATCGCATAATCTGACATCAATTAAGTTGACAGACCCACCACCAAAAGGAAGACAGAGCAAAACTCACATCGGCCACTACCACCAAAAGGATGATAGAATAAACACTCTTACACAATTTGACATCAACAAGATGACAGACCCCCCACCAAAAGGATGACAGAGCGAAACTCACACCGGCCACTACCACCAAAAGCATGATAGGACAAACACTATCACACAATCTGACATCAACAAGATGACAGACTCCCACTAAAAGGATGACAGAGCGAAACTCACACCGACCACTACCACCAAAACGATGATAGGATAAACACTATCGCACAATCTGACATCAATTAAGATGACAGACCCACCACCAAAAGGATGACGGAGGAAAACTCACACCAGCCACAACCACCAAAAGGATGATAGGACAAACACTATCGCACAATCTGACATCAATTAAGATGACAGACTCACCACCAAAGGGATGACGGAGCAAAACTCACACCGACCACTACTACCAAAAGGATGATAGAACAAACACTATGGCACAATCTGACATCAATAAGATGGCAGACCCGCCACCAAAAGGATGACGGAGCGAACCTCACACTAACCACTACCACCAAAAGGATGATAGGACAAACACTATCACACAATCTGACATCAACAAGATGACAAACCCACCACCAAAAGGATGACAGAGAGAAACTCACACCGGCCACTACCACCAAAAGGATGATAGGACAAACACTATCGCAGAATTTGACATCAACAAAGATGACAGACCCCCACCAACAGGATGACAGAGCGAAAATCACACGACCACTACCAACAAAAGGATGATAGGACAAACACTATCGCACAATCTGAGTTCAATTAGGATGATATATCCTTCACCAAAAGGATGACGGAGCAAAACTCACACCGGCCACTACCACCAAAAGCATGATAGGACAAACATTATCGCACAATATGACATCAATTAAGATGACAGACCCACCACCAAAAGTATGACGGAGCAAAACTCACACCGACCACTACCACCAAACAGATGATAGGACAAACATTATCGCATAATCTGACATCAATTAAGATGATAGACCAACCACCAAAAGGATTACGGTGCGAAACTCACACCGGCCACTACCACCAAAAGGATGATAGGACAAACACTATCGCACAATCTGACATCAAGAAGATGACAGACCCCCACCAAAAGGATGACAGAGCAAAACTCACACTCGCCACTACCACCAAAAGGATGATAGGAGAAACACTATCGCACAGTCTAACATCAATTAAGTTGACAGACCCTCCACCAAAAGGATGACATGACAAAACTCACATCGGCCACTACAACCAAAAGGATGATAGAATAAACACTTACACAATTTGACATCAACAAGATGACAGACCCCCACCAAAAGGATGACAGAGCGAAACTCACACCGACCACTACCACTAAAAGGATGATAGGATAAACAATATCGCACAATCTGACATAATATAAGATGACAGACCCACCACCAAAAGGATGACGGAGCAAAACTCACACCGGCCACAATTACCAAAAGGATGATAGGACAAACACTATTGCACAATCTGACATCAATTAAGATGACAGACCCACCACCAAAAGGATGACGGAGAAAACCTGACACATGCCACTACCACCAAAAGGATGATAGGACAAACACTATTGAACAATCTGACATCAACAAGATGAAAGATCCCCCACAAAAAGGATGACGGAGCGAAACTCACACCGGCCACTACCACCAAAAGGATGACCGGACAAACACTATCGCACAATTTGACATCAACAAGATGACAGACCCCCCACCAACAGGTTGATGGAGCGAAAGTCACACCGACCACTACCACCAAACGCATGATAGGACAAACACTATCGCATAATCTGACATCATTAAGATGACAGACCCCGACCAAAAGGATGACGGAGCAAAACTTACACCAGCCACTACCACCAAAAGCATGATTTGACAATCATTATCGCACAATCTGACATCAATTAAGAAGACAGAGTCACCACCAAAAGGATGACGGAGGGAAACTCACACTGGCTACTACCACCAAAAGGATGATAGGACAAACACTATCGCACAATCTGACATCAATTAAGATGACTGACCCACCACCAAAAGGATGACGGAGCAAAACTCACACCGACCACTACCACCAAAAGGATGATAGAACAAACACTATTGCACAATCTGACATCATTAAGATGGCAGACCCACAACCAAAAGGATGACAGAGCGAACATCACACTAAACACTACCACCAAAAGGATGATAGGACAACCACTATCGCACAATCTGACATCAACAAGATGACAAACCCACCACCAAAAGGATGACAGGGAAAAACTCACACCGGCCACTACCACCAAAAGGATCATAGGACGAACACTATCGCGAAATTTGACATCAACAAAGATGACAGACCCTCACCAACAGGTTGACAGAGCGAAACTCACACGGCCACTACCACCAAAAGGATGATAGGACAAACACTGCCGCACAATCTGAGTTCAATTAGGATGATTTACCCTTCACCAAAAGAATGACGGAGCAAAACTCACACCGGCCACTACCACCAAAAGCATGATAGGACAAACATTATCGCACAATCTGACATTAATTAAGATGATAGATCCACCACCAAAAGGATGACGGAGCAAAACACACACCGGCCACTACCACCAAAAGGATGAGAGGACAAACACTATCGCACAATCTGACATCAATTAAGATGACAAAACCACCACCAAAAGGATGACAGAGCGAAAATCACACCAGCCACTACCACCAAAAGGATGATAGCACAAACACTATCACACAATCTGACATCAATAAGATGACAGACCCCCCACCAAAAGGATTACGGTGCGAAACTCACACCGGCCACTACCACAAAAAGGATGATAGGACAAACACTATCGCACAATCTGACATCAAGAAGATGACATACCCCCATCAAAAGGATGACGGAGCGAAACTCACACGGGCCACTACCACCAAAAGGATGATAGGACAAACACTATCGACAACCTGACATCAATTAAGTTGACAGACCCACCACCAAAAGGATGACAGGGCAAAACTCACATCGGCCACTACCACAAAAAGGATGATAGAATAAACACTTACACAATTTGACATCAACAAGATGACAGACCCCCCACCAAATGGATGACAGAGCGAAACTCACACCGACCACTACCACCAAAAGCATGATAGGACAAATACTATCGCACAATCTGACATCAACAAGATGAGAAAACCCCTAACCAAAAGGATGACAGTGCGAAACCAACACCGTCCACTACCACCAAAAGGATGATAGGGCAAACGCTATTGCACAATCTGACATCAATAAGATGACAGACCCACCACCAAAAGGATGACGTATCGAACCTCACACTAACCACTATCACCAAAAGGATGATAGGACAAACACTATTGCACAATCTGAGTACAATTAGGATGATATACCCTTCACCAAAAGGATGACAGAGCAAAACTCATACCGGCCACTACCACCAAAAGCATGATAGGACAAACATTATCGCATAATCTGACATCAATTAAGATGACAGACCCACCACCAAAAGGATGACGGAGCAAAACTCACACCGGCCACTACCACCAAAAGGATGATAGGACAAACACTATCGCACAATCTGACATCAAATAAGATGACAGACCCACCACCAAAAGGATGACAGAGCAAAAATCACACCAGCCACTACCACCAAAAGGATGATAGGACAAACACTATCGCACAATCTGACATCAAGAAGATGACAGACCCCCACCAAAAGGATGACGGAGCGAAACTCACACAGGCCACTACCACCAAAAGGATGATAGGACAAACACTATCGCACAATCTGACATCAATTAAGTGGACAGACCCACCACCAAAAGGATGACAGAGCAAAACTCACATCGGCCACTACCACCAAAAACATGATAGGAAAAATACTGTCGCACAATCTGACGTCAACAAGATGATAAACCCACAACCAAAAGGATGACAGAGTGAAACTAACACCGGCCACTACCACCAAAAGGATGATAGGTCAAACACTATTGCACAATCTGACATCAACAAAGATGACAAACCCCCCACCAAAAGGATGACGGAGCAAAACTCACACCGGCCACTACCACCAACAGGACTATAGACAAACACTATCCCACAATCTGACATCAATAAGATGACAGACCCACCACCAAAAGGATGACGGAGCGAAACTCACACAGGCCACTACCACCAAAAGGATGATAGGACAAACACTATCGCACAATCTGACATCAATTAAGTGGACAGACCCACCACCAAAAGGAAGACGGAGCGAAACTCACACTAGCCACTACAACCAAAAGGATGATACGACAAACACTATCGCACAATCTGACATCAACAAGATGACAAACCCACACCCAAAAGGATGACAGAGCGAAACTAACACAGGCCACAACCACCAAAAGGATGATAGGACAAACACTATCGCACAATCTGACATCAATTAAGTTGACAGGCCCACCACCAAAAGGATGAAAGGGCAAAACACACATCGACCACTACCAACAAAAGGATGATAGAAAAAACACTTACACAATTTGACATCAACAAGATGATTGACCCCGACCAAAAGGATGACAGAGCGAAACTCACACCGACCACTACCACTAAAAGGATGATAGGATAAACACTATTGCACAATCTGACATCAATTAAGATGACAGACCCACCACTAAAAGGATGACGGAGCAAAACTCACACCGGCCACTACCACCAAAAGCATGATAGGACAAAATTATCGCACTATCTGACATTAATTAAGATGACAGACCCACCACCAAAAGGATGACGGAGCAAACTTCACACCGGCCACTACTACCAAAAGGATGATAGGACAAACACTATCGCACAATCTGACATCAATTAAGATGACAGACCCACCACCAAAAAGATGACGGAGCGAAAATCACACCAGCCACTACCACCAAAAGGATGATAGGACAAACACTATCGCACAATCTGACATCTACAAGATGACAGACCCCCCACCAAAAGGATTACAGTGCGAAACTCACACCGGACACAACCACCAAAAGGATGATAGGACAAACACAATCGCACAATCTGACATCAAGAAGATGACATACCCCCACCAAAAATATGACAGAGCAAAACTCACACTCGCCACTACCACCAAAAGGATGATAGGACAAACACTATCGCACAGTCTAACATCAATTAAGTTGACAGACCCTCCACCAAAAGGATGACACGACAAAACTCACATCGGCCACTACAACCAAAAGGATGATAGAATAAACACTTACACAATTTGACATCAACAAGATGACAGACCCCCACCAAAAGGATGACAGAGCGAAACTCACACCGACCACTACCACTAAAAGGATGATAGGATAAACAATATCGCACAATCTGACATAAATTAAGATGACAGACCCTCCACCAAAAGGATGACGGAGCAAAACTCACACCGGCCACAATTACCCAAAGGATGATAGGACAAACACTATTGCACAATCTGACATCAATTAAGATGACAGACCCACCACCAAAAGGATGACGGAGAAAACCTGACACATGCCACTACCACCAAAATTGATGATAGGACAAACACTATTGAACAATCTGACATCAACAAGATGAAAGATCCCCCACGAAAAGGATGACGGAGTGAAACTCACACCGGCCACTACCACCAAAAGGATGACCGGACAAACACTATCGCACAATTTGACATCAATAAGATGACAGACCCCCCACCAACAGGTTAATGGAGCGAAAGTCACACCGACCACTACCACCAAACGCATGATAGGACAAACACTATCGCAAAATCTGACATCATTAAGATGACAGACCCCGACCAAAAGGATGACGGAGCAAAACTTACACAAGCCACTACCACTAAAAGCATGATTTGACAAACATTATCGCACAATCTGACATCAATTAAGAAGACAGAGCCACCACCAAAAGGATGACGGAGGGAAACTCACACTGGCTACTACCACCAAAAGGATGATAGGACAAACACTACCGCACAATCTGACATCAATTAAGATGACTGACCCACCACCAAAAGGATGACGGAGCAAAACTCACACCGACCACTACCACCAAAAGGATGATAGAACAAACACTATTGCACAATCTGACATCATTAAGATGGCAGACCCACAACCAAAAGGATGACGGAGCGAACATCACACTAACCACTACCACCAAAAGGATGATACGACAAACACTATCGCACAATCTGACATCAACAAGATGACAAACCCACCACCAAAAGGATGACAGGGAAAAACTCACACCGGCCACTACCACCAAAAGGATCATAGGACAAACACTATTGCGAAATTTGACATCAACAAAGATGACAGACCCTCACCAACAGGTTGACAGAGCGAAACTCACACGACCACTACCACCAAAAGGATGATAGGACAAACACTGTCGCACAATCTGAGTTCAATTAGGATGATATACCCTTCACCAAAAGGATGACGGAGAAAAACTCACACCGGCCACTACCACCAAAAGCATGAGAGGACAAACATTATCGCACAATCTGACATTAATTAAGATGATAGATCCACCACCAAAAGGATGACGGAGCAAAACACACACCGGCCACTACCACCAAAAGGATGAGAGGGCAAACACTATCGCACAATCTGACATCAATTAAGATGACAAACCCACCACTAAAGGGGTGACAGAGCGAAAATCACACCAGCCACTACCACCAAAAGGATGATAGCACAAACACTATCACACAATCTGACATCAATAAGATGACAGACCCCCCACCAAAAGGATTACGGTGCGAAACTCACACCGGCCACTACCACAAAAAGGATGATAGGACAAACACTATCGCACAATCTGACATCAAGAAGATGACAGACCCCCATCAAAAGGATGACGGAGCGAAACTCACACGGGCCACTACCACCAAAAGGATGATAGGACAAACACTATCGCACAACCTGACATCAATTAAGTTGACAGACCCACCACCAAAAGGATGACAGGGCAAAACTCACATCGGCCACTACCACAAAAAGGATGATAGAATAAACACTTACACAATTTGACATCAACAAGATGACAGACCCCCCACCAAATGGATGACGGAGCGAAACTCACACCGACCACTACCACCAAAAGCATGATAGGACAAATACTATCGCACAATCTGACATCAACAAGATGAGAAAACCCACAACCAAAAGGATGACAGTGCGAAACCAACATCGGCCACTACCACCAAAAGGATGATAGGGCAAATGCTATGGCACAATCTGACAACAATAAGATGACAGACCCACCACCAAAAGGATGACGGAGCGAACCTCACACTAACCACTATCACCAAAAGGATGATAGGACAAACACTATCGCACAATCTGAGTACAATTAGGATGATATACCCTTCACCAAAAGGATGACGGAGCAAAACTCACACCGGCCACTACCACCAAAAGCATGATAGGACAAACAGTATCGCATAATCTGACATCAATTAAGATGACAGACCCACCACCAAAAGGATGACAGAGCAAAACTCACACCGGCCACTACCACCAAAAGGATGATAGGACAAACACTATCGCACAATCTGACATCAAATAAGATAACAGACCCACCACCAAAAGGATGACAGAGCAAAAATCACACCAGCCACTACCACCAAAAGGATGATAGGACAAACACTATCGCACAATCTGACATCAAGAAGATGACAGACCCCCACCAAAAGGATGACGGAGCAAAACTCACACAGGCCACTACCACCAAAAGGATGATAGGACAAACACTATCGCACAATCTGACATCAATTAAGTGGACAGACCCACCACAAAAAGGATGACAGAGCAAAACTCACGTCGGCCACTACCACCAAAAACATGATAGGAAAAATACTGTCGCACAATCTGACGTCAACAAGATGATAAACCCACAACCAAAAGGATGACAAAGTGAAACTAACACCGGCCACTACCACCAAAAGGATGATAGGTCAAACACTATTGCACAATCTGACATCAACAAAGATGACAAACCCCCCACCAAAAGGATGACGGAGCAAAACTCACACCGGCCACTACCACCAAAAGGACTATAGACAAACACTATCCCACAATCTGACATCAATAAGATGACAGACCCACCACCAAAAGGATGACGGAGCGAAACAAACACTAGCCACTACAACCAAAAGGATGATACGACAAACACTATCGCACAATCTGACATCAACAAGATGACAAACCCACAACCAAAAGGATGACAGAGCGAAACTAACACATGCCACTACCACCAAAAG
Organism: Lathyrus sativus; assembly: GCA_963859935.3. Classification (NCBI taxonomy): domain Eukaryota; kingdom Viridiplantae; phylum Streptophyta; class Magnoliopsida; order Fabales; family Fabaceae; genus Lathyrus; species Lathyrus sativus. The sequence goes on from OZ012739.1 coordinate 185,643,660, forward strand.
GATGATAGGTCAAACACTACCACACAATCTGACATCAACAAAGATGACAAACCACCCACCAAAAGGATGACAGAGCGAAACTCACACAGGCCACTACCACCAAAAGGATGATAGGACAAGCACTATCGCACAACCTGACATCAATTAAATTGATAGACCCACCACCAAAAGGATGACAGGGCAAACTCACATCGGCCACTACCACAAAAAGGATGATAGAATAAACACTTTCACAATTTGACATCAACAAGATGACAGAACCCCCACCAAAAGGATGACGGAGCGAAACTCACACCGGCCACTACCACCAAAAGCATGATAGGTCAAATACTATCGCACAATCTGACATAAACAAGATGAGAAAACCCACAACCAAAAGGATGACAGAGCGAAACTAACACCGGCCATTACCACCAAAAGGATGATAGGGCAAACGCTATTGCACAATCTGACATCAATAAGATGACAGACCCACCACCAAAAGGATGACGGAGCGAACCTCACACTAACCATTATCACCAAAAGGATGATAGGACAAACACTATCGCACAATCTGAGTACAATTAGGATGATATACCCTTCACCAAAAGGATGACGGAGCAAAACTCACACCGGCCACTACCACCAAAAGCATGATAGGACAAACATTATCGCACAATCTAACATCAATTAAGATGACAGACCCACCACCAAAAGGATGAAGGAGCAAAACTCACACCGGCCACTACCACCAAAAGGATGATAGGACAAACCCTATCGCACAATCTGACATCAAATAAGATGACAGACCCACCACCAAAAGGATGACAGAGCGAAAATCACACCAGCCACTACCACCAAAAGGATGATAGGACAAACACTATCGCACAATCTGACATCAATAAGATGACAAACCCCCCACCAGAAGGATTACGGAGCAAAACTCACACCGGCACTACCACCAAAAGGATGATAGGACAAGCACTATTGCACAATCTAACATCAAGAAGATGACAGATCCCCACCAAAAGGCTGACGGAGCGAAACTCACACATGCCACTACCACCAAAAGGATGATAGGACAAACACTATCGCACAATCTGACATCAATTAACTTGACAGACCCACCACCAAAAGGATGACAGAGCAAAACTCACATCGGCCACTACCACCAAAAGCATGATAGGAAAAATACTGCCGCACAATCTGACGTCAACAAGGATGACAAACCCCCCACCAAAAGGATGACAGAGCGAAACTCACACCGGCCACTACCACCAAAAGGATGATAGGACAAACACTATCACATAATCTGACATTAATAAGATGACAGACCCCCCACCAATAGGATGACGGAGCGAAAGTCACACCGACCACTACTACCAAAAGCATGATAGGACAAATACTATCACACAATCTGACATCAAGAAGATGACAGACCCCCACCAGAAGGATGACATAGCGAAACTCACATCGACCACTACCACTAAAAGGATGATAGGACAAACATTATCGCACAATCTGACATCATCTAAGATGACAGACCTACCGCCAAAAGGATGACAGAGCGAAACTCACACCGGCCACTACCACCAAAAGGATGATAGGACAAACACTATCACATAATCTGACATTAATAAGATGACAGACCCCCACCAAAAGGATGACAGAGCAAAACTCACACCGGCCACTACCACCAAAAGGATGATAGGACAAACACTATCCCATCATCTGACATCAATAAGATAACAGACCCCTCACCAATACGATGAAGGATGGAAACTCACACCGGCCACTACCACCAAAAGAATGATAGGACAAAAACTATCGCACAATCTGATATCAACAAGATGACAGACCCCCACCAAAAAGATGACAGAGCGAAACTCACACCGACCACTACCACTAAAAGGATGATAGGACAAACACTATCGCACAATCTGACATTAATTAAGATGACTGACCCACCACCAAAAGGATGTTGGAGCAAAACTGACACATGCGACTACCACCAAAAGGATGATAGGATAAACACTATTGAACAATCTGACATCAACAAGATGAAAGACCCCCCACCAAAAGGATGACGGAGCGAAATTCACACCGGCCACTACCACCAAAAGGATGACAGGACAAACACTATCGCACAATCTGACATCAATAAGATGACAGACACCCCACCAAAAGGTTGACGGAGCGAAAGTCACACTGACCACTACCACCAAAAGCATGATAGGAGAAACACTATCACTAGTGCAGAATTGACTTTTTACAACGGGCGAAATTGACTTTTTACATCGGTTCTTACTCCGATGTAAAACCAGGCGATGTAATAAGTCAAGACATTTTACATCGGGTTTTAGGACCGATGTAAGAAACACACCAACCACATCGGGTAAACTTTAAGACTGATGTGTAAAAAAATATATAATTGAAAATTTTAATTATAAAAGGGTGTTTTTACATCGGTTCTAAGGAAAAACCGATGTAAAAGGTGGACTTTCTAAATCGGTTTCGTGGAAAAACCAATCTAAAAAGTACTGTAGTAAAAAAAAAATTTGTGATGACACTTTTTACATCGGGTATATAATGGACCGATCTAAAAAGTCCCCATGGGACACTTTTTACATTGGTTCTGTGCTTCACCCGATGTCAAAAGTGTCAGCCCAAATATTTTTTTTTACTCTAGCACCTTTTACATCGGTTTTATTTTCAACCGATGTGAAAAATACTGTAGGAAACAAAAAAAATAGTATTGCAGGAACTTTTTACATCGGTTTTTTGTTTAAACCGATGTAAAAAGTGGTTTTTTACATCGTTTTTTGCATTCGCCCGATGTAAAAAGTACTGTTACGTTTATAAATTAATTTTCTTTTTTTTAGCCGTTCCCTGTAACTTTTTTGGTACCTAATTTTTCATATTTTTCCAACATCACACAGACCATAATTAGGTCGCTATTTTCTATATTGCACATCATATAGACCACATTTAGGTCGCTATTTTCATAGTTTTTCAATATCATATAGACCATATTTAGGTCGTTATTTTCGTATTTTTCTCACAAATCTAATTTCATTGCACCAAATATCTAGTATACACATAATTGATTTACAAAAGTACTGATATAGGACATACACAAATGTACTAAATTATAAGGAGGTTTGCACGATGGATCACAACAACAACAAAAAGCTTAATTAACCTTTATATAACTCAAAGAAACATTTTGCTCAACGGAGTCGCAAATCATACAAATCATCTTCTGTTAAGTTCGTTGGGTCATCAAATACCTACAACACATAAGTAACAATAGAGTTATTCTTTGAAAATTCATATTAAGTTGCAAAACGTAAAGTAAATAACCAATTAAAATCATTTTTATTACCTTCATCCAAGAATTGGTTATATTGGCCGAGACAATATCCAACATATTTTTCATCACATAATACCCATAGTCATTAGAGTTAGGTTGGATCCTTGTCTACAAATGAATGACATAATTAGTGAATACTTATATGATAAAATTAAATATATAATTCTAATTTACACCATGCTTACATTGGGTTGAAGTCATGTACCTTTTTTTCTATTCCCATTTGCCGCTTGATGAACACCAAAAGCACTAATTCAGAAGAAAAAAATTCATATAAAGCCACATAACATATGATATTACTTTTGTAACAAATTATATATATATATATATATATATATATATATATATATATATATATATATATATATATATATATATATATATATATATATATATATATATATATATATATATATATATATAATGAAGTGAACATAAAAGATAAACTTACCTTGTAACAATTTTCTTCATGGTTTGATTAAGTTCATGATGAAGCGAACAAAAGACGACCACCGTATTATCATTTGGACACATGACTATTAATTGCCAATGATTTCTGTACGTGTGTGTAAACATAAAAGTCAAAATTTCATGTTACCAAATAGTGTAACTCAAGAGCATTTGGATGAGGTGATAAATGATCTTTTACAAACACACAATATTCCATCTAACAAATTAATCAAAAAATTTAAATACAATCCAACTTATAAGAATAGTAGGCATGACAACAACAGTATACTAATTTAGAGAACAAGCAATAGCATCATCTTACAAATTAAACAAACAATTTCAGCCATAACCACCAAAGAAAATCAAGAGTTCAGTCATAAAACACCATTGATTAATCCAGAAACATACACATGACATATGATTCCAAATCCTCATACACACAAATCCGCATACACACACCACATACAAAAGAAAGAAAAAAAAAACCTAAACTTGAACTAACAGAGCAAACTCCATTGAACCCAAAAGAAATTTAGAAATTGCAAGTAAAAATGCAAAGTCAAAATGCATAGCAAGGGGACTAAAGTATGTACCTTATGTTGATAACTCTCTCTATTTCCAAAACATGCAAATGGAAAAAAGGAAGAATGAGAAATGGCTGTGGGAGGGAGGAGGTGACGACGCGAGCACGACTGTGGGAGGGAGGAGGCGAAGACGCGAGCACGGCGTGAGGGAGGGCTGGTAGCGCGAGCAAGACGGTGGTGGAGGGAGGAACGGTCGTGGGTTTTGCAATGTGTGCGTGTTTTCGTGGGAGAGAAAGAAATGGGTTTGAAATGTGCGTGTTTTCCTGAAATATATTATAACAAAACTTTTTAAATCGGTGGAAAATTGAACCGATTTAAAATCCATGAACTGAAGACTTTTTACATCGGTGGAAAGCAAAACCGATTTAAAAGCCATGAATGAAGAGTTTTTACATCGGTGGAAACAAAAACCGATGTAAAAGCCATGAATTGAAGACTTTTTACATCGGTGGAAAACAAAACCGATGTAAAAGCCCTTAAAATATTTTTTTTTCAAAATTTTTTATTATGGTTTTTTAAATCGGTTGGGATTTTAACCGATTTAAAAACACCACTTTTTAAATCGGTTTATTTATAACCGATGTAAAAAGTTTTTTAATATTTTTTTCCAAAATTTTTTATTATGGTTTTTTAAATCGGTTTCTGTTATAACCGATTTAAAAAACCTTTTGATTATTTTTTTCCATTTTTTTAACATAGTTTTTTTAAATCGGTTTATGTTATAACCGATTTAAAAACCCTTATACTAATTTTTTTTCAAGTTTTTACATCGGTTAACTAAATGAACCGATGTAAAAGATCTCATATATTTTTTTTATTTATGAAACTGCCACCGTGTTTATATTTTCGCCTTTTACATCGCTTCAAGTGAATACCCGATGTAAAAACATTTTCCCAAAAGCCATTTTTCTAGTAGTGTATCACACAATCTGACATGAACAAGATGACAGACCCCCACCAAAAGGATGACGGAGCGAAATTTACGTCAACCACTACCACCGAAAGCATGATAGGACAAACATTATCCCACAATCTGACATCAATTAAGATGACAGACCCACCACCAAAAGGATGACAGACGGAAACTCACACCGACCATTACCACCAAAAGAGTGATAGGAGAAACACTATTGCACAATCTGACATCAACAAAGACGACAAACCCCCCACCAAAAGGATGACAGAGCGAAACTAACACCGACCACTACCACCAAAAGGATGATAGGTCAAACACTACCACACAATCTGACATCAACAAAGATGACAAACCCCCCACCAAAAGGATGACAGAGCGAAACTCACACCGGCCACTACCACCAAAAGGATGATAGGACAAACACTATCACATAATCTGACATTAATAAGATGACAGACCCCCCACCAATAGGATGACGGAGCGAAAGTCACACCGACCACTACTACCAAAAGCATGATAGGACAAATACTATCACACAATCTGACATCAAGAAGATGACAGACCCCCACCAGAAGGATGACATAGCGAAACTCACATCGACCACTACCACTAAAAGGATGATAAGACAAACATTATCGCACAATCTGACATCATCTAAGATGACAGACCCACCACCAAAAGGATGACAGAGCGAAACTCACACCGGCCACTACCACCAAAAGGATGATAGGACAAACACTATCACATAATCTGACCATAATAAGATGACAGACCCCCACCAAAAGGATGACAGAGCAAAACTCACACCGGCCACTACCACCAAAAGGATGATAGGACAAACACTATCCCATCATCTGACATCAATAAGATGACAGACCCCTCACCAATACGATGAAGGATGGAAACTCACACCGGCCACTACCACCAAAAGAATGATAGGACAAACACTATCACACAATCTGACATCAACAAGATGACAGACCCCCACCAAAAAGATGACAGAGCGAAACTCACACCGACCACTACCACTAAAAGGATGATAGGACAAACACTATCGCACAATCTGACATTAATTAAGATGACTGACCCACCACCAAAAGGATGTTGGAGCAAAACTGACACATGCGACTACCACCAAAAGGATGATAGGATAAACACTATTGAACAATCTGACATCAATAAGATGAAAGACCCCCCACCAAAAGGATGACGGAGCGAAACTCACATCGGCCACTACCACCAAAAGGATGACAGGACAAACACTATCGCACAATCTGACATCAATAAGATGACAGACACCCCACCAAAAGGTTGACGGAGCAAAAGTCACACTGACCACTACCACCAAAAGCATGATAGGAGAAACACTATCACACAATCTGACATGAACAAGATGACAGACCCCCACCAAAAGGATGACAGAGCAAAATTTATGTTAGCCACTACCACCGAAAGCATGATAGGACAAACATTATCCCATAATCTGACATCAATTAAGATGACAGACCCACCACCAAAAGGATGACAGAGGGAAACTCACACCGACCACTACCACCAAAAGAGTGATAGGAGAAACACTATTGCACAATCTGACATCAACAAAGACGACAAACCCCCCACCAAAAGGATGACAGAGCAAAACTCACACCGGCCACTACCACCAAAAGAATGATAGGACAAACACTATTGCACAATCTGACATCAATAAGATAACAGACCCCCCACCAATAGGATGACGGAGCGAAAGTCACACCGACCACTATTACCAAAAGCATGATAGGACAAACATTATCGCACAATCTGACATCAACAAGATGACAGACCCCCACCAAAAGGATGACAGAGCGAAACTCACACCGACCACTACCACTAAAAGGATGATAGGAGAAACATTATCGCACAATCTGACATCAATTAAGATGACAGACCCACCACCAAAGGGATGACGGAGCAAAACTCACACCGACCACTACCACTAAAGGGATGATAGGACAAACACTATCGCCCAATCTGACATCAATTAAAATGACTGACCCACCACCAAAAGGATGACGGAGAAAAACTGACACAAGCCACTACCACCAAAAGGATGATAGGAAAAAGACTATTGAACTATCTGATATTAATTAAGATGAAAGACCCTCCACCAAAAGGATGACGGAGCGAAACTCACACCGACCACTACCACTAAAAGGATGATAGGACAAACACTATCGCACAATCTGACATCAATTAAGATGACAGACCCACCGCCGAAAGGATGACGGAGCAAAACTCACACTGGTCACTACCACCAAAAGGATGATAGAACAAACACTATCGCACAATCTGACATCAATTAAGATGATAGACCCACCACCAAAGGGATGACGGAGCAAAACTCACACCGACCACTACCACTAAAAGGATGATAGGACAAACACTATCGCACAATCTGACATCAATTAAGATGACTGACCCACCACCAAAAGGATGACGGAGCAAAACTGACACAGGCCACTACCACCAAAAGGATGATAGGACAAACACAATTGAACTATCTGATATTAATTAAGATGAAAGACCCTCCACCAAAAGGATGACAGAGCGAAACTCACACCGGCCACTACCACTAAAAGGAAGATAGGACAAACACTATCGCACAATCTGACATCAATTAAGATGACAGACCCACCGCCAAAAGGATGACGGAGCAAAAATTAACAGGCCACTACCACCAGACTGTGCGATAGTGTTTGTCCTATCATGTTTTTGGTTGTAGTGGTCGGTGTGACTTTCGCTCCGTCATCCTCTTGGTGGAGGGTTTATCATATTATTGATGTCAGATTGTGCAATAGTGTTTGTCCTATCATCCTTTTGGTGGTAGTGGCCGGTGTGAGTTTCGCTCCGTCATCCTCTTGGTGGGGGGTCTGTCATCATATTGAGGTCAGATTATGCAGTAGTGTTTGTCCTATCATCCATTGGTGGTAGTGGCCGGTGTGAGTTTTGCTCCGTCATCCTTTTGGTGGTGGGTCTGTCATAATTGATGTCAGATTGTGCGATAGTGTTTGTCCTATCATCCTTTTGGTGGTAGTGGCCGATGTGAGTTTGGCTCCGTCATTCTTTCGCTGGTGGGTCTGTCATCTTAATTGATGTCAGATTGTGTGATAATGTTTTTCCTATCATGCTTTTGTTGGTAGTGGCCGGTGTGAGTTTTGCTCAGTCATCCTTTTGGTGGGGGGTCTGTCATCTTGTTGATGTCAGATTGTGCAAGAGTGTTTATACTATCATCCTTTTGGTGGTAGTGGCATGTGTCAGTTTTGCTCCGTCATCCTTTTGGTGGTGGGTCTTTCATCTTAATTGATGTCAGATTGTGCGATAGTGTTTGTCCTATCATCCTTTTGGTGGTTGTGGCCAGTTTAAGTTTCGCTCTGTCATCCTTTTGGTGGTGGGTCTGTCATCATAATTGATGTCAGATTGTGCGATAGTGTTTGTCCTATCATCTTTTTAGTGGTAGTACCCGGTGTAAGTTTCGCTCTGTCATCCTTTTGGTGGGGGTATGTTATCTTGTTGATGTCAGATTGTGCAATAGTGTTTGTCCTATCATCCTTTTGGTGGTAGTGGCCGGTGTGAGTTTCGCTTCGTCATCCTCTTGGTGGGGGGTCTGTCATCTTATTGATGTCAGATTGTGCAATAGTGTTTGTCCTATCACCCATTGGTGGTAGTGGCCAGTGTGAGTTTTGCTCCGTCATCCTTTTGGTGGTGGGTCTGTCATCTTAATTGATGTCAGATTGTGCGATTGTGTCTGTCCTATCATCCTTTTAGTGGTAGTGGCCGGTGTGCATTTTGCTCTGTCATTCTTTTGGTGGTGGGTCTGTCATCTTAATTGATGTTAGATTGTGGGATAATGTTTGTCCCATCATGCTTTTGGTGGTAATGGTCGGTGTGAGTTTCGCTCCGTCATCCTTTTGGTGGGGGGTCTGTCATCTTGTTGATGTCAGATTGTGCAAGAGTGTTTATATTATCATCCTTTTGGTGGTAGTGGCCTGTGTCAGTTTTGCTCCATCATCCTTTTGTTGGTCGGTCTGTCATCTTAATTGATGTCAGATTGTGCGATAGTGTTTGTCCTATCATCCTTTTGGTGGGGGGTCTGTCATCTTGTTGATGTCAGATTGTGCAAGAGTGTTTATATTATCATCCTTTTGGTGGTAGTGGCCTGTGTCAGTTTTGCTCCATCATCCTTTTGTTGGTGGGTCTGTCATCTTAATTGATGTCAGATTGTGCGATAGTGTTTGTCCTATCATCCTTTTGGTGGTGGTGGTCGGTGTGAGTTTCGTTCCTTCATCCTTTTTGTGGTGGGTCTTTCATCTTAATTGATGTCAGATTGTGCGATAGTGTTTTTCCTATCATCCTTTTAGTGGTAGTGGCCGGTGTAAGTTTCGCTCCGTCATCCTTTTGGTGGGGGTATGTCATCTTGTTGATGTTAGACTATGCGATAGTGTTTGTCCTATCATGTTTTTGGTGGTAGTGGTCGGTGTAACTTTCGCTCCGTCATCCTCTTGGTGGGGGGTCTGTCATCTTATTGATGTCAGATTGTGCTATAGTGTTTGTCCTATCATCCTTTTGGTGGTAGTGGCCGGTGTGAGTTTCGCTCTGTCATCCTCTTGGTAGGGGTCTGTCATCTTATTGATGTCAGATTGTGCAGTAGTGTTTGTCCTATCATCCATTAGTGGTAGTGGCAGGTGTGAGTTTTTCTCCGCCATCCTTTTGGTGGTGGGTCTGCCATCTTAATTGATGTCAGATTGTGCGATAGTGTTTGTCCTATCATCCATTTGGTGGTAGTGGCCGGTGTGAATTTTGCTCCGTCATTCTTTTGGTGATGGGTCTGTCATCTAAATTGGTGTCAGATTGTGCGATAATGTTTATCCTATCATGCTTTTGGTGGTAGTGGCCGGTGTGAGTTTCGCTCCGTCATCCTTTTGGTCGGGGGTCTGTCATCATGTTGATGTCAGATTGTGCAAGAGTGTTTATATTATCATCCTTTTGGTGGAAGTGGCCGGTGTGAGTTTCGCTCCGTCATTCTTTAGGTGGTGGGTGTGTCATCTTAATTGATGTCAGATTGTGCGATAGTGTTTGTCCTATCATCCTTTTGGTGGTGGTGGTCGGTGTGAGTTTTGCTCCGTCATCCTTTTGGTGATGGGTCTGTCATCTTAATTGATGTCTGATTGTGCGATAGTGTTTGTCCTATCATGCTTTTGGTGGTTGTGGTCGGTGTGACTTTCGCTCTGTCATCCTCTTGGTGGGGGGTCTGTCATCTTATTGATGTCAGATTGTGCTATAGAGTTTCTCCTATCATCCTTTTGGTGGTAGTGGCCGGTGTGAGTTTCGCTCCGTCATCCTCTTTGTGGGGGGTCTGTCATCTTATTGATGTCAGATTGTGCAATAATGTTTGTCCTATCACCCATTGGTGGTAGTGGCCGGTGTGAGTTTTGCTCTGTCATCCTTTCGGTGGTGGGTCTGTCATCTTAATTGATGTCAAATTGTGCGATAGTGTTTGTCCTATCATCCTTTTGGTGGTAGTGGCCGGTGTCAATTTTGCTCCGTCATTCTTTTGGTGATGGGTCTGTCATCTAAATTGGTGTCAGATTGTGCGATAATGTTTATCCTATCATGCTTTTGGTGGTAGTGGCCGGTGTGAGTTTCGCTCCGTCATCCTTTTGGTCGGGGGTCTGTCATCATGTTGATGTCAGATTGTGCAAGAGTGTTTATATTATCATCCTTTTGGTGGAAGTGGCCGGTGTGAGTTTCGCTCCGTCATTCTTTAGGTGGTGGGTGTGTCATCTTAATTGATGTCAGATTGTGCGATAGTGTTTGTCCTATCATCCTTTTGGTGGTGGTGGTCGGTGTGAGTTTTGCTCCGTCATCCTTTTGGTGATGGGTCTGTCATCTTAATTGATGTCTGATTGTGCGATAGTGTTTGTCCTATCATGCTTTTGGTGGTTGTGGTCGGTGTGACTTTCGCTCTGTCATCCTCTTGGTGGGGGGTCTGTCATCTTATTGATGTAAGATTGTGCTATAGAGTTTCTCCTATCATCCTTTTGGTGGTAGTGGCCGGTGTGAGTTTCGCTCCGTCATCCTCTTTGTGGGGGGTCTGTCATCTTATTGATGTCAGATTGTGCAATAATGTTTGTCCTATCACCCATTGGTGGTAGTGGCCGGTGTGAGTTTTGCTCTGTCATCCTTTCGGTGGTGGGTCTGTCATCTTAATTGATGTCAAATTGTGCGATAGTGTTTGTCCTATCATCCTTTTGGTGGTAGTGGCCGGTGTCAATTTTGCTCCGTCATTCTTTCGGTTGTGGGTCTGTCGTCTTAATTATGTCGGATTGTGCAATAATGTTTGTCCTATCATGCTTTTGGTGGTAGTGGCCGGTGTGAGATTCGCTCTGTCATCCTTTTTGTGGGGGGTCTGTCATGTTGTTGATGTCAGATTGTGCAAGAGTGTTTATATTATCATCCTTTTGGTGGTAGTGGCCGGTGTGAGTTTCGCTCCGTCATTCTTTAGGTGGTGGGTGTGTCATCTTATTTGATGTCTGATTGTGTGATAATGTTTGTCCTATCATGCTTTTGGCGGTTGTGGCCGGTGTGAGTTTCGCTCCGTCATCCTTTTGGTGGGCGGTCTGTAATCTTGTTGATGTCAGATTGTGCAAGAGTGTTTAGATTATCATCCATTTGGTGGTAGTGTCCAGTGTGAGTTTCGCTCTATCATTCTTTAGCTGGTGGGTATGTCATCTTAATTGATGTCAGATTATGCGATAATGTTTGTCCTATCATGCTTTTTGTGGTAGTGGCCGGTGTGAGTTTCGCTCAGTTATCCTTTTGGTGGGGTGTCTTTCATCTTATTGATGTCAGATTGTGCAAGAGTGTTTATACTTTCATCCTTTTGGTGGTAGTGGCCTGTGTCAGTTTTGCTCCGTCATCCTTTTGGTGGTGGGTCTTTCATCTTAATTGATGTCAGATTGTGCGATAGTGTTTGTCCTATCATCCTTTTGGTGGTGGTGGTCGGTGTGAGTTTCGCTCCGTCATCGTTTTGGTGATGGGTCTGTCATCTTAATTGATGTCAGATTGTGCGATAGTGTTTGTCCTATCATGCTTTTGGTGGTTGTGGTTGGTGTGACTTTCGCTCCGTCATCCTCTTGGTGGGGGGTCTGTCATCTTATTGATGTCAGATTGTGCTATAGTGTTTGTCCTATCATCCTTTTGGTGGTACTGGACGGTGTGAGTTTCGCTCTGTCATCCTATTTGGTGGGGGGTCTGTCATCTTATTGATGTCAGATTGTGCAATAGTGTTTGTCCTATCACCCATTGGTGGTAGTGGCCGGTGTGAGTTTTGCTCTGTCATCCTTTTGGTGGTGGGTTTGTCATCTTAATTTATGTCAAATTGTGCGATAGTGTTTGTCCTATCATCCTTTTGGTGGTAGTGGCCGGTGTAAATTTTGCTCCGTCAATCTTTCGATTGTGGGTATGTCGTCTTAATTATGTCGGATTGTGCAATAATGTTTGTCCTATCATGCTTTTGGTGGTAGTGGCCGGTGTGAGATTCGCGTTGTCATCCTTTTTGTGAAGGGTCTGTCATGTTGTTGATGTCAGATTGTGCAAGAGTGTTTATATTAACATCCTTTTGGTGATAGTGGCCGGTGTGAGTTTCGCTCCGTCATTCTTTAGGTGGTGGGTCTGTCATCTTAATTGATGTCTGATTGTGTGGTAATGTTTGTCCGATCATGCTTTTGGTGGTTGTGGCCGGTGTGAGTTTCGCTCCGTCATCCTTTTGGTGGGCGGTCTGTAATCTTGTTAAAGTCAGATTGTGCAAGAGTGTTTAGATTATCATCCTTTTGGTGGTAGTGGCGGGTGTGAGTTTTGCTCCGTCATTATTTAGGTGGTGGGTCTGTCATCTTAATTGATGTCAGATTATGCGATAATGTTTGTCCTATCATGCTTTTTGTGGTAGTGGCCGGTGTGAGTTTCGCTCAGTCATCCTTTTGGTGGGGTGTCTGTCATCTTATTGATGTCAGATTGTGCAAGAGTGTTTATACTATCATCCTTTTGGTGGTAGTGGCATGTGTTAGTTTTGCTCCGTCATCCTTTTGGTGGTGGGTCTTTCATCTTAATTGATGTCAGATTGTGGGATAGTGTTTGTCCTATCATCCTTTTGGTGGTGGTGGTCAGTGTGAGTTTCGCTCCGTCATCCTTTTGGTGATGGGTCTGTCATCTTAATTGATGTCAGATTGTGCGATAGTGTTTGTCCTATCATGCTTTTGGTGGTTGTGGTCGGTGTGACTTTCGCCCCGTCATCCTCTTGGTGGGGGGTCTGTCATCTTATTGATGTCAGATTGTGCTATAGTGTTTCTCCTATCATCCTTTTGGTGGTAGTGGCCGGTGTGAGTTTCGCTCCGTCATCCTCTTTGTGGGGGGTCTGTCATCTTATTGATGTCAGATTGTGCAATAGTGTTTGTCCTATCACCCATTAGTGGTAGTGGCCGGTGTGAGTTTTGCTCTGTCATCCTTTTGGTGGTGGGTCTGTCGTCTTAATTGATGTCAAATTGTGCGATAGTGTTTGTCCTATCATCCTTTTGGTGGTAGTGGCCGGTGTGAGTGTCGCTCCGTCATTCGTTTGGTGGTGGGTCTGTCATCTTAATTGATGTCAGATTGTGCGATAATGTTTGTCCTATCATGCTTTTGGTGGTAGTGGCCGGTGTGAGTTTCGCTCCATCATCCTTTTGGTGGGGGGACTGTCATCTTGTTGATGTCAGATTGTGCAAGAGTGTTTATATTATCATCCTTTTGGTGGTAGTGGCCGGTGTGAGTTTTGCTCCGTCATTCTTTAGGTGGTGGGTCTGTCATCTTAATTCATGTCAGATTGTGCGATAATGTTTGTCCTATCATGCTTTTGGTGGTAGTGACCGGTGTGGGTTTCTCTCCGTCATCCTTTTGGTGGGGGGTCTGTCATCTTGTTGATGTCAGATTGTGCAAGAGTGTTTAGATTATCATCCTTTTAGTGGTAGTGTCCGAAGTGAGTTTCGCTCCGTCAGTCTTTAGGTGGTGGGTCTGTCATCTTAATTGATGTCAGATTGTGCGATAATGTTTGTCCTATCATGCTTTTGTTGTAGTGGCCGGTGTGAGTTTCACTCAGTCATCCTTCTGGTGGGGTGTCTGTCATCTTATTGATGTCAGATTGTGCAAGAGTGTTTATACTATCATCCTTTTGGTGTTAGTGGCATGTGTCAGTTTTGCTCCGTCATCCTTTTGGTGGTGGGTCTTTCATCTTAATTGATGTCAGATTGTGCGATAGTGTTTGTCCTATCATCCTTTTGGTGGTGGTGGTCGGTGTGAGTTTCATTCCGTCATCCTTTTGGTGGTGGGTCTGTCATCTTAATTGATGTTAGATTGTGCGATAATGTTTGTCCTATCATGCTTTTGGTGCTTGTCGTCGGTGTGACTTTCGCTCCGTCATCCTCTTGTTGGGGGGGTCTGTCATCTTATTGATGTCAGATTGTGCAATAGTGTTTGTCCTATCACCCATTGGTGGTAGTCGCCGGTGTGAGTTTTGCTCTGTCATCCTTTTGGTGGTGGGTCTGTCATCTTAGTTGATGTCAAATTGTGCGATAGTGTTTGTCCTATCATCCTTTTGGTGGTAGTGGCCGGTGTCAGTTTCGCTTCGTCATTCTTTCGGTGGTGGGTCTGTCATCTTAATTATGTCGGATTGTGCAATAATGTTTGTTCTATCATGCTTTTGGTGGTAGTGGCCGGTGTGAGACTCGCTCTGTCATCCTTTTTGTGGGGGGTCTGTCATCTTGTTGATGTCAGATTGTGCAAGAGTGTTTATATTATCATCTTTTTGGTGGTAGTGGCCGATGTGAGTTTCGCTCCGTCATTCGTTTGGTGGTGGGTCTGTCATCTTAATTGATGTCAGATTGTGCGATAATGTTTGTCCTATCATGCTTTTGGTGGTAATGGCCGGTGTGAGTTTCGCTCCGTCATTCTTTAGGTGGTGGGTCTGTCATTTTAATTGATGTCAGATTGTGCGATAATGTTTGTTCTATCATGATTTTGGTGGTAGTGACCGGTGTGGGTTTCTCTCCGACATCCTTTTGGTGGAGGGTCTGTCATCTTGCTGATGTCAGATTGTGCAAGAGTATTTAGATTATCATGATTTTGGTGGTAGTGGCTGGTGTGAGTTTCGCTCAGTCATCCTTTTGGTGGGGTGTCGGTCATCTTACTAATGTCAGATTGTGCAAGAGTGTTTATACTATCATCCTTTTGGTGGTAGTGGCCTGTGTCAATTTTTCTCTGTCATCCTTTTGGTGGTGGGTCTTTCATCTTAATTGATGTCAGATTGTGGGATAGTGTTTGTCCTATTATCCTTTTGGTGGTGGTGGTCGGTGTGAGTTTCGCTCCATCATCCTTTTGGTGGTGGGACTGTCATCTTAATTGATATCAGATTGTGCGATAGTAATTGTCCTATCATGCTTTTGGTGGTAGTGGTCGGTGTGACTTTCGCTCCGTCATCCTCTTGGTGGGGGATCTGTCATCTTATTGATGTCAGATTGTGCTAGAGTGTTTGTCCTATCATTCTTTTGGTGGTAGTGGCCGGTGTGAGTTTTGCTCCGTCATCCTTTTGGTCGTGGGTCTGTCATCTTAATTGATGTAAGATTGTGCGATAGTGTTTGTCCTATCATCCTTTTGGTGGTAGTGGCCAGTGTGAGTTTAGCTCCGTCATTCTTTTCGTGATTGGTCTGTCATCTTAATTATGTCGGATTGTGCGATAATGTTTGTCCTATCATGCTTTTGGTGGTAGTGGCCGGTGTGAGTTTCGCTCCGTCATCCTTTTTGTGGGGGGTCTGTCATCTTGTTGATGTCAGATTGTGGAAGAGTGTATATATTATCATCCTTTTGGTGGTAGTGTCCGGTGTGAGTTTCACCCCATCATTCTTTCGGTGGTGGGTCTGTCATCTTAATTATGTCGGATTGTGCGATAATGTTTGTCCTATCATGCTTTTGGTGGTAGTGGCCGGTGTGAGTTTCGCTCCGTCAGCCTTTTTGTGGGGTCTGTCATCTTGTTGATGCCAGATTGTGCAAGAGTGTTTATATTATCATCCTTTTGGTGGTAGTGGTCGGTGTGAGTTTCGCTCCGTCATTCTTTTGGTGGTGGGTCTGTCATCTTATTTGATGTCAGATTGTGCGATAATGTTTGTCCTATCATGCTTTTGGTGGTACTGGCCGGTATAAGTTTCGCTCAGTCAGCCTTTTTGTTGGGGGTCTGTCATCTTGTTGATGTCAGATTGTGCAAGAGTGCTTATACTATCATCCTTTTGATGGTAGTGGCCTGTGTCAGTTTTGCTTCGTCATCCTTTTGGTGGTGGGTCTTTCATCTTAATTGATGTCAGATTGAGCGATAGTATTTGTCCTATCATCCTTTTGGTGGTGGTGGCCGGTGTGAGGTTCGCTCCGTCATCCTTTTGGTGGTGGGTGTGTCATCTTAATTGATGCAAGATTCTGCGATAGTGTTTGTCCTACCATCTTTTTAGTGGTAGTACCCGATGTAAGTTTCGCTACGTCATCCTTTTTGTGGGGGTCTGTTATCTTCTTGATGTCAGATTGTGCGATAGTGTTTGTCCTATCATCCTATTGGTGTTAGTGGCCGGTGTCAGTTTCGCTCTGTCATCCTCTTGGTGGGGGGTCTGTCATCTTATTTATGTCTGATTGTGCAATAGTGTTTGTCCTATCATCCATTGGTGGTAGTGGCAGGTGTGAGTTTTGCTCCGTCATCCTTTTGGTGGTGGGTCTGTCATCTTAATTGATGTCCGATTGTGCGATAGTGTTTGTCCTATCATCCTTTTGGTGGTAGTGGCCAGTGTGAGTTTCGCTCCGTCATTCTTTTGGTGATGGGTCTGTCATCTTAATTGGTGTCAGATTGTGCGATAATGTTTATCCTATCATGCTTTTGGTGGTAGTGGCCGGTGTGAGTTACGCTCCGTCATCCTTTTGGTGGGGGGTCTGTCATCTTGTTGATGTCAGATTGTGCGATATTGTTTGTCCTATCATCCTTTTAGTGGTAGTGGTTGGTGTAAGTTTTGCTCCGTCATCATTTTGGTGGGGGTATGTTATCTTGTTGATGTCAGATTGTGCGATAGTGTTTGTCCTATCATCCTTTTGGTGGTAGTGGCCGGTGTGAGTTTTGCTCCGTCATCCTTTTGGTGGGGGGTCTGTCATCTTGTTGATGTTAGATTGTGCAAGAGTGTTTATATTATCATCCTTTTGGTGGTAGTGGCCAGTGTGAGTTTTGCTCCGTCATTATTTTGGTGTTGGGTCTGTCATCTTAATTGATGTCAGATTATGCGATAGTGTTTGTCCTATCATCCTTTTGGTGGTAGCGGCCGGTGTGAGTTTCGCTCCGTCATTCTTTCGGTGGTGGGTCTGTCGTCTTAATTGATGTCAGATTGTGCGATAATGTTTGTCCTATCATGCTTTTGGTGGTAGTGACCGGTGTGAGTTTCGCTCCGTCATCCCTTTGGTGGGAGGTCTGTCATCTTGTTGATGTCTGATTGTGCAAGAGTGTTTATATTATCATCCTTTTGGTGGTATTGACCGGTGTGAGTTTCGTTTCATCATTCTTTTGGTGGTGGGTCTGTCATCTTAATTGATGTCAGATTGTGCGATAATGTTTGTCCTATCATGCTTTTGGTGGTAGTGGTCGGTGTGACTTTCTCTCCGTCATCCTGTTGGTGGGGGGTCTGTCATCTTATTGATGTCAGATTGTGCTATAGTGTTTGTCCTATCATCCTTTTGGTGGTAGTGGCCGGTGTGAGTTTTGCTCCGTCATCCTCTGGGTGGGGGGTCTGTCATCTTATTGATGTCAGATTGTGCAATAGTGTTTGTCCTCTCATCCATTGGTGGCAGTGGCCGGTGTGAGTTTTGCACCGTCATCCTTTTGGTTGTGGGTCTGTCATCTTAATTGATGTCAGATTGTGCGATAGTGTTTGTCCTATCATCCTTTTGGTGGTAGTGGCCGGTGTGAGTTTCGCTCCGTCATTCTTTCGGTGGTGGGTCTGTCATCTTAATTGATGTCAAATTGTGCAATATTGTTTGTCCTATCAAGCTTTTGGTGGTAGTGGCCGGTGTGACTTACGCTCCGTCATCCCTTTGGTGGGGGGTTTGTCATCTTGTTGATGTCAGATTGTGCAAGAGTGTTTATATTATCATCCTTTTGGTGGTAGTGGCCGGTGTGAGTTTCGCTCCGTCATTCTTTTGGTGGTGGGTCTGTAATCTTTATTGATGTCAGATTGTGCGATAATGTTTGTCCTATCATGCTTTTGGTGGTAGTGGCCGGTGTGAGTTTTGCTCCGTCATCCTTTTGGTGGAGGGTCTGTCATCTTGTTGATGTTAGATTGTGCAAAAGTGTTTATATTATCATCCTTTTGGTGGTAGTGGCCAGTGTGAGTTTCGCTCCGTCATTCTTTTGGTGGTGGGTCTGTCATCTTAATTGATGTCAGATTGTGCGATAGTGTTTTTCCTATCATCCTTTTGGTGGTAGTGGCCGGTGTGAGTTTTGCTCCGTCATTCTTTCGGTGGTGGGTCTGTCATCTTAATTGATGTCAAATTGTGCGATAATGTTTGTCCTATCATGCTTTTGGTGGTTGTGGCCGGTGTGAGTTTCGCTCCGTCATCCCTTTGGTGGGGGGTCTGTCATCTTGTTGATGTTAGATTGTGCAAGAGTGTTTATATTATCATCCTTTTGGTGGTAGTGGCCAATGTGAGTTTCGCTCCGTCATTCTTTTGGTGGTGGGTCTGTCATCTTAATAGATGTCAGATTATGCGATAATGTTTGACCTATCATGCTTTTGGTGGTAGTGGTCGGTGTGACTTTCTCTCCGTCATCCTGTTGGTGGGGGGTCTGTTATCTTATTGATGACAGATTGTGCTATAGTGTTTGTCCTATCATCCTTTTGGTGGTAGTGGCCGGTGTGAGTTTCGCTCCGTCATCCTCTTGGTGGGGGGTCTGTCATCTTATTGATGTCAGATTGTGCAATAGTGTTTGTCCTAGCATCCATTGGTGGCAGTGGCCGGTGTGAGTTTTGCACCGTCATCTTTTTGCTGGTGGGTCTGTCATCTTAATTGATGTCAGATTGTGCGATAGTGTCTGTCATATCATCCTTTTGGTGGTAGTGGCCGGTGTGAGTTTCGCTCCATCATTCTTCCGGTGGTGGGTCTGTCATCTTAATTGATGTCAAATTGTGCGATAATGTCTGTCCTATCATGCTTTTGGTGGTAGTGGTCGGTGTGACTTTCGCTCTGTCATCCTCTTGGTGGGGGGGTCTGTCATCTTGTTGATGTCAGATTGTGCTATAGTGTTTGTCGTATCATCCTTTTGGTGGTAGTGGCCGGTGTGAGTTTCGCTCCGTCATCCTCTTGGTGGGGGGTCTGTCATCTTAATTGATGTCAAATTGTGCGATAATGTTTGTCATATCATGCCTTTGGTGGTAGTGGCCGGTGTGACTTACGCTCCGTCATCCCTTTGGTGGGGGGTCTGTCATCTTGTTGATGTCAGATTGTGCAAGGGTGTTTATATTATCATCCTTTTGGTGGTAGTGGCCGGTGTGAGTTTCGCTCCGTCATTCTTTTGGTGGTGGGTATGTAATCTTAACTGATGTCAGATTGTGCGATAATGTTTGTCCTATCATGCTTTTGGTGGTAGTGGCCCATGTGAGTTTTTCTCCTTCATCCTTTTGGTGGAGGGTTTGTCATCTTGTTGATGTTAGATTGTGCAAGAGTGTTTATATTATTATGCTTTTGGTGGTAGTGGCCAGTGTGAGTTTCGCTACGTCATCCTTTTGGTGGTGGGTCTGTCATCTTAATTGATGTCAGATTATGCGATAGTGTTTGTCCTATCATCCTTTTGGTGGCAGTGGCCGGTGTGAGTTTTGCTTCGTCATTCTTTCGGTGGTGGGTCTGTCATCTTAATTGATGTCAGATTGTGCAATAATGTTTGTCCTATCGTGCTTTTGGTGGTTGTGGTTGGTGTGACTTTTGCTCTGTCATCCTCTTGGTGGGGGGTCTGTCATCTTATTGATGTCAGATTGTGCTATAGTGTTTGTCCTATTATCATTTTGGTGGTAGTGGACGGTGTGAGTTTCGCTCCGTAATCCTCTTGGTGGGGGGTCTGTCATCTTATTGATGTCAGATTGTGCAATAGTGTTTGTCCTATCATCCATTGGTGGCAATGACCGGTGTGAGTTTTGCTTCGTCATCCTTTTGGTGGTGGGTCTGTCATCTTAATTGATGTCAGATTATGCGATAATGTTTGTCCTATCATCCTTTTAGTGGTAGTGGCGGGTGTGTGTTTCGCTCCGTCATTCTTTCAGTGGTGGGTCTGTCATCTTAATTCATGTCAGATTGTGCGATAATGTTTGTCCTATCATGCTTTTGGTGGTAGTGACCGGTGTGAGTTTCTCTCTGTCATCCCTTTGGTGGGAGGTCTGTCATCTTATTGATGTCAGATTGTGCAAGAGTGTTTATATTATCATCCTTTTGGTGGTAGTGACCGGTGTGAGTTTTGTTCCGTCATTCTTTTGGTGGTGGGTTTGTCATCTTAATAGATGTCAGATTGTGCGAAAATGTTTGACCTATCATGCTTTTGGTGGTAGTGGTCGGTGTGACTTTCTCTCCGTCATCCTGTTGGTGGGGGGTCTGTCATCTTATTGATGACAGATTGTGCTATAGTGTTTTTCCTATCATCCTTTTGGTGGTAGTGGTCGGTGTGAGTTTCGCTCCGTCATCCTCTTGGTGGGGGGTCTGTCTTCTTATTGATGTAAGATTGTGCAATAGTGTTTGTCCTATCATCCATTGGTGGCAGTGGCCGGTGTGAGTTTTGCACCGTCATCCTTTTGGTGGTGGGTCTGTCATCTTAATTGATGTTAGATTGTGCGATAGTGTTTGTCCTATCATCCTTTTGGCGGTAGTGGCCGGTGTGGGTTTCGCTCCGTCATTCTTTCGGTGGTGGGTCTGTCATCTTAATTGATGTCAAATTGTGCGATAATGTTTGTCCTATCATGCTTTTGGTGGTAGTGGCCGGTGTGACTTTCGCTCCGTCATCCCTTTGGTGGGGGGTCTGTCATCTTGTTGATGTCAGATTGTGCAAGAGTGTTTATATTATCATCCTTTTGGTGGTAGTGGCCAGTGTGAGTTTCGCTCCGTCATTCTCTTGGTGGTGAGTCTGTAATCTTAATTGATGTCAGATTGTGCGATAATGTTTGTCCTATCATGCTTTTGGTGGTAGTGGCCGGTGTGAGTTTTGCTCCTTCATCCTTTTGGTAGAGGGTCTGTCATCTTGTTGATGTTAGATTGTGCAAGAGTGTTTATATTATCATCCTTTTGGTGGTAGTGGCCAGTGTGAGTTTCGCTCCGTCATTCTTTTGGTGGTGGGTCTGTCATCTTAATTGATGTCAGATTGTGCGATAGTGTTTGTCCTATCATCCTTTTGGTGGTAGTGGCCGGTGTGAGTTTTGCTCCTTCATCCTTTTGGTGGAGGGTCTGTCATCTTGTTGATGTTAGATTGTGCAAGAGTGTTTATATTATCATCCTTTTGGTGGTAGTGGCCAGTGTGAGTTTCGCTCCGTCATTCTTTTGGTGGTGGGTCTGTCATCTTAATTGATGTCAGATTGTGCGATAGTGTTTGTCCTCTCATCCTTTTGGTGGTAGTGGCCGGTGTGAGTTTTGCTCCGTCATTCTTTTGGTGGTGGGTCTGTCATCTTAATTGATGTCAAATTGTGCGATAATGTTTGTCCTATCATGCTTTTGGTGGTTGTGGCCGGTGTGACTTTCGCTCCGTCATCCCTTTGGTGGGGGGTCTGTCATCTTGTTGATGTTAGATTGTGCAAGAGTGTTTATATTATCATCCTTTTGGTGGTAGTGGCTAGTGTGAGTTTCGCTCCGTCATTCTTTTGGTGGTGGGTCTGTCATCTTAATTGATGTAAGATTGTGCGATAGTGTTTGTCCTATCATCCTTTTGGTGTTAGTGGCCGGTGTGAGTTTCGCTCCGTCATTCTTTCGGTGGTGGGTCTGTCATCTTAATTGATGTCAGATTGTGTGATAATGTTTGTCCTATCATGCTTTTGGTGGTAGTGACCGGTGTGAGTTTCACTCCGTCATCCCTTTGGTGGGGGGTCTGTCATCTTGTTGATGTCAGATTGTGCAAGAGTGTTTATATTATCATCCTTTTGGTGGTAGTGGCCAGTGTGAGTTTCGCTCCGTCATTCTCTTGGTGGTGAGTCTGTAATCTTAATTGATGTCAGATTGTGCGATAATGTTTGTCCTATCATGCTTTTGGTGGTAGTGGCCGGTGTGCGTTTTGCTCCTTCATCCTTTTGGTGGAGGGTCTGTCATCTTGTTGATGTTAGATTGTGCAAGAGTGTTTATATTATCATCCTTTTGGTGGTAGTGGCCAGTGTGAGTTTCGCTCCGTCATTCTTTTGTTGGTGGTTCTGTCATCTTAATTGATGTCAGATTATGCGATAGTGTTTGTCCTATCATCCTTTTGGTGGTAGTGGCCGGTGTGAGTTTTGCTCCTTCATCCTTTTGGTGGAGGGTCTGTCATCTTGTTGATGTTATACTGTGCAAGAGTGTTTATATTATCATCCTTTTGGTGGTAGTGGCCAGTGTGAGTTTCGCTCCGTCATTCTTTTGGTGGTGGGTCTGTCATCTTAATTGATGTCAGATTGTGCGATAGTGTTTGTCCTATCATCCTTTTGGTGGTAGTGGCCGGTGTGAGTTTTCCTCCGTCATTCTTTCGGTGGTGGGTCTGTCATCTTAATTGATGTCAAATTGTGCGATAATGTTTGTCCTATCATGCTTTTGGTGGTTGTGGCCGGTGTGACTTTCGCTCCGTCATCCCTTTGGTGGGGGGTCTGTCATCTTGTTGATGTTAGATTGTGCAAGAGTGTTTATATTATCATCCTTTTGGTGGTAGTGGCTAGTGTGAGTTTCGCTCCGTCATTCTTTTGGTGGTGGGTCTGTCATCTTAATTGATGTAAGATTGTGCGATAGTGTTTGTCCTATCATCCTTTTGGTGTTAGTGGCCGGTGTGAGTTTCGCTCCGTCATTCTTTCGGTGGTGGGTCTGTCATCTTAATTGATGTCAGATTGTGTGATAATGTTTGTCCTATCATGCTTTTGGTGGTAGTGACCGGTGTGAGTTTCACTCCGTCATCCCTTTGGTGGGGGGTCTGTCATCTTGTTGATGTCAGATTGTGCAAGAGTGTTTATATTATCATCCTTTTAGTGGTAGTGGCCAGTGTGAGTTTCGCTCCGTCATTCTCTTGGTGGTGAGTCTGTAATCTTAATTGATGTCAGATTGTGCGATAATGTTTGTCCTATCATGCTTTTGGTGGTAGTGGCCGGTGTGCGTTTTGCTCCTTCATCCTTTTGGTGGAGGGTCTGTCATCTTGTTGATGTTAGATTGTGCAAGAGTGTTTATATTATCATCCTTTTGGTGGTAGTGGCCAGTGTGAGTTTCGCTCCGTCATTCTTTTGTTGGTGGGTCTGTCATCTTAATTTATGTCAGATTGTGCGATAGTGTTTGTCCTATCATCCTTTTGGTGGTAGTGGCCGGTGTGAGTTTTGCTCCTTCATCCTTTTGGTGGAGGGTCTGTCATCTTGTTGATGTTATACTGTGCAAGAGTGTTTATATTATCATCCTTTTGGTGGTAGTGGCCAGTGTGAGTTTCGCTCCGTCATTCTTTTGGTGGTGGGTCTGTCATCTTAATTGATGTCAGATTGTGCGATAGTGTTTGTCCTATCATCCTTTTGGTGGTAGTGGCCGGTGTGAGTTTTGCTCCGTCATTCTTTCGGTGGTGGGTCTGTCATCTTAATTGATGTCAAATTGTGCGATAATGTTTGTCCTATCATGCTTTTGGTGGTTGTGGCCGGTGTGACTTTCGCTCCGTCATCCCTTTGGTGGGGGGTCTGTCATCTTGTTGATGTTAGATTGTGCAAGAGTGTTTATATTATCATCCTTTTGGTGGTAGTGGCTAGTGTGAGTTTCGCTCCGTCATTCTTTTGGTGGTGGGTCTGTCATCTTAATTGATGTAAGATTGTGCGATAGTGTTTGTCCTATCATCCTTTTGGTGTTAGTGGCCGGTGTGAGTTTCGCTCCGTCATTCTTTCGGTGGTGGGTCTGTCATCTTAATTGATGTCAGATTGTGTGATAATGTTTGTCCTATCGGGCTTTTGGTGGTAGTGGTCGGTGTGACTTTCTCTCCGTCATCCTGTTGGTGGGGGGTCTGTTATCTTATTGATGACATATTGTGTTATAGTGTTTGTCCTATCATCCTTTTGGTGGTAGTGGCCGGTGTGAGTTTCGCTCCGTCATCCTCTTGGTGGGGGGTCTGTCATCTTATTGATGTCAGATTGTGCAATAGTGTTTGTCCTAGCATCCATTGGTGGCAGTGGCCGGTGTGAGTTTTGCACCGTCATCCTTTTGCTGGTGGGTCTGTCATCTTAATTGATGTCAGATTGTGCGATAGTGTCTCTCATATCATCCTTTTGGTGGTAGTGGCCGGTGTGATTTTCGCTCCATCATTCTTCCGGTGGTGGGTCTGTCATCTTAATTGATGTCAAATTGTGCGATAATGTCTGTCCTATCATGCTTTTGGTGGTAGTGGTCGGTGTGACTTTCGCTCCGTCATCCTCTTGGTGGGGGGGTCTGTCATCTTGTTGATGTCAGATTGTGCTATAGTGTTTGTCGTATCATCCTTTTGGTGGTAGTGGCCGGTGTGAGTTTCGCTCCGTCATCCTCTTGGTGGGGGGTCTGTCATCTTAATTGATGTCAAATTGTGCGATAATGTTTGTCCTATCATGCTTTTGGTGGTAGTGACCGGTGTGAGTTTCGCTCCGTCATCCCTTTGGTGGGAGGTCTGTCATTTTGTTGATGTCAGATTGTGCAAGAGTGTTTATATTATCATCCTTTTGGTGGTAGTGACCGGTGTGAGTTTCGTTCCGTCATTCTTTTGGTGGTGGGTCTTTCATCTTAATAGATGTCAGATTATGCGATAATGTTTGACCTATCAGGCTTTTGGTGGTAGTGGTCGGTGTGACTTTCTCTCCGTCATCCTGTTGGTGGGGGTCTGTTATCTTATTGATGACAGATTGTGCTATAGTGTTTGTCCTATCATCCTTTTGGTGGTAGTGGCCGGTGTGAGTTTCGCTCCGTCATCCTCTTGGTGGGGGGTCTGTCATCTTATTGATGTCAGATTGTGCAATAGTGTTTGTCCTAGCATCCATTGGTGGCAGTGGTCGGTGTGAGTTTTGCACCGTCATCCTTTTGGTGGTGGGTCTGTCATCTTAATTGATGTCAAATTGTGCGATAATGTATGTCCTATCATGCTTTTGGTGGTAGTGGTCGGTGTGACTTTCGCTCCGTCATCCTCTTGGTGGGGGGGTCTGTCATCTTGTTGATGTCAGATTGTGCTATAGTGTTTGTCGTATCATCCTTTTGGTGGTAGTGGCCGGTATGAGTTTCGCTCCGTCATCCTCTTGGTGGGGGGTCTGTCATCTAAATTGATGTCAAATTGTGCGATAATGTTTGTCCTATCATGCCTTTGGTGGTAGTGGCCGGTGTGACTTTCGCTCCGTCATCCCTTTGGTGGGGGGTCTGTCATCTTGTTGATGTCAGATTGTGCAAGAGTGTTTATATTATCATCCTTTTGGTGGTAGTGGCCGGTGTGAGTTTCGCTCCGTCATTCTTTTGGTGGTGGGTATGTAATCTTAACTGATGTCAGATTGTGCGATAATGTTTGTCCTATCATGCTTTTGGTGGTAGTGGCCCATGTGAGTTTTGCTCCTTTATCCTTTTGGTGGAGGGTTTTTCATCTTGTTGATGTTAGATTGTGCAAGAGTGTTTATATTATCATCCTTTTGGTGGTAGTGGCCAGTGTGAGTTTCGCTACGTCATCCTTTTGGTGGTGGGTCTGTTATCTTAATTGATGTCAGATTGTGCGATAGTGTTTGTCCTATCATCCTTTTGGTGGTAGTGGCCGGTGTGAGTTTCGCTCCGTCATTCTTTCGGTGGGGGGTCTGTCATCTTATTGATGTCAGATTGTGCTATAGTGTTTGTCCTATTATCCTTTTGGTGGTAGTGGCCGGTGTGAGTTTCGCTCCGTAATCCTCTTGGTGGGGGGTCTGTCATCTTATTGATGTCAGTTTGTGCAATAGTGTTTGTCCTATCATGCATTGGTGGCAATGGCCGGTGTGAGTTTTGCTCCGTCATCCTTTTGGTGGTGGGTCTGCCATCTTAATTGATGTCAGATTGTGCGATAATGTTTGTCCTATCATCCTTTTAGTGGTAGTGGCGGGTGTGAGTTTCGCTCCGTCATTCTTTCAGTGGTGGGTCTGTCATCTTAATTCATGTCAGATTGTGCGATAATGTTTGTCCTATCATGCTTTTGGTGGTAGTGACCGGTGTGAGTTTCTCTCCGTCATCCCTTTGGTGGGAGGTCTGTCATCTTGTTGATGTCAGATTGTGCAAGAGTGTTAATATTATCATCCTTTTGGTGGTAGAGACCGATGTGAGTTTCGTTCCGTCATTCTTTTGGTGGTGGGTCTGTCATCTTAATAGATGTCAGATTGTGCGATAATGTTTGACCTATCATGCTTTTGGTGGTAGTGGTCGGTGTGACTTTCTCTCCGTCATCCTGTTGGTGGGGGGTCTGTCATCTTATTGATGACAGATTGTGCTATAGTGTTTGTCCTATCATCCCTTTGGTGGTAGTGGTCGGTGTGAGTTTCGCTCCGTCATCCTCTTGGTGGGGGGTCTGTCATCTTATTGATGTAAGATTGTGCAATAGTGTTTGTCCTATCATCCATTGGTGGCAGTGGCCGGTGTGAGTTTTGCACCGTCATCCTTTTGGTGGTGGGTCTGTCATCTTAATTGATGTTAGATTGTGCGATAATGTTTGTCCTATCATCCTTTTGGCGGTAGTGGCCGGTGTGAGTTTCGCTCCGTCATTCTTTCGGTGGTGGGTCTGTCATCTTAATTGATGTCAGATTGTGCGATAGTGTTTGTCCTATCATACTTTTGGTGGTAGTGGCCGGTGTGACTTTCGCTCCGTCATCCCTTTGGTGGGGGGTCTGTCATCTTGTTGATGTCAGATTGTGCAAGAGTGTTTATATTATCATCCTTTTGGTGGTAGTGGCCGGTGTGAGTTTCGCTCCGT
The DNA here is from genome assembly GCA_963859935.3 of Lathyrus sativus. Classification (NCBI taxonomy): domain Eukaryota; kingdom Viridiplantae; phylum Streptophyta; class Magnoliopsida; order Fabales; family Fabaceae; genus Lathyrus; species Lathyrus sativus. The sequence continues at coordinate 185,671,202 of OZ012739.1, forward strand.
CATTATCTTGGTGGTGAGTCTGTAGTCTTAATTGATGTCAGATTGTGCGATAATGTTTGTCCTATCATGCTTTTGGTGGTAGTGGCCGGTGTGAGTTTTGCTCCGTCATCCTTTTGGTGGAGGGTCTATCATCTTGTTGATGTTAGATTGTGCAAGAGTGTTTATATTATCATCCTTTTGGTGGTAGTGGCCAGTGTGAGTTTCGCTCCATCATTCTTTTGGTGGTGGGTCTGTCATCTTAATTGATGTCAGATTGTGCGATAGTGTTTGTCCTATCATCCTTTTGGTGGTAGTGGCCGGTGTGAGTTTCTATCTGTCATTCTTTTGGTGGTGGGTCTGTCATCTTAATTGATGTCAGATTGTGCGATAATGTTTGTCCTATCATGCTTTTGGTGGTAGTGACCGGTGTGAGTTTTGCTCCGTCATCCCTTTGGTGGGAGGTCTGTCATCTTGTTGATGTCAGATTGTGCAAGAGTGTTTATATTATCATCCTTTTGGTGGTAGTGACCAGTGTGAGTTTTGTTTCGTCATTCTTTTGGTGGTGGGTCTGTCATCTTAATAGATGTTAGATTATGCGATAATGTTTGACCTATCATGCTTTTGGTGGTAGTGGTCGGTGTGACTTTCTCTCCGTCATCCTTTTGGTGGGGGGTCTGTCATCTTATTGATGACAGATTGTGCTATAGTGTTTCTCCTATCATCCTTTTGGTGGTAGCAGCCGGCGTGAGTTTCGCTCCGTCATCCTCTTGGTGGGGGGTCTGTCATCTTATTGATGTCAGATTGTGCAATAGTGTTTGTCCTAGAATCCATTGGTGGCAGTGGCCGGTGTGAGTTTTGCACCGTCATCCTTTTGGTGGTGGGTCTGTCATCTTAATTGATGTCAGATTGTGCGATAGTGTTTGTCCTATCATCCTTTTGGTGGTAGTGGCCGGTGTGAGTTTCGCTCCGTCATTCTTTCGGAGGTGGGTCTGTCATCTTAATTGATGTCAAATTGTGCGATAATGTCTGTCCTATCATTTTTTTGGTGGTAGTGGTCGGTGTGACTTTCGCTCCGTCATCCTCTTGGTGGAGGGTCTGTCATCTTGTTGATGTCAGATTGTGCTATAGTGTTTGTCGTATCATCCTTTTGGTGGTAGTGGCCGGTGTGAGTTTCGCTTCGTCATCCTCTTGGTGGGGGGTCTGTCATCTTATTGATGTCAAATTTTACAATAGTGTTTGTCCTATCATCCATTGGTGTAATCGCCGGTGTGAGTTTTGCTCCGTCATCCTTTTGGTGGTGGGTCTGTCATCTTAATTGATGTCAGATTGTGCGATAGTGTTTGTCCTATCATCCTTTTGGTGGTAGTGGCCGGTGTGAGTGTCGCTCCGTCATTCTTTCGGTGGTGGGTCTGTCATCTTAATTGATGTCAGATTGTGCGATAGTGTTTGTCCTATCATCCTTTTGGTGGTAGTGGTCGGTGTGAGTTTCTATCCGTCATTCTTTTGGTGGTTGGTCTGTCATCTTAATTGATGTCAGATTGTGCGATAATGTTTGTCCTATCATGCTTTTGGTGGTAGTGACCGGTGTGAGTTTTGCTCCGTCATCCCTTTGGTGGGAGGTCTGTCATCTTGTTGATGTCAGATTGTGCAAGAGTGTTTATATTATCATCCTTTTGGTGGTAGTGACCGGTGTGAGTTTTGTTTCGTCATTCTTTTGGTGGTGGGTCTGTCATCTTAATAGATGTCAGATTATGCGATAATGTTTGACCTATCATGCTTTTGGTGGTAGTGGTCGGTGTGACTTTCTCTCCGTCATCCTTTTGGTGGGGGGTCTGTCATCTTATTGATGACAGATTGTGCTATAGTGTTTATCCTATCATCCTTTTGGTGGTAGCAGCCGGCGTGAGTTTCGCTCCGTCATCCTCTTGGTGGGGGGTCTGTCATCTTATTGATGTCAGATTGTGCAATAGTGTTTGTCCTAGAATCCATTGGTGGCAGTGGTCGGTGTGAGTTTTGCACCGTCATCCTTTTGGTGGTGGGTCTGTCATCTTAATTGATGTCAGATTGTGCGATAGTGTTTGTCCTATCATCCTTTTGGTGGTAGTGGCCGGTGTGAGTTTCGCTCCGTCATTCTTTCGGAGGTGGGTCTGTCATCTTAATTAATGTCAAATTGTGCGATAATGTCTGTCCTATCATTTTTTTGGTGGTAGTGGTCGGTGTGACTTTCGCTCCGTCATCCTCTTGGTGGAGGGTCTGTCATCTTGTTGATGTCAGATTGTGCTATAGTGTTTGTCGTATCATCCTTTTGGTGGTAGTGGCCGGTGTGAGTTTCGCTTCGTCATCCTCTTGGTGGGGGGTCTGTCATCTTATTGATGTCAAATTGTACAATAGTGTTTGTCCTATCATCCATTGGTGTAATCGCCGGTGTGAGTTTTGCTCCGTCATCCTTTTGGTGGTGGGTCTGTCATCTTAATTGATGTCAGATTGTGCGATAGTGTTTGTCCTATCATCCTTTTGGTGGTAGTGGCCGGTGTGAGTTTCGCTCCGTCATTCTTTCGGTGGTGGGTCTGTCATCTTAATTGATGTCAGATTGTGCGATAATGTTTGTCCTATCATGCTTTTGGTGGTTGTGGTCGGTGTGACTTTCGCTCCGTCATCCTCTTGGTGGGGGGTCTGTCATCTTATTGATGTCAGATTGTGCAATAGTGTTTGTCCTATCATGCTTTTGGTGGTAGTGACCGGTGTGAGTTTCGCTCTGTCATCTCTTTGGTGGGAGGTCTGTCATCTTGTTGATGTCAGATTGTGCAAGAGTGTTTATATTATCATCCTTTTGGTGGTAGTGACCGGTGTGAGTTCTGTTCCGTCATTCTTTTGGTGGTGGGTCTGTCATCTTAATAGATGTCAGATTGTGCGATAATGTTTGACCTATCATGCTTTTGGTGGTAGTGGTCAGTGTGACTTTCTCTCCGTCATCCTGTTGGTGGGGGGTCTGTCATCTTATTGATGACAGAATGTGCTATAGTGTTTGTCCTATCATCCTTTTGGTGGTAGTGGCCGGTGTGAGTTTCGCTCTGTCATCCTCTTGGTGGAGGGTCTGTCATCTTATTGATGTCAGATTGTGCAATAGTGTTTGTCCTATCATCCATTGGTGGCAGTGGCCGGTGTGAGTTTTGCACCGTCATCCTTTTGGTGGTGGGTATGTCATCTTAATTGATGTCAGATTGTGTGATAGTGTTTGTCCTATCATCCTTTTGGTGGTAGTGGCCGATGTGAGTTTCGCTCCGTCATTCTTTCGGTGGTGGGTCTATCAACTTAATTGATGTCAAATTGTGCGATAATGTCTGTCCTATCATACTTTTGGTGGTAGTGGTCGGTGTGACTTTCGCTCCGTCATCCTCTTGGTGGGGGGTCTGTCATCTTGTTGATGTCAGATTGTGCTATAGTGTTTGCCGTATCATACTTTTGGTGGTAGTTGCCGGTGTGAGTTTCGCTCTGTCATCCTCTTGGTCGGGGGTCTGTCATCTTATTGATGTCAAATTGTACAATAGTGTTTGTCCTATCATCCATTGGTGTAATGGCCGGTGTGAGTTTTGCTCCGTCATCCTTTTGGTGGTGGGTCTGTCATCTTAATTGATGTCAGATTGTGCGATAGTGTTTGTCCTATCATCCTTGTGGTGGTAGTGGCCGGTGTGAGTTTCGCTCCGTCATTCTTTCGGTGGTGGGTCTGTCATCTTAATTGATGTCAGATTGTGCGATAATGTTTGTCCTATCATGCTTTTGGTGGTTGTGGTCGGTGTGACTTTCGCTCTGTCAACCTCTTGGTGGGGGGGTCTATCATCTTATTGATGTCAGATTGTGCTATAGTGTTTGTCCTATCATCCTTTTGGTGGTAGTGGCCGGTGTGAGTTTAGCTCCGTAATCCTCTTGGTGGGGGGTCTGTCATCTTATCGATGTCAGATTGGGCAATAGTGTTTGTCCTATCATCCATTGGTGGCAGTGGCCGGTGTGAGTTTTGCTCCGTCATCCTTTTGGTGGTGGGTCTGTCATCTTAATTGATGTCAGATTGTGCGATAGTTTTGTCCTATCATCCTTTTGGTGGTAGTGGCAGGTGTGAGTTTCGCTCCGTCATTCTTTCGGTGGTGGGTCTGTCATCTTAATTGATGTCAGATTGTGCGATACTGTTTGTCCTATCATGCTTTTGGTGGTAGTGGCCGGTGTGAGTTTCGCTCCGTCAACACTTTGGTGGGGGGTCTGTCATCTTGTTGATGTCAGATTGTGCAATAATGTTCATATTATCATCCTTTTGGTGGTTGTGGCCGGTGTGAGTTTCGCTCTGTCATTCTTTTGGTGGTGGATCTGTCATCTTAATTGATGTCAGATTGTGCAATAATGTTTGTCCTATCATGCTTTTGGTGGTTGTGGTCGGTGTGACTTTCGCTCAGTCATCCTCTTGGTGGGGGGTCTATCATCTTATTGATGTCAGATTGTGCTATAGTGTTTGTCCTATCATCCATTTGTGGTAGTGGCCGGTGTGAGTTTCGCTCTGTCATCCCTTTGGTGGGGGGTCTGTCATCTTGTTGATGTCAGATTGTGCAAGAGTGTTTATATTATCATCCTTTTGGTGGTAGTGGTCGGTGTGAGTTTCGCTCCGCCATTCTTTTGGTGGTGGGTCTGTCATCTTAATTGATGTCAGATTATGCGATAGTGTTTGTCCTATCATCCTTTTGGTGGTAGTGGCCAGTGTGAGTTTCGCTCCGTCATCCTCATGGTGTGGGGTCTGTCATCTTATTGATGTCAGATTGTGCAATAGTGTTTGTCCTATCATCCATTGGTGGCAGATGCCGGTGTGAGTTTCGCTCCGTCATTCTTTTGGTGGTGGGTCTGTCATCTTAATTGATGTCAGATTGTGCGATAGTGTTTGTCCTATCATCCTTTTGGTGGTAGTGGCCAGTGTGAGTTTCGCTCCGTCATCCTCATGGTGTGGGGTCTGTCATCTTATTGATGTCAGATTGTGCAATAGTGTTTATCCTATCATCCCTTGGTGGCAGTGGCCGGTGTGAGTTTTGCTCCGTCATCCTTTTGGTGGTGGGTCTGTCATCTTAATTGATGTCAGATTGTGCGACAGTGTTTGTCCTATCATCCTTTTGGTTGTAGTGGCCGGTGTGAGCTTCGCTCCGTCATTCTTTCGGTGGTGGGTCTGTCATCTTAATTGATGTCAAATTGTGCGATAATGTCTGTCCTATCATGCTTTTGGTGGTAGTGGTCGGTGTGACTTTCGCTCTGTCATCTTGTTGATGTCAGATTGTGCTATAGTGTTTGTCGTATCATCCTTTTGGTGGTAGTGGCCGGTGTGAGTTTCGCTCCGTCATCCTCTTGGTGGGGGGTCTGTCATTTTATTGATGTCAAATTGTACAATAGTGTTTGTCCTATCATCCATTGGTGTAATGGCCGGTGTGAGTTTTGGTCCGTCATCCTTTTAGTGGTGGGTCTGTCATCTTAATTGATGTCAGATTGTGCGATAGTGTTCGTCCTATCATCCTTGTGGTGGTAGTGGCCGGTGTGAGTTTCGCTCCGTCATTCTTTCGGTGGTGGGTCTCTCATTTTAATTGATGTCAGATTGTGCGATAATGTTTGTCCTATCATGCTTTTGGTGGTTGTGGTCGGTGTGACTTTCGCTCCGTCATCCTCTTGGTGGGGGGTCTGTCATCTTATTGATGTCAGATTGTGCTTCAGTGTTTGTCCTATCATCCTTTTGGTGGTAGTGGCCGGTGTGAGTTTCGCTCCGTCATCCTCATGGTGTGGGGTCTGTCATCTTATTGATGTCAGATTGTGCAATAGTGTTTGTCCTATCATCCCTTGGTGGCAGTGGCCGGTGTGAGTTTTGCTCCGTCATCCTTTTGGTGGTGGGTCTGTCATCTTAATTGATGTCAGATTGTGCGACAGTGTTTGTCCTATCATCCTTTTGGTGGTAGTGGCCGGTGTGAGCTTCGCTCCGTCATTCTTTCGGTGGTGGGTCTGTCATCTTAATTGATGTCAAATTGTGCGATAATGTTTGTCCTATCATGCTTTTGGTGGTAGTGGTCGGTGTGACTTTCGCTCTGTCATCCTCTTGGTGGGGGGTCTGTCATCTTATTGATGTCAGATTGTGCTATAGTGTTTGTCGTATCATCCTTTTGGTGGTAGTGACCGGTGTGAGTTTCGCTCCGTCATCCTCTTGGTGGGGGGTCTGTCATCTTATTGATGTCAAATTGTACAATAGTGTTTGTCCTATCATCCATTGGTGTAATGGCCGGTGTGAGTTTTGGTCCGTCATCCTTTTGGTGGTGGGTCTGTCATCTTAATTGATGTCAGATTGTGCGATAGTGTTTGTCCTATCATCCTTGTGGTGGTAGTGGCCGGTGTGAGTTTCGCCTCGTCATTCTTTCGGTGGTGGGTCTCTCATTTTAATTGATGTCAGATTGTGCGATAATGTTTGTCCTATCATGCTTTTGGTGGTTGTGGTCGGTGTGACTTTCGCTCCGTCATCCTCTTGGTGGGGGGTCTGTCATCTTATTGATGTCAGATTGTGCGATAGTGTTTGTCCTATCATCCTTTTGGTGGTAGTGGCGGGTGTGAGTTTCGCTCCGTCAGTCTTTCGGTGGTGGGTCTGTCATCTTAATTGATGTCAGATTGTGCGATAATGTTTGTCCTATCATGCTTTTGGTGGTAGTGGCCGGTGTGAGTTTCGCTCCGTCATCCCTTTGGTGGGGGGTCTGTCATCTTGTTGATGTTAGATTGTGCAAGAGTGTTAATATTATCATCCTTTTGGTGGTAGTGGTCGGTGTGAGTTTCGCTCCGTCATTCTTTTGGTGGTGGGTCTGTCATCTTAATTGATGTCAGATTGTGCGATAGTGTTTGTCCTATCATCCTTTTGGTGGTAGTGGCCTATGTGAGTTTCGCTCCGTCATCCTCATGGTGTGGGGTCTGTCATCTTATTGATGTCAGATTGTGCAATAGTGTTTGTCCTATCATCCATTGGTGGCAGTGGCCGGTGTGAGTTTTGCTCCGTCATCCTTTTGGTGGTGGGTATGTCATCTTAATTGATGTCAGATTGTGCGATAGTGTTTGTCCTATCATCCTTTTGGTGGTAGTGGCCGGTGTGAGTTTCGCTCCGTCATTCTTTCGGTGGTGGGTCTGTCATCTTAATTGATGTCAAATTGTGCGATAATGTCTGTCCTATCATGCTTTTGGTGGTAGTGGTCGGTGTGACTTTCGCTCTGTCATCCTCTTGGTGGGGGGTCTGTCATCTTGTTGACGTCAGATTGTGCTATAGTGTTTGTCGTATCATCCTTTTGGTGGTAGTGGCCGGTGTGAGTTTCGCTCCGTCATCCTCTTGGTGGGGGGTCTATCATCTTATTGATGTCAAATTGTACAATAGTGTTTGTCCTATCATCCATTGGTGTAATGGCCGGTGTGAGTTTTGGTCCGTCATCCTTTTGGTGGTGGGTCTGTCATCTTAATTGATGTCAGATTGTGCGATAATGTTTGTCCTATCATAATTTTGGTGGTTGTGGTCGGTGTGACTTTCGCTCCGTCATCTTCTTGGTGGGGGGTCTGTCATCTTATTGATGTCAGATTGTGCTATAGTGATTGTCCTATCCTCCTTTTGATGGTAGTGGCGGGTGTGAGTTTTTCTCCGTCATTCTTTCGGTGGTGGGTCTGTCATCTTAATTTATGTCAGATTGTGCGATAATGTTTGTCCTATCATCCTTTTGGTGGTAGTGGCCGGTGTGAGTTTTGCTCCGTAATCCTCTTGGTGGGGGGTCTGTCATCTTATTAATGTCAGATTGTCCAATAGTGTTTGTCCTATCATCCATTGGTGGCAGTGGCCGGTGTGAGTTTTGCTCCGTCATCCTTTTGGTGGTGGGTCTGTCATCTTAATTGATGTCAGATTGTGCGATAGTGTTTGTCCTATCATCCTTTTGGTGGTAGTGGCGGGTGTGAGTTTCGCTCCGTCAGTCTTTCAGTGGTGGGTCTGTCATCTTAATTGATGTCAGATTGTGCGATAATGTTTGTCCTATCATGCTTTTGGTGGTAGTGGCCGGTGTGAGTTTCGCTCCGTCATCCCTTTGGTGGGGGGTCTGTCATCTTGTTGATGTCAGATTGTGCAATAGTGTTTATATTATCATCCTTTTGGTTGTTGTGGCCGATGTGAGTTTCGCTCCGTCATTCTTTTGGTGGTGGATCTGTCATCTTAATTGATGTCAGATTGTGCGATAATGTTTGTCCTATCATGCTTTTGGTGGTTGTGGTCGATGTGACTTTCGCTCCGTCATTCTTTCGGTGGTGGGTCTGTCATCTTAATTGATGTCAGATTGTGCGATAATGTTTGTCCTATCATGCTTTTGGTGGTTGTGGTCGGTGTGACTTTCGCTCCGTCATCCTCTTGGTGGGGGGTCTGTCATCTTATTGATGTCAGATTGTGCTATAGTGTTTGTCCTATCATCCTTTTGGTGGTAGTGGCGGGTGTGAGTTTTTCTCCGTCATTCTTTCGGTGGTGGGTCTTTCATCTTAATTGATGTCAGATTGTGCGATAATGTTTGTCCTATCATGATTTTGGTGGTAGTGGCCTGTCTGAGTTTCGCTCTGTCATCCCTTTGGTGGGGGGTCTGTCATCTTGTTGATGTCAGATTGTGCAATAGTGTTTATATTATCATCCTTTTGGTGGTTGTGGCCGGTATGATTTTCGCTCCGTCATTCTTTTGGTGGTGGATCTGTCATCTTAATTGATGTGAGATTGTGCGATAATGTTTGTCCTATCATGCTTTTGGTGGTTGTGGTCGGTGTGACTTTCACTCCGTCATCCTCTTGGTGGGGGGTCTGTCATCTTATTGATGTCAGATTCTGCTATAGTGTTTGTCCTATCATCCATTCGTGGTAGTGGCCGGTGTGAGTTTCGCTCTGTCATCCCTTTGGTGGGGGGTCTGTCATCTTGTTGATGTCAGATTGTGCAAGAGTGTTTATATTATCATCCTTTTGGTGGTAGTGGTCGGTGTGAGTTTTGCTCCGTCATTCTTTTGGTGGTAGGTCTGTCATCTTAATTGATGTCAGATTGTGCGATAGTGTTTGTCCTATCATCCTTTTGGTGGTAGTGGCCGGTGTGAGTTTCGCTCCGTCATCCTCATGGTTTGGGGTCTGTCATCTTATTGATGTCAGATTGTGCAATAGTGTTTGTCCTATCATCCATTGGTGGCAGTGGCCGGTGTGAGTTTTGCCCCGTCATCCTTTTGGTGGTGGGTCTGTCGTCTTAATTGATGTCAGATTGTGCGATAGTGTTTGTCCTATCATCCTTTTGGTGGTAGTGGCCAGTGTGAGTTTCGCTTCGTCATCCTCATGGTGTGGGGTCTGTCATCTTATTGATGTCAGATTGTGCAATAGTCTTTGTCCTATCATCCCTTGGTGGCAGTGGCCGGTGTGAGTTTTGCTCCGTCATCCTTTTGGTGGTGGGTCTGTCATCTTAATTGATGTCAGATTGTGCGATAGTGTTTGTCCTATCATCCTTTTGGTGGTAGTGGCCAGTGTGAGTTTCGCTCCGTCATTCTTTCTGTGGTGAGTCTGTCATCTTAATTGATGTCAAATTGTGCGATAATGTCTGTCCTATCATGCTTTTGGTGGTAGTGGTCGGTGTTACTTTCGCTCTGTCATCCTCTTGGTGGGGGGTCTGTCATCTTGTTGATGTCAGATTGTGCTATAAGGTTTGTCGTATCATCCTTTTGGTGGTAGTGGCCGGTGTGAGTTTCGCTCCGTCATCCTCTTGGTGGGGGGTCTGTCATCTAATTGATGTCAAATTGTCCAATAGTGTTTGTCCTATCATCCTTGTGGTGGTAGTGGCCGGTGTGAGTTTCGCTCCGTCATTCTTTCAGTGGTGGGTATGTCATCTTAATTGATGTCAGATTGTGCGATAATGTCTGTCCTATCATGCTTTTGGTGGTTGTGGCCGGTGTGAGTTTTGCTCCGTCATCCCTTTGGTGGGGGGTCTGTCATCTTGTTGATGTCAGATTGTGCAATAGTGTTTATATTAACATCCTTTTGGTGGTTGTGGCCGATGTGAGTTTCGCTCCGTCATTCTTTTGGTGGTGGATCTGTCATCTTAATTGATGTCAGATTGTGCGATAATGTTTGTCCTATCATGCTTTTGGTGGTTGTGGTCGGTGTGACTTTCGCTCCGTCATCCTCTTGGTGGGGGGTCTGTCATCTTATTGATGTCAGATTGTGCTATAGTGTTTGTCTTATCATCCATTTGTGGTAGTGGCCCGTGTGAGTTTCGCTCTGTCATCCCATTGGTGGGGGGTCTGTCATCTTGTTGATGTCAGATTGTGCGATAGTGTTTGTCCTATCATCCTTTTGGTGGTAGTGGCCAGTGTGAGTTTTGCTCCGTCATCCTCATGGTGTGGGGTCTGTCATCTTATTGATGTCAGATTGTGCAATAGTTTTTGTCCTATCATCCATTGGTCGCAGTGGCCGGTGTGAGTTTTGCTCCGTCATCCTTTTGGTGGTGGGTCTGTCATCTTAATTGATGTCAGATTGTGCGACAGTGTTTGTCCTATCATCCTTTTGGTGGTAGTGGCCGGTGTGAGTTTCGCTCCGTCATTCTTTCAGTGGTGGGTATGTCATCTTAATTGATGTCAGATTGTGCGATAATGTCTGTCCTATCATGCTTTTGGTGGTTGTGGCCGGTGTGAGTTTTGCTCCGTCATCCCTTTGGTGGGGGGTCTGTCATCTTGTTGATGTCAGATTGTGCAATAGTGTTTATATTAACATCCTTTTGGTGGTTGTGGCCGATGTGAGTTTCGCTCCGTCATTCTTTTGGTGGTGGATCTGTCATCTTAATTGATGTCAGATTGTGCGATAATGTTTGTCCTATCATGCTTTTGGTGGTTGTGGTCGGTGTGACTTTCGCTCCGTCATCCTCTTGGTGGGGGGTCTGTCATCTTATTGATGTCAGATTGTGCTATATTGTTTGTCCTATCATCCATTTGTGGTAGTGGCCGGTGTGAGTTTCGCTCTGTCATCCCATTGGTGGGGGGTCTGTCATCTTGTTGATGTCAGATTGTGCGATAGTGTTTGTCCTATCATCCTTTTGGTGGTAGTGGCCAGTGTGAGTTTCTCTCCGTCATCCTCATGGTGTGGGGTCTGTCATCTTATTGATGTCAGATTGTGCAATAGTGTTTGTCCTATCATCCATTGGTGGCAGTGGCCGGTGTGAGTTTTGCTCCGTCATCCTTTTGGTGGTGGGTCTGTCATCTTAATTGATGTCAGATTGTGGGACAGTGTTTGTCCTATCATCCTTTTGGTGGTAGTGGCCGGTGTGAGTTTCGCTCCGTCATTCTTTCAGTGGTGGGTATGTCATCTTAATTGATGTCAGATTGTGCGATAATGTCTGTCCTATCATGCTTTTGGTGGTTGTGGCCGGTGTGAGTTTTGCTCCGTCATCCCTTTGGTGGGGGGTCTGTCATCTTGTTGATGTCAGATTGTGCAAGAGTGTTTATATTATCATCCTTTTGGTGGTAGTGGTCGGTGTGAGTTTTGCTCCGTCATTCTTTTGGTGGTAGGTCTGTCATCTTAATTGATGTCAGATTGTGCGATAGTGTTTGTCCTATCATCCTTTTGGTGGTAGTGGCCGGTGTGAGTTTCGCTCCGTCATCCTCATGGTTTGGGGTCTGTCATCTTATTGATGTCAGATTGTGCAATAGTGTTTGTCCTATCATCCATTGGTGGCAGTGGCCGGTGTGAGTTTTGCCCCGTCATCCTTTTGGTGGTGGGTCTGTCATCTTAATTGATGTCAGATTGTGCGATAGTGTTTGTCCTATCATCCTTTTGGTGGTAGTGGCCGGTGTGAGTTTCGCTCCGTCATTCTTTCGGTGGTGGGTATGTCATCTTAATTGATGTCAGATTGTGCGATAATGTCTGTCCTATCATGCTTTTGGTGGTTGTGGCCGATGTGAGTTTCGCTCCGTCATTCTTTTGGTGGTGGATCTGTCATCTTAATTGATGTCAGATTGTGCGATAATGTTTGTCCTATCATGCTTTTGGTGGTTGTGGTCGGTGTGACTTTCGCTCCGTCATCCTCTTGGTGGGGGGTCTGTCATCTTATTGATGTCAGATTGTGCTATATTGTTTGTCCTATCATCCATTTGTGGTAGTGGCCGGTGTGAGTTTCGCTCTGTCATCCCATTGGTGGGGGGTCTGTCATCTTGTTGATGTCAGATTGTGCGATAGTGTTTGTCCTATCATCCTTTTGGTGGTAGTGGCCAGTGTGAGTTTCGCTCCGTCATCCTCATGGTGTGGGGTCTGTCATCTTATTGATGTCAGATTGTGCAATAGTGTTTGTCCTATCATCCATTGGTGGCAGTGGCCGGTGTGAGTTTTGCTCCGTCATCCTTTTGGTGGTGGGTCTGTCATCTTAATTGATGTCAGATTGTGGGACAGTGTTTGTCCTATCATCCTTTTGGTGGTAGTGGCCGGTGTGAGTTTCGCTCCGTCATTCTTTCAGTGGTGGGTATGTCATCTTAATTGATGTCAGATTGTGCGATAATGTCTGTCCTATCATGCTTTTGGTGGTTGTGGCCGGTGTGAGTTTTGCTCCGTCATCCCTTTGGTGGGGGGTCTGTCATCTTGTTGATGTCAGATTGTGCAAGAGTGTTTATATTATCATCCTTTTGGTGGTAGTGGTCGGTGTGAGTTTTGCTCCGTCATTCTTTTGGTGGTAGGTCTGTCATCTTAATTGATGTCAGATTGTGCGATAGTGTTTGTCCTATCATCCTTTTGGTGGTAGTGGCCGGTGTGAGTTTCGCTCCGTCATCCTCATGGTTTGGGGTCTGTCATCTTATTGATGTCAGATTGTGCAATAGTGTTTGTCCTATCATCCATTGGTGGCAGTGGCCGGTGTGAGTTTTGCCCCGTCATCCTTTTGGTGGTGGGTCTGTCATCTTAATTGATGTCAGATTGTGCGATAGTGTTTGTCCTATCATCCTTTTGGTGGTAGTGGCCTGTGTGAGTTTCGCTTCGTCATCCTCATGGTGTGGGGTCTGTCATCTTATTGATGTCAGATTGTGCAATAGTGTTTGTCCTATCATCCCTTGGTGGCAGTGGCCGGTGTGAGTTTTGCTCCGTCATCCTTTTGGTGGTGGGTCTGTCATCTTAATTGATGTCAAATTGTGCGATAATGTCTGTCCTATCATGCTTTTGGTGGTAGTGGTCGGTGTTACTTTCGCTCTGTCATCCTCTTGGTGGGGGGTCTGTCATCTTGTTGATGTCAGATTGTGCTATAAGGTTTGTCGTATCATCCTTTTGGTGGTAGTGGCCGGTGTGAGTTTCGCTCCGTCATCCTCTTGGTGGGGGGTCTGTCATCTTATTGATGTCAAATTGTCCAATAGTGTTTGTCCTATCATCCTTGTGGTGGTAGTGGCCGGTGTGAGTTTCGCTCCGTCATTCTTTCAGTGGTGGGTATGTCATCTTAATTGATGTCAGATTGTGCGATAATGTCTGTCCTATCATGCTTTTGGTGGTTGTGGCCGGTGTGAGTTTTGCTCCGTCATCCCTTTGGTGGGGGGTCTGTCATCTTGTTGATGTCGGATTGTGCAATAGTGTTTATATTAACATCCTTTTGGTGGTTGTGGCCGATGTGAGTTTCGCTCCGTCATTCTTTTGGTGGTGGATCTGTCATCTTAATTGATGTCAGATTGTGCGATAATGTTTGTCCTATCATGCTTTTGGTGGTTGTGGTCGGTGTGACTTTCGCTCCGTCATCCTCTTGGTGGGGGGTCTGTCATCTTATTGATGTCAGATTGTGCTATAGTGTTTGTCCTATCATCCATTTGTGGTAGTGGCCGGTGTGAGTTTCGCTCTGTCATCCCATTGGTGGGGGGTCTGTCATCTTGTTGATGTCAGATTGTGCGATAGTGTTTGTCCTATCATCCTTTTGGTGGTAGTGGCCAGTGTGAGTTTTGCTCCGTCATCCTCATGGTGTGGGGTCTGTCATCTTATTGATGTCAGATTGTGCAATAGTGTTTGTCCTATGATCCATTGGTGGCAGTGGCCGGTGTGAGTTTTGCTCCGTCATCCTTTTGGTGGTGGGTCTGTCATCTTAATTGATGTCAGATTGTGCGACAGTGTTTGTCCTATCATCCTTTTGGTGGTAGTGGCCGGTGTGAGTTTCGCTCCGTCATTCTTTCAGTGGTGGGTATGTCATCTTAATTGATGTCAGATTGTGCGATAATGTCTGTCCTATCATGCTTTTGGTGGTTGTGGCCGGTGTGAGTTTTGCTCCGTCATCCCTTTGGTGGGGGGTCTGTCATCTTGGTGATGTCAGATTGTGCAATAGTGTTTATATTAACATCCTTTTGGTGGTTGTGGCCGATGTGAGTTTCGCTCCGTCATTCTTTTGGTGGTGGATCTGTCATCTTAATTGATGTCAGATTGTGCGATAATGTTTGTCCTATCATGCTTTTGGTGGTTGTGGTCGGTGTGACTTTCGCTCCGTCATCCTCTTGGTGGGGGGTCTGTCATCTTATTAATGTCAGATTGTGCTATAGTGTTTGTCCTATCATCCATTTGTGGTAGTCGCCGGTGTGAGTTTCGCTCTGTCATCCCATTGGTGGGGGGTCTGTCATCTTGTTGATGTCAGATTGTGCGATAGTGTTTGTCCTATCATCCTTTTGGTGGTAGTGGCCAGTGTGAGTTTCGCTCCGTCATCCTCATGGTGTGGGGTCTGTCATCTTATTGATGTCAGATTGTGCAATAGTGTTTGTCCTATCATCCATTGGTGGCAGTGGCCGGTGTGAGTTTTGCTCCGTCATCCTTTTGGTGGTGGGTCTGTCATCTTAATTGATGTCAGATTGTGCGACAGTGTTTGTCCTATCATCCTTTTGGTGGTAGTGGCCGGTGTGAGTTTCGCTCCGTCATTCTTTCGGTGGTGGGTATGTCATCTTAATTGATGTCAGATTGTGCGATAATGTCTGTCCTATCATGCTTTTGGTGGTTGTGGCCGATGTGAGTTTCGCTCCGTCATTCTTTTGGTGGTGGATCTGTCATCTTAATTGATGTCAGATTGTGCGATAATGTTTGTCCTATCATGCTTTTGGTGGTTGTGGTCGGTGTGACTTTCGCTCCGTCATCCTCTTGGTGGGGGGTCTGTCATCTTATTGATGTCAGATTGTGCTATAGTGTTTGTCCTATCATCCATTTGTGGTAGTGGCCGGTGTGAGTTTCGCTCTGTCATCCCATTGGTGGGGGGTCTGTCATCTTGTTGATGTCAGATTGTGCGATAGTGTTTGTCCTATCATCCTTTTGGTGGTAGTGGCCAGTGTGAGTTTCGCTCCGTCATCCTCATGGTGTGGGGTCTGTCATCTTATTGATGTCAGATTGTGCAATAGTGTTTGTCCTATCATCCATTGGTGGCAGTGGCCGGTGTGAGTTTTGCTCCGTCATCCTTTTGGTGGTGGGTCTGTCATCTTAATTGATGTCAGATTGTGGGACAGTGTTTGTCCTATCATCCTTTTGGTGGTAGTGGCCGGTGTGAGTTTCGCTCCGTCATTCTTTCAGTGGTGGGTATGTCATCTTAATTGATGTCAGATTGTGCGATAATGTCTGTCCTATCATGCTTTTGGTGGTTGTGGCCGGTGTGAGTTTTGCTCCGTCATCCCTTTGGTGGGGGGTCTGTCATCTTGTTGATGTCAGATTGTGCAATAGTGTTTATATTAACATCCTTTTGGTGGTTGTGGCCGATGTGAGTTTCGCTCCGTCATTCTTTTGGTGGTGGATCTGTCATCTTAATTGATGTCAGATTGTGCGATAATGTTTGTCCTATCATGCTTTTGGTGGTTGTGGTCGGTGTGTCTTTCGCTCCGTCATCCTCTTGGTGGGGGGTCTGTCATCTTATTGATGTCAGATTGTGCTATAGTGTTTGTCCTATCATCCATTTGTGGTAGTGGCCGGTGTGAGTTTCGCTCTGTCATCCCATTGGTGGGGGGTCTGTCATCTTGTTGATGTCAGATTGTGCGATAGTGTTTGTCCTATCATCCTTTTGGTGGTAGTGGCCAGTGTGAGTTTCGCTCCGTCATCCTCATGGTGTGGGGTCTGTCATCTTATTGATGTCAGATTGTGCAATAGTGTTTGTCCTATCATGCATTGGTGGCAGTGGCCGGTGTGAGTTTTGCTCTGTCATCCTTTTGGTGGTGGGTCTGTCATCTTAATTGATGTCAGATTGTGCGACAGTGTTTGTCCTATCATCCTTTTGGTGGTAGTGGCCGGTGTGAGTTTCGCTCCGTCATTCTTTCGGTGGTGGGTCTGTCATCTTAATTGATGTCAAATTGTGCGATAATGTCTGTCCTATCATGCTTTTGGTGGTTGTGGTCGGTGTGACTTTCGCTCCGTCATCCTCATGGTGGGGGGTCTGTCATCTTGTTGATGTCAGATTGTGCTATAGTGTTTGTCGTATCACCCTTTTGGTGGTAGTGGCCGGTGTTAGTTTCGCTCCGTCATCCTCTTGGTGGGGGGTCTGTCATCTTATTGATGTCAAATTGTACAATAGTGTTTGTCCTATCATCCATTGGTGTAATGGCCGGTGTGAGTTTTGCTCTGTCATCCTTTTGGTGGTGGGTCTGTCATCTTAATTGATGTCAGATTGTGCGAT
The DNA here is from genome assembly GCA_963859935.3 of Lathyrus sativus. Taxonomy (NCBI): domain Eukaryota; kingdom Viridiplantae; phylum Streptophyta; class Magnoliopsida; order Fabales; family Fabaceae; genus Lathyrus; species Lathyrus sativus. Next base: position 185,687,853 of record OZ012739.1, read on the forward strand.
AGTGTTTGTCCTATCATCCTTTTGGTGGTAGTGGCCGGTGTGAGTTTCGCTCCGTCATTCTTTCGGTGGTGGGTCTGTCATCTTAATTGATGTCAAATTGTGCGATAATGTCTGTCCTATCATGCTTTTGGTGGTAGTGGTCGGTGTGACTTTCGCTCTGTCATCCTCTTGGTGGGGGGTCTGTCATCTTGTTGATGTCAGATTGTGCTATAGTGTTTGTCGTATCATCCTTTTGGTGGTAGTGGCCTGTGTGAGTTTCGCTCCGTCATCTTCTTGGTGGGGGGTCTGTCATCTTATTGATGTCAAATTGTACAATAGTGTTTGTCCTATCATCCATTGGTGTAATGGCCGGTGTGAGTTTTGGTCTGCATCCTTTTGGTGGTGGGTCTGTCATCTTAATTGATGTCAGATTGTCCGATAGTGTTTGTCCTATCATCCTTGTGGTGGTAGTGGCCGGTGTGAGTTTCGCTCCGTCATTCTTTCGGTGGTGGGTCTGTCATCTTAATTGATGTCAGATTATGAGATAATGTTTGTCCTATCATGCTTTTGGTGGTTGTGGTCGGTGTGACTTTCGCTCCGTCATCCTCTTGGTGGGGGGTCTGTCATCTTATTGATGTCAGATTGTGCTATAGTGTTTGTCCTATCATCCTTTTGGTGGTAGTGGCCGGTGTGAGTTTCGCGCCGTAATCCTCTTGGTGGGGAGTCTGTCATCTTATTGATGTCAGATTGTCCAATAGTGTTTGTCCTATCATCCATTGGTGGCAGTGGCCGGTGTGAGTTTTGCTCCGTCATCCTTTTGGTGGTGGGTCTGTCATCTTAATTGATGTCAGATTGTGCGATAGTGTTTTTCCTATCATCCTTTTGGTGGTAGTGGCGGGTGTGAGTTTCGCTCCGTCAGTCTTTCGGTAGTGGGTCTGTCATCTTAATTGATGTCAGATTGTGCGATAATGTTTGTCCTATCATGCTTTTGGTGGTAGTGGCCGGTGTGAGTTTCGCGTCGTCATCCCTTTGGTGGGGGGTCTGTCATCTTATTGATGTCAGATTGTGCAATAGTATTTATATTATCATCCTTTTGGTGGTTGTGGCCGATGTGAGTTTCGCTCCGTCATTCTTTTGGTGGTGGATCTGTCATCTTAATTGATGTCAGAGTGTGCGATAATGTTTGTCCTATCATGCTTTTGGTGGTTGTGGTCGGTGTGACTTTCGCTCCGTCCACCTCTTGGTGGGGGGTCTGTCATCTTATTGATGTCAGATTGTGCTATAGTGTTTGTCCTATCATCCATTTGTGGTAGTGGCCGGTGTGAGTTTCGCTCTATCATCCCTTTGGTGGGGGGGTCTGTCATCTTGTTAATGTTAGATTGTGCAAGAGTGTTTATATTATCATCCTTTTGGTGGTAGTGGTGGGTGTGAGTTTCGCTTCGTCATTCTTTTGGTGGTGGGTCTGTCATCTTAATTGATGTCAGATTGTGCGATAGTGTTTGTCCTATCATCCTTTTGGTGGTAGTGGCCAGTGTGAGTTTCGCTCCGTCATACTCATGGTGTGGGGTCTGTCATCTTATTGATGTCAGATTGTGCAATAGTGTTTGTCCTATCATCCATTGGTGGCAGTGGCCGGTGTGAGTTTTTCTCCGTCATACTTTTGGTGGTGGGTCTGTCATCTTAATTGATGTCAGATTGTGCGACAGTGTTTGTCCTATCATCCTTTTGGTGGTAGTGGCCGGTGTGAGTTTCGCTCCGTCATTCTTTCGGTGGTGGGTCTGTCATCTTAATTGATGTCAAATTGTGCGATAATGTCTGTCCTATCATGCTTTTGGTGGTAGTGGTCGGTGTGACTTTCGCTCCATCATCCTCTTGGTGGGGGGTCTGTCATCTTGTTGATGTCAGATTGTGCTATAGTGTTTGTCGTATCACCCTTTTGGTGGTAGTGGCCGGTGTGAGTTTCGCTTCGTCATCCTCTTGGTGGGGGGTATGTCATCTTATTAAGTTCAAATTGTACAATAGTGTTTGTCCTATCATCCATTGGTGTAATGGCCGGTGTGAGTTTTGCTCTATCATCCTTTTGGTGGTGGGTTTGTCATCTTAATTGATGTCAGATTGTGCGATAGTGTTTGTCCTATCATCCTTTTGGTGGTAGTGGCCGGTGTGAGTTTCGCTCTGTCATTCTTTCGGTGGTGGGTATATCATCTTAATTGATGTCAGATTGTGCGATAATGTTTGTCCTATCATGCTTTTGGTGGTTGTGGTCGGTGTGACTTTCGCTCTGTCATCCTCTTGGTGGGGGGTCTGTCATCTTATTGATGTCAGATTGTGCTATAGCGTTTGTCCTATCATCCTTTTGGTGGTAGTGGCCGGTGTGAGTTTTGCTCCGTAATCCTCTTGGTGGGGGGTCTGTCATCTTATTGATGTCAGATTGTGCAATAGTGTTTGTCCTATCATCCATCGGTGGCAGTGGCCGGTGTGAGTTTTGCTCCGTCATCGTTTTGGTGGTGGGTCTGTCATCTTAATTGATGTCAGATTGTGTGATAGTGTTTGTCCTATCATCCTTTTGGTGGTAGTGGCGGGTGTGAGTTTTGCTCCATCATTCTTTCGGTGGTGGGTCTGTCATCTTAATTGATGTCAGATTGTACGATAGTGTTTGTCCTATCATCCTTGTGGTGGTAGTGGCCGGTGTGAGTTTCGCTCCGTCATTCTTTCGGTGGTGGGTCTGTCATCTTAATTGATGTCAGATTGTGCGATAATGTTTGTCCTATCATGATTTTGGTGGTTGTGGTCGGTGTGACTTTCGCTCCGTCATCCTCTTGGTGGGGGGTCTGTCATCTTATTGATGTCAGATTGTGCTATAGTGTTTGTCCTATCATCCTTTTGGTGGTAGTGGCCGGTGTGAGTTTCGCGCCGTAATCCTCTTGGTGGGGAGTCTGTCATCTTATTGATGTCAGATTGTCCAATAGTGTTTGTCCTATCATCCATTGGTGGCAGTGGCCGGTGTGAGTTTTGCTCCGTCATCCTTTTGGTGGTGGGTCTGTCATCTTAATTGATGTCAGATTGTGCGATAGTGTTTTTCCTATCATCCTTTTGGTGGTAGTGGCGGGTGTGAGTTTCGCTCCGTCAGTCTTTCGGTAGTGGGTCTGTCATCTTAATTGATGTCAGATTGTGCGATAATGTTTGTCCTATCATGCTTTTGGTGGTAGTGGCCGGTGTGAGTTTCGCTTCGTCATCCCTTTGGTGGGGGGTCTGTCATCTTGTTGATGTCAGATTATGCAATAGTATTTATATTATCATCCTTTTGGTGGTTGTGGCCGATGTGAGTTTCGCTCCGTCATTCTTTTGGTGGTGGATCTGTCATCTTAATTGATGTCATAGTGTGCGATAATGTTTGTCCTATCATGCTTTTGGTGGTTGTGGTCGGTGTGACTTTCGCTCCGTCCACCTCTTGGTGGGGGGTCTGTCATCTTATTGATGTCAGATTGTGCTATAGTGTTTGTCCTATCATCCATTTGTGGTAGTGGCCGGTGTGAGTTTCGCTCTATCATCCCTTTGGTGGGGGGGTCTGTCATCTTGTTAATGTTAGATTCTGCAAGAGTGTTTATATTATCATCCTTTTGGTGGTAGTGGTGGGTGTGAGTTTCGCTTCGTCATTCTTTTGGTGGTGGGTCTGTCATCTTAATTGATGTCAGATTGTGCGATAGTGTTTGTCCTATCATCCTTTTGGTGGTAGTGGCCAGTGTGAGTTTCGCTCCGTCATACTCATGGTGTGGGGTCTGTCATCTTATTGATGTCAGATTGTGCAATAGTGTTTGTCCTATCATCCATTGGTGGCAGTGGCCGGTGTGAGTTTTTCTCCGTCATACTTTTGGTGGTGGGTCTGTCATCTTAATTGATGTCAGATTGTGCGACAGTGTTTGTCCTATCATCCTTTTGGTGGTAGTGGCCGGTGTGAGTTTTGCTCCGTCATTCTTTCGGTGGTGGGTCTGTCATCTTAATTGATGTCAAATTGTGCGATAATGTCTGTCCTATCATGCTTTTGGTGGTAGTGGTCGGTGTGACTTTCGCTCCGTCATCCTCTTGGTGGGGGGTCTGTCATCTTGTTGATGGCAGATTGTGCTATAGTGTTTGTCGTATCACCCTTTTGGTGGTAGTGGCCGGTGTGAGTTTCGCTTCGTCATCCTCTTGGTGGGGGGTATGTCATCTTATTGATGTCAAATTGTACAATAGTGTTTGTCCTATCATCCATTGGTGTAATGGCCGGTGTGAGTTTTGCTCTATCATCCTTTTGGTGGTGGGTTTGTCATCTTAATTGATGTCAGATTGTGCGATAGTGTTTGTCCTATCATCCTTTTGGTGGTAGTGGCCAGTGTGAGTTTCGCTCTGTCATTCTTTCGGTGGTGGGTCTATCATCTTAATTGATGTCAGATTGTGCGATAATGTTTGTCCTATCATGCTTTTGGTGGTTGTGGTCGGTGTGACTTTCGCTCCGTCATCCTCTTGGTGGGGGGTCTGTCATCTTATTGATGTCAGATTGTGCTATAGCGTTTGTCCTATCATCTTTTTGGTGGTAGTGGCCGGTGTGAGTTTTGCTCCGTAATCCTCTTGGTGGGGGGTCTGTCATCTTATTGATGTCAGATTGTGCAATAGTGTTTGTCCTATCATCCATTGGTGGCAGTGGCCGGTGTGAGTTTTGCTCCGTCATCCTTTTGGTGGTGGGTCTGTCATCTTAATTGATGTCAGATTGTGTGATAGTGTTTGTCCTATCATCCTTTTGGTGGTAGTGGCGGGTGTGAGTTTTGCTCCATCATTCTTTCGGTGGTGGGTCTGTCATCTTAATTGATGTCAGATTATGCGATAATGTTTGTCCTATCATGCTTTTGGTGGTAGTGGCCTGTGTGAGTTTCGCTCTGTCATCCCTTTGGTGGGGGGTTTGTCATCTTGTTGATGTCAGATTGTGCAATAGTGTTTATATTATCATCATTTTGGTGGTTGTGGCCGGTATGATTTTCGCTTCGTCATTCTTTTGGTGGTGGATCTGTCATCTTAATTGATGTGAGATTGTGCGATAATGTTTCTCCTATCATGCTTTTGCTGGTTGTGGTCGGTGTGACTTTCGCTCCGTGATCCTCTTGGTGGGGGGTCTGTCATCTTATTGATGTCAGATTGTGCTATAGTGTTTGTCCTATCATCCATTTGTGGTAGTGGCCGGTGTGAGTTTCGCTCTGTCATCCCTTTGGTGGAGGGTCTGTCATCTTGTTGATGTCAGATTGTGCAAGAGTGTTTATATTATCATCCTTTTGGTGGTAGTGGTCGGTGTGAGTTTCGCTCCGTCATTCTTTTGGTGGTGGGTCTGTCATCTTAATTGATGTCAGATTGTGCGATAGTGTTTGTCCTATCATCCTTTTGGTGGTAGTGGCCAGTGTGAGTTTCGCTCCGTCATCCTCATGGTGTGGGGTCTGTCATCTTATTGATGTCAGATTGTGCAATAGTGTTTGTCCTATCATCCATTGGTGGCAGTGGCCGGTGTGAGTTTTGCTCCGTCATCCTATTGGTGGTGGGTCTGTCATCTTAATTGATGTCAGATTGTGCGATAGTGTTTTTCGTATCATCCTTTTGGTGGTAGTGGCAGGTATGAGTTTCGCTCCGTCATTCTTTCGGTGGTGGGTCTGTCATCTTAATTGACGTCAGATTGGGCGATAATGTTTGTCCTATCATGCTTTTGCTGGTAGTGGCCGGTGTGAGTTTCGCTCTGTCATCCCTTTGGTGGGGGGTCTGTCATCTTGTTGAAGTCAGATTGTGCAATAGTGTTTATATTATCATCCTTTTGGTGGTTGTGGCCGGTGTGAGTTTCGCTCCGTCATGCTTTTGGTGGTGGGTCTGTCATCTTAATTGATGTCAGATTATGCGATAATATTTGTCCTATCATGCTTTTGGTGGTAGTGGTCGGTGTGACTTTCGCTCCGTCATCCTCTTGGTGGGGGGTCTGTCCTCTTATTGATGTCAGATTATGCTATAGTGTTTGTCCTATCATCCATTGGTGGTAATGGCCGGTGTGAGTTTCGCTCCGTCATCCCTTTGGTGGGGGATCTGTCATCTTATTGATGTCAGATTGTGCAATAGTGTTTGTCCTATCATCCATTGGTGGCAGTGGCCAGTGTGAGTTTTGCACCGTCATCCTTTTGATGGTGGGTCTGTCATCTTAATTGATGTCAGATTGTGCGATGGTGTTTGTCCTATCATCCTTTTGGTGGTGGGTCTGTCATCTTAATTGATGTCAGATTGTGCAATAGTGTTTGTCCTATCATCCTTTTGGTGGTAGTGGCTGGAGTGAGTTTCGCTCCGTCATTCATTCGGTGGTGGGTCTGTCATCTTAATTGATATCAAATTGTGCGATAATGTTTGTCCTATCATGATTTTGGTGGTATTGGCCGGTGTGACTTTTGCTCCGTCATCCCTTTGGTGGGGGGTCTGTCATCTTGTTGATGTCAGATTGTGCAAGAGTGTTTATATTATCATCCTTTTGGTGGTAGTGGCCGGTGTGAGTTTCGCTCCGTCATTCTTTTGGTGGTGGGTCTGTCATCTTAATTGATGTCAGATTGTGCGATAATGTCTGTCCTATCATGCTTTTGGTGGTAGTGGTCGGTGTGACTTTCGCTCCGTCATCCTCTTGGTGGGGGGTCTGTCATCTTATTGATGTCAGATTGTGCTATAGTGTTTGTCGTATCATCCTTTTGGTGGTAGTGGCCGGTGTGAGTTTCGCTCCGTCATCCTCTTGGTGGGGGGTCTGTCATCTTATTGATGTCAAATTGTGCAATAGTGTTTGTCCTATCATCCATTGGTGGTAGTGGCAGGTGTAAGTTTTGCTCCATCATCCTAGTGGTGGTGGGTCTGTCGTCTTAATTGATGTCAGATTGTGCGATAGTGTTTGTCCTATCATCCTTTTGGTGGTAGTGGCCGGTGTGAGTTTCGCTCCGCCATTCATTCGGTGGTGGGTCTGTCATCTTAATGGATGTCAGATTGTGCGATAATGTTTGTCCTTTCATGCTTTTGGTGGTTGTAGTCGGTCTGACTTTCGCTCCGTCATCCTCTTGGTGGGGGGTCTGTCATCTTATTGATGTCAGATTGTGCTATAGTATTTGTCCTATCATCCTTTTGGTGATAGTGGCCGGTGTGAGTTTCGCTCTGTCATCCTCTTGGTGGGGGGTCTGTCATCTTATTGATGTCAGATTGTGCAATAGTGTTTGTCCTATCATCCATTGGTGGCAGTGGCCGGTGTGAGTTTTGCTCTGTCATCCTTTTGGTGGTGGGTCTGTCATCTTAATTGATGTCAGACTGTGCGATCGTGTTTGTCCTATCATCCTTTTGGTGGTAGTGGTGGGTTTGAGTTTCGCTCCATCATTCTTTCGGTGGTGGGTCTGTCATCTTAATTTATGTCAGATTGTGCAATAATGTTTGTCCTATCATATTTTTGGTGGTAGTGGTCGATGTGAGTTTCGCTCCGTCATCCCTTTGGTGGGGGGTCTTTCATCTTGTTGATGTCAGATTGTGCAATAGTGTTTATATTATCATCCTTTTGGTGGTTGTGGCCGGTGTGAGTTTCGCTCCGTCATTCTTTTGGTGGTGGGTCTGTCATCTTAATTGATGTTAGATTGTGCGATAATGTCTGTCCTATCATGCTTTTGGTGGTAGTGGTCGGTGTGAATTTTGCTCCGTCATCCACTTGGTGCGGGGTCTGTCATCTTATTGATGTCAGATTGTGCTATAGTGTTTGTCGTATCATCCTTTTGGTGGTAGTAGTGGGTTTGAGTTTCGCTCCATCATTCTTTCGGTGGTGGGTCTGTCATCTTAATGGATGTCAGATTGTGCGATAATGTTTGTCCTATCATGCTTTTGGTGGTTGTAGTCGGTCTGACTTTCGCTCCGTCATCCTCTTGGTGGGGGGTCTGTCATCTTATTGATGTCAGATTGTGCTATAGTATTTGTCCTATCATCCTTTTGGTGGTAGTGGCCGGTGTGAGTTTCGCTCCGTCATCCTCTTGGTGGGGGGTCTGTCATCTTATTGATGTCAGATTGTGCAATAGTGTTTGTCCTATCATCCATTGGTGGCAGTGGCCGGTGTGAGTTTTGCTC